>JAPDOI010000127.1:535000-1135000 GCA_029168955.1 Aplectana chamaeleonis
TGTCACACGCTGATCACAGTGATATCTCTGAAATCTCCCAAGACTCCCTGTGAACAAAGTTATGGCTCCTCAAAGATGCCTGTATTTTTAGGGTAAAACTAGGTGGACGAGTTGTCTTAGGCCTGTATTTCTCTTCATTCGCAATCGCTGCGCGTGAGCGAGCCAGGGTAAGGAGATAGCCCGACATTAGGCCGAAGAACGACGACTTGTTGGAATTCATCCATCCATCGAGCCGCTATCGAATTCGAAATTCTGTTAGGGGGTCGGGCCAATGGCGGTCGCCTATATCTCGCTTATTTGGAGGAATTGAGATCTCGAATTTGGCACGTGTTATATGGGAGGGGTCTTCTACACAGTTACATGAAAATCTCAAAATTCATATCTGAGGGTGTACTGTGTCTTTAAAGGCACAGTCCAACCTTAGGAGCAGAAATTGATTTTATATTCCACCCACCGTGTATAGCAACCCTGCCAAGCGCGAGATCTCAATTCGATCAAATAAGTGAGAAACTACACAGGGAAAATGTCGGCCCCGCCCCATTACCCTAAACGCACAATCAAGTGCTTCGCTCCGGGACCAAAATCTTTGCAAACGGAAAAAATTGGTTTGTGCCGCTCCGAGCCGCAGGTTCAAAAAAGTTATGAGCATTTCTCAAGACACACGAAAAGACATCTGACATTTTTCGGGTATTTCAAAAAAATTCTCGGATTTAGCTCAAAACTTGCATGTAGGGGAGATTTAGGGTGGTGAACACGAATATGGAGTCCATTTGTCTAAATTATGAGGTTCACTGCATGTTACGGAAGGTAGCATGTCATTTAGGGGACGAAACCCACCTTAGTATTTTGAAAATCGACAAACGAACCAAAATTCGTATTCTCCACTCCGAATTACCCCCATATACACATTTTGAGTGAAATCTGAGATTTTGACCAAAATACCGTCTACCCACCGTAATCTACCGTAATCTGCTAAAATTCGATAAGCGGACTCCAGAGACTCCAGATTCGTGTTTAGCACTCCGATTAACCCTCAGAGAAACATTTTGATACACATCTAACGTAGAGTTCTTTTGTTTTCCCTAGAAATTTTCCCCGGTTGGGAAGCTTTGAACTAATGGAGTCGGAAACTCTGGAAAATCTACTAATAAATCACAGATTCTTGATAAGCGCCCAAAAAACCACTCTGGAAGAATTTTAAGTCGAATCTGGGACATTTTCCAGAACGCTTCCAGAGCCCTCTAATCGTTACAAATGAACGCCCAACCGAAAATCCGTTGAAGTCCAAAACGCTATCAGTCTGGACAAAGTATGGAAAATGTACCTTACCTAAATTTTGCTCACGGGGGTAGTTTTGGGCGCTGAACACATTTGTGAGGTCCGTTACCGGTTTTTTGAATACTAACAAGGGCACCACAATAAGTCATAGTGACCATTCCAAATGGAATGTACTTTTCTAAAACCATTTTCGGACGAAACGTCAGAATATGCCCATCGCAGCTGCCTAGACCCACTCTGAAAAAAGTTATGAGCGTTTTTTAAAGCATCGCGGCAAGGTAAGGGTACAGCCCCCATGGAATTTTTAGTGTGTTTTTAAAAATTTCTCCGGATTTTGCTAAAAACATGTACGTAGGGGTAACCTGGGGTGCTGTACACGAACCTGGAGCTTGCTTGCCTAAATTTTAAGGTTTACTGTAGGTTACGGCAATTAACATGCCATTTAGAGGGCAAAACCTACCTCAGTATTCCGATAATCGACAAATGGACATCGAATTCGTATTCAGCACCCCAAATAACCCCCACATAGAAACTTTGATACAAATCTGAGACTTTGATCAAACTACCTTATACCCACCGTAATCTACCGTAAGCTGACAAAAAATTGATAAACTGACATCAGATTCGTGTTCAGCACTCCAAATAACCCCCAGAGAAATAATTTGAGCATATTCTATAGTAGCACTGCGAAATCGTCAAAAGTCGCGATTTGCTATCGAATTCTCCCCCGATGGGAATCTGTAAACGAATACAGTTGAAAACTTCGGAAAATCTATAAATGAACCTCAGATTCGTGATCAGCACCCCAAAAAACCGCCCAGAGCGAATTTTCAGTCAAATCTGGAATATTTTTCGAAAACGCTTTGAGAGCCCTCTAATTGGTTTAAAGGCAGCATACACGCTCGTAAACGTGGTTGGGATAACAATGTGAATCGAACCATATGATCTACAACTTAATGCCTACGGATTTTGAAGCGACAAAAACGACCCGCCATGCCGTCACAGGAGTAGCAACTTGGCCCCGCCCGTATTTTGAAGCCCCGTGTATTTGGCCTTCTCCTCCAACGCAGGGTTGCTGGCCCATATTTGCCGTCAGTGATGTGTGTAGTTCACTTGTTAAGCAATCCACCAACAGTACCTACGGCGAAGATGTCCCAGCAACCTTGCGTTGCAGGAAAATGGCATTTACAGGGGGCGTGAAAATACGGTCGGGGCCAAACTTGCTACTCCTGTAACGGCATTGTGGGTCGTTTTTGACGCTTCAAAATACGTAGGCGTTGTAATCTGAGCAGTACCAATCTATTTCCGTAGTTATCTCAATCACATTTACGAGCGTGTATGCTGCCTTTAAATAAACGCCCAACCAAAAATCCGTCCAAGTCCAAAACGCTGTCAGACTGGAAAATGTTCCTTCACCTAAACTTTGCTTAGTGGGGTAGTTCTGGGCGCTGAACACGATTATGAGGTCCATTTCCGAGATTTCGTAAAAAATAATGCGATTTTCGGAGGGTACAATAGGTGCAAAAATCGGAGAAAAAGTGCCTATAACGTTTTTCAGAGTGGGTCTAGGCAGCTGCGATGGGCATATTCGGACTTTTCGTCCGAAAATAGTTCTAGAAAACTACTTTTCATTTGGAATGGTCACTATGACTTATTGTGGCTCCATTGTAAGGCGCTTTTTGGAAGGTACAAAAAAGTCTAAAAAAAAACAAAATCAAATTAAGCAATGATCTTGAAAACGGCTCAAAACTCAAGAATGAGCAAAACTAAGGCGCCAAACTTTGCCTTTGCTAATTTCGTCAAAACCTAAAGCGTACTAACGTTTTCAATCCATTTGCTTTGACTGAAGAATTTCAGTAAGTTCTAATCAGCTTTTGCCATATTTTGACCTGCCAAATAGACCGCTGGGAAAATCATGCATATATTTTTGTTACTTTATTCATCCTTCAATACTTCCACTGGGACGTTTTCCGAAACGTGGCGGTGTCTGAAAATCTTTCCCTAGTTACCTACCGGTCACTATAAGGAGAGTAGAAAGCAGCCGTAAAAGTCAGGATTTAGCCGAAAAAGTTTCCTATTTCCTTCTCACAGATAGGTAGTAAGACACGCCTGTAGTGAGACGGCTATATTGACCAGGGCGCCAGTCCAACATCAGAGTGGAAGACTCTGAGCTTACTAGGGAACCTCGCTTGTCAGGTATGAGCTTTTGAGAGACTGTGAATGTTTCTTGGTCAACTCGGATGCGCTCTCTTCGAATCTGAACTCAGACGGACATCTGCGAAAAAAGTTATAGCCGGTCAAAGTTCGTATTTCACGCCTTTTTTCTATCAAAAACGCCCATTAGAGTTTGCGAAATTCAAAAACGAACCTTGTGCTTGTGTTCAGCCCCCAAAACTACCCCACTGTGCAAATTTTGAGTGAAGGCACACTTTCCGAACTTTTCACAGACTGATAGCGTTTCGGATTTGTGCGGATTTTCGGTTGAGTGCTTATTTATACCTCTGACAGCGTAAAAAAAAATGTTGCAGATTTCACTCAAAATCTTCCCAGATTTGTTATTTGGGGCGCTGATCACGAATCTGGGGTTTATTTGACGATTTTCCGAGCATTTCGACATGATTCGTTCAAAGCTTCCCATCGGGGGAAATTTGATGGCAAATCGCGACGTTTGCCGATTTCCGGAGTGCTACGATAGATATGGCTCAAATTGTTGCTTTGGGGGTTATTTGCAGTGCTAAACAAGAATCTGCGATCCGTTCATTGATTTCTGATAGATTACGGTGGGTCAGATTTGACTCAAAATCAGATTTGACTCAAAATTTCACTGTGGGTGTTATTTGAGACGCCGAACACCAACTTGAGGTCCATTTTTTGATTTTCGAAATTTTAAAGGCAGTGTTCACGATAATCTTAAATTCTGAGATTATTCGCTATATTGATTGATTGACCCTCGGGTAGAACTAAAATGGCGTGGAAATTGAGAGAAACGCCCCAAAAGTACACGAAATCCTTAAGTATCACCCCGCCTCTTAAGTATCACAGGAACTGTTTGTTGTGACAATGAAAACTTTTGTGGACCCGTAATTTGAAATTCACTACTGTCTGTTGCTTCGTGCCTTCTTTCAGACCCTAACTAATACTGTTTTGCCCAAAATATTATTCCATTTTTGATTAGCCCCATTTTTTAACCGGTGATAACCACCATGAACATGTTCATCCAACCGGACAACTAGTCCATGTTATAGAATAATGTCACTAAAATACGCCGTTTTAATGCGTTTCTCGCCGTTTCTTTGTAATTTTGGTAACACTTAGGAGCTAACGCATTGTTTTATGTGGAGAACTCCGGGACGAAAATCATCGTGAACACTACCTTTAAGGTAGGTGAAGTCAGTTAAAAGGCCTACCGTAACCTGCAGTAACCTTAAGTCTAGCGACAAACAGACCCCAGATTCGCGTTCAGCGCCCAGAATAACCCCCAGTTGGAAGTTTTGAGCCGAATCCAGAAATATTTTCCAAACACCCTAAAAATTGGCTGATGGGTACTCTTACCTTTCACGAAACTCTAGAAACACCTATAACTTCGTTCAGAGATGTCCGTAGCAAAATCCGAGTTCAGATTCGAAGAGAGCATATCCGACTTGACCAAGAAACATTCACAGTCTTATCGTATCGGTATTCTTGAGCAGTAGACTGAGATTATTGTGTGCGCCACTCAAACCGAGATGGACACCTGTTTCGATCTCCTGAATCAACAATCGGAACACATTAAATTTACACGCGAAAAACCAACGGCTACTGGGTGGCTTCCGTTTTTGAATACTCGGGTCAAACTTTTCGAGGGCTCATGCAAAACCAGATGGGTCCGCAAACTCACAAGTAAAAATATTATTGTCCATTACAGTTCTGCACATCCCACTACAATCAAAAAAGCCATAATAAAAAACATGTTCCGCACAGCTATCACAGTCTCATCTGACACCACGCAGAAGACCGCCTCAAGCCTAGTTTTGACTGCAGGTGGTCGCTGCGGCCATGCGAGGGACAACTGTTCCTTTTTCATCGCGCGTAATGGAAAGACGCACCAATTGTGACCGCTTCGTGGCAAACGTCCTACATCGCTGGGTCGCGGCGACGAAATCCTATGTTTTACTGCACCGCAGCTTGAACAGCGATTCTCAATGATCGCTGACCATCGCTCCATCGCGGCCAAGATGGCAGCGATGGAGCGATTGCCAGCGAATGACACGTTTCGTCTAATGAACATTGACCCTTTCACATGACAAGATCAGTGTTTTTTAGTCGAAACGCGTTATCGATGAACACCAGCCATTAATTTCAGTGATTGATTGAATTTCTTCTATCATCCGTGGGCCTATGCACTATGAACAGAATCGCTGCGGCTGCTACATCGCTGCAGCAGCGAGTGCAAAATCGCTGCAATGAAAAACAGCAGCGATGCAGTCAAAACTAGGCTCCAGCAGGATTAGCACAGCGAATAGCCCAACAAAACGGTTACCCTGCCAGAGGATACAACAGTTTCCGACGGCGACCACCCAGAGCGATCAGCGATGACGAGGAGAGGTCAAAAATAGGGTTTTGTGTGCCCTTCGTTACCGAAGAGCTAAGCGCAGCAATACGCTCCTGTATACGGAAGGCAGACCTCCAGGACGCAGTACGGCTAATCGAGATCCCTCAAAACCTCAACTGGCAAGTGATTCGAAACCGTCTGTATGACCGCTTCTGCATGGCGCCATCGTGCGTGATCTGCCCAAACGGAAGGGAGAGGGATTGCGCTAGCACAGGGGTGCTTTACTTTATCACTTGCCAGATGTGCAGAGAGGAATATGTAGGAGAGGCAGGCAGGGCTCTCTGCGTTAGGGTTAAAGAACACGTGGATGGCATGAAAAAGTGCAAGGTATGCACTCCTCTGGGAGAGCACCGGGTGCGCGTACATGGAAACAGCTGTTCCGATATTGCAGTTACGATACTTGCGCGCGAATCAGAGATTTCCGCACGCAGAACCCTTGAGGCATTTTGGATAAACTCCAAAAATCCAAAGATCAATAGAAAGGACGAATGTGTGGCGATTACTCAAAAACTAGCCCCTTCTGTTGACTTTTATGGGTTTTGATCTGCTTATGAGCTTGATCAGACTTCTGAAGGCTAACGAGGTGGGTGGTCCGATATGGTCCCACTCATTCACCCGCCATCTAACAAGGAAACCACAACAAGTCATAGTGACCATTCCAAATGAAATGTACTTTCCTAGAACCATTTTTAGACGAAAAGTCCGAATATGCCCATCGCAGCTGCCTAGACCCACTCTGAAAAAAGTTATGAGCGTTTTTTCTGTGATTTTCGTACCTATTGTACCCTCCAAAAAGCGCATTATTTTTACGCAATTCCGGAAACGGACCTAATAAT
Source organism: Aplectana chamaeleonis (assembly GCA_029168955.1). Taxonomy (NCBI): domain Eukaryota; kingdom Metazoa; phylum Nematoda; class Chromadorea; order Rhabditida; family Cosmocercidae; genus Aplectana; species Aplectana chamaeleonis. The sequence goes on from JAPDOI010000127.1 coordinate 541,706, forward strand.
CGTGTTCAGTGCCCAAAACAACCCCACTAAGCGAAGTTAGGGTGAAGGAACATTTTCCAAACTTTGCGCAGACTAACAGCGTTTTGGACATACGGATTTTGTACGGGCGTACGGATTTTCGGTTGGGCGTTTATTTATACCAATTAGAGGGCTCTCGAAGCGTTTTAGAAAAATATTCTAGATTCGACTAAAAATTCGTTCTGGGGGGTTATTTGGGGTGCTGATCACGAATCTGAGGTTCATTTGTCGTTTTCCCCGAAGTTTTCGACTATATTTGTTCAAAGCTTCCCACTGGCAGAGAAAATTGACGGCAAAATCAACTTTTGACGATTTCCGGAATGTGACGACAGATGTAGCTCAAATAGTTTCTGTGGGGGTTATCTGGAGTGCTGAACACGAATCTGATGTCAGTTTATCGATTTTTGTCAGCTTACGGTAGATTACGGTGGGTATACGGTAGTTTGGTCGAAGTCTCAGATTTGTCTCAAAGTTTCTATGTGGGGGTTATTTGGGGTGCTGAATACGAATTCGATGTCCATTTGTCGATTATCGGAATATTGAAGTAGGTTTTGCCCCCTAAATGACACGTTACCTACCGTAACCTACAGTAAACCTCAAAATTTTAAGAAGCAAACCCCAGACTCGTGTTCAGCACCCCAGAGAACCCCTGCGTACATGTTTTTAGCAAAATCCGGAGAAAGATTTAAAGACACCCCAAAAATTCCATGGGTTCAAATTTCCTTACCTTGCCGCGACGCTTTAAAACGCTCATAACTTCTTTCAGAGTGGGTCTAGGCAGCTGCGATGAGCATATTCGGACTTTCCGTCTGAAAATGGTTCTACTAAAGTACATTTCATTTGGAATGGTCACTATGACTTATTGTGGTTCCCTTGTAAGACCATCTGAGGGTGTCTGGCAGGCTTCAGTCTGCATACTAGAGGTTAGCTTTTCATATTGCCATACGACGTCGCCTTTGTCAGTTTTCTATAAAAATAGTCCTGTCGTTCTGAAATAGTGCTTGGACGGCTAGTTTCCTTATGTATCTTTGGCTTCCAGGCTCTGACGAAGGCATGATTGCCGAAACGTAAGCCGCATGAAGCTGTATATTCTCGGTCTACTGCTCAAGAATACCGATACGATATACTTTTATGCCGAGATTTACGAAAAGTCGAACGTGGACTATTCACAGTCTCTTAAAGGCAGTGTTCACGATGAAAAAAGTTTTCGAAATTCCACTAGGATTGGATAGTGGAGGGACACTCTGCAACGTTAACGTCGAAAGAACGCATGAAAACGAGCCAGGAAGAGCCCTAAAAGAGCCCGAAGTTGCAATTTTGAGCGCATTGAAAACCCCAAAAGCGCATCACACGCCCACCGACGTGAATAAATGAATGCTCGAGATCGTGAGATGAGCGATGATTTTCAATCATTAGCCCCGTTCTTCCCTTCATTCTCAGCTTCTCTCTTTACTCAGGTCAGCTCGCACAGATCGGCTGCAAAAGACGGAAGTTACAAGCCCCGGACAACTCGTCCACCATGTTTCCATAGCTCAATCTTTGAGGGACCATAACTTGGTTCCCAGAAGGTCGTGTACGATTTCAGAGACATCATTGGAATCAGCATGGGACCGTACCGTTTTCAAGATAGGCGGAAAAACAGAAAAACGATTTTCATCGTGAACACTGCCTTTAAAAGCTCATACCTGACTAGCGAGGTTCCCTAGTTAGCACTGTTGGGTTCCCGCGTATTCGTCCTTTCCACGGAATTAGAAAATTTCCTTCCTGGCCACACAAGAAGGCTCTAGCCTCCCTCGCATTTTATCTACAAATCGTAAATTGCGGGCGCGCTCTCAAGCATCGTCGGCGGCATTCGAGGATTTCGTGAAGGCGGGGCGTCGTAGCATCTCAGAATTCGCTGAGCCTTACACCTGACCAACGGCCAAAATGATGTTGGCGATTTTTCTACTGGCTACCTTTCCATTACCAGTATTCACCTCAGGTCAGTTACTCAGATTACCTACTGGACAGTATTTCTTACTATTACGCAAATGTTTTTTTTCTGCCATATTTACATGATTTTTGTGCAAGACAGGTGAACTTTACCTTTTCGGTGTACATGATTACAAAATGTATGCTCCAATGAATTCTATATCCTGATAACCAAAACCACAAACCTTAACTTACAAAGGAACCACAATATGTCACAATATGTCATAGTGACCATTCCAAATGAAATGGAGTTCTCTAGAACCATTTTCGGACGAAAAGTCCGGATATGCCCATCGCAGCATCGCGCCCTATGGATTTTTTGAGGTATTTTTAAATTTTTCTTCTGATTCTGCTAAAAACATGTATCTAGGGGTAATCTAGGGTGCTGAGCACAAATCTGGGGTTCGCTTGTGGATTTTTTAAGGCCTACTGTAGGTTACGGCAGGTAACCTGCCATCTAGGAGGCGAAACCTACCTCAATATTTCGATAATCGACAAATGGACACCGAATTCGTATTCAGCACCCCAAATAACCCCCACATAGAAACTTTGAGAGAAATCTGAGACTTTGACCAAATTACCGTATACCCACCGTAATCTACCGTAAGCTGTCAAAAATCGATAAACCGACATCATAATCGTGTTCAACACTTCAAATAACCCCCAGAGAAATAATTTGGGCATAATCTATGGAAGCACTCCGGAAATCGTCAAAAGTCGCGATTTGACATAAAATTCTCTCCCGATGGGAATCTGTGAACGAATACAGTCGTAAACTTGGGAATACGATAAATGAACTTCAGATTCGTGATCAGCACCCCAAATAACCCCCCAGAGCGAGTTTTTAGTCAAATCTGGAATATTTCTCTAAAACGCTCCGAGAGCCCTCTAATTGGTATAAATAACCACCCAACCGAAAATCCGTACAAGTCGAAAACGCGGTTGGTCTGCGCAAAGTTTGGAAAGTGTTCCTTCACACAAACTTTGCTTAGTGGGGTAGTTTTAGGCGCTGAACACGATTATGAGGCCCGTTTCCGGATTTTCATGAAAATAATGCGCTCTTACATACATGCATGCCTCTCACTGTTTGCCGCCACCGCTACTTCAAATTAGAGTTGAATATGTATGTACCTCACTCCGTGCTTAACGTAGTCATTGGTTTTTTCGTCGCAGTTTCTTGACTTTGTATCAGTTTAGCACATAAATCAATTAGCTTAGCCATATTCAAATGTATGTCTGTTTTTTGAATCCTCGAACAGTCAAGAATCTCTTGAAAAATTGCTGGGAAGGTCGTTTGAAAATATACGTACTTTCAATTACAAACGAGTGCCATCTTACAAGGGGACCACAATAAGTCATTGTGATCATTCCAAATGAAATGTACTTTTCTAGAACCATTTTTGAACGAAAAGTCCGAATATGCCCATCGCAGCTGCCTAGACCCACTCTGCAAAAAGTTATAGGCATTTCTTCTCTGATTTTCGTACTTACTGTACCTTTGAAAAAGCGCATTATTTTTTCGAAAATCCGGAAACGGACCTCATAATCGTGTTCAGCGCCCAAAACTACCCCACTGAGCGAAGTTAGGGTGTAGGAACATTTCCCAAACTTTGCGCAGACTAAGGGCGTTTTGGACTTGTACGGATTTTCGGTTGGGCGTTTATACATATATCCCAATTAGAGGGCAAAGCGAAGCGTTTAGAAAAATATTTCAGATTAGACTGAAAATTCGCTCTAGGGGCTATTTGAGGGTGTTGATCACGAATCTGAGGTTCATTTACAGATTTTCCGAAGTTTACGACTGTATTCGTTCACAGATTCCCATCGGGGGAGAATTTGATGGCAAATCACGACTTTTGACGATTTCCGGAGTGGTACTATAGAATATGCTCAAATTATTTCTCTGGGGGTTATTTGGAGTGCTGAACACGAATCTGATGTCCGTTTATCGATTTTTGGCAGCCTACGGTAGATTACGGTGAGTATACGGTAGTGTGGTCAAAGTCTCAGATTTGTCTCAAAGTTTCTATGTGGAGGTTATTTGGAGGGCCGAATACGAATTTGATATCCATTTGTCGATTATCGGAATATTGAAGTAGGTTTTGCCCCCTAAATGACACGTTACCTACCGTAACCTACTGTTAACCTTAAAATTTCGGCAAGCAAACCCCAGATCCGTGTTCAGCACCCCAGATTACCTCTACACACATGTTTTTAGCAAAATACGTAGAAAATTTCAAAAACACCTCAAAAAATCCATGGGTACCCACACTCACCTTGCCGCCAAGCTTTAAAACGCTCATAACTTCTTTCAGAGTGGGTCTAGGCAGCTGCAATGGGCATATTCGGACTTTTCGTCCGAGAATGGTTCTAAAAAAGTACATTTCATTTGGAATGGTCACTATGACTTATTGTGGTTCCCTTGTTAGAAATCAAGAAGAAATCAAGAATCGTTTATCGAATTCTGATTGCTTACAAAGATTGCGGTGGATATACGGTCGTTTGATCAAAGTCTCGAATTTGACTCAAAACTTCTTTGTGGGGGCTATTTGGGTAGCTGAACAAGAACTTGAGACTTAATTTTTTCCGATTTTCGAACATTAAAGGCAGGGCCTCATGGGAATGTAGACCTGACCATCTTAAAGGTGAAAATAAGTAAAAAAAAATTGGAGTAAAAACGCTCAGGAACAAGTTATTGCTGGGCGTCCCCCCCCCCAACTATCGAGATTTCTATGAATGCCTGTTTTGTCGAAGTTTATTTTAGTTCTAAAGTATTTTCTGAGTACTTCCGGAGACTACGGATTACTTTAACAGCAAAATAAAAGGCGGATAAACAAGCATTAATTAAAATCTCGTTAAATAGGGGGCTGGCCGCGACCTGTTATTAGCCGTTTAACCTTGTTTTTGAGCCTTTTTTCCCGCAAATTTACGGGTTTTTCACTAATTTTTGTTTTTGCCATGACCATCTATTCTCATGAAGAGAACTCAAAAACCGTTTTTTTATCGCGAACCCTGCCTTTAAAATAGGCTACGTCAGCTTAATGACGTTGTACCTTCCGTAACCTACATACACTAAACCTCAGAACATCGTGAAATGAACCCAGGCTCGTGACCAGCAACCTGAGTCATCACGACAGAAATGTTTAGAGCCGAATCAGGAACCACCTAAGATTTGATACATATATATATGTATTAATGGGGCATTTTCGAAATTTTTAACATGTTATTCAAAAATGTCAAGAAACTGTCAACGTATCCCTTGCCCTTATTGAAATAGGGTATTTATGCATGGAAACCAGTTTTTCAATATTTTGCGCATAATTGCTATGGGGATGTCACTTCCCGATGTGAAAAACCGCCCGCTAAGATATCTATCGAAGTTCTGAAACTAGAATAGATCTCGGTATAAGATAGGGAAACTAAAGTCAGGGGCAGCGTTCAATTTCATACCTGCGCAGATATAAAAAATGGAAATATGAGATTGTATAACAATTGGGAACTGAAAAAAATACAAGAAGATGTGAATCTACGCATATTTGTTTTTTTTTACAACGTTTATGAAACTCTCTTTTCTGCGGATTTTCCAAATTTGCACCTAAGAGAGTGCATTTAGTAACACATTTATGAGCAATCATAAATTTGTTTCTATCGACTCTACGAAATTTTTGTATTACTGTAAAATCTGAGTGCATTTAATCGTTCCTAAAGGCAGGGTTCGGGCATAAATTTGATTTTGAGGTATACCTCCGAATCGCAGCGTATGCTACAGGTAGTCCCAAGGAATATGCGAAAACTGCGTGAAAAACGGCCCTCTCCCAGTAATTCCAGCCACTTCCGTCAACCACAGTGTCAGAAAAAAGTGTCCATCGTCCATCTTTTAGTCATCGTCCACGCATTCTTCGAAACTACTCTGTAAATATCGTTCATTCTGACCATGATTTTTATCACGCTGTAAGTACCAAATGCTGTTTTCTCCAGAAATACTGTGCTTCTCTGGGCCAAATTCCGGTCCGAAATTGCGTCTCGACACGCTTTGGGGCCGCACGCGCCCGGGTCGGTCAAGTTTCCAGCGCCAAAGCCGACTCGATATGGCCTTTTTATACCGTTTTCTCCAATTTGGTTTGGTTTCAAGTTTCTGAAACCCACCTAGAGTAAACAGATCGGCGGCTGCGGTGCTGGAAACTCTTCCGATTCGAAAGCGCGCGGCCGCAAAGCGTGTCGAGACGCAATTGCGGAACGGAATTTGACCCAAATAAGCACAGTAAGGACTTATAGTTTGTGAAACGTCCATACGGTGTTCAGCAAGGCCAGCCCATTCCATCCAACCTGTATTTGGTTGTTTTAAATTTGACCGGACTTTACCTTAAACATTTAGCGTTTGAAGACCTTCAGGAAATTTATGCATTTCTAACATACCAGTTCCACTTCGTTTCTTCTCTTCATACCCTATGTGGGCGTTTCCGTCTGAGAAATCATTACCACTCTTCGTGCCTTCCACTTCGTTACGTTTATTTTTAAGTTTTAACTTCGTCGCAGCTGCAAGCTACACGTCTCTCCAGTCGCGTTGCGTTTGCCGCTACAGTTGGCAAGGATCGCGCTGATAAAACCTGCCCCCTACTTGAGTTTGGCGCAAGCTCGGCGCCATATGTCATGGCACATCCTCTGGTTCCGAGTCAAACTTACTCTGTTACCTCGCGCGCTTGTGCGGAGCGATGGTGGAGACAGCGAGAAAGTGTGGGGAGAAGGAGACGCAGCATACGCGCGCTGACGCACGCGATGAACGGAAATAAATTTCACTTGTAAACAGAGGATACTTGCATTGATTTTGCGCCAATAGTGAAGGCAGATTATCGGTGCCGACGGCAAATGCATTTTTTCGTCTCATTCCTTCATTTCACTACTGGAAATATGTTTTACTACTGCCCTCCCACCTGCGGTCAATTTCTTCAGATCGACGTCTTTTGAAGGCAGTGTTCACGATAAAAATCGTTTTTCTGTTTTCCCGCCTTTCTTGAAAACGGTCCCATTCTGATTCCAATGATGTCTCCTGAATCGTACAAGACCTTCTGGGAACGGAGTTATGGTCCCTCAAAGAGTGAGCTAAGGAAACATGGTGGACGAGTTGTCCGAGGCTTGTAACTTTCGTCATTTGCAGCCGATGTATGCGATCTGACCTGAGTAAAGAGAGAAGTTGAGAATGAAGCGAAGAACGGGGTGACTGATCGGAAACCATCGCTCATCTCACGATCTCGAGCAGTCATTTGTTCACGTCGGTGGGCGTGGAAAGTGCATATGGGGTGTGACGAGCTGAAATTAGATTTTTTTCAACGCTAGGGTTGCGCTAGGCCCCGCAGCTGCCGATCTCCACCAAAAAATCAGACATGGTTTTTATCGTGGACACTGCCTTTAAAAAAAATTCTAGGCGTTTCGCGATTTCTTGAACCTTTTTCCTCAAAAATATTTCCAGTTTTTCTTTTGAAATTTGAATCAGAACTTGTTGAAGTTGATTATGGCTGAAAAACATTTTTGGTAGGGAGTTAGAAAACCCGTCACATATGCGGCTTCCGTTCTTGCGATGCTGTTGCAGATCTTTCAAACTTGCGCCCTATTTTTCTTATAAGTAACCCGATTTTCCTTGTGCATCAGACTTAGAAATAATGAAAAACGAAATTATGAACATTTTCACAAATTAACTTGGTTAGCCGTATAAAAAAACGAAAGTATAAACGTTTTTACTGTTTTCAGGGGTCAGAAATGTCGAAAAAGCCAAATTGTGACCATTTGTTAGTATCGAATTTCAAAACTCTATTTCAAGCTTCCATTTTCAATTGATAAAATAAACCTACTGAATTCAACCTTGTCAAAAGCTGATCCAATGAAGACTATCTCTGAGGAAGCTCGAAGGTCTATGTATTTCATGAGCTTATTCCATCACTTTTTTTCCGCAAATGAGATAGTTCGCCGTACATGAAAAAAAGGAAGGCTAGAGTGCGTGAGATTCAACCATGAGGCGACTGCGACCGCTGATCGATCAATACACATAGCCGGCGCTCACACGCCCAAGCGCCTTTCTAAAATGCACCGAGACGATGATAAATAAACCACTTTCAGCGCTGAATTCAGTCACATTAGGTTATGTATTCATTTTTTGTCATCTATCTCGTGCGAATCTCGGCCCCGAGCCGCACCGGACAGGAATCGGAGCCGCCTGACGGTTCGGTTCTTTCTCCCATTCTGCGGGCCACTGTAGTTGCTGTTCGGGCGAAATGGAGGAGCACGGCGAGCAACAGCAGTGGCTCGGACAGCAACAGAGGCCGACATGTAGATTGGGAAAACGAGCCGAAGTGTCAGGCGGTTCGGGGCCAAGAATCGCCTGAGCAGGAACTTGAGGACGGAAATCCTAACTTATCTGTTTGAACCTCACGTTTTTCCAGACTGCGAACTCTCAGAATGGTCCGACTGGAGCGCATGTCACGGCTCATGTTATTACTCTCTGATTGTTCGTAATCGTGACGTCATTCGTCCTGCTTTCCCTGAGTATCCACATGGGCCCATCAAGAGATGTCCACATCTGTACGAGACGCGATTCTGCACTATACCGTCGTGTCAGGTACAAACATGATTCTAGTCACTAGTTTCTAGTTTGCCTTTTTTTTCATCTACACATTCAAACTTTAGAATTTTTTATCCATTCCTCTGTTCTTTACATACATTCTCGCATATCTAATGTGACCTTATCCATGGAAACTTTCTGTTACAAATGTGTTTCGCCGGCTGAATATCGTCATGTGAATCGCGCTAATCTCAGCCCCGCATCGGATTCCCTCCCATGAACACGATGAATTAATGTTTTCGGTCATTAACTGCTTGTCACATTCCGAATCGAGACATGTACGTGCTGTCTCACCTGTAGAACTACCGTATTCAAAAAGAAAATCAAGATGACTTCGAGTAGCAGTGAATATTCGCATTTAAATGTGTTTCGAAATCATGCTTTAACTATGTAGTCTCCAAATCCGCCCTCCTTTTCTGCAAAATCCATCTCAGAATTGAGTTGTGAAGTCGGAGCCGCACATAGCGCGGTCGGGTAGAAGTTTGCGTATGGCACGGCCTTAACATGGTTCAAACCCTGCTGATGACATGATTTCTGCCGTTATCTAAAAACTTTGCAGCATGTTCCCAATTTGCTTATATAGTCATAGTTTCCCTTCCTTTCTACCTGAGAAAAACATATCTCTGAAAGTTTGACAGAGTTGCAATGGAACCCCAAAAAATCTTCGTTTTGGTCAAAAAAACACATAGGGGAAATTTCATGTTCGGCTTGATTCAAAACTGCCTAGCGAACGAAGTTTTCCCAAGACGAGAAACCTTTCAATAAAAATGGCGGCGTGTAGATAAATATAATAAAATAGATACATTAAATTCGACTTATTCATTGTCAAATGATGACCCGAATGAGCAGAACAAAAATATTAATTTCCAGAAATCGAGGTTTGCGTTTCGGCACGAAATTGTTTTTTTCTGAGGTTTCGGAAATCTGGTGCGAAGCGCCCAAAAATCCGTCAAAATGAGGTTTTCGGAACGCGAAACTCGGAAATTTTTGGGAATTATCGATTAGCTGCCTCTGCCTCAGTAGGCCGAATCTTCCCGCACCCTCTAGCTTTCTTGCGATATCGGAAATCGGGGGCGAAACGTCCGAAAATACGCGGAAATGTGATTTTCGGAACGCTTAACGCGAAATTCCGCTCATCCCTGATCCGAATGAATCAAAATTTCGACGATTAGTCGAGAACAAATAAAGTCCGAAAGATTCAAAATCCATCAACCTACAGTGTCAAGATTTTTTTCTGCTCCGCATTTCAGGAATTTTATTCCAGAAATTTTTCTCCGCGGTGTAAAGTATGTATCACAGTTTTATCCTATCGCATATTTGAAGACAGTAAGCGAACATCGAATCGCCAATACAAAAATAACACGATTTTGTGAATTTATCGAAAACCAAATCATCCAATAGACGGCATTTCGGGATCAATTCAATATCCGCTAAACCCGTAATTGAGAAGCCTTCAGAAAGCCAGTCTTCAGCTTTGGGTTCGGTTGAATATTAGCGGATTTAGATTTTTATTCCAAATTAAATAAATTCAATCCGAGTCGGATTAGGGAAGTTGAAACCACCCGACGCAGAAATATGTGAAATATGTAAAAAATACTGAATCTGATTACACAAAAATCCAAGAATCCGAGTGTTCAATTGGGCATAAAATTGGGTGATAGGCTTCTAGCGAGCGTTATTCATGGCAGCTTCGCGCCCAACTGCAGATATCCCACCGATGAAATTTGAAATTCTGCACCCAAAACGTAATCGAAGAGTATTCATTGTCCCAGCATCAAAATGCAAACTCCACTTATTTCTTTCTTCTTATTTCTTAGCGCATATAAAGTTTTGCTGCGATTTCGTCGTATGCTCGAATCGATAAAAAATCGTATTTACAAATCCGTCATTCAACAACTACTTTTAATTCCGTACCCAATTTAGCTTACACGTTTTTCGGTTTTTCAAATTGAGGAATCTACGAAATTCCACCTAGAGCCATTCTTAACTTTGTGCGTTAATGTATAGGAAAATATTTTTACAGTAGCAATGTAACTTTCCTTTTCTTCGATTTTTGAAAAACCAACATCTCAATTTGACGGATAATTTGTGTCTAACCAGTAGTGAACCTCTAATCGAGAGTGTACGTGTGTGGTCAGGTAAACTAGTAATTGAACAGCGATGTAGTAGCCGGATGGATGGAGGCACAGACCGGACAGCAAAACACTTTCGACACGGGGGGCACCCTCTTGACACGTCGTGAACCACGGAATCGCCAGCATGATCTCAAGCACTCACTATAACTGCTTCCGAACTTGACCCTTTTTAGCTGCACAATTTGGGGTCTCTCCCGTTAGTTTGCAGGAGGCATTACAAAAGAAAGCAAAGCCTAAAAACTACTTGCAGTCAAGGAAAGGGGGTCGAGAACTAGTTCATCCAGCATTGCATACCTTAGCAGACACTCACTAGGGCATTCATTCGATTTCCCGCAAGGTTTCACAAAACCGAGTTTTGACAGTTGTAGATGAATATTCCATGCTCAAAAAACTTCAAAAGCCTCACAAGGAAACTACTATTGGCCAAAGTGGCTATTTCGGATGAAATGTACTTTTCTAGAATCATTTTTTGACGTAGGGTCCGAATTTACCCTTCGCAGCTGCCTAGAATCACTCTCAAAAAAGTTATAGACTTCGTTCCTCGGATTTTCGTACCTATTGTAACCTCCAAAAAGCGCATTAGTTTTACGAAAGTCCGGAAACGGACCTCATAATGGTGTTCAGCGCCCCAAACAACCCCTCCTCACTAGGCAAAGCGTGGGTGAAAGCACATTTTCCGAACTTTTCCCAGACTGATAGCGTTTCGAACTTGTACGCATTTTCGGGGTTAGCGTTCACTTACCGTATTTTCTCTTTTACAAGTACATGTACTATTATTTCTCAGGGCTCTTTTTCAAATGTACTTCTAATAGAGGGTGTAAGTCTATTCTTCAGCATTTTGATGTTTTTGAATATTTGATGCCTTATTATGGCATGGTATATAATCACAAGTTATCACAAGGTAGCTGAGTTGAACGCAAAACTCAGATGTCAGGCAGGACTCGAACCTGCATTGCACGCTTTCCGGGCGAGAGTGTTACCATTACACCACCGACACCCCGTTCTGCATCACTCAGCTATTCACTCAGCTCTCGCCCGGGTGCTTACCAGATCATACCCGTCATCCATAATAAGGCATCAAATATTCAAAAACATCAAAATTCTGTCTTCAAAAGGCCTCAGCTTAACTGGATTTAATGCCGATTTGTGCTTACCAGATCATACCCGTCATCGGGTGATTGCTGTTGTGCCCACACAGTTCATGTGTGAATAGCTGAGTGATGCAGAACGGGGTGTCGGTGGTGTAATGGTAACACTCTCGCCCGGAAAGCGTGCAATGCAGGTTCGAGTCCTGCCTGACATCTATTCTTCAGCCTTGTTTTTTGGAATTCTCATAGTGGAAATTTCATTAAAGGCAGTGGTCACGATGAAAAACGTTATCGAAAAAATTACAAAAATCAGCTTAGATCAAACACAGCTGAAAAACTATGAAGGTAGCGAGGTTGAAAAAGAGCTAGAAATAGAGATTCTAAGGCCCAAAAATGCCAGTTCGTGCACACGTGCACAGCGATGACGAAAAAGATCGCCGTCTCATGCCGAGCAGTCAAAAATCATCGACATTCAGAGGAAGAAATAAATGCTAATTTACCTAATAAATGCAGTTGAGCAATGAAAGAAAGCACTCCAGTCAATGTTTTTGATTAGATGTGTACATAAATCCGAAGGTTCATTGATTGAAATTCATTTTCAAGGCAGCAGATGTTCTTGATATAAGAGGTCATCGATGCCGATGATGTGGAGAGGGCTCGTCCACCATCAAAAGACAAGAAAGTTCAGGCTTTAAATTTGGCCTAAAACAGCGGTCTTTTCGCGATTTTTTCTTATAGATCCTACTACTCGAGACCCAGAAAAGGGTTTAGAGGGAAAAAGACGACAAACATATTTGATCGCGACCACTGCCTTTAAAGGCACAGTCCAACATCAGAATCGTTTTTCTGTTTTTCTGCCTATCTTGACAACGGTCCCACGCTGATTCCAATTATGTCTCTGGAATCGCACAAGACCCCCTCGGAACGAACTTATGGCCCCTCAGAAATTGAGCTACGGAAGCATTGTGGACGAGTTGTCCGAGGCTCTTAACTTCCGTCATTTGAAACCGATGTAAATGCGAGCCGACCTAAATAAAGAAAGAGGCTGAAAATGAAGGTAAGAACGGGGCTATTGATCGGAAACCATCGCTAATCTCGCCACTGTTGAGCTCGAAAGATCGTAAAAGGGGCGTGCCGAAGTGGCTTCCTGTGAAGGGTGTCCCATGGTGACTTCCCCCTATAACTCGCTTGTTCGGAGGAGTTGAGAGCTCGTATTTGGCAGGGGCTATATAGGATTGGCCTACTTAACAATTATGTGGAAATCTCAGATTCCATTCCTGAGCCTGGGCTGTACCTTTAACAAAACTATGATTTTCGCGATAAACAATCATGAATTAGTCAGCTAATCAAGTCCGAGTGAGTCATCGCTGGTATAATTAGGTCTGTGGCTGGTTTCCTCAAAAAAATTTTTAATCTAAACCGCGGCTGGCGCAGGCGATTTAAATCTCACCGGCGGCTGGTTGGTAATTACCAGCCAGCCGCCGGTGAGATTTAAATCGCCCGCGCCAGCCGCGGTTCAGAGTTAAATGCTTTTTCTTGAGGAAACAAGCCACGGACCTAACTATACACTCGTTAATATTATCGTCTTTTTTGTGCCGTAGCACTTTTTTTTGTTTTAGAGTCTAAATCTTTAATCCTTATCTGATTTAGAAGTGTACTTTTGATAGAGGTATACTTCAAATAAAGGTCTTCTTCCAATTGAGGAATCATGGTGTATCAATTACGGGGTTCAGAAAGCGTTGAAGAAAAATATTCTAGATTTGACTCAAAATTCTCCCGGTGGGGGGGGGGTGGTTATTTGGGATGCTGATCACAAATCTGAGATTTATTTATTGATTTCCCAATTTTTTCGACTAACTTCGTTCAAAGCTTCCCACCGGGAGAAAAAATTCAAGGCAAAATCGACTTCTGACGATTTCGGGAATGTGATGACGGATGTGGCTCAAATCGTTTCTCTGGGGCTTATTGGGAGTGTTCAACACGAATCTGATGTCAGTTTATCAAGTTTTGTCGGCTTACTGTAGATTACGGTGGGTATACAGTAGTTTGGTCAAGGTCTCAGATTTGGCTCAAAATTTCTATGTAGGGGTTATTGCTGGGTGCTGAATACGAATTCGATGTCTTTTTTTAAAGTTCAAAAAGAACATTTGGTTCCAACACGAATCCAATTAGGGAGGAGTAGAATATCTAAGTTTTACATTCTGCCAAATTCCGACTTCTTAGAAAGGACACATAATGCGGAAAAAATCAAAAAACCTTCAGGATTGCGTTTTTTTCCTTTCCTGTCACCGACATCTCGATTTGCGGTGATTCTTACTCTCCCGAACTGAGAAATAGGAGTGATTTTTTTCTGCTTTCCAAGCTTCCGATTTTCAGAAACCAAGCCTGCACCCAATTAATCGGACTTAGGGAACCTTCTTCATCAGAAATTTCGAATTTCTGAGCATTGCGCCCATCTAGTGCTAGAGCACAAAGGATAAAAAAGGATAAAATTCTCGGCCTATATAAATTCTCTAGGGATGCGCCACACATTCGACTTCCACTTAGAATGCTTCTAAATGTGTATAGGGCCTATACATTGACTTGAGGGAGCCAGCTGATGATCAACTCAGTGTTTCTATCCTCTCAGTCAAGTCTGGTACCAATTTACCGACCCCGCAGGGATAGAAGGCTTGGTTGACCATGGGCGGGGATCGATCACTCGACCGTGTGCGTGACAGCGGCGCCTCTTGCCACAGCCCCAGACTCGCCCTACTAGAGCATAACCGAATAAATAGGTCTCACATCTCGCCTTGTCGAGAAAAAAAAAGAATTTTACGGTGACCTGCCTTGTTAATTTGATAGTTGATAGAAAAATGGCGATTCTCAAGAAAGGTAGATATAAGAGTGCAAGGAAATTCATGTGGACACATTCCCAGAAAATTTGTGAAGCTCGAAGATTAAGTTTTTTTTCGCAAAGCATTGTAAAGTCAACCAGGTGAAGTTCGCTAGAAATTAAGCAACGGAAAACGACTATTCTGAAATATAGATAAGAATTTCTGAGGTTTTTCTATGAGCGTTCCATGGAACATTCTTCGATGGGTGCCCCGATTCAAGAATTCCGTTAAGGCTCAAAATTACGAAAGAAAAATTGTCTGAGAAAATAAAAAGCAAAAAGCATTCACTACTGAACTAAGCCAAGACTGTTTTTTTCCTAAAACCTGAACACACTCCTAGAATCAGCACAAACAGACGAATCGAATGGTGTTTTTTGATGTTAAAATTATTCACTACAAACGAAAAATACGTTCTTGAAGCCCACACGTTTTAGGACACAAAGTGTTAGCAATATTGCACTTCATTCTTGCGTATTGGTTTCCAAAAAAAAATCGGAACTTAATTCAGAAGCCAGTTTGCATAGTTTTACAGCGTTTTCCTTGACAACAGATTAACGGACGACACGAAATCGTTCTCGATCTAAAGTCGAGCATGATTCTATGCTCGCAGCCCGCAGTATGCGTCTCTAAAGTCCGTCCGAAAGAGATCGTCCGCCCACGCGGTTGACGTGCGTGTAGAGCTGCTGCCACGAAAGAACTTGTCGAACTTGGAGATCGATTAGCAGGAATATTTGACGAATGGTGAATGACATCCCAATCAGCTGTTTGCAACAATGGGGAGACACGTCCAAAATCATTCCTTCGCAAAGGCGGCTCTACACGCACGCCGACCGCGTGGGCGGAAAATCCTGTTGGGACAGAGTTTATGTGCTTGGGTCTTCGTAAAGTCTTATCTAAATTACGAGTTATTCTGCGTCAACACTGCGCAGTATTTTAAAAAATAAATTCAGAAAAAAACAAATGCAAACACGAAAATAGAATCAAACTTGTTCGCCTTTTTTCTTCGAAAAAATCTACCGATTCAATCTGCTCAAAAATATCCATTCAGATCTGTTTCGGCGAGCCAAGAAATAGATTCAATATGATGTCTCACGTATAGGCCTTGACTGGATAGGGGTTCTCTACACACCGAGGGAGAAAATATCCCGTTTTGGCAGTTCGGAACGTCACGCTACTTAATGCAAGCCAAGTGGTCCCGAAGGGAGTTAGAGCAGCAAAAGGCGAGACAACTCCTCCCTCGGTTTGTAGTGAGCCACTGTCCCGACCCTGACACATGATATGGAGTTGATTAAGGAAATGTCGCGGTAGAAAGTGATTAAAATCTGATGAAAACAATCACACGTGGAAGTAGACACCAACAAGATAAAACATTCGAGTAAATACATGCACATTCAAAGTAAGTAATACTCACATTCTGTATTGCGTCATGGCCTGGCGACTCCCGAAATTTTCTGACGATGCTCCATTTCACGCGTTTCACAGCAACCAGAAGAGTAATCGAGTTCTTGACAGATAGTAATTGTGGGAGGAAATGACGTCGAACACCATTCACAGACAGCGCTTTTGATGACACAACATTTTCTTCTCGACCACTGCATCAAAATCAATTGCCTCCATGCCCCGTAGCGATCCAACAGGTCAAATATAGCATGCAAATTTGGTCTGCAACTCGCGCACTTCCTGACGTCGGTGGAAGGTTGAAAGGTGTCCAACAGCCGGAGTGCTCTGAGAGAATTTGCCGCTGCTGCTCAGCGATAGTGCCGCTTCGGCGCCTACAGGCACCAAAGCGGTAGTATCCTGGGTCACGGCGACATTACCGCGGACTTGTAACGGTGCCGCGGCAGTGCCGCTGCTGCTCCGCGATAGAGCTGCCGCGGCTCTGGGAGACCATCTCATATGAAGTTGTATAAGAATTATAATACAAGTAGGGGGGGGGCGAGAACGAAAATACGGACTTGCGGTTGTTACGTCCTCTGTATGATAAAGACAGAGGCTACTGCCGTCTTTGGGCTCAAGGAAATACGGAATGTACCTCAAACTTGGGCTATTAAACCGGCGACAATTTCGGTACACCACACTGGACACTACATCGTACTAGAACCGAGCCGGCTCCGCGAGGATGGAGCAGTGAGCCACGCGGACTCGCTGCTGCGTCCCCGTGGAACCCGCTCGGTTCTAACGCGGAGCCGCTGCGGGACTATCGCGGCGATGTCGAGGCTCGTGACATGGCAACAGAATCGGTTGGTCACGGAGCCGCTGCGGTACTATCGCGGAACTATTGCGGCACAGTCGATGGTCACGGTACTTTCCCGGCTTTGACGCGGCAAATTTTCGAGTGTTAGCGCTTAGGCGGAATATGTAGGCGAGACCCGAAAACTCCCCCGTCCATTCCGAGAACTATCTCTCACCGACCGCACACATCCTGCCTGATCAACCCTAAGACTTCGCGTGCTCATCCCCTGCACTAACAAGAGAAGTGTTTAGAAGGTAAAGCATCTACCTATAAATGTTACATTGTTAGTAACTCTTGGGCATCGATATTAAAACTGTCTAGAAAATGGCTCCAAGTTGCTGGTTCTAAGAAGTTATAAACGCAAGACGGTCGTTTTTTTTCCTGTACCTATCTCACGTTTCAAAACGCGCAAAAATTTATTGAAAATCTGGGAACGGTTTTCGTAATCGTGCTCAGCTCCCAAAATCACTGCATTATACAAGGTTCGGGTTAAAGCTCATTTTCCGAGCTTTGGACAGAGTAATAGCGTATTCGACTAGTGCCGAATGTTGGTTGAGCGTGTCCTCATATCAGCCCTGAAAGCGTTTAAAGGCACTGTTCACGATAAACTTCATACTTGAATTTTCCATGACAAACGCTTCTCGTGGCTCTCAGAAGCAGAGCAGCAGAAAAAAAACGGGGCGAAAAGCTACCCAGGAGCCGCAAAACGGCTTAGAAAAGTGGGCAAACCCCGCCGCTTTGTGCAAGTCCCGCCCCTTTCCGCCCCTCGACGTGAACAAAGGAACACTCGAGATAGTGAGATGAGCGATGGTTTCGACCAAAAGCCCCGTTCTTCCCTTCATTCTCAACTTCTCTCTTTACTCAGGTCAGCTCACATACATTGGCTGCAAAAGACGGAAATTACAAGCCTCGGACAACTCGTCCACAATGCTTCCCTTGCTAAAATTCAAGGGGCCATAACTATGTTTTCAGGGGGTTTTGTACTATTCCACGGACATCACTGAAATCAGCATGAGAACGTTCTCAAGATAGGCGAGAAAACAGAAAAACGACTTTTATCGTGAACACTGCCTTTAAGATCGAAGTACAATGATTTCTATAGATTCGTTTGAATCTCCAGCTATCGCAAGCTGTCACTTTCCAGAGACGGTGAATTCTTTCGAAAACCCTATATTTCAAATAGTAGTTGGGCGTTTGTTGGATAAAGACAATATTATTACATAACATTCTTTGTTGCTAATTTTTTTTCGCACTAACTATAAGGTCGAAACCTTCACAAATATCACTGAACTGAATAAAGAAATCAAAAAATAAAGAAGTCGAATAATCATAATCAGCAAAAAATCATATATAAGGAAGAAGAAAGTGGGCGGGACAGAAAAGCGGAATCAGCGCGGCCATGGTGGAGAGGTGGGGGTCGCCACTTTCGGCATCGCTGAAGGGGGGATCGCAACCATGATCACACTTTTTCCAACGGGTTGCTTGACCCTGCTTCGGGGAGACTAGGTTTCGCCACCGAATTTCCTGGGGAACGTTTTCGGATGATATCGAAGCCCCTGTACATGTTACCTTTGCCTCATTTCTCTAAATCGAGTGTTTTGGCCGCTTTCACATTTCTGATCTACCCAGGTCGATTGAGGAAATTCTACGAACTTCACATTTTCCATTTTTTACCTCACCTTAGTTCAACGTTCAATAGGTCACTTTCGGTAGCTTCAAAATGTGGTGGGAGATGTTCCTAGTTAGATCATAATCTATTCAGATTTTGAAGTGAATATGTATCTGGTGTAGGTGTTAAACCTACATGATATGTATTGCCATATGCCCCTCATTAGTGTAGCCATCATTGGAGGAATGTTCACATTTGAATAAAAAAAGCCGGCGTGACAGCGCTAAAAGGTTGCACTTTGGGGTGGTATGCGCTGGAAATGGTGGCGACTAAGTAGACGGATAGTGAAGAATTTCCAGTTTCAGGAAGGCTCGTCGGATGCGGTCGATCTACCAAGCCGATCCGGCCGACAGAAATCGCCTCCAGCGAGGGTAATACTCGAAAAGAAACTATTGAGGAGTGATCATCCACAAAACAACTCAGAACCTCTCCACGAAGCAGTAAGATAACTTTGATATCTAATCCTAGTATGCAAGTGGACTCTACAAAATTGTAGGTGAAGGTGTCCGCTGAGGTTTTGACGGAAATCGGCAAGCAAAAGCAATCTGGGAGGGCTCATATAAGGAAGAATTACTATGGGCAAGCCACGCAGACATTGGAAGCACTTGAGCACAAGCTCGACCACGATGGAGGCGCGCAGTCCTTCAAAGGAGAAATCGTGGCAGAGACTGGGCCACTCGCAACGTGAGTTTTTTTCTTGAAAAAAGTGTAGGGTTAGGTAACTTCCGCCGCATATGCCTCACAAGTTATTAGTTATCGTTCATAGTTACCAGGAAGCATTAAAGGCACAGTACACCCTCAGATATGAATTTTGAGATTTTCATGCAATTGTGTAGAAGACCCCTCCTGTATAACACGTG
This sequence comes from Aplectana chamaeleonis, assembly GCA_029168955.1. Lineage (NCBI taxonomy): Eukaryota > Metazoa > Nematoda > Chromadorea > Rhabditida > Cosmocercidae > Aplectana > Aplectana chamaeleonis. Next base: position 561,169 of record JAPDOI010000127.1, read on the forward strand.
CCAAATGCGAGATCTCAATTCCTCCAAATAAGCGAGATACATATAAGCGACCACCACAGGCCCGACCCCCTTCGCTCACCACCACAGGCCCGACCCCTAACAGATTTTCGGACTCGATAGCGGCTCGATGGATGGATGAATTCCAATAATTCGTCGTTCTTCAGTCCATTGCTGGACTATCTCCTTATCCTGGCTCGCTCTCGCGCAACGATTGCGAATGAAGAGAAATACAGGTCTGAGACAACTCGTCCACCAATTTTTTACACTTAAAACCTAGGCATCTTTGAAGAGCTATAACTCTGCTCAAAGGGGGTCTTGGACGATTTTAGAGATACCACTGTTATCAGCGTGTGACCCTCTCCAAGATAAGCATGGAATTTGAAGATTAATTTATTGGGTGTTCTGTGCCTTTAACTGACTACATGGGTGTTATGATTAGCAACAAAATACTGAAGGTATGCGACGTCGTCTATTGTTAGATGTTAAAGCGGGTTTGACTTGAAGTGTCAATCAGTGCATCGATAATCATGCCAGGAGAATAATAATCACGGAACTTATGATTTTCAATTGGTAATTAGGTGCAAAAAGTCCGAGCTCCCTTTCTGGCCTGGCGCCGCTTGAAGGCAGTGGTCGCGATCAAATACGCTTGTCTTTTTTTCCTCAAAAAATCGCGTAATAGCCGCTGTTTTGGGCCAAATTTGAAGCCTAATCTTTCTTGTCTTTTGATGGTGGACGAGCCCACTCCACATCATCGGCATCAGGGGTGTGCGTAAAAGATTTTTCAATTTTCGTAAATCGTAAAACGTAATTACAATAAAACCACCGTAAATCGTAAAGCGTAAACCGTGAATCGTAACCAGCAAATAATAACAATAACCATTAAAAAATTATTACTATGGTGAAACAAGAAATTGAATACGTTCTAAATGAGAAAAAAATTGTTTCAGGAGTTTGTTGCTTTCTGAGCTGCAGATGTATCTTCCGTTTCGCAGCCAAATTACCTCTGTTCCTCCGCGCGCTTGTGCGGAGCGAGGAGAGATACCGCGAGAAAAATTGTGGCCTATGAAACGCAGCTTGCGCGCGCAAACGCACGCGATCAATGGATAATTGTTCACTCCAAAACAAAGGATAGCTATAAGTATTAAAGAGGCAAACAGCTCTGCAGATTTGAGTGTCCAACGCAGACTCGGTATTTATACGCTTCATGCAGTGTCATGCTCATTAAAGGCGTCATAAAAAATGCTAGTAAAAGTAAGGGTAGACCTGCCTGGGGGTGCTACCTGCTACTCGTAAAACTACTTACTGTCCACCGTTTCACCAACTATGCACATATTAAGTTTTCAGTATTTGACAGCTAACCGCATTCAATGGGAACGTCTTACCTGTATTTCTCTGTTCCCCTTATCACTCATTCCACAACTGCTTCCTAGATATTGAAAAATCTGGAGGTCCGATACAGCTGTCTTCTGGGCAACAGGGACACAATTATATTCGTAATGTCTCTCCCAGAACGTTAAAAGCGTTGTAAGCCCTGAAACGAGACAAAATGGCCGTACTCGAGCGATTCTTTACGGCCTACTCTGAGAACTCTGCCCACTTGTTAGCGAAACACCGATGATATGTATGTGATCTACAGCACAGCTTCGGTCGCCAAGCACAAGTCGTTCTCCTTTATATCGACTTTATATCGAATGGCGGGCCAAGAGCACTCTCTGAAGCCATTTTGGGCATAACTAGACCGCTTCGAACGATTTTTTGGTCTAATCTACTTCTTGGAACCAGGAAAGTTGCTCAGAAAAAAAACGAAGTCTCTGTAGAGAGTGATTGCAGTATCCTGTACTCCTGCAGGGTGTTTCTCTTCCCTTAGCGACGGCTGGCCCTCAGAGACAGCGACGTAGCAGTGCTCTGCGGCCGCGATAGGTCTGTGGGGTTCGGGACCGAATAGAGTCCCGCCGCTGAAAGGCGCGGCAGCATGCAATGGAGGGGAATCGATCGTGCAGCGCCGCATAATCGATACTCCTCCATTGCATGCTGCCGCGCCTTGAGGCGGCGGGACTCTAGTCGGTCTCTATGGGGCCGAATAGACTGCTAGTCAGACGCGCCCAACGCGGATTATATATCCAGCGCCTCCAACCCGGACCGTGCGTTCGGCGTTATTATGACGGAACCACGTCAAAGGTTGATAAGCGATTCGTGCAGTAGTCATACGCAGGTGTTGGTCCCATCTCCTGACCAAAACATTAGTATACGCAAATTAGGAATAGAGCGGCCCATCGGAGATGCCTTGTAATTTCCTTCCAGTACGTGTATTTTTATTTACGAAAATTTACGGTTTACGGTCCAAAATGTCGTAAATCGTAAACCGTAATTACGAGGCCAAAAAACACCGTAAATCGTAAAATCGTAAATCGTAAACCGTAATTACGCTCACCCCTGATCGGCATCGATGATCTCTAATATAAAGAACATCGGCTGGCTTGAAATTGAATTTCTATCAATGAACATTGACTCATCTAGTCAGAAACATTGACTGAAATGCTTGCTTTCATTGTTACTCTAATTCTAGCCCGTTTTTCACCGCGCTACCTTCATAGTTTTTCATCTGTTTTCAATCTAAGCATTTTTTGTAGTTTTTTCGATAACGTTTTTCATCGTGACCACTGCCCTAAAGGCAGCATACACGCTCGTAAACATGGTTGGGATAGCAATGTGAATCGAACCGTACGGCTTACAACATAATGCCTACTCATTTTGAAGTGCCAAAAATGACCCACAATGACGCTACATGAGTTAGAAGTTGGACCCGCCCTGTATTTTCACGCCCCTTGTATTTGACCTTTTCCTCCAACGCAGGGTTGCTGGGTCATCTTTGCCGTCAGTGACGTGTGTGGTTCATTTGTTAGGCAATCTTCCAACAGTATCAACGGTGATTATGACCCAGCGACCCTGCGTTGGAGGAAAAGGGCAACTACAGGGGGCGTGAAAATACGGGGCGGGGCCAACTTCTAACTCATGTAGCGGCATTGTAGGTCGTTTTTGACACTTCAAAATGCGTAGGCTTAGTAATCTGGGCCATACCATTCTATTTCCGTAGTTATCTCAATCACGTTTACGAGCGTGTATGCTACCTTTAACCAATCTCTGGAACTCGTGGCTGTCACCTGGGGTCCACAACTGCATACTGTTTTGGCATGGAAAGCAATAGCTGTCGCCGTTGTCACCTCGGAGCCGAAACTCATCACATTTTGCACTTTCTGTCGTGGTGTGGAGATGACAAGCCATATTTCATCACCTTTGTCGCTCACTGTTGTGGTATGAAGGTGATAACCCAGAGTAGCAGATGAGGAGAGTGGGACGAGAGTGAGAGGATGCTGTGAGGGAGGACGCGGTGCAAACACCGTGTCGAATCATTTTTCGTGAATTCATTTCTACCCACATTTAGCACAGTTCACCGTTTCTTTTTTCAGCGGTTCTTTTGTTGTGAAAATTATACTCCTGTAACATTTTGTTTTCATTTATAGCATTTGGTGTTTTTCAAATGATTTATCAAAGGGCTCGCAAACTGTTTTTTTCTAAAAGTTCGGTTGTGTTGGTTCTTGATTTTTTCGAATACCCCTTTATTCGGATTTTTTAAATTTCACCAATATCTGTCTGCTTTCCCAACGCGAGATTTGAGCATCCCTTTGAAAATGCCAAATTTTATTACCTTCTGCACTTTCTGTTGTGGTGTGGAAGTGAGCATCCATATTTCATGAACATTCTTGCCCATTGTTGAGGTGTGGCGGTGAAACTTTTGAGCGCAGACGAGGAGAGTGAGAGGGGGCCTCCTAAAAAGGCAGCAGCGACCCTTTATCCACATCGTTTATCAAGCTGAGTACACATGAAGTTGGTACGTTGATACATGATAAAACTCGTAGAACACCTCCACTGGCAAAACAATGTGATGGAACACTTATGGATAAGCAGTCGCTGCTGCCTGTTTAGGTTTTCTCTAGTGAGAGTATGCTTTGAGGGAAGATGCGGTTCAAAAATTTGGTATTGAGAACGTACTCGAAAATCGAAAAAGAACGAAAAATTGAAGTTCTGAACCATGTGACAATAATAGGTCATTACTATAGTTTTCTGGCCTTATTATATGAATTCCGGTCATTGGCCGGAACACATCCCACTTTGCTGCTTGTGGGACTGTACTCACAAGGAATGGTCGCCCACATCAGGTAGAGTTTCGGGATGCAATTTTAATATGTTCGAGGTGGCGGATAGCGTTCCAATATTCCATACTCAGAGTCTGCAAAGAGCTTCAAGCAGTTCCTAGGAAGGCCAAATCTGAGCACTGTCAGAACGGGTCGGCCTTAGTGATTAGAGCTGATTTAAAGCCAGTGGTCACGATGAAAAACGTTATCGGAAAAACTACGGAAATCAGCTTAAATCAAAAACAGCTGAAAAAACTATGAAGGTAGCGCGATAAGAAACGGGCTAAAATTAGAGTTTCTAGGACCCAAAAATGTGAGTTCGTGCACACGTGCACAGAGCCGACCAAAAAGATCGCAGTCTCATGCCGAGCAGTCAAAAATCATCGACATAAATGCAAATATACTTCGTTCAAACAGTTCAACGATGAAAGCAAGCACTTTTGTGAATGTTTTTGACTGGATGAGTCAATGTTCATTGATTGAAATTCAATTTCAAGCCCGCTGATGCTTTTGATATTAGAGGTCGATGCCGATGATGTGGAGTGGGCTCAGCCACCATCAAAAAGCAACGAAAGTTCAGGCTTCAAGTTTGGCCCAAAACAGTGGTTTTTTCGCGATTTTTTCTTATAGGTCCTACTACTCGAAACTTAGAAAAGGGTCTAGAGAAGAAAAGAAGAGCATATTTGATTGCGACCACTGCCTTTAGCGATAGAATTACCTAAAGACATGTTCAGAATATATGTAGAATAAATTTTGGGAATTGATCTTGTTCAAATCAAAAATTATGCATTGGTGCCTAGACCGTGAGCTATCCTGAACGTATGTACATAAAGATAACTCAATTGTTAATCAACTCTACCTTGTTCAAATTTTGAGCTTCTTAGGAACTGCCTGAGGCATTTAGCAGATACTGAGTATGGGACACTGGAACACAGCCCTCTCCTTATAGCATAAAATTGCATCCCGAAACTGCATCTGATGTGGGCAACCCTCTGTTGTCAGGGTAGAGCGAGCTGCTTTCTGAGATCTGGACTAGGCTACGACACCCCTACATTTCGACCAAACTTTTTGAAAATTCCACAATCCTCCTACCTCATCGAATGCAAGTCAAAATTTCCACGGTCCTCTCAACAAATCATTTTTCAACGAAAACTTTTGCAAATCTTCCCGCCACTGATTGTTCCGCGAGACAGCGGCTGCTTGACCCGAACTGTATTGGTACAAGCTATCCACACTGATCGTTTGCGGTTTCCTTAGCTGTGGAAGAAGGGAACGATTGTCAGAGTGAGTGTCGTTCACAAAAGGTTGAGAGTTGTCATAAATATGCAGACGGCAGAAGCTATCCCAGGAGCTACTGTGGCGAAACCCAAAATTACTGAATTGCTGAGCATTGGGTATCAACCGCTGCGTCATTATGGGTTATGCGCGGAGAATACCTAATATTAGAGAACATGTTTGCATGTTTTTCTTTCACCTCAAAGAACATTGTTTAGGAGCTCGAAAGCTGACGAAGGAAGGGGCGGCGGTGATTTCTTCGTGAACACCCTCACCATTGAACTGCCTAAACGTCTAAAGCCGGCAAGAGAGCGCATGGTGATGGATGGAAAGCGACGATGGCAGTTCAGTGTTGATGATGAAGAAGATCAACAGCAGACGACAACCGATTCCGCGTTCGGTGAAGTTCTACGAGAACTTGAGGCTTCTAAGGTGCCGCTGGATGACAAACGCATTCGACAAATGTTGCGTCGGAATAAGAAGTTGATGAGGGCCCTTATTGAAGCCTACAAGTTGAGGACCACTACAATTGTACCAACAACTGCAAACTCGGCGGCAGCAACCGACGAAGTCACGACTGACGTGACCCCAGAAGAAGTCGAAGGTAACCTGAAGGTGCGTATAATAACATCAAGCGAATTTCCATCAACCACGGATGAGTTGCTATCAACAACAGGTATGGAAGGAACAACCACACTAGAGAGAGAAAATTCTTCGCATTTCACAGAGAACTCTGCGGCAACCGCGGAGTCCAGTAGTACTTCTGAGGAATATACTGAGAGCGCCGCAGTAACAGATTCATCAACACCTCTGTCCACCACTTCTAATACTGCTGAGAGCAGCAGTCAATCTGTCTACGCTTCATCGACAAATGATGCTGGCTTTGGAGACGCATCGCAAACTGAGGAAACCACACACGGTGAAACAGAGAAGTACACGATTCCTGATGAAATTCTCGTACACCAAAGCACTGAAGTGAGTGAAGATCAGACATCAGATGCGTCTACAACAGCTGAAAATGTTGCGACAGGGACGACGACCCCGGAAACTGAATTAACAACCGTAGCGACCACAACTGCAGCATCTACTACTACCACAACGCAACTTCCCTATTGGCCAAAGAAGGCGAGTTGTTGGTTTTTTTGTTTATGTTAATATAAGGTGATAGGACTAAGTAGTGCATTTGCGCTACATGTATGGGACGAATGAGTTCTGGATAACGCCGATTACTCGGGTCAGGGTCTAGGGCTCCGCTCATGGCGAGCTACGAGCGCCAGCGTGTACAGGGAGTTCATATCGCTCACAGTTAGTTATTGATTCCGTCCCAGGCTGCAGGGGACACTCTCAGGAAATCCCGGTTGTCACCTGGAGCCCACAACTCCTCCCAGTTGTGCCATGGAGGGCAAACTAGCCTCCCGTTGTCACCTTGAAGCCAAATTTCATCACATTTTCCTGTTTCTGTTGTGACTTGGAGGTGACGGAGCATATTTCGCAACGTTTTGCACTTTCTGTTGTGGTGTGACGGGACAAGCCAATCGTAGACGTCTTGCTGCGTCACAGACGACAAGAGTGACGCAGATCGTCAGACTCCGGCGCTCGACCTGCAGGTCGCCTCCATGTGACAACCACGATTTCCTGAGCTAGCATCAGCGGTTACAGCTGCAGCTCATCGTCGGTGCCGCGGCTAATCAATAAATCATGAGTCATTTAGAATCGATTATTGCATGATTGGCTGCGAATGTCGCCAGCAGCTGCAGAGAATATGTCAGTAGTTACTGTCTCTGAGCCACTGGTTGCTCAGAGGGGACGCTCATTTTTTTCGGGGTCCGCAACTGTCCATCGGCGTCAGGGATGAGCGGAGTTACGCGTTTCGCGTTCCGAAACCCGCAGTTTCGCGCATTTTTGGCATTCCGCGTTCCGCATTCCGAAAACCGCAGAAAACGCCGCGGAACGCGAAAATATCGGGTCTTCTGGGACGTAAGAAAACATTAGGTGATTTCTGAATTTTTCCGCGTTTCGCGTTCCGAAAACCGCATTTCCGCGCATTCTCAGGCGTTTGGCGCCCGATTTCCGAAACCCGAGAAAAAAATTTCTGTTCCGAAACCCGAAAACCGATTACCGAAATTTCATATTTTTATTCCGCTCATCCCTGATCGGCGTCGACGCTTTGGTGGCAAGGGGCTATCGACACAGCCACTGTGTCTGTCGGAATCTAGTCCCGTGAAGTGCATGGCTTTCGCAGAACACCACACCTTCACAGCCTTCATTAGGAAAAGGTTCCTTCATCTGTCCGAATTGCCTAGATTGGTACATTGGCAGAAATATTTTAGTTACTACGGTAACGGTAAAGGTTCTTGCCAGTTTTGAACGTAATTTTGCGTATCATCCCAACCATCATCGTAAGTCCTGATTTGTTAATGGTAACTAACGCTCTGTCCATGACTACCTACGAGCTACGGGCGGCTAAATGGTAGAGATGAAAATCTCCTGCGTTCTATGACTTCCGTAGCTCGCTATAGACCGAGCCTTACGAGATAGCGCTCTCCGATAGTAGTATTCTTTCGCAGCACCCTAGCTTTTGTGTGACTCGTGGAGTCAATCGGACGTCAATTGAATTCACAGACCCAACCAGGTGTGTGCTATTGCTTTCGTCTGCCAATCCATGTCATGTGCGCAGGCAAACTGCGTTTACTTGTCGGCTCAACAGTCAGCATGATCCAGGCCGGGATCATCTTTCCAGCGAAGAGCGATGCGACGCAATGTTTTCCATCATAATCGACCGAAAATCGATATACCTGATATGCACTGTCGCTGGTAGCGCCGGCCTTAATGATGTTGACATGGGTTGTAAAGTGTGTCCGAATGAGAATGGCGGACCATGAGACCGACGTGCTTGGCAGGAGGCCGTCGCGTTCGCCGCTCTCGGACGAGCATGCGAAAAGTCCCCACCGCATCGAATACGAGCGGGGCCGGCACCGGCTGGCAGCAAGCACTGCGCCGATCAATCAGCACTGCAGACGGTGGGAGAGGGGACGGCCGTCGTTGAAATCAACACTCGTCCGAGGGCGGCACATGAGACGGCTGCCCGCCAAGCACGCCAGCAGCGTGGGCCGCCATTCTCATTCGGGCACATTTTACATAGGGCCATGTTCGCATGCGCCGTCCCGGCAAAGAGTCGCTTAGAGGTGTTATACTTCTAACTACGCTTTCCCATGTGGTTGTCCTATATTTGCACGGGCCTCCGAGTCAATTCTGACACGGAGACCCGTGCAATTATTTGACAACCACATGGGAAAGCGCCGCTGAAAGTAGCCAAGCTGCGGCTATCGATTGCCTGACGCAGTGCTGCAGACCAAAAGTTTTGACTGAGCCTGACATCACAGGGGTCCACGCGACGCAAGATTTCGACTAGAATAGTGCCAGGTCGCGGATAGACGCCGCCGCTCAAAGGCGTGGCAGCATGCAATGGAGAGGAATTGATTGTTCGGCGCCGCATGATCGATACTCTTCTAGCCCATGCTGCTGCTCCTTTTTGCGGCGGGACTCTTATCGTGCCCATATCGATCATTAGTGCTCTTAGCTCACAGCATTCAATACCGCATAGAGTTCGCGCAATAATTTGAGTCTTGTGAAAGGACGGAGCTGCGACGGTAGATCACCCCGCGCAAATCGAAACCCCATCCTCCGATGAGGCCGCCGAACCCGCTTGGCCAGCCGCCTGGTCCATGCTTCAGACTAAATCAAGAACGGAAACCATATACCGGTACTGCTGAGTGGGGAGTTGAAACTTTTTCTACTCACCAAAATCGCAGGTGCTATGCACGTCGAAGGCCACGGAATCTTTCCTGAGCTAGCATCAGCGGTTACAGCTGCAGCTCATCGTCGGTGCCGCGGCTAATCAATAAATCATGAGTCATTTAGAATCGATTATCGACCTTACAGATCATTATTGTATTCGTTGGGAATTTCTAAATAGAGGATGACGTGAAGAATATCATCCCAACGTGTGCACGAAATCTGTTATGCTACCTACACCTGCGACTCTTCAATTCTTATACCCTTGTGTCTCCACCGTTCTTAAATTCTGATTTAGGGCTACGTACCAAATACGAGAAAGCACGCGTCCGAAATCACTTCCAAGTTGTACATGACGCAGGAGATAATCCAAGTGAGCGAAAATTGAGTCTTGGACTATAATATGCTTTCATTAAATTCCATTTGTTCCAGGCGCTGTCTGAAGATCCTATTCGTCGATCATCCATTCTAAGATTGGACTGTGAGTTTGATGTCTACTCGAGGTCTTTCTGTTATGCTGCTGCGTCTGCTATAAAAAATTTAGAAAATTTGTGTTCAAAAACAAAACGAAACAAAAATTCATTGAGACTTGGGTGGAAAAAGTCAGCACAAAATGATTCGATCTGGCATTTTTTTCCGCGTCATAGTGTTTGAATTCGGAGCGCATCTGCAATATCAAAACGGAGGTTGTCGGTTTCTCACAAAGAACATCCTGAATAGGAAAAATACCTGACGGGACATATGTATGGGCGTACGAACGCCATTAAATGAGCGTACCTTCGATCGTTTAATGACCCTAGACGGCGAAACTTTATTGGGTGATTTAGATTTAGAGAGTCGTACACGATAAGGTGACATTTGGTGATAAATGTGACACTTGCGCATCGAGGCGGTTCATCGTGCGAATCTAGCGTCGTCCTTTGTGATTTCTTGCAAGAGCCATATGGCTGGATTTAGGGTTGGCCAGGTGGGGTGCTGAAAAATGGCGCTGAACCCAGGTGACTTCATAGAAAAGGCTAGGCAGCGGTGAACTCGAGGGTTGGATTCATCAACGATTTGACGAATACTGTCAATCCATTTCAGGCCTTGAAAACCGCCGCTGTTGTAAAATCAGTCGAACGGAATGCTCTGACGGTGCCCCACCCAAATACGTGAAGCGATACTACAGACCAGTGAGTCTTGTAAAATGCTGCTGTCCCATAGCCTCATAATGATTCTCTAGGTTTATTAGTCGAGGCTGAAAAAGGATAAAAGTTTGGCAACCGAAAGTTTCAAAAAACTTGTGCGAAAAGAAACTCTCTTCTTCCAAACCTCTTGTTCCTGGTACCAGGAAGAAGAGCTTCTTTTGCGCAAGTTTTCTGCAACTTTCGGTTGCCAAACTTTTGATCCTTTTGCAGCCGGGACTGATAAACCTTGTGAGACCAGTGAGTGTAATGATAACTGGTCGAGTACATTTGTTAATCAGGAATACCTTATTCAGCGTGGATCCGACACCTGCATACCGTACCACTACCCAAGATGTTCTCAAACGGAGGAAATGGAAGAGCAGCCAATCCAGTATGAGCAGAACTGTCAAGACCTGTGCTTTAAAGGACCAGAAAAACGAATCTCGCCACTATTCCAGTTGGCCATAGATAAACAATAAACTTTCCACTTCGTCCGTCATCGTGCCTATTGTGCATTTTCGTTGCGTAATAATAATGTGTTTGTGTTCTTTGCCTATTAGTACTTTGTGTTGAATTGTTACTATCTCTTCAGTTGGTTACTTCGGCCTGCCGCCTTGAACTATTCTTGAACAAAATGCTCATGATCTTGCCTCTACTAATCTAATAAATATTGACGAATGTTACTGACATCCCTGCTTACCAAAGGAAGGCGTCTAAATCTTCGAAGCCTTGTGTTTTATCGGCTAACCAGTGAATCGTATCAAGTAATTGATTGGCAACCTTTCTTGGTGCCGAAGAAACTTTCACGAAATGAGAAGAAACAACTTATTCGCCAACACGACAAAAACTGGTAAATGTGCGAGATCCGTATTTCTGGATTGTATTGTTCTCAAAACTTTTCCGGAGTCAGGGGTTGTAGTAATGAAATGTCGGGCCTGAGTCGGGAAGTTACAGACGGTCAAGATGCGGTCAACCACCTATAACTTAATCGTAGGATAAATAAATAAGTTGGTTGCGTGCTATCTGCTTACCTGTAACATTTCTAGGGCCGGATTCAGCAACGCGCAGTGCTGATAGCGCTACCCACGGGACTGCTACCCTGGACCGAATCCATCAACGCGGCAGTGCTGGGTAGGGGTAAAGGCGACGGCACGATTGATGATTACCCAGCAAAAGCGGAGAATCGCTAACCGACAATGCCCTTGGCGTACCCAGTTAGTAGGCTGGGGCAGCTGAGACGCTGCTCTGGTAGGATACCACAGGCTCCCACGGGGTAATCGTCAAACGTGCTGACGCTTTTATCCATACCCAACGACACGCGTTGATGAATCCGGCCTCTGAACATTAACGTCGGCATGGATCGTGAAGAGACTTCGCGTTCACTGTTGGAGGTTGGCGCAAACTCGGTGCCATATGCTATAACATAAGTGCACTTAGTTTGAGCCAACCTTCAACAGTGAACGCGAAGTCTCTTCACGATCCAAGCCGTATGTACATTTTGATTCACAAGCGCAATACTACCGTGGGTAGCGCTGCCAAGCAGTTACGCCTGAAAGCTGAATTTCTGTGGCGACGCCGCCGCACGTTATAAAAGACGCCAATTGCACATCGCTCGAAATTGCTTTCCATATACTCAGACTTTTGGCAATTCACGGAACCTAAAGCATAAAAAGCATGAAAGTCATGAAAAAAAAACGAAATCGGGTCGTCCGGTGTCTCAAAAAAAACGGTACTTTTACATAAACATTGTCAATGTAGCTATAAACAATCGACAAAAACAATCAGTAGTACGAGAAAGGCGGCGGCCAAATCGCTTCATCATTTGTTTGGTTTAGTACTCATGCGAAGGTTTTTATATCTTATATTTATTTTTTATATTTATTTTCTAGTTTCCGAATAAAGTCTAACTTTGTGCAACACAATGTAGGTTTATTCGAATGCAGTGCAGTGATGAAAAAAAAACAATTCGAGTAATTATACAATACTCTCCGAAGAGGATCACACTTAACATTTGTTTAATATTAATAATGGTCTACACTATACGATCTATTCACCTAAGCTCAGGAGCGAAGATCATTGGTGAGGAAAATAATCGCCTAAACAAGCATTAAAGTGATGAAAACTATACAGTATGATGAAGCGTCTGTGGAAAATGCATAATAATGCAGTAGTTACAAACAATGTGGAGGAGGGGAGTTCGTGTGTAATTGCCTCTGCCCAAAGCCAGCTCTTGTACTGCACCACCGATCAATACGACAAGATCGGCGGATGAAGTCACGAACGAGCGTGCTGCGTGCGGTCAGCACCGAGACAGCTACTCACGGATAGGGCGGTATCAGGTAACAAGCATCATTTTATTAGCAAGATTTGCTTTGCTCTAAGTAAAGGCACTGAGGGCCGGCAGTAATGCTTAAGAGCAGATGTGAGGGTCACAGCTGAATGGTAACTTGAGTGCAACAGCAGAGGCCTATATGAAAAAAAAAGAAATTACTTAGCCTGAAGTGGTGAATCGAGCTCGAAGAATCACAGTATAACAGAGGCGCATGATTCTAGTTAGAGGACACTTTCTTGGTGAGAAGATGGTGAAGCACGTCTCGATTCACGTTTATATTTTGAACATCCAGCGTTTCTTCAACCCGCTTCACCTACAAATACGAAACCATGACTTGTCAACTGAAACAATGTGATCTGAAGAGGCGTTTCTCGGTCGATCATCTAGCACGAGGAGCAGAAGCGTCACCACAGGCTTTGACAGGCCAGGGGAATCGCAATTTTCATATTCTTGATTTCGAGAGATCCTCGAGTTCAGACGTGTGTACTGAGAGCTTTTTGTTTCTAGTGAATTTTTGACAAAGGAAGGGCGAAAAGAAATATTCAAAGCAAGAGGTTAAAGGGGATAAACCACTTCAGACTTTCAGCTTTCTATGCTCGTGTATTACACAAGACACACCAAGACAGACGTAAAAAAGGAAGTTCAATGCTCGGGGACCTTTGAACAAAATCGCTGAAGATCGCATTCATCCGGCAGAACTCCCCCCATTTGGGATGTTTTGGACAAAAACAGCCAAAAGTTCTGTCGCTAAGGCGTTTAGGAAATTTCGAACACGCATTATTGATGCACGAGACTATACCGATAACATACAGAATATAATTTTCTGAAACATTGGGGCGTACGTGAAGCAAGCCCGAGTGAGAAAAAATTTTATAAGTTACTATTGTTCCCACTGGGTTGGTTTAACTGATTATTATCAAACAAAATGCTCCCAATCTGATTGCGGAAAAATTCACAAGGTATATGATAGAGGTTAGGAAAACATAACAAAGTAACTTTACCAATCTCTTTTTCGCCATGTATTCACATCCCATATAGAGTGCGCACATTGGTATCAATGACAACGCTCCTAGTGGCCCTAACCAGTACACCTGAAATGTGAAAACGTTAAGCCTGTTTTACTGTGCTTTAAATAGATGAAACGAAGATATTTTGACTGAATGTAAATAAACATATCGTCGATCACTGCTCGAGAGATCGCCGCGTCGAACACATGGGGCATGCACGTAAGCGAGGAGGTAGTATAGGATCATTACCTCCTCGCTTGCGTGCGTGCCACATGTGTTCGACGCGGCGATCTCTCAAGCAGTGATCGATCATATGCGTACTAATCAGGGCTGTGCGTAATTACGAATTACGGTTTACGATTTACGGATTACGGGCGTTTTTGGCGATTTTTTTACGATTTACGATTTACGAAATTTCGACCTAGAATCGTAACGAATCGTAACAAATCGTAACAAATCGTGAAAATGCGACTGGGGGGAACAACTCAGGCGATTCTCGGCCTCGAGACGACTGACACTTCGGCTCGTTCTCTCAATCTGCGAATCGACTTCGGTTGCTGTCCGAGCCACTGTTGTTGCTTTCCGGGCCACTGTTGTTGTTGTTGTTGTGCGGGCTCCTGTAGTTTACCCGAACAGCAACAGCAGAGATTGAGAGCAAGAGCCGAACTGCCTAGCGGCCCCAATTCTGTTCGATGGGGCTCGGGGACGAGAATCTTCACAGAATATAAAGTTGCTGTCTACAGCATGGTTAAAATTAACTTTTTTGCATTTTCAGCCTTTGAATGTTCTTTTCAATTTCAACATTCTGTGAAAATTTTCTCTGGCATTCTCAGGCGGGCGCAGTTGACTGCAGAGAGGTCGGTTATGGCGAAATATAGTTGTTGATAATGAGGTTCCCTAACGATCGACTGCTCCGCTTTTCATACCTACCGCCTCTAATTTATTATTGGGTTCCAACCTTTCTTTGATCCATGAACGGGTCAAGTCGGTGGAGCCGAGCTCCACAGTCATTCATCTCCATGGACTGCTTTTGACTCTATGATGAAAACGAGAGGCGCAGACATTTGATGGATCTACTATCTACATCGTAGCGAAATTAAGGTTCACAGTTGCAGACAACCGGTGTTGCAACACGTAGTAGAAACAGAATCACGCTTTACCCCGTGTCCTGGCACGATTAATCATCATCCCAGCACCATTATCTTAAAGCTGTGGGCTGCAAAGCGGTTTTCTGCCACTGCGCACAGGAATCCCCATGCATTGAATACAGGGCCGAGCTCTAAAGATTTGGCTGTCTTATGGAACCAAAAAGGTTGGAACCCAATATACACTTCGCTGCAGATTTTTAAGCGAAGTTCGAAAACAAGCCTCACCAAGCTTTAATCTTGGGTGGTTCAAAAGTCACCATAAAAACAGGTATTTCGTGAATTGAAATCTGCTGACGAATCGGGAAACTATTTTATTAACCTGGAAAGTCTATTCGACGGAGAGTTTAACGGATTTCCGGAATAACTTTCGATAGATATCTATCTCCAAAAGAAATTAAGCTTTGGGAGGTAAAGTGGTAGTTTCAAAAATCGGTTCGGAACATTTCAGCAAAATTATGGCGGCAATGTCACCTACCTTTTCCAGAAGGTTCCTAAAAGTTTTTAAATTGAAAATTCAAGCAAATTCTGAATGCAAAAGAAAATAAGATCAGGAAAGTTTGTATAGCGGGTCAGACAGATGGTTTGCCAAGGTGCGAAACAGTGCTTGTCTTTGATTTTCTAGATTATGTAAAGTCTGTCCGACTGATACTGTCCACTCGGGCGATCGGCGTGCGTGTTGAGCGGTCCTCGCGGTGGCATTTAGTTGGACGAGCCTTTCCACGCCTGCAAACCGGTATCTGGGCTACTATTCATTGTTCGCCTAATGCTCCTTCTAATCGCCTTACAAGTTCGAAAAATGCCTTTCCGACAGCTGCTCGACACTCACGCCAACCGCGTGGGCGGACAATCTTATTCGGCTGGCCTTTCTGTACATTCGGGGGATAAAGAGTGATTTTTTTCGTTGTTTTGCTCATTTGTATGTATCCTTCTCTAGATAGATATGGCGATTATTTTCGAAATTTGAGATTTGAGAGAAACCTTTACCTTTTTGCATTTCAGAATCCTAAACCACCTTCACCTCTCAGATCACTGTCTCCACACCACCAGCCCTATGTTTATCAGGAAAAAAGTCGTTAAGAGTGGCGCTTCACAAATGTAGAGGACAGACTCGATTTCTGCATCGAAAGTGTTTTGTCAAATGTTTGTTTCTTCTGAAAGGGCCACTTTAAACAAGTCTGTACCCTTTCCGAGACAGATATGGCCTAAAACTCTCGAACACCGAATTTTTTACCACAGTGTTTCCCTCCTTGGCTTTCACCGAACTGTGTTTGATATAGCGATGATTCTTTATATTCTCATATTCAAGAGTAGGGCAAAACGTGGCACAGGTTCTGTATTTGGTCAAGCTTAAAATTTTACTGTTCTGTAAAGTTGTTTCTATCCCACGTACGTCCACTGAAAATTTCTTCAAGTACTGCTCAGAACCGTGTCATTTTTAAACCAAACCTCAAGCCCTACCTTTGATGTGAGAACACCTCATCACTAAAGTGCTGAGGTGTTTCCATATCAAAGGTAAGGCTTGAGGTTCGGTTTGAAAATAACATGGCACTTTAATGATGAGGTGTTTCCATATCGAATGAGATTTAGGCCATGTATGTGATTATTCATTATCAGTTACGAATTACGAATTACGATTTACGAATTACGAGGAATTTGAAAAATTACGATTTACGATTTACGAAATCACAAAATTCAGTTACGCACAGCCCTGGTACTAATTGACTGTTCAGTTCAGCAATAACACATTAACACAATGCCCAGCTGAGCTGCGCCGAATCAAATTCTTCTGTGATCTCCGTTATTCATGAAGGGGAGTCCCCTAACATCCATATGAAGGTTGCGACCCTTCTGAACAGTTACGAAACCGGAATCGGCGCTAGTATGTAATTGCATGTCAGATGACAACAATGCAACAATGCAACATTGAAATGAAGTGACCTTCAAAAAGTGTACAGTGCAAATGAAGAATTCATGTTTTAGTATCACACGAGTTCAATCCACTTTTTTGGCATCAACACACGAGGAACCGTACCACCTCACAAGTTACTTCAGAAACATGAAAAATGTGTATGAAAAAACCCTATCGCGTATGACCTTTTCCTTGAGTTTGGTCTACCGAATGGACGGGCCGCGGCGGTAGATCACCGTTCGCGATCAGTTCCCCGCTGAGGCCGGAGCTATAGGGGCTGAGCAGAGTGCGGCGGCGCGACCTAATGGTGGGCTGCCGTATTGATTGATCGCCACAATCAATACTGCGACCTACCATAAGGTCGCGCCGCGCCTTGATAGTGCTCTGCTCAACCCCATACTTGCGGCGACGTGCGACGCGCAACTGATGACCACTATAATCTTGCGCAGCGATTTTGGCTAGACGTGGAAATCAATACCACCAAAACACAAAACGATCGCAACGAGACTCGAGAAGGGTTCGTACACACCAGAAACCACTCAAACCCAATTATGTGTGTTGCCAGAGGGATCAAAAATCGGATGCGTAGCATTATTTCCGATCTGTTCCAATTTTAGTTACCTGTCAAAGCTGGCCTGAATAAGTTACCAAAAAATACCACAACGCACCAGCAAATTTAGTTTTTTTTTGCAAGTTAACCTTCGAAAACCGCGAATTCGGAACGAATTGGAAGTAACGTTACGTGTATTAAAAAATCTAGGAAAAGAAATAACTGTTTAAATTATTCCCGAATCGTTGCCATTCCCTTTCACGCTAAAAACTTCTGCTTCGGGGTTTGAAAAACAGACATTCTCCAGGGGCGGCATGCACGTACGCGGCGGGTTACGTTGGGGTTAGGCAGGGTTTGAAGCGTCGGCGCGTTTGATGATAGCGGCGCGAGGGCTGAAAGGGGGTTAGGCTAGCACTGAAAAATCTTTCCCTCGCAAACCCTACCTGGGAGGGTGGCGAAACCCCGTTGAGACCCCAACTATTGATTATCTCCAGCAGTCGCACAGCAATATTGAAACGCGCCGACGCCCCGAACCCTGCCTAACCCCAACCTAACCCGCCGCGTACGTGCATACCGCCCCAGTAATCAACATCGCTAGGTTCGATCGATATTGCTGATTTCCACACGTCGCATTGCGGTGAATATGGCTCCGGCCTAACCAGCAGCAGACGATTGCGTATCGTTCATTCGCTAGACTAGATTTTATGAAAGGCCTACACATACAGTACCCGCACAAATTTACTCAGAAAAATCGCGAAATCACGACTTTTCGTCATAACTCGGCTCAAAGTGACCCGTTTGGGGAACTGGGGCATATTTCGAATCAGCATCGAGAGCTGTTCATTTTGAGAACACACATTTCTTGACCTGCAAGCAAGGCATATAGGGTTAGCAGAAAAATCGAGTGGACGAAAACACCACCAACGTTCCGTTCTCGGCTTAAACGGGACCAATCGACCTGGGACTTGGTCTTCAACTTTACTTTCTGATCCTCTTTCAAATAAACACTGCGGCAGCCCAATCCGGTAAAGTTGTTTTTTCACCCTCTCCACATGTGCCAAGTCCATTCTCGCTTTAAACGGGATCCGGTTAAGATATGTCTGTGTTCAAAATGGAGAGCTTTCGATGCTGATTCTAAATATGCCCCTAACTCCCTGAGCGGGTCACATGGAGCCGTGTTATGAGGAAAAGTCGCGATTTCGCGACTTTTGCGGCTTTTTTGAAAAAAATAGTGCTAGTATTGTTTATTATTGCCGACCGAAGTTGTCAATTGCGCCAGCAAAGAACGTTGCAGAAATGCTTTGAAACAAGAAAAGTCGTGGAATGCAATTGTGATTGATTTAAAGGCAGTGTTCACGATAATCTTCAATTTTGCGATTATGCGCTTTATCGATTAAGTGTTCCCCGGGTAGAACTAAAACGCCGTAGAAACTGAAAAAAAAACGGACCAGGAGTACACGAAATCCTTTACTCTCACCCCGCCTCTTTACTCTCACAGGAACTGTTCGTTGTGACAATGACATCTTTTGTGGACCCGTCCTTAGCAACTATCTACTGTCTATTGCACCGTTCTTTCCTCCGGATCCTAATTAATGCTGTTTTGAATAAAATATTCTTCTATTTTCGATTGACCCAACTTTCCACCGGTGACAACCACCATGAACATGTTCATCCAACCGGACAACTAGTCTATGTTATAGAATAATGTCACTGAAATACGACGTTTGAATGCGTTTCTCGCCATTTCTCCGTAATTTTGGTAACACTTGGAGGCCAACGCGTTGTTTTATGTGAAAAACTCGGAGACGAAAATCATCGTGGACACTGCCTTTAAGGTACATACAGCTCGATCTATAAATTGAAATTACAAGTTTATAACGAAATAAACAAGCAAGTATTTCCATAGCAAGTACTGAAAGTTTCCATAATTTAATGTCTTTTTCGTTTCCAAAATTTTTGGGCAAGATTTCTGCACAACCCTGCCTTAAGTGATTATCAATTTCTTTGATCACTGATCACAGTTTTCTCGCTGAGTCATCGTAACATGAACACACTTGATTTCTGATGTCCCGCTACTTGACAACCTACTCCACTTACTATACAGCAAACGAGAGGACGACCTTTTGGCTGAACAGCAGCGACCTTGATCTTTGCTATGGTGATTTTCAATAGAATCCATTCGGCAAAGTGGGCATAATTTGCCCATTCCGACCAGCAGCGCGATAAAAATGTTGCTATATGTTGTTCCAAACAGTCAGTCAATACTATTGGCGAGTGAACATTGGTAACCAACTTGACAAAGAACAATGAAAAACATCGTACCCGACGATTGTAGTAGCTGTAAACACGTTTCGTACTTAATTCATCACAGAACGTGCCCGAATACGGCTCTTCACATTCGCATTTCGTTTCTGAAGTGTTTATTGATAAATCGAAGCTGTGAAAGTTTCCTAAAGACACGAAAAAAAGAAGCATACAATCCGGGTTGTTTTGAGAGTCCCTGCTTTCTCATACATATGAACTCCTTATTGAAAAGTAGTCGTCTTTGACGCTTTTCTCTCAACTTTTTTTTACGGTGCTTAAGCTGACGTAATCCAACAATGTGTACACAAGGTGCTGAGTTGATCGCAAAACGCTTGGCTCCGGGCGAGATTGAACCAGGATATTCCCTTTCCGGGGGAGCGCCTTATCGCACTGCACCACCGCAAGCGCAATCCAAAAATTTTAAGGTAATCGTCTTCTGAACTGCTTTTTGTGCTTTCACTCCAATTCGTGGCGATGAATGTATGATGATTGGGAAATAACAACCAAGACTGCAAAATGTGTGAAAAAGCACATCATGAGCAGCTACAAGTAGAAACAGTGATTCAAATATTGAAATTGAAATTTGTCTTTACCAGCACAAACATCTGGTCCATACTCTCAAAAATAGCTGTTTTAGCACACAGCGCCTATGTAACGCGTTCGAAAAGAACGCGCTACATAGGCGCTTCTATACACAGAGCGTCAAGTTGACCGATTTTTACAGTTTGACACGTTACGCTACTCAATACAAGCGAAGTGGTCCCGAGTGGAATTAGAGCCACAAGAGGTGAGACAATCCCGTTGGTGTGTAGAAAACCCCTATAACGAATCGCGCTTGGGTTCCGGCTCGAGAGTGCGCGCACTTGGCATTTAAAACAATCTTGGTTTCATCGGAAATGGAAAGCTCCGGGACCGTAAAACATAAATCTCGAAAAAAAATCCCAAGAAACGAGTCATATTTACAGTTCGTCTACGCAATCGAGTTTAGTCCGCAAAGCACACGCTGATTGTGAAAGCGTGTTGCGGAGCGGTTCCGAGGATCTCTTTACTTTCGCAGGCGAGAACAGGCTGGCTATTTGCCAACCGGCGCGCTGATCGATACGCGGATACCACCCTTCGCTGCCGCCGTCCTACCCAGCGCCGCAGCAGCCGATCGGCTGATTAGGTGGGTGCATCGTGATCATAAAGTTAAATATCCACCACAATAAGGAAATAAAAGTTTCAAAACCATAGAGACTGAAAAGAATGAAGGAAACGAAAAATACCCATTTAAGAAGTTGATCGGCTGCTGCGGCGCTGTATAGTATACTTGTTCCGAATCGAATAATCGGATGAGTATCCGACTGTTTCAGTCGGATAAAAAAGTCGACTTTTTATTCGACAAGTCGGTTATTCGAAAAAGTGCGATATCCGACTACAGTTGAAAAGTCGAATATTCGAAAAAGTGCGATATCCGACTACAGTCGAAAAGTCGAATATTCGAAAAAGGGCGATATCCGACTACAGTCGAAAAGTCGAATATTCGAAAAAGGGCGATATCCGACTACAGTCGAAAAGTCGAATATTCGAAAAGGTGTGATATCCGACTACAGTCGAAAAGTCGAATATTCGAAAATGTGTAATATCCGACTATAGTCGAAAAGTCGGATATTCGAAATAAATTCCATCTGGAACAAGTATACTATATAGGACGGCAGCAGCGAAGAGGGGTGCCCGCGTATCGATCAGGGGCGGGGCAGCGCCGGTCAGCAAATTGTCTGCCTCTCCTCGCCTGCGAATTTAAACAGATCCTCGTAACCGCGCCGCAACAAGCTTTCGCAATCAGCGTGCACTTTGCGGACTGAACGCGATTGCGTAGATGAACTGTCAACAGCCCTATACGGGTAATAGGACTTAACGTCGGCATGGATCCTGAAGAGACTTCGCGTTCACTGTTGAAGGCTGGCGCAAACTCGGTGCCATATGCTATAACATAGGTGTACCGAGTTTGCGCCAACTTTCAATGGGGAACGCAAAGTCTCTTCAGGGTCTATGCCGATGTTATGTGCTATGTCTGATTCGCCCACTTCCTCAGCGGACGCAGCGCAACTTCTGCAGAACAGTATATCCAATTACATATCTATGGATCCCACAGGCAGCAAACTCACCTAATTTGCTAGGCGCACCATGGATGCAGTGAACCTCTTCGCAGAAGTCCCCATAATATCCTGGTATACATGACGGACATCTGAAATTTCAATCCTTCCAAAATTTGATAGAAGTCCAAGGTAAACTTTTCCTGACCAGATTTCCCTCGGAGTTTAGATTAGAAAAATAAGTTAATCGATTAAACACGTCTATCCATATGCATGTCTTGATGGACAGCACCCATTTCCTATCGGCAGATCAGTTCTCTGCAGCGAACTCAAAACCGATATGTCTCTTTCATCGCTCATAGTGTCGGGTCGAAATAGTGCACAAGGAAGGCCCAGTGCTGTGAAGCTCACCATGCTCGAACAAGTGTTCGAGATTCAACAAAAATTAGCCCAACCATTATAATATTCCAGTGGCGTAATAAAGTCCATCGGAATGAGGCTGTCCGCCCACGCGGTTACCAGGCGTGTCGAACTCGCAGAGGCATTTTTTGAACCAACAAATTGATTACGTGAAATATTCGACGAATAGTGAATGATTTTCCGGTCAGATGTTTGCAGCCGTGGGAGGGCTCATCCGGCAAATGCCTTCGCAGTGGGCGCTTGACACGCATGTCGACTGCGAAAGTCTCATTCGGACGGTGTCCCCGAAAAGTCGCCCCTAAATTTTTGTCATCACCTTGTGAAGAACATCGTAGAGACTCGCAGATTACTCAATTCTCTGAAAAATTCTAAAACAGGCTATACGCGGGTCAAACTCACGATCCATTCCTATATCGTCGAAATGACGAGCAATGCTTCTTTTTCTCGCAATGTCGTCCAGTGTAGTCCTGTTCACATTCGCAATCGCCATCAACTGGAGTTCCATGAACGCACCTGAGCAGGAAGAATGACAGAGAAATATTGAGCTTTGAGAGATGTTCTCCAACTAGACATTCCACCCTGCCAAAGCGCTTTCAAATATCCAGCAGGAATGCAAGGAAAAAGGGTAAAAACAAATATCAATTTGATCAGAGATGATTTCGAAAAATACTTGAAAAAAAAACGGTTGACCGGATGAATGATTCCATGAAGTCGACCATCCGCCTATCTTGGTGAAGGAGTAGTGGAATTTCAATAAAACTATTTCTGAAAATTTAGCTTCCTGGCAAAAGTAACGATTTGGCAATGTCATTTATAAGTCAAAAAAAGTTCAAAAAATATCTTGAAATTCATTTAAAAAGCAATTTGGCGTAAAATAGCCTGGAGTAATAAAAAAGCAGGGAAACGAAGTGAAATAACCAAAAATACGATTTGGTGGTCGATCATTTCACAAGCTTCTCCATTAAACTTATCAAAACGAAATCAAGCACGATATGGAATGGAGCGTTGCGTTCACCTAGCTTGACCTATGCTGATTCCCTTATTACAGCTTTCAAAAATGGCTTAATGTTTCCCTTGCGCGCTTGATTTCATTTTGATCTGTTAACGGAGAAGCTTGTGAAATGATCGACCACCAAATCGTATTTTTGGTTATTTCACTTCGTTTCCCTGCTTTTTCATTACTCCAGGCTATTTTACGCCAAATCGCTTTTTAGAGAAATTTCAAGATATTTTTTGAACTTTTTTGACTTATAAATGACATTGCCAAATCGTTACTTTTGCCAGGAAGCTAAATTTTCAGAAACTTCACATAGTTTTCCCAAAGGTTCCCTTTCTGACTACAATTTTGCTCTACGATTTCCATTTTGGAATGATGAAACATCTCACAGACGATATTGTTGTATGAGTAAAATTTTTGAAACCTATGACTTACAATCATAAAAAATAAAACTCTACCGCATTCGGTGCAAATGCAAAAAATCTATATTATTGATCATTAATATTTGATCTTGCATGATGAGAACAATTTCCCAAACAAATGACTTAGAGCCATCAACAATCAAAAATCATTGCGGCATTTTGTGCAACAGGCGGAAAAATCAATATTATTGATCGGTATTTGTCGATAATGACTGATGAGCGAAATCCCCCAACCAAGAAAACCAATCCCACCAGCAATCTCCACTCCTCGCCGCATTTTGTGCAAAAAGAGCGAAAATCGATAATATTGATTATCGATCGATGACGTGTCATGAGCACGAATTCTGGCAAGTTCAGTACTTATTTCCGACGACATGTGTTGATTGACTGCAGAATAACCCACTTACCCCGGTCTCCACAGCCGTAGCAGAAAATAGCATTTTCGTGCTCCACGGCTAATTTAGTATGTAAACTTAGGGTTTTGAGGTACCCTTCAAAGTTAAGGTATCAAGTTCAAAATGAAATAGGAGCGACCTGCATCCATTTCCAGCCTCCTGTCCAAAAATGAGCTCCCTAGCTCAATTTTAAGTGTACCCGCGAGATCGTGAACGCCGTCTGAAAAAAAAAATGAGATTAACAACAAAAACGCTCGGTATTTCAATTTTTACTCGAAAACCACTTAACCGTTCTCAACCATTTTTGAGTGCATATATCAACTTTTTGCGCTCTTTTCAATGCAATTAAGCTCTAATTTCTAGGTTTGCTCTGAACTGAGATTTCGAGAAAGGGGTTGCGCGCGTGGCCGATTCAAAACCAAATCTGGTGCGTGCTTCGCGCGCACCACAATTACAAAAGTAAAAAGTTTAGCCTCACACTGGTTGACGACGACGATAGGTTATTCCTCGTCTGTGGTGATGTCGATGTCGTGGAATAGTATCAGGTTGATCCTCATCAGCATTAACATTAATAGAAATAAATATCAGTAAAGGAATAAAGAAAACCGTGGATGATGTAAAGCTCATAAATTACTGTTGTCAAATCTCTGAAACGTATGGCGTCACTAATAGTATGAACCTAATACAGTGCCGTCCATAAGTTTGTGGACACTTGATTTTTTGACATAACACTACGGAATCCGAAAAAAATTCCCCGAATCCGCTCAAATTCGGAAATGTCATATCGATCCCAAACGGAAGTACTCACGTTTGACCTCATCGATTGATTATCGATTTGAGTCGAGATGGAGCTCTCATCACTGCAACAGCGTTTGAGCGAGTTTGAGATGAGAATATTTCAAAGGATCGCGGCTCTTTAGAAAAAAACAATATTGAGGCTTTTTTTATATTCATGATTTAGCTTCGTTATCAATATGCCGAGAGGACGATCAGTTCCTGCAGAAGTCCGAGATGCTATTTTACGGATGGTGCAGGAAGGATGGTCATACCGTCAAGTTGAAACTATTTTTCATCTGAGACCTTCAACTGTCGGCGAGACCGTTATCAAAATCAAGAGAACAGGAGCAACTGAGGATGCACCGAGGTCAGGCAGTCCACGATTGACCACTTCTAGACAGGATACTATCATTGATCAAATGTCGAGGCGTAGTCCACGGTTGACCGCACCTGGCAGCATGAAGGAATCACTTACTTCCTACGCTATTAGAGTGAGTGTCACAACAGTGAAACGTCGATCTTCCGTGGTGTGCTAGATTATATGGAGGGCGTGCTGTTAAAAAAAAACCCTAACAAGGGAAGTATACAAAGCGTAGGTCTGATCTGACAAAACGACTAGTGTCGTTAGTATCTGTTGTGGCTCAATAGTAAAACTGCGCAGTATCCCGCCGCGAGCCGCAGGTTCCAAGAAGTTACAAGCTTAAAAAAATCATTTTTTGTGCTTTTTGTACCTTCCAAAAGCGCGTTATTCTTCGGAAAATCCGGAAACGGACCTCATAAATGTGTTCAGCACCCAAAACTACCACCCTGAGCAAATTTTGGGTGAACGAACATTTTCCGTACTTTGTCCAGACTGACAGCGTTTTGGACTTGTACGGATTTTCGGTTGGGCGCTTATTTCTACTAATTGAGGGCTCTGGAAACGTTTTAGAAAAATGTTCCAGATTTGACTTAAAATTCTTCCAGGGGGGTTTTTTGGGGCGCTGATCACGATTCTGTGATTTATTAGTCGATTTTCAAAAGTTTTCGGCTCATTTCGTTTGAAGCTTCCCAACCGGGGAAAATTTCGAGGGAAAAACGCCACTTTCGAGATTTCGGGTTTTCTACGATAGATATGTCTCAAAATCATTTTCTGAGGGTTATTTGGAGTGCTAAACACGAATCTGGAGTCCGTTTATCGATTTTTTGTAGATTACGGTAGATTACGGTGGGTATACGGTAGTTTGGTCAAAATCTCAGATTTTACTCAAAATTTGTGTACGGGGGTTATTCGGGGTGGAGAATACGAATATAACGTCCGTTTGTCGATTTTCAAAATACTAAGGTGGGTTTAGACCCCTAAATGACATGTTACTTACCTACCGTAACCTACAGTAAACCTCAAAATTTCGACAAATAGACTTCAGATTCGTGTTCACCACCCTAGATTACCATTACATACGACTTTTGAGCTAAATCCGAGAAAAGTTTTTGAAACTTAAAAAAAATGCCTGATGGGTACCCTTGCCTTTTCTCCAGGCTGAAAAAATGCTCATAACTTTCTTGAACCTGCGGCTCGCGGCGGGATACTGCGCATTTTTACTACTGAGATAGAAGAGATACTAACCACACTAGTCGTTTTGGCAGATCCGACCTACACTTTTTATACTTCCCTTGTAAGCAACATTAAGAATAGAATTGCTGGAGTTGCTCTCGCAAAGCAGCATCTGAACTGGACGCTGGAGCAGCAGAGTAACTTCTACGATGAAAGCAAGTTCAATTTTTTCCAAAACAGATGGAATGCAGTACGTTAGACGTCCAAAAATCACTAGATCCAAACCGGCATATCAGTGACCAACGGTAAAACATGGAGGAGGTAACGTTATGGTGTGCGTTGTGGGGTGGGGCTGCTTTAGTGGTAGAGGAGCAGGCCCTCTCCACAGGAGTGAGAGCACCATGGACGCCAGCATATACATGAAGATTCTCAACGACGTCTTGCTCCCGTACGCATGCACAACTTCCGATGATGGGTGGAATTTTCAGCAAGACAACAATCCTAAGCACACTTCGAAGGCTGCGCGGCAGTGGTTCCACGCGAGTGACATCACGATTCTGAAGTGGCCTTCCCAGTCTCCGGACCTGAACCCAATTGAACATCTATGGGAACACCCTTCCAGATCTACGGCCACACTCCGAGCCAGCAACTGAAGCAGAAATGGGAGGAAACGTCACAGGAGGTCATCGACAATCTTCTGGAGTCAGTGCAAAGGCGCTGTCAGGTAGTGATCAAGTTAAATGGCTAACCGACGCGCTACTAGTGATATCTCATCAAATATCACTGTCCGTGTTCGTAAATTGTTTCGTTTTGACAGTAAAAGCGTTCGATAGAAACTAAGTCTTCTTTCACTTTTATGGAGTAAATCTTATAAAATATCTAAAAATGCATTTGAATGAGAACTTTATTGCCTCCACTGTTGCAGTAGTTAGTTCAGCTATTATAGTTTTCTATACCATAACAATATTTGAGCGAAATCGGTCCATTTTCGCCCGAGTTATGCCCAAAAAATCAAGTGTCCACAAACTTTTGGACGGCACTGTACATTCAAGTAAACATCGTACTCAGGTCCCGACACGGAAATTTTGTATCACATCACAAGTACACATAGCGTCCTCTCCGTTGCGTAGCTGCCTCACAGCAAGACCGCCCGCAACACGCTCGCTTGCCACAACATCCATTGACCTTGCCCGTATCGATCGATGGCGTGGCACGCGAGCTGGCTACGTGGATAGACTAATGAACAGGGAGTTTCCTATACACATCTTAGTAATTATGGAAATTCAATCAAACCGGGCGTTACCTTTAAGACATTTCCACAAAACCAGAAAAACATGGACGCAGACACCTAGCGCTGTATGTAGCTCTAAAAGTGTTCAAAACATCACTTTACATTATCACCAGCACCACGGGCCACACTCAAGAACGAACACTGGACCGGGTAAGAGAAGAAATTTACGTCTCTCGACATCTATCTGCTGTTACCGAACTCACCCTCAATTTCGTAGTGAAATTTACTGCCATCGACCGCGTGCGTGCGCGCGCGCATGCTCCGTCTCCTTCTCCCTCGCTCCGCAAAAGCGCACGAAGGAACACAGTGAATTTGGCTCCGAAATAGGAGACACTTACCCAAGATTATTCAGGTAAGTTATACCCAACATGAAAAGTCGGCGAAATGGGTAGGGTTTCACCTCTCTGTGATGATGCGTGAAACATTTTTCTTACCTAGTGCCCTATCAAACTATCAAAATTGATAGCTTTGGTACAGTACCGCGCATGTTTTTTTTGCAAAAACGGCGTTTTGCGGCGTTTTTTTTTGTTCTCACGAAGCGCCGCATCGCGATAACTCACTTGAAATTTGACGAAATTAGATTTTCAGGGAGTTTTTGTGTTCCTCTCAGTTAGGCAAATGCAACGATATGTGTAAAAAGTCTTTTAGACCCCGGTATTTTGTTGAAAAATGCGTTTTTCTTTTTAAAATTCACACTGACCACAGGTCAAAACATGACAGATGTCTGCAATCATGACCGTCTGATCAGTTCATAGTGAGATATTTAGTAGTGCAATTATGCGATTTTCTATGAACTTCTGGAGTTGAATCTACCATTTTGTTGCACTATCGTGTAGCACTCAATAACATCAATTCAGAAATGACTTCCAAGATGTAATCGGACTACTTTGAAGCTAGTTATGGCGATGCGGCGTTTTGTGAGCGCAAAAATGCTGCAAAACGCTTTTTTTGCAGAAAATTTGCGCGGTACTGTAAGTTGTTACAAAAATGGTAGCAATGTTCAAATGCGCTCGTCCAGTAATTGGATTTTCGTCAAACTCCGGCTTTGAATTCGGTAACCACCAGATTTACCTGACAAGGAAAGTGTTTATAGTGGGAAACGCATCTGCGGAAACTACTAGTATTTTTAGTATCTCCGATGCCCCAATCGTCAAACTGCGCAGTATCCCGCCCCGAGCTGCAGGTACCGAGACGTTATAAGCGTTTTTCAAGCTTTGCCAAAACGTAGGGGCATTTTTTCGGGTGTTGCATAAAATTTCTCGGATTTCGCTCAAGACTTGTATGAAAGGGTAATCTGGGGTGGTATACACGATTCTGGAGACCGTTTGTCGAAATTCTGAGGTTCACTGTACATACGTCACGGTGGGTATTAAGTCGTTTAGAGGGCAAAACCTACTTTAGTATTTTGAAAATCGACAAACGGATGTTAAATTCGTATTCCTCACCCCTAATAATCCCCGGATGCAAATTTTCAGGCAAATCTGAGACTTTGGCCAAACTACCGCATACCCACCGTAATCTACCGTAACCTGCCCAAAATCGATAAAACGACACCAGATTCGTGATTAGGACTCCGAATAACCCATAGAGAAACATTTGGATCCATTTCTATCACAGCATTCCGGAAATCGTTAAAAGTCACATTTCGCCCTCAAATTTTTCCCCGATTGGAGGTTTTGAACGAATGTAGACAAAAACTTTAGAAAATTGACATATAACCCCCAGATTTGTGATCAGCGCCCTAAATAATTCACCCTGTGCGGATTTCAAGTCAAATCTAGAACATTTTTCTCTGAAACGCTTCAACAGCCCTCTAATCGGCATAAATAAGCACTCATCCGGAAATTTCTAAAAGTCGAAAACGCTATCAGTATGTACAAACTTCGAAAAATGTGCCATCACCCAAACTTTGATCAGGAGGGGGGGGGGTAGTTTTGGGCGCTGAGCACATTTATGAGGTCCATTTTTGAATTTCCCGAAGACTAATGCGCATTTTGTAAGGTGCAAAAAAGAACGAAAATCGATAGTTTTAAGCCTGTACCTTCTTGGAACCTAAAGCTCGAGGCGGGATACCGCGCAGTTTTACTACGGAGGCTTAAAGGCAGTGTTCACATGATTTTCGTCCCTGAGTTTTTCACATAAAACAATGTGTTGGCCTCCAAATGTTACCAAAAATACGAAGGAACGGCGAGAAACGCATTAATATCGTCGTACATATTTCAGTGACTTTACTCTATAACATGGACTAGTTGTCCGGTTGGATAAACATGTTCATGGTGGTTGTTACCTGTGGAAAATTGGGTCAATCGAAAATAATAGAAGCATATTTTATTCAAAACATGATTAGTTAGGGCCCTAAGGAAAGAACGGAGCAATAGAGAGTAGAGAATTGCAAAAGACCACAAAAGATTTCGTTGTCACAACAAACAGTTCCTGTGATAGTTAAAGGCATCGTGAGCGCCAAAAATCATTTCCAATTTTTCGTGTAGAATCAAACCATTCAGGCTTGCCGACATCACCCAAAAGCTTGAGGTTCTGGAAATGCGCACCTCAAAAGTTATGGCCACCCGAAAATCGCTCTGGGGTCGATCATCTAGCACTTTTTTCTTGAATGTTGATGCTACAGTCAAACAACATGGTACACATTTGTGGCGCAAACTCCTCATGCAGGAAAACTTCAACGATGACATTGACCAATCCTCCGAACGTAGAAAATCATCAAAAACGATTTTGGCGCGAAATTCAGATCCTAATGGACAGCTTGTACAAGTTGGTTTTTCTTTACAAATCAAGGTTTTTAAGCGGCTCTACCGACATTCTCGTTCCCTACAGAGGCCAAGCTATGCAAAAACATGAAAAAATAGTACTGTGCCTATCTGGGCCAAATTCCGGTCCGCATTTGCGTCTCGACACGCTTTGCGGCCGCACGCTCCAAAGTCACAAGAGCTTCCAGCGCCTCAGCCGCCGATCTGCTGACTCAAGGTGGGTTTTGGAAACTGGAAACTAAGAAAAATTGGAGAAAATTGTATTAAAAAGCCACAACGAGTCGGCTTTGGCGCTGAAAACCCGACTGACTCGAGCGCGTGCGGCTGCAAAGCGTGTCGGGACGCTATTGCAGAACGGAATTTGGCCCAGATAAGCACAGTATATGGATTTCGTCGCAGACGATGCCTTTAAAGGCACAGTACACCCTCAGATATGAATTTTGAGATTTTCATTTAATTGTGTAGAAGACCCCTCCTGTATAACACGTGCCAAAGGCCAGATCTCATTTCTTCCAAATAAGCGAGATATAAGCGACCACCACAGGCCCGACCCCCTTCGCTCACCACCACAGGCCCGACCCCCTTCCGGATTTTCGACCTCGATATCGACTGGATGGATGGATCAATTCTTAACAAATCACCGTTCTTCAGTCCATTACCGGACTGTCTCCTTATCCTGGCTTTCTCTCACGAAACGATTGCGAGTGAAGAGAAATACAGGCCTGAGACAACTCGTCCACCAAATTTTCACCCTCAAAATCTAGGCATCTTTGAAGAGTCACAACTCTGTTCAAAGGAGGCCTTGGACGATTTTAGAGATACCTCTGTGATCAGCGTGTGCCTCTCTCCAAGATAAGCATGAAATCCGAAAATTAATTTTTTGGGTGTGCTGTGCCTTTAAGAGGCGGGTTGACACTCAAGGATTTCGTGTACTTCTGGTGCGTTTTCTCAATTTCTTCGTCATTTCAGTTCTACCTGAAGGCCACTTAATATAGCGAATAATCTCAAAATTGAAGATCATCGTAAACACTGCCTTTCAGGGATACTTACAATAAATGTCGATTTTGCGAATGCGTTCACGGCCATAAACACTTCTCTGTTCAAAGCTTAAAAAAGCGTTGGATGGAAGAAGATTTGCCCTCTCAGACGATCAATCAAACTTGGCTAAAAACGGCTGCGAAAATTCGGACAACTTCTCCGAAAAAGAGTGGCGAGACTTTCGCTACAACCTAATACATACATAGATTGAAATTCAGATATTATGAAGTGTCCACCAACATTGTCTTTGATGATATGAAAAGTCCGACAGCCCGGATTCGTATGGTCCATGCTAGTAGAATCCCACAATTCTATCCAGGTTGTCCTTTGGTGTCGATATTTGCCGAATCGGAATGTGAGGCAGACCACCCCCAATCACATCAGACTCTCGACCCGACCCATCATAGAGAAAACGACGACGAAGCACAAACTGGATGGCACAGAAAGGCAATGAGCGCATTAACATTAGGGGGCGACGACCAGAAGTGGTTCTGCCACAACCCCTGCAATGTTGGATCCATGAGTTAAAGGCACTGTTCAGGATAAACTTCATCCTCGAATTTTCCATGACGAAGGCTTCTCGTGGCTCTCAGAAGCAGAACAGCATCGAAAAAAAAAACGGGACGAAAAGCCACCAAGGAGCTGCAAAACGGCTTGTAAGGGAAACACAATAAGTCATAGTGACCATTCCAAATGAAATGTACTTTTCTAGAACTATTTTCGGACGAAGACTCCGAATATGCCTATCGCAGCTGCCTAGACCCACTCTGAAAAAAGTTATAGGCATTTTTTCTCTGATTTTCGTACTTATTGTACTCTCCAAGAAGCGCTTCATTTTTGCGAAAATTCGGGAACGGACCTCATAATCGTGTTCAGCGCCCAAAACTATCCCCTTAGGCAAAGTTTGGGGGAAGGGACATTTTCCAAACTTTGCGCAGACTAAGAGCGTTTTGGACTTGTACGGATTTTCGGTTGGGCGTATATTTATCCCAATTAGAGGGCTCTCGAAGCGTTTTAGGAAAATACTCCAGATTTGACTGAAAATTCGCTCTGGGAGGTTATTTGGGGGTGCTGGTCACCAGGTTCATTTATCGATTTTCCGAAGTTTTCGACTGTATTCGTTCGCAGATTCACATCGGGGGAGAATTTTATGGCAAAAAGCGACTTTGGACGATTTCCGGAGTGCTACTATAGATCATGCTCAAATTATTTCACTGGGAGTTATTTTGAGTGCTGAACACGAATCTGATGTCCGTTTATCGATTTTTGTCAGCGTACGGTAGATTACGGTGGGTATACGGTAGTGTGGTCAAAGTCTTAGATTTGTCTCAAAGATTCTATGTGGGGGTTATTTCGGGTGCTGAATACGGATTTGATGTCCATTTGTCGATTATCGGAATAATGAGGTAGGTTTTGCCTCCCAAATGGCATGTTACCTACCGTAACCTACAGTAAACTTCAAAATTTCGACAAGCGAACACCAGGTTCCTGTTCAGCACCCCAGGTTACCCCTACATACATGTTTTTAGCCAAATCCGAAGAAAAAGAAGAAAAATTCAAAAACATCCTAAAAATTCCATGGGGATTACCCTTACCTTGCCGCGAAGCTCTTAAAAACGCTCATAACTTTTTTCAGAGTGGGTTTAGGCAGCTGCGATGGGCATATTCAGACTTTTTGTCCGAAAATGGTTCTAGAAAAGTACATTTTATTCGGAATGGCCACTATGACTTATTGTGGTTCCTTTGTTAGAAAAGTGGGCAAACCCCGCCGCTGTGGGCAAGTCCCGCCCCTTTCCGCCCCTCGACGTGAACAAAGGAACACTCGAAATCGTGAGTTGAGCGAAGGTTCCCGATCAAAAGCCCCGTTCTTCCCTTCATTCCCAACTTCTCTCTTTACTCAGGTCAGCTCTTATACATTGGCTGCAAAAGACGAAAGTTACAAGCCTCGTACAACTCGTCCACCATGCTTACCTAGCTCAATTTTTGAGGTACCATAACTCCGTTCTCAGAAGGTCTTGTACAATTCAGGAGACATCATTGGAATCAGAAAGGGACCGTTTTCAAGATAGGCGAAAAAAAAAAACAGAAAAGGGACTTCTATCGTGAACACTGCCTTTATAACATGTATGGACTCCAGCAGCCCGGAAATGCGAGCCTTACCTAGTGAAAGACCTTTCTCCACCCCGATCCGCAACCCACCTTTCGAACCTTTCTGGTGCCATCGCAGCATTTCGGTTGAAAAAAGGAAGGCCAAACTTGAGTGTCTTGCGTCTCGAACTCTACAATTGATTATCAGCAGTTGAAGGTCGGCCGCTAACCTCAACTAATTTGCAATTTTCTGCATGGTTCTACTACGAAATACCAAAAAGCACTTTCTTCATCAGAAAACGAGTATTTGGTTCAATAATCGTCGACCTTCATAAGAAATTCGATCAGCTCAACCGATGTTATTAAAATCAGAGGATTTTTGCATAGGAATAGCACGGAAGAAGCCGTGAATGTTGTTCAAAAATATACAATTAGTATAGAATGAGTCGGAGTAGGGATGAGAAAACGGAAATAGGTGTTTTGCCCATATTTTAGGCGTAGAATCTCTAAAAAAAAATAATGAAAATAAAAAGGAGCAAAATAAAATTTGTTTCAGCGGCCGACAGCAGGTGGGTACTCCGACAGAAATCGTCGTTTTCCTTGGCGCCATCGACTTCTCAGATAAAAACAGCCCACTTCCCGCCGGCCAAGTCGGGCTAGTCGACTGCGCGCGGCCCCAATTTTGTGGGCGTGGCACAGCGCCCCACTTCCCGCTGACAGAGAGGCTTTACTGTCTTTCCGCGGAGTGTCGGCGGGCAGTCGGCTATTCCTGGGGGTCATCGAACACTAACTCATCGATTCCCACATTGGAATAATCATTGCACCACGGACTAGAGTGGAGCCAATGAACAATTGCTGAGCAGAGAACGCTGTGTTGAGACTCTTTCCAAAACCCGCGCTATGTGCGACGCTGGCCTTGGGCAGGTGAACCACTGTCCGTTAATGGCATCTGAGAATGGGAAGGCTGTAAGAAGCAGTGAGTGTAGGGAGCTTCCCTGTAGGAGCTCACTCCTTACTTGTCAAGAGCAGTTCAAGATGAAATCCCTAGGAGCGGATTTTTCGAATTTTGTTAGGAGAGATCTTTACTTAAAGGGTGATTTTTAAATGTGCCGCAAACTGTTTTAGAATTGTCTTCTGTCCGTCATCAGATTAGCCGTAAGGCGGTGGCAGAAGGGCCGCAAAGTGCGTGTTCACCGTATACGGGCAGTCAACGAAACAGCGCTGCCGACTGCCCGCGACCGATCTATTGGCCTTCTGCGGGAGGGGTTACGGGACGTCGGCTAGTGGTACCGCGGGAAGTGTGATGTCTCTATCTGAGTTCGCCCAGACGGGATTCGATTAGAGAGGATCACAACTGATTTTGATGGTCACTGACAAGTGTAACTTCCTGAATCAGCAGTTAGAACTTACCTTCTGGTTGGAAGAGAACATAATCATTGTGACGCACAAAGGTGGACTTAGTAAGTATTTGACAGAAGTTTGAAACCACAGAAGATCTAGAAATAAAGTGGAAATCGTGTAAAAATCACTCCTGACGATTCTTTTTAATCAGTTTTGACTCCCCCGGGATCGAATCTCTGTCTGGGAGGTCTTGACAGCACCGAAAAACACCGATGGAAAGAAAGCCAGCGATATGCTTACAATTCTGTATAAAAATAAACACAATTTTACTCAAATTTTAACATTACCACACAACATTACAACTGTATAAATAATGAACATTTCAATAATTACCCTCAAAACCCTTTGGAAATCAACTCCCTGATCTGTAAAAATCATTTCCTAATTATGACTTTAGCCAATGACCCGTTCATCAACTGGAATATATTCCTGGATCTTGGGTTGAAGGCAGCGCACAGTTTACCGCAACGTCAAAAGGACATGGTGCGGTTGCGGTCACACACTGAAACTACGGTGGAAGACGCCTAATTTCATTATGGATCGACAGCACAGTTGATTTTTGGGGTGAGTTACAGATTTTCTTTTTTTCTTATTTACTTCGGCATTATTAATTTTGTTTCTGACTCTTATAATATTACGAATAGGAGCTTTCCTTGGTGTGCGAGAGAAATTCGCCGTTTTTCGATTTC
This sequence comes from Aplectana chamaeleonis, assembly GCA_029168955.1. NCBI lineage: Eukaryota > Metazoa > Nematoda > Chromadorea > Rhabditida > Cosmocercidae > Aplectana > Aplectana chamaeleonis. The sequence continues at coordinate 596,740 of JAPDOI010000127.1, forward strand.
AAAACAGAATTTCGAAAAAAAAAACGCTTACGAAGCCCGAACAAACGGCTGATTTCCCCCACGCACTAAGAATAGCCCCTATTCGCGATATTTAAACAGTTAGAAACAAAATTAATGCCGAAACAAACAAGAAAAACCGTAGCTTACAGAGAAAATCGGCTGTACTGTCGATCGATAATGGAATTAGGCGCCTTCCACCGTAGTTTTAGTGTGTGACCGCAACCGCACCATGTCCTTTGAACATTACGGTCAACTGTATGTAGCAAATAGGCCACACAAAAAAACTCTAGTTATGAAGAAAAACTCGTTCAGAAATCCCGCAGTATTCAACTTCCTTCCAGAAAGCACTGTCATCTACTAACATCTAAAACTACACTGGTTTGCCGCGAATAAGCTACCCGTTTGTTCGAAAGACCTACATATCTGTCGCCTGCCTGTTCAAATCCTTAAATTTGCGGGAGTGATACTCCTGATACAGTTGAACTCAACAAATATTGTTGGTTATCAAATGGTTAAGAAAAACGGGGAGTTAATTTCTGTGTCTTAGCGGGTCCAAATATTAATATAACTTGCATAAATTCATTTATTCGTGCTACTAATTGTAACCAGGTCAGCAGAAATAGCTTTATATGATAGTTATTCTTTGGCAGTTTTAATTGCAAACCCCTAAGTTTCCTATTGTCTGTGTTTATCTGGGCACCATCGACCACGTCCAGACAGCATTCGATTAGAGAGGGTCACAAATGATTGTATAGGTCGATGATAATTGAAAGTTCCTAAATCAGCATTAAAGCTTTAACTTCTCGTTGAAAAAGAACATAATCATTGTGACGCACAAAGGTGGACTTAGTAAGTATTTGAGAGAAGTTTGAAACCAAAAAAAAAAAAGATTTAGAAATAGTGCGGAAAATGGGTGAAAATCACTGCAAGTGATTCCTTTCAATCAGTGTTGACCCCGCGTGATCGAATAATGTCTGGGACTCAGATAGAGACATCTCGCTTCCCGCGGTACCACTAGCCGACGTCCCGTAAGTAGAGTATATTAAACAAATAACAATTTTCGAATATTCGAATAAACGAATTATTCGGAAAATCGACTCTTTCGAATATTCGAATAAACGAATTATTCGAAAAATTTACTTCTCCGAATATTCGAATAAACGAATTATTCGAAAAATTGACTGCTCCGAATATTCGATTAAACGAATTATTCGAAAAAATGACTTCTCCGAATATTCGAATAAACGAATTATTCGAAAAATAGACTTCTCCGAATATTCGATTAAACGAATTATTCGAAAATTTGACTCTTCCGAATAATCGAATTATTCGAATGATTCGAATACGAATAATTCGAATATTCGGCCAAAATCGCGAGTATTCGAATAAGAAGTACGGACCGAGAGCGCATAATCAAACCACCGTTCGCGGTACTTTCAACTTTCTTGACTTTTTTTTTGTATAGTATTATATAAATCAAAGTTATGCCAATGAACTTCCACGAAAAAGACATTCCACATTATATCATAAGAGTATTCAAACTAACATTTACCACTGTCTATGAGTAGTTGTTAAACGATACGATCAAATTCTCTGGATTTTCTAAACAATATCTATATACCAACAGTATCCGGATTTCCTATCAGTTAGGGTGCCGTCTGAGCGGGGGAGGGGGCACTGTTGTATCGCACATGACCACGCCCATTTTTCCGTGCCGCAATCACTCCTGATTTGTGCGGGCGAGGGAAAACCCGAGTAGGTGCTCAAATTTAGTGCGGCACGATAAAATGGGCGGGGCCAAGTGCACCCAGACATAGTGGCCCCCCACCGCTAAGATAGTACCCAGTTTGGTTGGAGACATTTTACTTCTGCAAAAATATAAGGTGAATGTTTAATAAGAACTGGCTCAAAGCTGCAGCGATTGACCTAAATTCATGGCAATTAAGTATTACCTAATACTCAAGCAACGTAAGGTAGCCGTTTCTGGAACTTCGCTCCAATTTGTTTGGGACATACTCCATCAGATGAAAAACAGTATCTGTTACAATTTATCACAAGGTAGCTGAGTTGAACGCAAAACTCAGATGTCAGGCAGGACTCGAACCTGCATTGCACGCTTTCCGGGCGAGAGTGTTACCATTACACCACCGACACCCCGTTCTGCATCACTCAGCTATTCACACATGAACTGTGTGGGCACAACAGCAATCACCCGATGACGGGTATGATCTGGTAAGCACAAATCGGCATTAAACCCAGTTAAGCTGAGGCCTTTTGGAGACAGAATTTTGATGTTTTTTGAATATTTGATGCCTTATTATGGCATGGTATATGATCACAATTTATCACAAGGTAGCTGAGTTGAACGCAAAACATCTGTTACGTCTGCCCACGAATTCGGTGCTGAGCGAGATACTCCACCATTAGGTTTCTGATATCTCATGTTTTATATTTGAGTATTCCGATTATATTCGAACTTTCTACCAATTTGATCGGGGAAATTTCACCTCTGGAGCGCAAAAATGGACATGTGCCGGAGACTCTGCTTCTTATTCTTCTGAAATTATTCGTTTGTTCGGCCGAATATTCGAATAAACGAATTATTCGAAAAATTCACTTCTCCGAATATACGAATAAACGAATTATTCGAAAAATTGACTGCTCCGAATATTCTGAATAAACGAATTATTCGAAAAAATGACTTCTCCAAATATTCGAATAAACGAATTATTCGAAAATTGACTTTTCCGAATATTCGAATTATTCGAATATTCGATTATTCGTTTATTCGGCCGAATATTCGTTTTGCAAGCAGATGTGGGTCTCTCAAAGGCCTTCAACTGGAGTTTGTGTGGACGGACAACGTATCGAACTGGTGGACGATTTCTGTTATTTGGGCTGTTTGCTGAAGAACGATGGTAGTTATGCAGCGGATATCTCGACAACGATGTGCGAAAGCTACGTCTGCATTCAATTTAACCAAGTGTTTGTGGTCTACCCCCATCGCGAAGGAAGTCAAGTTGCGCGTCTACCTATCCGCTATTCGCCCTATCATGATGTACGGATCGGAGACGTGGGCAGCACCGAAGACGCAGATGGAAAGGTTGGATTGCACGGAGAGGAAGCTTTTTAGGCGTTTGCTTGGATATTTCTGGCCGCGTGTATGCCATAACGAAGACCTTTACAAGGAAACCGACGCAGTAAACTAACGCTTGACACGAGGGAGGCGCCAGCATCTCCTAACGCCATCTCAAGCAGCAATGGAAAGTCGACTCTGAATGCTCGGGCATATACTAAGAAGAACGCCGGATCGTCTCGTACAACACGCTTTAAGAATGCTTCCAAATCCTGTCTGGAAACGGCCACCTGGGCGTAGGCGAAAGTTCTGGACGGATGTGGTTAAGGAGGATTTGAAGTCACTCGGCATCGAAAGACAGTTCAGGCGCGATGTTTCGTTTCGCAGGAAATGGAATAGTGACAGCTGGATGGAATGTGTTCAAATTGTGGCTGAAGACCGTGAAAAATGGACACGGCTGACTACTAGGACGGCACACCTCGGTGAAGATGCGGAATGACCGCGTCAGGCGAAAGCCAACCGATTAAGTCAAAGTCATTCGTTTTCCGAATATTCGTTGACATAGTCTACCCGAACCCCTCCCGCGGAAGGCCAATAGATTGGTAGCGGGCAGTCGGCAGCGCCGTTTCGTTGACTGCCCGTACGCGGTGAACAAGCACTCTGCGGCCCTTCTGCCACCGCCTTACGGCTAATCTGATGACTGACAGAAGACAGTTCTAAAACAATTCGCGGCACATTCAAAAATCACCCTTTAAGTAAAGGTCTCTCCTAACAAAATTCGAAAAATTCGCTCCTGGGGATTTCATCTTCGACTGCATTTGACAGGTAAGGAGTGAGCTTCTGCGGAGAAGCTTCCTACACTCACTGCTTCTTACAGCCTTCCCATTCGCAGATGACATTATCGGACAGTGGTTCACCTGCCCAGGACCAGCGTCGCACACAGCGCGGGTATTAGAAAGAGTCTCAACACAGCGTTCTCTGCTCAGCAATTGTTCATTGGCTCCACTCTAGTGCGTGGTGCAATGATGATATCAAAGCGAGAATCGATGAGTGAGTGTTCGATGACCCCCAGGAATAGCCGACTGCCCGCCGATACTCCGCGGGAAGATGGGAAAGCCTCTCTCTCCGCGGGAAGTGGGGCGCTGTACCACGCCCACGAAATTGGCGCCGCGCGAAATCGACTAGCCCGACTTGGCCGGCGGGAAGTGGGCTGTTTTTATCTGAGGAGGTCTTCACAGCACCGAAAAAACACCGATGGAAGAAAAATCAGCGATATGCTGTCAATTCTGCATACAAATGAACACAATTTTACTCAAATATTTACAATACCACACAACATTACTACTGTATAAATTGACCTTATAATGAACATTTCAATAATTGCTTACAGAAACCCTGAAGAATCAACTCCCTGATCTGCAAAAATCATTTCCTTATTATGATTTTAGCCAATGATCCGTTCATCAACTGGAAAGTATTCTTGGATCTTGGGTTGAACGCAGCGTACAGTTTACCGCAATGTTAAAAGGACATGGTGCGGTTGCGGTCACACACTAAAACTACGGTGAAGACGCCAGATTTCATTACTGATGGACAGCACAGCTGATTTACTGAGTGAGTTACGGTTCTTCTTTTTTTCATGTTTCTTTCGGCATTATTGATGTTTTGAGGAAAATTAGCCGTTTTTTCTGGATTTCAAAACAGAATTTTGAAAAAAACACTTCTAAGCTTGAGCAAACGGCTAATTGCCCTCACGCACTAAGAATAGCCCCTACTCGCAATATTCAAACAGTCACAAACAAAAATAATGCCGAAAAAAAAACATTAAAAAAAAAGAAGAACCGTAACTCACCCAGAAAATCAGCTGTGCTGTCGATCGATAACGAAAACTGGAGTCTTCCACCGTAGTTTCAGTGTGTGACCGCAACCGCACCATGTCCTTTTAACATTGCGGTAAACTGTACGCGCAAAAACCGTATCCGATTTTTCTACTATTTTGCATAGGTAAGTAAGCTCACGATGTTGTAATATATACTAGAATTTCAAAGAAGAACACGTTCAAAAATATAGAGAATCCAACTTCCTTTTTTTGCGCCGATCTTGGTGTGTCATGTGCAATGCACAAACCTAGAAAATCCGAACGCCTTTAATTGTTTATCACCTTGAACTCTTTCGGTTAATTTTTTATTTTTGTTCTTCTATTGTCAAAAACTCTCTCAAAATAAGAGGCTTCCAATAAGCACATTTGACTCGAAATGGATAGTTTTCGTTTTTGATTTGCCTACAGTTGTCGGGGCGCTCCTGTTCCTCGTGCTAGATGATCGACCCGAAAAACACCTTTTCAGACCACAGAGCAGTTTTTTACTGGGCTATTGTATTCTGAATAGGTAACATTGAGGTATCAGGCTTTGCCATCTATCTGCACCTGGTTTAAGCATTGGATTGAGACGAAAGATTCAAATGTGGCTATACGAGCGGACGCTGCTTCTAAACAACCTAAATTTGTACGATGCCGCAGCGTGGCAGATGAGACACCAACTCAGAAAAAAGGAAAACAAGTTACTTGTAACATAAAAAGGCTGAAAACAAGTGACTCGTAACATATCTAAGCCGATGTGTCTTACTTGCGACTCATCTCAGGTCATTTAAGTTACACGCAACAGATCAACAGGATAGCCCGTGTAGTGCGCCTTCGATATGCTACATGTGACTTAAATGACACAAGATGAGTGGCACGTAACTTAAATCGGCCAAGAAGGCATTTCAAAGGGGAGTATACGATGCACACTGGGGGTCAGGCTTACGACAGGCGTTGTTGTCGTTTGGTTTCTCGAAAGATTGGGGTGCTTGACCTCACACTAACAGGAAACGGCGCGCACATCGTTTTCCGCTTATCGTGGGGTCTGCGTACGCATTGTCTGCGTCGCGACGCGTCTGCGTCGCGTGATGGCTACCCGTGGTGAATATATCAATGCAAGTTACATGCAATACAAATATAAGTTGCATATAATATAAATGTATGTTACATGCAATGTAAATGTAAGTCACTATAAAGAATACTATCCACCTTTGCTCAACTTTTTTCGATATGTGTTGGCCAAATCTCCGGCGTGGGTATAATTCTCGTCCGGTTTTTGAAGTACAATCGTCCAAGGAATTTTCCCAGTGCTGACAAAAGTTGCCGCTGACAACCGTTCGGTAACTATCAGCATGTGCATCACTCAATAAAACACGCTATAGCATTAATCGCCGACAGGAAACGGAATGTATGTAGAGAACCATGTCACAGTTGAAAACTTACATGTGATGCGAAACAATTGAAAAACTCAAACGTACTGAATAATTGATTGATCCACATGGGGTTTACTGATTTGACTCAAATTATGGAAGAAGAAACTCATAACGAAATATCGTGAAAAAGACTACATATCTAGAATAATGAACACTTTGTACCCAAAACGAAAATTTCAGGGTTTTTCAAATCCGAATCGGTCAAAAAATGAAGGTTGCAGGATTCCGATTCTTCCCATTTGGTCGGAATCGTATCAACTGAATTTTGCGCCAACTCTAAGAATTACTTCACTGATGACGGAATCACTCGATTATTCCAATATCCGTAAGTAACAAGTACTGTGCTTCTCTGGGCCGAGTTCCGGTCCGCAATTGCGTCCGCCAATCTGCTGACTCTAGGTGGGTTTCGGAAACTGGAAACTAAGAAAAATTGGAGAAAACTGATTGAAAAAGCCAAATCGAGTCGGCTTAGGCGATGGAAACTCGCTTGACTCGAGCGCGTGCGGCCGCCGCGTGCGGCAGCGTGTCGAGACGCAATTTCGGACCGGAATTCGGCCCAGAGAAGCACAGTATATTACCATTCTTTATGAGCATTCCCGCATCGTTGTCTTATTTACTTGTACCTAGTTGTTTTACTTGATAAGGACAAATGTGTGAAAGTCTTCATAGAAAACATTTTCACACCTATGACTGCTGTCAAATATCAAACGCGAATACATCAAAGAATAAAAATAGAGGCGCTAATGTGGTAAAGAAATATTCCGAACATAGTTGCCGATCACTCAGACTCTGCGGGGGGGGCAAGCGCCGGACAATAGAGCCCGTTTTCGACTTGGGGTAGCGACAGCGCAGGCCTCCCCCAAGGGGGGCTTCAGGGGAGGCCCCTGCTCTCCTCCGGCGCTTGCCCCCCCCCGAGAGGAAGAGAGGGTAAAGATGGGAAGAAGTCGTAGAAGGTAGTTTACGACAATAGAGACCAGAGAAGGCATCTATCACGTGCTCGACCGGTATAAAAGCGCCTCACCTCATGGAGAGCCGCATTCGGCCCAACAGGGCCGGCCCTGGACGGCGACTTCGAGTCACTGTCAGAAAGGGATATTTTTGGAGGAAAGCGGAGACGCTTTCCGGGAGGGTGACGTCACTGCTCCGGTGTCGTGACGTCATGGCTCCGGGGCAGTGATGGGGGGTTCAAGGCGGTGACAGGGGGCTTCAGGGCAGTCACAGGGGGCTTCAGGGCAGTCACAGGGGGCTTCAGGGCAGTGACGGGGGCTCCGATCAAGCCAATTGTCACTCCGGCGGTAGCCCCCGATTGGGGGCAAGCGCCGGTGCCCGGAGGGTTGCCCCCCTGAAGAGCTGCGCTAGCCCCCTCCAGTGTATGAGCAATTCGTCTGGGTCTGCAGGATGTCTCTAAACCTGCTGACCTATGTGAGTTGTTCAGATCAAAAAACCAAGAAACAAAATTTTATGCACTTTTTTCTTGATTTTTTTTTGATTGTTTGCAGTTTTGTGAGCACTGGGTTTGTTTGGAAGTTCGGAATACCATAATGTTCGGATGTTCGGGGAACTTCCAGTAAAAAATCCAGTATTTAGCCGTAAAAATTATTCGACGCAGTTCTTAAAATTTCCAGAACTAAAAAACGCAAAAAAATCCATATCCACTCGAGTATTTGCATCAGTATTAACGCTTATTTAATCATTCAGGAAGATTGAAGAATCTGCTCCGAATTCAATCATTCATTTAGGAATTTCAATAGGTCATAATCGAAAAAATCGTATTTCGCAAATTTTCGAAAGGAGCAACTCCAATTTCATTGTCATTGACTTGATGATCTTTCAAAAATACGGTATTCAAAATAATCCCTCCCACGAAAACCTAGCGTCGGAGGGACATACTGTGCTTCTCTGGGCCAAACTTCGGTCCGCAACTGCGTCTCAACACGCTTTGCGGCCGCACGCGCTCGACTCAGTCGAGTTTCCAGCGCCAAAGCAGACTCGATATGGCTTTTTTATACAGTTTTCGACAAGTTTGTTTCATTTCCAGTTTCTAAACCCCTCCTAGAGTGAACAGATCGGCGGCTGCGGCGCTGGAAACTCTTCCGACTCGAAAGCGCACGGCCGCAAAGCGTGTCGAGACGCAATTGCGGACCGGAATTTGGCCCAGAAAAGCACAGTACATACTCAGATCTCTTGTTTTTTTCCTCCAATGCTCGATTAGTTTGACCGATTTTCATATGATTCTGAGTAACCCAGTTTTCGTATATGACTGGGAACCCGTATTTTTATTTTTTTAAGTACTGGGTTTATGTTTTTGAATGTTTTATGCCTTTTTATTATAGTTGTACAATTTCGAAAAAAATGTTGAACGAACGGAAATCAAAATTTTTTTCGTTCGAAACGATTTCGAACGAACGAAAAAAGAAAAAATTTCGTTCGAGAAAATTTTGAACGAACGAAAAAGGAAAAAATTCCGTTCGAAGTATTTTGGAACGAACGAAAAACGAAAAACTTTGGTTCGAAAAAAATTCGAACGGACAAAATGAAAAAATTTCGTTTGAACGGAATCTGAAAAAAATTCGTTCGACGAGTTTCCGAACGAACGAAAACAAACGAAAAAAATTTCGAAAAGTCTTTCGACAACTTTTCGAAAATTTCGTTCGTGTACAACTATACCTTTTATGGCATAGTTTTAGATCACAAGATATCGCAAGGTAGCCAAGTTGAATGCAAAACTTAGGCCTCGAACCCTCATCGATTTGCTTTCCGGGTGAGAGTGTTACCAATAGACTAGCACTAAGTTGATTCGCAAATCAAAATAATTTTTTCCCAGGTTAAAGAATCATCCGAGAGCCGAGATGGTTCAGTTTTCAGCAGTTTACCATTTGGAGACCCAAACTTTTTTTTCGAAAAAAAAAACTTCTTTCAGAATAATTCATTCATTTTGAAATCCTTCGTAAGGATTATTCCGGTCGCCTATTGATTCATTGACTAGCGTAGAATCTATCATTGCCTACATTCAATCCGAATAATTTGAAATTCTAAATATTCAAAATCCAATCAGACGAAGGCACCCTAAAATTGACTCACCTACAACTTTACTGTGCTTCTCTGGGCCAAATTCAGGTCCGCAATTGCGTCTCGACACACTTTGCAGCCGTCCGCGTTCGAGCCAGTCTTGTTTTCAGCTCCGAAGCCGACTAGATATGGCCTTCTTATACACATTTCTCCAATTTGTTCAGTTTACAGTTTCCGAAACTCACCTAGAGTCAACAGATCAGCGGCTGCGGTGCTGGAAACTCTTCCGACTCGAAAGTGCACGGCCGCAATGCGTGTCGAGACGCAAATGCGGACCGGAATTTGGCCCAGGAAGCACAGTTCAAGTGAAACGAAATTTAAGTCTTCGAAAGTATGTACAGTCCACGGCAATAGAAAAAAAGAAGGTGGTGCAGTCGCGTATTTCCACTAAGCATACTGTAGCCATGGCTGGCTCGGTTCCAAGTTTGCCAACAATCGATAAGGTAAAGCTATTTTTTTTTGGGTTACGGTTTTTTCTGTTTCTTTAAACCTTTTTCAGGTTATTCCTGCATGTACACGCTAACATTTTACTTGAAAGGCCATTGTGCGTGTAGGGAAAAACATATCATTTTAAAAGTTTCTGGTGCCGTTTTTTTTCAAATTTGAGGGAAGTTAAGGTTTGTCGTAGATTATGGCGGGACGTCCGGAGGGGCACACTCGAATTTCTAGCCGACGGCAAAATCTTAATATTCTTCTATTTTTTTGACACTCATAAATGCATCGGAAACTTGTAAAAACGGTAAGTAGCAAGTGCATCGAAAACATTCGATAAGGTAAGCATCAATTCCAAACATACTGTGCTTCTCTGCTTCTCTCTTCTCTATTGTGCCGCAAAGCGACACGCTTTGCGGCCGCGCGCTTTCGAGTCGGAAGAGTTTTCAGCACCTCAGCCGCCGGGCTGTTGGCTCTAGGTGGATTCGGAAACAAGAAAGGAAACAAAATTACAGAAAACTGTATAAAAAAGCCATATCGGGTCGGCTTTAGCGCTGGAAGCTCGACCGACTCGAGCGCGTGCGGCCGCAAAGCGTGTCGAGACGCGATTGCTGATCGGAATTTGGCTCAGAGAAGTGCAGTACATTACCGATATGTCTACGATCTTCGTCACAGGCACCCGCAAAAATGACACGAAAAAGAGAAAAAGCATATCCATTAAAAAATCATCAGCTATCTCCTTATCGATTACTGACAGATTTGAAGCGGAACCAGCCATGGCTACAGAATGTTTGGTGAAAATAAGCAATTGCACCACCGCTTCTTGTTGTTGTGGTCTGTACCTCGACACTGTAAATAAATTGTTCGACTCCGATGTACCAGACTGTTCATTAAGTTTTGTCGTTCGATAAGAGAGGGCGTTGCAACCAGCCCAATGTTTTTGTTTCGTTGTTACATTTTTTCATATGAACGTACCGTATTTCCTCTAATAGAAGTACACCTCTATTCGAAGTACACCTCTAATAAAAGTACACCCAAAAGGGAAGGCTGAGTATTAGAAGTACACCCTCTATTTGAAGTACACCTCTATTAGAAGTACATATAAAATAGAGGTCTGAGTATTAGAAGTACACCCTCTATTTGAAGTACACCTCTTTTAGAAGTACACCTCTTCTCCGAATGGACCTCCGCTACTCGGGTAAAAGTTTGGCAACTCCAATGTGGCATTTGAGAGAGACCAGTTTGCACGAGATGTTTTTTCAATATTGTGAGGTTCAAATATTTACAGAAAAAAAACTATCGGCCATCACTTTCTCGGTCAAAGATTGTTTTTAATGGGACAATTTCTGATGAAACTTCAGCGAACTTCAAAATACTTAGGAAAGACACAGGGCTGAAACTTCTTATTGTTGCTATTCACGGCGAATACACGGAATTCATTCAGACAATTCACAAGAATTTTAATCTGATTGGGTTTTATTCATTCTAAGTTGACTTGTTTTGACACAAGACGTTGACTTTAACGGTCCTTGAAAAGCCAAGATTCCCCAGCGTTAGGAAGACTGGATCATTCATGTAGAGAAATCGTTCATACGACGAGGAAATCAGGGAACAGAAGTGGTAGACTTTGCCCAAAGTGGTTTGAGGGCGCAAAGAACTCGCATTAAAGCTGTTGTCAATTGACTACTTTTTGAACGACTTAAAGGCACAGTACACCTTCAGATATGAATTTTGAGATTTTAATGTAATTGTGTAGAAGACCACTCCTGTATAACACATGCCAAGTGCGAGATCTCAATTCCTCCAAATAAGCGAGATATAAGCGACCACCACAGGCCCGACCCCCTTCGCTCACCACCACAGGCCCGGCCCCCTTCCTGAATTTCGATCTCAATAGCGGCTAGATGGATGGATGATTTTCAACCGAGTCGTCGTTCTTCATTCCGTTTCCGGTCTATCTCCTCGTCCCGTTTTGCTCTCGTGCAGCGATTGCGAATGAAGAGAAATACAGGTCTGAGACAACTCGTCCACGAAATTTTGATCCTTAAAATGCAGGCATCTTCAAGGAGCCATATCTCCGTTAGTAGGGGGTCTTGAACGATTTCAGAGATACCATTGTGATCAGAGTGTAACCCTCTCCAAGATAAGCATGAAATCTGAAAAATAATTTTTTGGGTGTCCTGTGCCTTTAAGTCGTCCAAAAACCGCACCTTTTCAACGGCTCCGGACTATGGAGAAAGGCTATCATTTCCATTGTTTTTAAGCCTAACGGTTCGATTTCTATTAATCTCTCTCTTTCTCACAAAGTACGTGCTAACGAAAGCAGTATTGAACTTATACCATTTTGGAAGAAGTTGACTTGGGAGGATGTGAATAATGGCTTTCGAAATATGATATCAGTGACTTTGGCAGCCCTATTTCGATCCAGCCTACTTGGCTTCTCTGGGCCAAATTCCGGTCCGCAATCGCGTATCGACACGCTTTGCGGTTGCACGCTCCCGGGTCGGAAGAGTTTCCAGCGCCGCAGCCGCCGATCTGTTGACCCTAGGTGGGTTTCGGAATGTGGAAACTAAAAAGATTCAATAAAACTGTATAAAAAGCCACATCGAGTCGGCTTTGGAGCTTGAAACTCGACCGATTCGAAAGCGTACATACGGCCGCTAAGCGTACCGAGACGCATTTGCGGACCGGAATTTGGCCCAGAGAAGCATAGTAAGTGGCTATGTTTTCGTGGTTGCAGTCTGAAATTTGGAAACATACAAATAATTCTCGATGTTAGACTAGAAAACTCTGCCGAAAATGCGAACTGTCTACCATCGTGCATTCAAAAATTGCGCCGAATAATAGAAGTACACCCTCTATTAGAAGTACACCTCTAATAGAAGTACACCAAAAAAGAGAGCTGAGAATTAGAAGTACAGCCTCTATTTGAAGTACACCTCTAATTGAAGTACACTTGAAATAGAGGCCTGAGTATTAGAAGTACATGTACTTCAAAAAGAGAAAATACGGTATGTGAAGTTTCATTTCAATCTGTCAATTCATTATTTATTCACAAGCCAGTTAGTGTCGCCGTGTCACAGCAATGGAAAAAAAAATAAAAACAGCGATAGAAATTTTATTTTTGGAAGGTGTAGCACCAAAAGAAATTCACGAACGAATGTTAAAAGTGTACGATGATTGTTCATCTACAATTAGAACAGTAGAAAGATGGGTTGCTGAATTTAAACGTGGTCGTACAAGCCTTGAAGACGATCCACGTGAAGGTCGTCCAAAAAGCGCATCAACACCAGAAATCATAGCCAAAATACAGGATATGGTTTTGGAAGATCGTCGATTGACTGAGAAAGATTTAGTAGAGGCTCTACACATCTCGTTAGGCAGTGTAAGCCATATTTTAAGTGGAATTTTGGGTTTTAGAAATCTGTGTGCACAATGGGTGCCGCATTCGCTAACAATGGAACAAAACACATTCGAATGCGACTTTCTCAGCAACATTTGGAGCGTTTTAAAAAAGATTAAGTGGATTTTGTGCGTCGATTCATCACTAGGGATGAGACTTGGGTCTATCACCATGATCCTGAATCAAAACAAGAGGCTAAAGAGTGGTGTGCACTTGGTTGTTCGGCTTCGAAACGAGTTCGTGTCCGGAAATGATGAGAAAGAAATTTTGTTCGTGGATTACTGTGCTTATCCGGGCCAAATTCCGGTCCGCAATCGCGTCTCAACACGCTTTGCGGTCGCACGCGCTCGAGTCAGTCGAGTTTCCAGCGCCAAAGACGACTCGATATGGCTTTTTTATACAGTTTTCTCCAATTTTGTTCACTTCTCAGTTTCTAGAACCCACCTAGAGTCAACAGGTCGGCGGCTGCGGCTCTGCAAACTCTTCCCACCCGGATGCGCGCGGCCGCAAAGCGTGTGGAGACGCCATTGCGGACAGGAAATTGGCCCAGAGAAGCACAGTACTTGCAAACTGGTGAAACAATTAATTCTGAATATTATTGCAATCTTTTGGACCAGATGAAGGGAAAAACTACTGAAAAAGACCCGGTTTCTAGAAGGAAAAATTCTTTTCATCAGGGCGATGCACGGTGTCACAAGAGCATTTTGACAATGGATAAAATCCATGAATTAAAGCTCGAATTGTTGGAGCATCCACCTTATTCACCAGGTTTGGCCCACAGCGACTTCCATTTGTTTCCAGAAATCAAAAAATTTATGCTTGGCAAGCGTTTTTCATCAAATGAAGAGGTCATACGGCTGTTGAAGCGTATTTTGCCGACCTTCCGGATTCTCACTTTAGGGATGGGATCCTCAGGTTGAAGAATCGTTGAAGCAAGTGTATTAATGTTCAGGGAGATTATACTGAATAATAAAGTGTATTTTGAACCATAAAATTTTGTTTTTCTTATCGAACGACAAAACCTATGGAACAACCTGATATGTCAGGAAGCAACGTATAAACCAGATCACTCGGACGAGAGGCTCACCGAAAAAGCATATTTCTACTCAATTCTAGAATTGCCTCCCCCTTAAAGGCAGTGTTCACGATAATCTTCGATTTTGAGATTAATAGCTAAATCGATTGTTTGGCTCCCGGGTAGAACATAAACGACGAAGGAACCGAGAAAACGCACTAGAAGGTCACGAAATCCTTTACTCTCACCCCACCTCTTTACTCTCACAGGAACTGTTCGTGGTGACAATGAAACCATTTGTGGACCCGTCCCCACGGTTCTCTCTCTACTCTCCACTGCTCCGTCCTTTCCTTCAGACTCAAGCTAATACTGTTTTGCCTGGAATATTCTTCCATTTCCGACTTATGCCATTTTTCACCGGTGACAACCACCGTGAACATGTTCATACAACTGGACAACTAGTCCAGGCCAGATAGTAATGTCTCTGAAATATGACATTTTAGAGCGTTTTCTCGCCGTTTCTTCGTAATTTCTGTAACACTCGGTGACCAACGCTTTGTTTTGAGTAGAGAATGCGTTAACGAAAATCATCGTGTACACTGCCTTTAATACCGGAATCAGAAGCTTCTGAAGCGAGTCGGGCCGGATTTCAAACCGAACGTGGCGCTTATTCACTGAATCGGATTTCACGAAATTCAATTTTTGCCGTTTTTTCGTTAACTTGAAATTTGAAAGATCAAATTTTCTATTTACTCGGATATACCAAAAGGAACACTTGCTGTTAACATAGTGTACACAGAAATCAACTATTGAATTAGTAATAGAAACCCCACTTCAAAGAACCTTGCTCTGAATTGATAACGAAGTGAGCCACTAAATACTTCAAGTTCTCTCTCCACCAATGCATAAGTAATCTAACGTCTGGATCAGTACAAATGGTAGAATCAATAAGTACACTAAACACTGGGCAATGGGTCGGTATTGGACATAATTAGAAACGGTTGCGCAGCGAACAATTTGTGTCAACGGATAGACGTGCGCCGCCCCTATTGTGGCGAATGTTGTAATAAGTGCGTCGAAAAACCTTGAAGTGGAATCAAATTAATTTGTTAGGCAAGAAGTCAAAAACCAGAAAGACAGGTTCTCAGGTGGTAATATGACAGATCTGCAACATCAGTTTCGAAGCACACAAAAATCCGATAAAGGTATTTGGACAAATGGAGCACCAGAAACGTTATGGTATTTTGCATATATCTATTGGCTTATTTTGTCAAGGTTATGTTGTAAGGGATTAAAAGTTGTACAGGTAGAGCATGTAGCGCAGAGGCAGGATGCGCCACAGTCCTTTGAATACAATCGAGATCTATTCCTACTCAAGGTCATCCCTTTCAGGTCGAAAAACTGGTGTCAAATCAAACTAGAGGTGTCTTTCTGAACGTAAAAAGGAATGAATGAAGATAAGGCTTGTCAAATCTTTTTTCTAGTATTCACTAACTTACGTTTCCCTTTTATATGTGATTAATTAGTTTTAACAATGAAAAAATGTGTCGGTTCTGGCTCAAGCTCTATACTGGAGGTTATTCGGGGTCGAGAACACGAATTTGGGTCCCATTCGTCGAGATATTTTAGAAATATCGGCAGGTTTGGTTTCCACAGGGCAAATTTCCTTGACGGAATGCGAATGCCACAGATTCGCCTCGAAACACTTCTGAAGAGGTTATTTGGGGTGCGAATCTGAGATCTGGTTATTAATTTCCGATAGACACGGTAAGTTACGGTGGGCTACGGTCGTTGAAGCGGAATGCCAAATCTAGCTGAAAGCTTCTCTGTGGAGTGGGGGATGTTTGGAGCGCTCAAAGGCACATAGCACTCAGAAAATTATTTTTCAGATTTTATGCCTGTCTTGTAAAGGGTCACACGCTAATCACAATGGTGTCTCTAGAATCGTCGAAGCGGAGTTATGGCTCCCTGAAAGTGCCTAAAACTTGAGGGTAAAAAATTGGTGGACGAGTTGTCTCAGGCTTGTATTTCTCTTCATTCGCAACCGTTGCGCGAGGGCCAGTCACGAAAGGGAGACAGCCCGGGAATGGTTCGAAGAACGAAGAATCGTTGGAATTCATCCATCCATCTATCCGCTATCGAGTTCGAAAATCTGGTAGGGGGTGTGGCCCGCGGTGGTGACCGCAGGAGGTCGGGCCTGTGGTGGTCGCTTATATCTCGCCCATATGGAGGAATTGAGATCTCGCACTTGGCAGGTGTTACACAGGAGGGGTATACTACAGAATCAAATAAAAGTCACAAAATTTATGTCCGAGGGTGTGCTGTGCCTTCAAAGGCATCGTACGCGCTGAAAACTACTCATCGTTTTTTCGGTTCAAATGATTTCTTGGGCCCACCTAAGAACCTACTGTGCTTATGTGGGCCAAATTCCACGCTTTGCGGCCGCACGCTCCCCAGTCAGAAGAGCTTCCAGCGCCGCGGCCGCCGATCTCCTGACTCTAGGTGGGGTTTGAAAACTGGAAACCGAGAAAAATTGGAAAAAAAATTGTATAAAAAAGCCACATCGAGTCGGCTTTGGCGCTGGAAACCCTACTGAGTCGAGCGCGTGCGGCCGCAAAGCGTGTCGAGACGCAATTGAGGACCGCAATTTGGCCCAGATAAGCACAGTAGTGAGAGCTTGCTCGGTTGAAAACGCCTTATTGGGAAGATAAGTGAGGTTGAATGTTTCAAATTCCGTCAAAAGAAGCCGGCCCTCCGTCAATCATCTTGCACAATCTGCTGTCAACCATCATATAAGTAAATTTTCAACATTTGATACACTACAACTGAGGGGAAGTTGATGGAATATGTCACACGATTACGTAAAGAATGACTTTTCTACTGGGCTTCTCTGGGCCAAATTCCGGTCCGCAATTGCGTCTCGACAAGCTTTGCGGCCGCACGCGCTCGAGTCAGTTGAGTTACCATCGCAAAGACCGACGCGGTGAGGCTTTTCCTAGTCTTCTCCAATTCTGTTCAGTTTCCAGTTTCCAAAACCCACCTAGAGTCAACAAATCGCTGCGGTGCTGGAAACTCTTCCGACTCGAAAGCGCGCGGCCGCAAAGCGTGTCGAGACGCAATTGCGGACCGGAATTTGGCCCAGAGAAGCACAGTACACACATCGATTAACCTTTACTTCTCAACAAATCACTTGAAAGAAAGATAAACTTCATTGAATCGTGAAATCGTCGGTCGAAACAGCTATCTCTAACGATCGACTCTTCCTCTGTCAAAAGTCGATTGAGACATTTTGGGTCCAAAAAGGGGTTTTCAGTGAATTTTTCGCGGTTTTTACAACGTAGCTGTTATATAGGGAAATATAGCTCTCTTTATACATGGAAAACGCAAAAACGGAATCCATCGTGAACGATGCCTTTAACATAGATGTTTGGACGAAATCTCAATCGACACATGGATCCCAGATTTGTAATTTTTCAGCCCTAATAACCCTATATAGCAATTTCCGGAAAGATTCTTCCAAACACCCTAAGAAAAGCCGGATGGGTACCCTTACCTTTTCGCGGAGCTCCGAAAATGCATAAAACTTTGTTCAGATGTGTACTCAGCAAAATCTGATTTCAGATTCCAAGGGAGCAAGCCAGAATTGACCAGAAAACATTCCTAACATCAGGATTTTGGGTTAACATTATGTGAGATACCCTAGTAAGGTAGGTCAAGCTCCCTAAATAATATTCAATTCTACCGCAGCCTTCAACACGCCTCAGAATATTAGGAAATGTATTGCAGATTCGTATTCAGTACACCGAATTGCTCCCAGAAACAAAGTTTTCAGTCCAATCGGGAAATTTTTTTGAACACTCTGAAAATTGCCTGATGGGTATACATACTATGTATAGCTTGAACGTATGTAGGTTGTGTAGTTTTTTTGTGCCCACGATGCCTTCGGGAGTTCTTACAGCCCATTCTTCACAGATTCGTTCTGATCGTCTCAGAAATCTAACGGATATCCCTCTGAAAGGAACGAACGGAAATCTCTTCTTCGAGACGTCTCCTCTCAAAGGCCACCTCTAACAAAAAAAGGGTTAGTAATCGCATTTCTAAGACCTCAGCCGCCTTAAAAGAAATCAAATGCTTACTTTTCTGCGATTCGTACCTCGTGTTAGATTCATAATCGTACCTACACATAAACGAAAATCACCAAAAAAAAAACACATAAAAGTTTATGGTGTGCAATTAGTTTTTGGAAAGCAACCAGAAATCGCCTTTTGAAAAGATTTGAACAAATGATTTTCCCAAAAAAAAATCACCATTTAGAACCTCTTGAAACCCATTACGAACTTTTTCTTGAGACATGGCTCTTGAAAAAATAATTTCTCTTGAAAAAGGTAGATTAAATAGTGCTTTCAATTTTTTGAATGGATGAGCTCAAAAATCTGAATTAATTTTTGTCTACCTGAGATTTTGTAAACAGGGTAATCCACAGAAATAACTAACAGTTATTCAGTCCAGCTTATGTACTGCGCCTAGCTGGGCCGAATTCCGGTCCGCAATTGCGTCTCGGCACGCTTTGCGGCCGCACGCTTCCGTGTCGGAAGAGCTTCCAGCGCCGCAGCCGCCGATCTGCTGACTCTAGGTGGGTTTTGGAAACTGTAGACTAAGAAGAATTAGAGAAAATTGTATAAAAGCCACATCGAGTAGGCTTTGGCGCTAGAAACCCGACTGACTCGAGCGCGTGCGGCTGCGAAGAGTGTCGAGACGCAATTGCGGACCGGAATTTGACCCAGAGAAGCACAGTAAATTTAAATATTCCAAATTTGGATTTTGAGGATGGCTGGATTTCGCATACTTTGCTCTCCAGGGATCCAGAGGAAAGTCCTCTGAATCGGACTATGAACATTCAACCCTCTTCGAGGTTAAAGGCACAGTCCAAACTCAGAGGAAATTTTTGATAGTATGGTCCGGTCGCCGCCTATAGCAACCCTGCCAAGCGCGAAATCTCAGTTTGCTCAAATAAGCGAGAAAAAGCGAGGAAAAAGTTGACCACGCCCCCTTTAAAGAAAAAATGGGTAACGCCCACTGCCAGGTTTCCGACCTCACTAGGGAAGAGACCAGCGAAAGACTTCATTCAAAACCTATGTTCTTCGATTTGTTTTCGGTCTGGCCTCATATTGTGGCCTGCTTCAGAACGATGGCTGCGAATAACAAAAAAAAATACAGGCTCGAGACAACTCGTCCGCGAATTTCTAGCCGTTCAAAATTGAAATCTTTTAGGAGCCGTAACTCCGTTCGTAGTGAGTTCTGAGCGATTCTGGAGACACGATTGTGATCAGCGTGAAATGTCCTCCAAGATAGGTGGAAAAACGAAAAATCTATACAGAGGTTGAACTGTGCCTTTCATGAATGATAAAATTTAAGGTATCTTCGGAACGAAAAACCGCATTTAGTTCTCCACTCAATCCAATGTTCGAACCAAGTAGAGATAGTTGTCAAATCTTGTAACCTGAACATTACCTATGTATGTATAATACAATAACCCTGTCTGAGGTCTGAAAAGACGTTTTCAGGGTCGATCATCTAGCACGAGGAACAGATGCGCCACGACAATTTTAGACAATTCAAAAAAGAAGGCTATCCATTTTGAGACAATCTCGCATTCAAGCGTGTTTATTGCAATTCAATTTTGCATTACACATGACACACCAAGATAGACGAAAAATTGAAAGTTGGATTCCCCGGGTTTTTCGAACGAGTTTTTCTTCAAAATTTGAGTATTTTGTTTGGCCCAATTGCTATGTATATACACATTACAACTTCGTGGATCTACCTATGCAAAATAGTTTTGAAAAATCGGATACGTTTTCTGCACGTACAGTACCGAGCATATTTTTGTGCAATGAAAGCGTTTTGCGGCGTTTTTTGTGCTCACAAAGCGCCGCAACGCCATAACTCGCTTTAAAGTGGCCCAATTTCAATCCTGAAGTAATTTCTGGATTGCCTTCGTTGAGTCATATACGACAGTTTTACAAAATGATAGATTCAACTCCAGAAGTTTATCGAAAATGACATTTGCACCTATAAACTCCTCACAATGAAGTGATCAGACGGTAATGATAGCGGAAATCTGTCACGTTTTGACCTGTGGTCGATGTGAATTTTAGAAGAAAGTATGCATTTTTTAAACAAAAACCGGAGCTAAAAAGGCTTTTTACATATACCACTACTTACCCCTCACCGAGAGTAACACGAAAAAACTGCCTGAAAAACTCATTTCGTCCACTTTAAAGTGAGTTATGGCGATGCGGCGCTTTGTGAGCGCAAAAAACGCCGCAAAACGCTTTATTTGCAAAAAATATGCTCGGTACTGCACGCTGACTTAGACCATAGATCCAGGAAATTTTCCCAGTTGAGGATAGGATTCGTGGCTGAAACCTTAACTGCAAAACGAATTTTACAGATCAGGGGCGGCATGCATGAACGCAGCGAACGGTGTCAGGGAGCCGCTCCGCGTGCCAGGCGCGCAGCGTCGACCAACGGGGCGGCCCCGAAAATCAGGCACATCAACACACGCCACGAAATTCGGGGCCGCCACGTTGCTCGACGCTGCGCGCATGGCACGCGGAGCGGCTCCCTACACCGTTCGCTGCGTTCATGCATGCCGCCCCAGGCAGTTGATTTCATAGGTTTTTAAAAGTAACTAATGAAATGTTGGTAATGGGCTCGATTCATACCCAAGCAATATTGTGTAATTTCCTAAATATTTCAGTGAAATTATGTTCATTTTTTTCATGCAGAATAGCACATCACTGATTTTCTTTGCGTCGATTTTTTTTTTCGATGCTGTCAAGACCTCCCATACTGGATTCGATGACGGGGGTCAAAACTCATTGAAGGAATCGCTAGCTACGATTTTTACCTGTTTTCCACACTATTTCTAGATCTTTATGTAGTTCCAATCTTTTGTCAAACACTTAGTAAGTTGTCTTATGTACGTCAAAATGATTATGTTCTCTTTCAACGAGCTGTTAAGCTCTAACTGCTTATTTGGGAAATTACAATTATCATTGGCCTTCACAATCAGTTGTGATCCTCTCTAATCGAATCCTGTCTGGGCGAGGTCGATGGTGCCCAGAAAAAATACAAACATTAAGAAACTTAGGAGTTTGCGATCAAAACAGCTCAAAAATAATTATCATATAAATGTATTTCTGTTGATCTGGTTACACTTACAAGGGAAGTATAAAAAGCGTAGGTCGGATCTGCGGAAACGACTAGTATGGTTAGTAACATCGGCGTGGATCGGGAAGAGACTTTGCGTTCACTGTTGAAGGTTAGCGCAAACTCGGCGCACCTACATATGCTATAGCATATGACACCGAGTTTGCGCCAACCTTCAATAGTGAACGCGAAGTCTCTTCCCGATCCATGCCGACCTTACCTCTTCTGGCTCAGTAAAAATGCGCAGTATCCCGCCGCGAGCCGCAGGCTCAAAAAAGTTATGAGCATTTTTTAAGCCTGGCGAAAAGACAAGGGTAACCATTAGGCATTTTTTTGGAGTTTCAAAAAATGTTCTCGGATTTAGCTCAAAAGTTGTATGTAAGGGTAATCTAGGGTGGCGAATACGAATCTTGAGTCCATTTGTCGAAATTATGAGGTTTACTGTAGGTTACGGTAGGTAACATGTCATTTAGGGGTCAAAACCCACCTTAGTATTTTGAAAATCGACAAACGGACGTTGAATTCGTATTCTCCACCCCGAATAACCCCCGTATACAAATTTTGAGTAAAATCTGAGATTTTTACCAAACTACCGTATACCCACCGTAATCTGCCGTAATCTGCAAAAGATCGATAAACGGACTCCAGATTCGTTTTAAGCACTCCTAATAACCCTCAGAGAATGATTTTGAGACATATCTATCGTAGAAAACCGGAAATCTCGAAAGTGGCGTTTTTCCCTCGAAATTTTCCCCGGTTGGGAAGCTTCAAACGAAATGAGCCGAAAACTTTTGAAAATCGACTAATAAATCACAGAAGCGTGATCAGCGCCCCAAAAAACCCCCCTGGGAGAATCTTAAGTCAAATCTGGAACATTGTTCTAAAACGCTTCCAGAGCCCTCAATTGGTAGAAATAAGCGACCAACCGAAAATCCGTACAAGTCCAAAACGCTGTTAGTCTGGACAAAGTACGGAAAATGTGCCTTCACCCAAACTTTGCTCAGGGGGGTAGTTTTTGACGCTGAACACATTTATGAGGTCCGTTTCCGGATTTTCCGAAGACTAACGCGATTTTTGGAAGGTACAAAAAGCACAAAAAATGAGCTTTTTAGGCTTGTAACTTCTTGGAACCTGCGGCTCGGGGCGGGATACTGAGCAGCTCTACTATTGAACCACAAGAGATACTAACGGCACTAGTCGTTGTGGCAGATCCGACCTACGCTTTGTATATATATATGTTAGTGGTATAAATAGATTAATTTATGCAAAATATATAAATATTTGAACCCGATAAAGCACAGAAATTAACTCCCCGTTTTCCCTAACCATTTCATAACCAATAATATTTGGTGAGTTCAACTGTATCAGGAGTTTCCCTTCCGAAAACTTCTGGAATTGAACAGACGGCCGACAGACAAGTCTTTCTTACAAACAGGCAGCTTTTTTTGCGGCAAGGTGAAAGTGGCCATTCCAGACGAAATGCACCTTTTCGGTTCACTTTTTTCACGGAAATTTCGAAGTTGACCTTGCTCTCTGCGGTCCGTTCCTTTAAACGGAGGTGTGCGCGTTTTTAGCGTTTGTCTCAATGGCGCATCGCAACTTAAATTATGAATCTCTGGCACACCATGTGATGCACCGATCTCAACCTTAGACTAGAAATCGTCTTATAGTGTGACTTTACACGGGATTATACTGCAATGATGGACGAGAGGGAGCGCTCAGATAAGTCCATCTGATGCTGTAATGGATGCTGCCGGTTTGCACAGTGGGCGTGAGCGCTGTTACTGAAGAAATGAGGTGACGGGTTCGAATCCTTGCCGCTCTTTTTTGTTGGGTTTTTATATAAAATTTAAATGTTTTATTTGGCCTAATTTCTATGTATACATTACAACCTCCTGAGTCTACATACCTACGCAAAATAGTAGAAAAATCAGATACGGTTTCTGTGCGTACGCTGCCTTTAACCAAGAGTTCAAGAAGATGTTCCCGCTGAGAAACGGAGCAGGGGCTGAAATCTCAACTGCAAATAAGGTTTGCAGATCAGGGAGTTGATTTCGCCTGGGTTTTGAAAGTAATTTATGAAATGTTAATTATGGGGTCAGTTTATACAGTAATAACATTAGGAAGTATTGCTGCTTCTGCTAATATTGAGTTGAGGAGCACCATTGATCCTGTACGGACTAACTTTAGGGCTTTCAAACGAATGTCCTCCAACACAATACTTTCATACTAAGGTATTTTACTATCTATTCTGTGAGCAATAATCATCGGTGTGAAATTATTTTATGTTTTTTTAGGTTTCTGTGTGTATTATACAGTGCGTTGCAAAATTATACGACATACCACAACTTCGGCGCTTCCAAACTACGCGTGAAATAAGGAGACAAACGGTAAACGCCAATCGATGCAGCACCCTCGAATAACCCCTGGGCACGAATCTTCATGAAATTAGAGCTACTGGCAGGAAACTGGCAACGGAAATTTTCAAAAACGTCCGTCGCAAAATTATACGACATAGCTGACGTTATCGCAGAAATTTCTATTCTACATCATCTGCATCAGTTCTATCACGGTAAGAACCATTAGAAACAACAAATTATTAGTTTTCAGAAATGTCTTGGCGCTGAATCACTTCAAAAACTCTGTTTGGTATGTTTCAACCCAGCTTTTTGTAAACGCACCTTTCAATCTGCGCCCATTCGCTTATAATGGCCAATTTCTGAAAATTTAGCTTCCTGGCAAAAGTAGCGATTTGGAAATGGTGGAAAAAGCTTCGAAAATATCTCGAAATATCTTAAAAAATGATTTGGCGTAAAATGGCCTAGAAATATAAAAAAGCTAGGAAATGAAGTGAAATAACCGAAAATGCGATTTGGTGGTCGATCATTTCACAAGCTTCTCCGTTAAACTTATCAAAACGGAATCAAGCACGATATGGAATGGAGTTCGCCTAGTTTGACCTTGCTGGTTCCCTTATTACAGCTTTCAAAAATGGCTTACTGTCGCGCGCTTGATTCCGTTTTGATAAGTTTAACGGAGAAGCTTGTGAAATGATCGACCACCAAATCGCATTTTCGGTTATTTCACTTCATTTCCTAGCTTTTTTATATTTCTAGGCCATTTTACGCCAAATCATTTTTTAAGATATTTCGAGATATTTTCGAAGCTTTTTCCACCATTTCCAAATCGCTACTTTTGCCAGGAAGCTAAATTTTCAGAAATTTCCCATATTTTTCCCGAAGGTTCCCTTTCTAACTTCAATTTTGCTCAACGATTTCCATTTTGGAATGATGAAACATCTAACAGACGATATTGTCGTATGAGTACAATTTCTGAAACTATAACCCAAACCATAAAAAATACCACTCATTGCCGCATTTTGTGAAACATGTGAGAAACCAATAATATCGATAATTGAAGAAAATCTAATTTAATACTTGATCCTGCATGATGAGAAGAATTTCACAAGCAAGTGACTTATAGCCATCAACAATCAAAAATCATTGCGGCATTTTGTGCAACAGGCGAAAAATCAATATTATTGATTGGTATTTATCGAGAATGACTGATGAGCGAAATTCTCCAACCAAGAAAACCAATCCCATCAGCAATCACCACTCCTAGCCGCATTTTGTGCAAATAGTGCGAAAATCGATAATGTTGATTATCGATCGATGACGTGTCATGAGTACGGATTCGGGCAAGTTCAGTACTTATCTCCGACGACCTGTGTTGATTGGCTGCAGATTCACCCACGCACTCCGGTCTCCACAGCAGTAGCAGAAAAAATCAGTTTTCGTGCTCCACGGCTAATTTAGTATACAAACCCACGATTTTGAGGCACCCTTCAAAGTTAAGGTATCGAGTTCAAATTGGAATAGGAGCGACCTGCATCCATTTCCAGCCTCCTGTCCAAAAATGAGCTCCCTAGCTCAATTTTAAGTGTACCCGCAAGATCGTGAACGCCGTCTGAAAAAAAGGAGATTAACAACAAAAACGCGCGGCCTTTCAATTTTTACTCGAAAACCAGTGAACCGTCCTAAACCATTTTCGGGCACATATACCAACTTTTTGCGCCCTTTTCAATGCAATTTAGCTCTAATTCCTACGTTCACTCTGAACTGAGATTTCGAAAAAGGGGTTGCGCGCGTGGCCAATTCAATACCAAATCTGGTGCGCGCTTCGCGCGCACCACAATTTCAGCGGAGCCACACGCTCGTATTGTCTGTTCTGGATGTAGATTCAGCGCCCAAGAATACCTCACACGTTTTTCACAGGGTTGAGGTCCTGAAAACCAGCCGGTCATTCTAGCAAATTGGCAGGATCGGCCTGAAACCAAGCCTGCGTTGTCCTACTGACATGAAGTGCAGGCGGAAACGGACTAGAAAGAATTGGGAATGTTTTTTCGTCACATTCTGATAATCTGTGGAGTTCATAGGTCATGCGACAAAAAGCTAGTCTAGCTTAAAACCTTACCTGGATCCGCGTCAATGCACTATTCTTTCTCCTTCAAAGTTCCTACTCAAGGATAAGTTCGGGTCCTTGTGTGGATCCTTCGAAATCCTGTTTATCGGCCGAAAGCAAGAGCAATCCGAACGAGCTCGATCAATTCTATTACATTTTTTTATTTCTGACTAATCATTCCAAGCATTGGAGAGATCTACAAAAGAACCCGAATATAACCTTGAGTAGGAATTTCAGAGGAAAAAGAATAATGCATTGACCCGGATCCAGGTGGGGTTTCAAGCTGGACAAGCTAATAGCGGCATGACCTATGAACTCCACAGATTATCAGAATGTGCCGGAAAATCATTCCCAGTTATTTCTAGTCCGTTTCCGCCTTCACTTCTTGTCAGTAGGTCAACGCAGGCTTGGTTTCAGGCCGATCCTGCCAATTTACTAGAATGGCCGGCCGGTTTTCAGGACCTCAACCCTGTGAAAAACGTGTGAGGTATTCTTGGGCGCTGAATCTACATCCAGAACAGACAATAGAGCGTGTGGCTCCGCTGAAACTAGCCGTTATAGGCGAATGCGCGCAGATTGAAAGGGGCGTTCACAAAAAGCTAGGTTGAAACATACCAAACATAGTTTTCGAAGTGGTTCAGCGCCAAGACATTTCTGAAGACTAATAACTTTATGCTTCTAGTGGTTCTGACCATGAACGAACTGATACAGATGGCGTAGAATAGAAATTTCTGCGATAACGTCAGCTATGTCGTATAACTTTACGACGGACATTTTTGACAATTTCCGTTGCCAGTTTCCTGCCAGTAGCTCTAATTTCATGAAAATTCGTACCCAGGGGTTTTCGAGGGTGCTGCATCGATTGGCGTTTGCCGTTTGTCTCCTCAATTGACGCGAAGCTTGGAATCGCGGAACTTGGGGTATGTCGTATAATTTTGTAACGCACTGTATCACGACTGTCTTAAACGGCCTAATGAATTATTCTAATTTATACACTAGTAATATTGTGTAGTATTGTATGTAGATATTTTGGTAAAATTATGTCCATACTTATGCAGAATTAAAACCACATCCCTGATCTTTTATTTAGGTGTTTTTTCGGTGTTGTCTAGACCTCCCAGACATGATTCGATCACGGGGGTCAAAACTGATTGAAAGAAATCGCTTTCCAACCAATTTTCCAAACTATTTCTAGATCTTTATGTAGTTCCAATCTTCTGTCAAATACGTAGTAAGTTGTCTTATGTACGTCAAAATGATTATGTTCTCTTTCAACGAAAAGTTAAGCTCTAACTTTTCATGTAGGAACTTACAATTATCATTGGCCTTCACAATCAGTTGTGATCCTCTCTAATCGAATCCTGTCTGGGCGAGGTCGATGGTGCCCAGAAAAACACAAACATTGGGAAACTTAGGGGTTTGCAATTAAAACTACTGAAAAAAAGTGATCACATAATGCTATTTCTGTTGATCTGGTTACAATTAGTAGTACAAATAAATGAATTTATGCAAATTATATAAATATTTGGAGACAGCAACATGAAGAAATCAACTTCCCATTTTTCCTTAACCATTTTATAACTAACAGTTTTTGTTGAGTTCAACTGTATCAGTAAGTTTCCCTCCCGCAAATTTCAGAATTTGAACAGGCAGGCGACAGATAGGCCTTTCGAACAAACAGGTAGCTTATTCGCGGCAAACAAGTCTAGTTTTTTGTTGTGAGTAGACCATAGTCCACCCTGGATGGAATTGCCTAGATTCTCCCAAGAACTCACGGGGAATCTGCCTTGTCGGTGCCGGACCATGGTCGGGGTGACAGATTCGCGGTAGTTGCCAAGGCGTTGCTCGTATTCTTTGAGCGTTTCGGCCGAGAAATGGCCCACCAAGTCTTGCAACGACTCCTGGTGGGCTATTTCTAGATCTATTCCAGATTGTTTCTTTGTAAATCGCTTAATGGCCGCCGAGAAATAGCCGAGTAAGAACAGAGAAATAACGAGAGATAACCAAAAATGAGTGACACGCGACGCGGAGCGGGCGTCGGTCGCCGGCCCGCCGAGCCGCCATCCGGGATGACCAGCGGTTTGAAGGGGCTTTCAGAGGCAGAGCGGGTCCAAGTAACTAAAACTCAGGTAATTGAACCAACGACTGCGTTGACATCTGAATCATGCCTCAAAAATGAGTCGTATACTTCCCTGGAAAGCATTGACTCTATTGTACATACAGTGCGGTCGGCTGCCAAGGGTAAAAAGGCGGCGGCGGGCGGCGGCGGCCGCCGTTTTTGTGCGGCGCCCAATTTAGGAACTGTTTAACGCGTTCAAGGACTTCCTCGGTTGTTTCTGTTTGTGAGAAATTCTTGAGGCAGCCCTACGATTTCACCAAAGAATTTTGGAGAAATTTCAACTGGTTTGAAATTTTTCAAAAAAATTGAACTGGGTGAATGGCGAGTCTTCAGATGCTCATAAACAATTCCAAAACAACGTCATATCGTTAGTGAGAAATGTATGTGGTGCAAAATATTCAGTATCTCAAAAATAAGATGTTTTCTTAAAAAAACTCCGAGCTGAAAAGGAAAATACTCTGGATGAAAGTTACAATACAGCGCTATGCAGCTAAATTGAAATTAATTTTGGGCTCAGACAGGCCTATGCTGATTGAAATGTTATAATGGTGATTCAAATAATTTATATGCCCAAACACGAAATTACCGAAGAACTTTGTGGTTGATCGCGCATTTTTGAAAAAAAAATCCGAAAATTGGTGATTTTTTAGAAATCCAGTGTCTATTAAAGAAGCCCACCAAATTTATTCCTTTATTGTGATGAATGTTTTTTGTAGAGCTAAGTATGTGGCACCACTGTGAGTTATGTATTTGGTCATTTTTGCTTTCCTATTTCCAAATTATCGTTGACTCAACATTGTTCTGCGGGACGCAACCAGTTTTTATGAGGCCCTGGACTGTATAACTCCTATAAAAAGGACTTGCCGAAGAAGTTAACTATGAAAAAGTATATGTGGGCATCAATAAAAAGTAACAGAATAAGAGAAACACGAAAACGAGAAAATTTGAAAATTTTTTGAAAATTTCGTATTTCGTGGTTTTTATTCTTTGGAATTCAGCACCTACTTCAAACCGATAATTTCGTGTTTGGGCATATAAATTATTTGAATCACCATTATAACATTTCAATCAGCATAGGCCTGTCTGAGCCCAAAATTAATTTCAATTTAGCTGCATAGCGCTGTATTGTAACTTTCATCCAGAGTATTTTCGTTTTCAGCTCGGAATTTTTTTTAAGAAAACATCTTATTTTTGAGATACTGAATATTTTGCACCACATACATTTCTCACTAACGATATAACGTTGTTTTGGAATTGTTTATGAGCATCTGAAGACTCGCCATTCACCCAGTTCAATTTTTTGAAAAATTTCAAACCAGTTGAAATTTCTCCAAAATTCTTTGGTGGAATCGTAGGGCTGCCTCAAGAATTTCTCACGAACAGAAACAACCGAGGAAGTCGTTGAACGCGTTAAACAGTTCCTAAATTGGGCGCCGCACAAAAACGGCGGCGGCCGCCGCCCGCCGCCGCCTTTTTACCCTTGGCAGCCGACCGCACTGTATATCTCGGTTATTTTGCGGCGACCATTGTTTGGCGGGCATTTCTTGGCTATTTCTCAACTATTGCGCGGGAGGCAGGCATTTCGCGGCTGTTTCCGGCCGGAACTCTCACGGTTCTGCTCAGAACCCACTGCCTCGACTAGGGAAAAAACGGCAATGTCGCGAATCTGCAGTGATTTTTGGCTTGCATATCAAAATTTGAACCATGAACCCTCTCGAATCTATCGCTTTGTAATCCGCCACGTTACCGACTGAGACAGCTCTGGTGCTCCACCAGGGCGGCTGTATAGCAATATTAGCGGTGCTATCGCGGTATTCCCGCGGTTATATCGGGGTAGCATTCTTCTCGGTGAATTCGCGTCATTGATTTCCCAATAGATACGCGGTTAATTAGAGGCAGAATTCAATTGTGGCAGACCTCTCTTTGGCGAATTCGGGTCAACATCGCGGTAACTTCTCGACAGTTTCCTGGTGAATTCGTGGTACTTTCCCAGTTTGCGGTAGCTTCGCGTCAAAACCTTACGAGAAAAGTATACAAAGCGTATGTCGTATTCGCGGAAACGAATTTATTGTAAGCATCTCTTGAGCACCTATGCAGCACCCCGCCGCGAGCAGCTGGTTCCAAAAAGTTATGTGCTTTTCTAAAGTTTCGCGAAAAGGTAAGGGTACCTATTAGAATTTTTTTGGGGTGTTTTGAAAAAAATTCGGATTTCGCTCAAAACTTGTATGTAGGGGTAGTCTAGGGTGCTGAAAACGAATCTGGGGTTTGTTTGTCGAAATTCCGAGGTTTACTGTAGGACAGGGTAGGTAATATGCCAGTTAGGGGGCAGAGCACAACTCAGGAGTTCGATAATCGGAAAATGGACATCAAATTCGTATTGGCCACTTCGAATAACACCCGCATACAAATTTTTTAGTAGATGACATCAATTTTTCGAATAATTCGTTTATTCGAATATTCGGAGCAGTCAGTTTTTCGAATATTTCGTTTATTCGAATATTCGGAGAAGTAAATTTTTCGAATAATTCGTTTATTCGAATATTCGAAAGAGTCGATTTTCCGAATAATTCGTTTATTCGAATATTCGAAAATTGTTATTTGTTTAATATACTCTACTTACGGGACGTCGGCTAGTGGTACCGCGGGAAGCGAGATGTCTCTATCTGAGTCCCAGACATTATTCGATCACGCGGGGTCAACACTGATTGAAAGGAATCACTTGCAGTGATTTTCACCCATTTTCCGCACTATTTCTAGATCTTTTTTTTTGGTTTCAAACTTCTCTCAAATACTTACTAAGTCCACCTTTGTGCGTCACAATGATTATGTTCTTTTTCAACGAGAAGTTAAAGCTCTAATGCTGATTTAGGAACTTTCAATTATCATCGACCTATACTATCAGTTGTGATCCTCTCTAATCGAATCCTGTCTGGACGTGCTCAGATAGAGACATCACACTTCCCGCGGTACCACTAGCCGACGTCCCGTAACCCCTCCCGCGGAAGGCCAATAGATCGGTTGCGGGCAGTCGGCAGCGCCGTTTCGTTCATTGCCCGTACACGGTGAATAAGCAGTCTGCGGCCCTTCTGCCACCGCCTTACGGCTAATCTGATGACTGACAGAAGACAGTCCTAAACAGTTCGCGGCGCATCTAAAAATCACCCTCCAAGTGAAGGTCTGTTAAAACAAAATTTCAAAAATCCACTTCTGGGGATTTCATCTTGAACTGCTCTTGACAAGTACGGAGTGAGCCTACACGGGGAAGCTTCCTAAACCCACTGGTCCTTGCAGTCTTCCCATTCGCAGACGCCATTAACGAACAGTGGTTCACCTGCCCAAGACCAGCGTCGCACACAGCGCGGGTTCTGGGAAGAGTCTGAACACAGCGTTCTCTGCTCTGCAGTCGTTCATTGCCTCCACTCTAGTGGGTGATGCAATGATGACATCAAAGTGAGAATCGATGAGTGAATGTTCGATGACCCCCAGGAATAGCCGACTGCCCGCCGACACTCCGCGGGAAGATGGGAAAGCCTCTCTCTCCACGGGAAGTGGGGCGCTATGCCACGCCCATGAAATTGGGGCCGCGCGAAGTCGACTAGCCCGACTTGGTCGGCGGGAAGTGGGCTGTTTTTATCTGAGTGGTCGATGGTGCCC
The DNA here is from genome assembly GCA_029168955.1 of Aplectana chamaeleonis. Lineage (NCBI taxonomy): Eukaryota > Metazoa > Nematoda > Chromadorea > Rhabditida > Cosmocercidae > Aplectana > Aplectana chamaeleonis. The sequence continues at coordinate 628,478 of JAPDOI010000127.1, forward strand.
AGATAAACACAGACAATAGGAAACTTAGGGGTTTGCAATTAAAACTGCCAAAGAATAACTATCATATAAAGCTATTTCTGCTGACCTGGTTACAATTAGTAGCACGAATAAATGAATTTATGCAAGTTATATTAATATTTGGACCCGATAAGACACAGAAATTAACTCCCCGTTTCTCTTAACCATTTGATAACCAACAATATTTGTTGAGTTCAACTGTATCAGGAGTATCACTCCCGCAAATTTAAGGATTTGAACAGGCAGGCGACAGATATGTAGGTCTTTCGAACAAACGGGTAGCTTATTCGCGGCAAACCAGTGTAGTTTTAGATGTTAGTAGATGACAGTGCTTTCTGGAAGGAAGTTGAATACTGCGGGATTTCTAAGCGGGTTTTTCTTCATAACTCGAGTTTTTTTGTGTGTTCATTTGCTACATACAGTTGACTGCAATGATAAAAGGACATGGTGCGGTTGCGGTCACACACTAAAACTACGGTGGAAGACGCCTAATTCCATTATCGATCGAGAGTACAGCCGATTTTCTCTGTAAGCTACGGTTTTTCTTGTTTGTTTCGGCATTAATTTTGTTTCTAACTGTTTAAATATTGCGAATAGGGGCTATTCTTAGTGCGTGAGGGAAATTAGCCGTTTGTTCGGGCTTCGAAGCGTTTTTTTTCGAAATTCTGTTTTGAAATCGAAAAACGGCGAATTTCTCTCGCACACCAAGGAAAGCTCCTATTCGTAATATTATAAGAGTCAGAAACAAAATTAATAATGCCGAAGTAAATAAGAAAAAAAGAAAAACGGTAACTCACCCTAAAAATCAACTGTGCTGTCGATCGATAATGAAATTAGGCGTCTTCTACCGCAGTTTTAGTGTGCGACCGCAACCGCACCATGTCTTTAAACATTGCAGTCAACTGTATATGTCACAACTTCGTAGGTATACCTGCCCAAAATACAGTTAAGAACAATTTTCTGCGAAAACGGCATTTTGTGCGCTTACAAAACTCTGCTTCGGCAAAGCCTACTTTAGGGGGCGAATAGACTCCCGTCCCTAAAAGGCGCGGCAGAATGCAATGGAGGAGAATTGATCGTGCGGCGCCGCATGATCGATACTCCTCTATTGCATGCTGCCGCACCTTTCAGCGGCGGGAGTCTATTCGGCCACGTGGAGGCGTCGTTCGCGCGCTGGACACCTCCTGTTTATTCTTAGGACTCAAATTCATGATTGAGCGGTTATGAGGTTGGAAGGAGTCAAAGTTGAGGATCCGCCACCAGTTCTCACCAGTCATCTACCACTTTTTCATAGAATGTTGATGCGACCGTCAAGCAGTATGAAAAACAGCTACGACACAAACTTCCCATGCAGAAAAACTTCGAAACTGACAGTGACAAGGTCAACAAATGCAGAAAAAGACTTCATGAACGATTTTGGAAAAAAATTTAAACTCGATTTTACAGTGTGTCCAAACTGACTTTTCTTTGCTAGTAAAGGCTTTCCATGTGTTCATTAGGGCCTAATCATACTTCCAAGCTCTCGCTCTGCCAGAGCGTCCCGCACGGGAAAAAGTGGTGAGTATGAATAAAATTACGACCTCCCGCGCCTCCTGCCCCGCCGCAGTGGTGTCTTTGGAGCATTCATACTCCCCTCTCGTACCGCCGAGGCATTTGTTGGTAGCATTAATTTTTGCACTAAATAACGCCATATAAGTGTCGCGGGGCTCCAGTGAAAGCGCGCAGTACGCCATAGAACGTGTGCGCGACCCAAGTGGGAGTGCGTCGAGCGTCAGGGAAAGTATTTGGGAGCCAAGAGGGAGAGCGCCAAGCTCCGGGGATAGTGTGCGGAACCCGAATAAAAGTGCGCCGAACACCGCAGAAAGTGTGCTGGAACCAAATGAGAGTGCGCCGAACGCCTCAGAAAGTGTTTGGGAGCCAAGAGGGAGGGCGCCAAGAGCCGTGGATAGTGTTCGGGACCTAAGTGGGAGTGCGCCGGGCGCCGAAGGAGTGCACAGAACGTCGTAGAATGTACACGGAAATAAAATGGGAGTGCGTGTGCGCAGATGATCGGGAAAGTCGCAATTAGGTTTGAATGTTCAATATAAGGGTCAAAAGACATGCGCCCACGCGAAAGGTACGCAACAAACCGACAAGGCTGTTGCGCCATTATAAATCTTGGCTCAAATCTAGTTGGAGGGGGTCTTCCAAGATTCAGTCCCAAAAGTGAAAGTTGCCTCTGATATGGGTTTTCCGATAGCATTATCAGTCATTGTCTATCAAGAAACTCTGTAGAATCCATTCCTGGATAGCCTTTACATACAACAAAACCAACATATCTTATCAAACTTATCAAAGACCACCCACATCGCTTCATTTCTAAAAACAAACCAACCAATTTCCGCCCCTCTTGCTCTGCCATGGCGATGTCTCTGGAGCATTCATACTTCACTGGCGGAGCGGAGCGGGAGGAGCGGGTGGTCGTGTTTTCATTCATACTCACCTCTTTTGCCGAACAAGCTGTTCCTGCAGAGCGAGAGATTGGAAGTGTGAATAGGTCCTTAGAGGGGCCAAGCTACACAAAAACATTTGAAAGATAATTCACGGATCTCTGCGCGTACGATGCCTTTGAAGGGCGGTGTTCACGATCAGAAGGTTGCCTGTTTTTTTTTGGCTTAAACGTAAGCTTTGGGTCTCTAAAAGAAGGTAAAACACGCAAAAGCTGCGAAAAAACGGTCGGGAAATTGGTGAAAATCTCTTGGGCCAGGCAAACTATTGGGGCCACCCTGACCACGTCCTATAGCAGTTGCCCTGAATTCGTGTCACCGTAGCGACAGACACGGGAATTACGAATATTCTTTATCGCTAAAGGTTCTAACATCCCAGCATGTATATTAGCCCCGTTATTTTTAAACAATTATTGGTGCAAGAAACAGAAAGCAAAGCCACTTACAGGCTATAAAACGGCAAAATTCACTTGGTTCCTACGCGTGCTGATGCGGAGCGGAGGTTGGAGACAGTGAGAGAGCGTACGGCGCAAGGAGGCCGAGGCGTCGCGCGCGTCGCTCGCGACTCGAATGATGTGAATGATGACGTTTTATAGAGGGTGCCCAAAAATTTCGAAACGCGAAACCATTTCCTCGACGTCGGGTTCGATGCGTTGTCCGCAGTCTCCTCACGGACAACGCATCGAACCTGACACTCAAATAGGCGTAATTGATCTCTTCAGAGATTACTTTAGACAGTTTCGCTCCTTTATTTCAGTGTTCTGTGGAGACTTTTCCCTATAAACCTCTTCTTAAAGGACCTACCTACCCAAAATCATCAAAAACTATAATATGGTTTTTTATCGTGAACGCTGCCTTTAAAATGGTCTATTTTCAATTCTGAGCCCATTTTCGAAATCCTGTCAACGACTTATATACAATAGTGTTACAAAAAATTCAATTCCCTAACTTTATCGAAACTTGCATATTTCCACCTTGAAAAATCGCTTTATTACTCAGGCAATTGGGCGGACTTATCGCGCACATAAACTTTCGAATAGTACTTACCGCGTCCAGAAACCGTTTCTACCGCGAGCGAAAATCCGAGTACAGTTCACTTTCGCAATGCCGTTCAGTCCGCAAAGTGCGCGCTGGAAGCGAAAGCGTGCTGCGGCGCGGTTGCGAGTATCCTCAGACAGGGAAGAGGGGTCACCTGGGCGGGTTTTGCCTTTGATGCCCGGGGGATCCCACCGCCCGGGTGCTCCCCCACCCCTGTCTGAGGCTCCTCCCGCCCGCGCCGGAGCACGATTCCGCAATCAGCGTGCACTTTGCGGACTGAACGGCAGTGCGGAGGTGAACTGTAGAACTAGTCGCGGAAAAGTTGCGGTTGCTCGATATCTTCGCGGTGTGTGCCCGACAGAAGTGCGGACTTATCGCGCGCAGCTACTGGTAAGCAGAACTTACCGCGACCACAAATCGTTTCCATCGCGTACAACAATGCAATTAGGACAGATCGCGAAGGACCCGCCTTATATTGTATCATATTCTCCATGGTTGCACGAGCGAGAGTACACCCTGACCCTACGAGATAGCGGACGTAACGCTTGCAGGTGCTTAACTCTGGTCCTAGGCCCTGCCGGGTTGAAATATACCAGGTTGTCCAATAATTCTTGTCCGACAATTACACCATTTTTAATTATTTTCAACTTTATTGAAAAACAAGTCTAATCAACAATATAATCACCACAGTTATCCACATCAGTGGATCATCGATCGGGCAGGTCGCCGATGCCCTTCGCCCAGAACTCCGGGGGCTGCGACTCGAAGAAGTCCGCGATGTCGGATTTGAGGTTGTCGTAGTTGGTGAAATTTCTTCCGGCCAAATGGTGCTTCAGTGGGCGGAACAAGTGGTAATCGGAGGGGCCGAGGTCCGGGGAATACGACGGATGGGCAACCGTCTCCTAGCCGAACGTCGTCAACTTCTGCTGGGTCTCCTTCGCCACGTGGGGGCGCGCGTTGTCGTGCAGCAGGTGGACCGAGGCCCGTCGGGGACGCTTTTCTCGAATGGCGGCGGCTAGTTTCTCGAGCTGATCGGTGTAGATGCAGGCGGTGACCGTCCTGCCTTGCGGGAGCAGCTCGAAGTACAGCTTGCCCTTGGTGTCCCACCAGCAGCAGAGCATGATCTTCAGCGGGTGCACGTCGGCTTCCGGGGTCGTCGGCGGCTCTTCTCCGCGCGGGATCCAGACGGCACGTCGGGCGACGTTGTCGTAGAGGACCCAGCTCTCATACCCAGTGACCAGGTCCTCGAGAAACTCCTTGCGATGCGGACGAAGGAGGAGGGACTGGCAGACGGCCACGCGGCTCTGCTTGTTGGCGTCCGTCAGACGGTGGGGAATCCAACGGGCCAGAACATTGTGGTAGCCGAGTAAGTTGAGTCGATTGTGGATGGTGGATTTGCTGCAGCCGAGCGTCGTCGCCAGTTCACGGGTGGTGGCTTCCGGCTTCTCCTTGATACAGCGACGGACTTCGTCATCATCCACCGTAGAAGGCCTCCCGCTGTGCTCCCTGTCCTCGAGGCTCTTGTCGCCGCTCTCGAAACGATTGAACCAGCGGCTGACTGTGCGTTGGGACACTGCATCCTCCTTGCACGCTCTGCAGATGTTGGCGACCGCGGTGCCCGTGTCGATGCCCAGCAGCCACTCGTAGTACACGAACGTACGAATTCGACCTTGGTCCATTTTAGCTTGTACTGGTAGCTAGACGCGGCAACTGCTCCTTATATACCCCTAGCGTAGAACTTTGGAGAACCTTCTAGAAGGTTCTCACATTTGCCTGATATTATAACACTTCTAAGGAAAATTATGGGATTTTGAAAATTCTCGGACAGGAATTATTGGACGGCCTGGTAATTAATATTTAACACATTTTTTTGCGGTCGGCCCTTTTTTGTCCAGGCAGACTGATCGCGAGCCCATTTAGAGCTGACCGCGCGCAAAAGCAGCGGGCTAATCGCCCTTAAAGGCACAGCACACCCTCATATATGAATTTTGAGATTTTCATGTTATTAAGTAGAAGACCCCTCCTGTATAACGCGTGCTAAATGCCACATCTCATTTCCTCCGAATAAGCGAGATATAAGCGACCACCGCAGGCCCGACCCCCTTCGCTCACTACCACAGGCCTAACCGCCTAACCGATTTTCGAACTCGATGGAGGCTAGATGGATGAATGAATTTTAACAAGTCGTGGTTCATCACTCCATTGTCAGACTGTCTCCTTGTCCTGGTTTGCTCTCCATCAGCGATTGCGAATGAAGAGAAATACAGGCTCAAGACAACTCGTCCACCAATTTTTCACCCCCAAAATCTAGGCATCTTTAAAGAGCCATAACTCTGTTCAAAGGGGTCTTGAGCGATTTCAGAGATGCCACTGTGATCAGCGTGTGACTATCCCCAAGATAAGCGTTAAAACCTGGAAATTAATTTTTGGGTGTCCTGTGCCTTTAAAGGCAGCATACGCGCTCAAAAATGATATCAATTTTATGGAATGAATCGAAGGTCTGAAGCTGTTAATATTCAGAGATAACGAAAAACCCGGAAAAAATCAACTCAAAAGAAGATATAACGGTTCGTTCTTTATTGGCCCAGAAGTGGACGAGTTGTACCGCTCTGGCTGAAATAGCGGAGCTAGCGACAAATTTGTTGGGATAACGACGATAATGTACTCGTACGGCCCTTTATGGAACGCTTACGTCGTTAGAAGCGTGAAAAATGAGCCAAAATAACCGTAATCGAGCACTGAACATTTGTATTGAGGGGCGGGCGGAGCCCGTATCGATGGGCGGAGAAAGGATGATTTTGTGACTCAATACGGCTAAGATACGGTCATTTAAACTCGTTTTCAACTCTTCCAACTTCGTGAGGGCTCTTCTATGGCCCGTACGACCCCACTAATGTAGTTATCTCAACAACTTTTGCGAGCGTGTATGCTGCCTTTAACCCTGCCGTTCGTTCCTATTCAGCGTAGCGATAAGTCCGCCTCATTGTCCCAGTAATTGATCAGATATTCATGATATGTAGATGGAATTTGTCATGCTTTGACCTGTGGAATCAGGGGATTCCAGGAGGATATACACATTTAAGACAGAATGTCGGAGTCGGAAAGGTTTTTTTTACAAACCACTGGCCTTACTGCGAGGAACACGAAAACTTCCTTGGAATTTTGGTCAATTTAGAAATGAGTAATGGCGATGCGGCGCTTTGTGCGAGCGAAAAACGTCTCAGAGCGCCGTATTTTGCGAAAAAAAAAACCTGCTCGGTTCCGTATTCGAAAAAAAGTCAGGTTTATTTTGCCGTGCGTACGCTACCTCAAGGTACTAACACTATCCGAAAAATACTGTTTGAACACCTTAATGTTTTAAACTTGGAACTTGAGCAACTCAGACATTCTGGCGTTTCTAACGCGCACTGAATCGTCCAATATCGACCTGTGCGGGGCAAACGGCAGAGTTCCCGCATGGCCATTCCGGTCTGCGTTCAGCGCCTGTCAGACTTCGGATTCCGCCGTTTAGCTGGCGATGACGTAACTACTGCAGAGAGGCTTGGTGTTGCATTCGTACACGATTTGACAGGGCATGAACTCGTTTGATCTGCCAAATCACTTTATCGATGACTCCGCAATTGACCAGGCCCATATCAGCAGCAGAGTTCGTACATAAGGGGCCTCATCCCAGAGAGAGCGCAGTCGGCCATTCGGGGCCGCTCCTGGAAAGTGGCTACAAGTCTCTCTCTGAACGATTTTTGCCCGCTGGGGGGTCTCCCCCACGGTCATCAGCGAGGGAAGCTCTCGCGGTCGACCGTGGCGTGGATGATGTCCCTGTCGCGGACCGCGGTGGGGGTGACTCCCTCACTCGGGCCGCGACATGGACCGTGTCCCTGTTCGGGGAGACCCGCTCCTATTGAAATGATGGGACGCCGCCCCTAGCGCAGCGTGCTTCTATAATAGGACGACGACCTCTTTTGCCGCTGTAAATTTAATCTAGCAAGGTCGAAACCTGCAAACGGCAGTGAATCGCCGGATATCGCGGGGCAAACGGCTTATATGGGGAACCCGCTTCGATCATTTTTTCGTTTCTAACGGGAGCGGTTCAGATTTTGACCCGCGTTTGCTGCGCGTTACAAACCCCACAAAGCCTGAGAATATTGAGATTTCGCCGCCGCAGTGTTTCCTATCGATGTCCGAATTTTTAAAAATTCGCGATTCGGAAAATTCCGACATACATTGTAATCACAACCACAACACTCAACGGTTTCAAATAATTTTTCAATTTATCTCATCTCGTCCTAATGGATGAGGTCAAAGTGCGTTTGGGTGGAAGTATTCTCTAAGCCTAGGAAGCTTTCTTGACCCAGCGTAGGGTTTTTCGCGAACGTTTTCGATTTTCGCCCATCTCATCAACTAGTCAGAGCATGTCTGAAAATGTCACAGAAAGGCCAGAAAGTGTGTAACCAGAATAAAGGAGCGGGTTCGTTCACCAATTCTTGAGAGAATCTGACAAGACCGTTGATCCACTGAAAAACAGGGAATTTGAAGGAAACGCCACGCTCTCCTTTCCTGACATCAGTACGTTAAAAACGATGTAACTCGTCCGGAAATCAATCAAGTGTCTGGCAAAAGTGAGTAAGCTCCGAGTAATGAGACAGCTAACATCTCAAAGTGGTCTCAGTCTTCTATCGTTTTGCAGCAGACCACAACGTTTTTTCCAGGATGTATCCCATTTCCTCGGATTATTGCCCTGTACAGGATTTTAAATCGAAAGTGCAGGTTTGCCTAACGGACTCGCTTTACCATTTTTGGATTATGTTATCATTGGACGGCTTACTGCTTGAATACTTAACTCTAGGTGTGCCGATAGGCCAGTTTATACTTTACGGTAGCGAGCAACAAGAAACTTGCAGCAGCGTCTGCGCAAAACGCGAAAGCCAATTGAGCGTCAATATGCATCCTATAGTGAACTATGTATGTATCCCAGATTGCATTTTCTAAATTGGTGTGTATTTTTAGACTTTGATCTTTTCCAAATGTTAGTTTTTTGGTTTTCTGGAAAAATACTGAGTATTGGTTCTTGTTATTGAAAATTCCGTCCCATGAGATTTGCAAATCATTCACTAATAACAATTGCGAAATCTGTTCTGAAATTGCAGTAGGTGTTGTGCTCAAAGCGATTCATTTCACCAAATTGATTCTGCTAGTCACTTGAACCTCGCTTTTTTCCGTGCACGTTTATGACGTTTAGGGCTCATTATGTAAAAGATGGCGTCATTAGAGGGATACACTTCATGGGTCACTCATTAGCGAAGAACACGCGAAATTGTCTCACCCTTTCCGGGAACACAATACATACACTCACATACAAAGCTGGAGATGTGTTACAAGAACTAGATTTTCTCTGGTTATACCCTAATAGCCACCACTCTGCGCCCAAAGTTATGTCAAAAGCCGAAAATTGCGACTATCGAATTGATTTGAACAGACTCGAAATAGTATCACCCCTTTGACAGAATCAGCCAGAAGATGGAAAAGCAAACGATGGTATTCAGAAATTATCCCAGCACATAATTTATACGTGTATCAAGCCTTGATTAATCTAGATTTCGCAACGATTTCGCTAAAGGTGGTGTTCACGATAAATTTCACTTCCGGTATCTCCACGGCTTACGGAAGGTCTGGTGCCCTATATCTCAAGCTGATCGAAAAATCTAGGCAACTTTATTGAGGTTTTTCAAATTTATTAGTTCCTTTTTTAACATTACAATTCAATGAACAATATAGGTCTCCCTCATTAGCTAGTACATTGGTCCACCTGTCAGGCAGGTCCCTGATCCCTTTCTCCCAGGAAGCAGAAGCCTGGGAATCGAAGAAATCACCAATAGCCTTCACAATGGCATCATAATCGGCGAAAGTTTTTTTAGCCAGGAATGCCTTAAAGGCATCGTACACGATGAAAACCGTTTTCCAGTTTCTGCGTTTAATCGGACTAGTGGGTCTTCACAAAGGCATTCACAAACTTTGGAGTTCTGAAATTGCCTCCGAGTGAAGTTTTCGCCACCTCAAAACCGCTACCTGGGTTCGGAGGCCGGCCTTTGGGTCGATCTTTTGTTACAAGGAAGAAAGGAAAACAACCGGTTATCAAAAGAATTTTTCACGTTTATCACTTTCATTGCATTTTATTTCACCCCTCCGAACCGGTCAATTCTTCTAATATTAGAAATGAAACGTCACAAAAGCGATCCTGTTTTGGTAGAGAAAAGCGGTTTCCTGGCATTTTTCGCTGCTCTTTCTGGCAGGATTGTCTCAGTAGGCCTCTCTCCTCTCATACTCAACGAAAACTCGACAACCATATTTCATCGCGGACGATGCCTTTAAAGGCACCGTCGTAGATGAAAACCGAATTTGGGTTTATGCGTTCATTCGGACTAGTGGGCCATGACAATGTCACTCAGCTCTGCCAACGCGTAGCTAAATGCCTCACACGGAAACCAGAGATGCCCAGGGTTTCGGAGGCATCTAGTCTAATTTTGACGCGAGAATTTACGTAAATTACGGAAAGTTTAGCCTCAGTTGGTGAAATTTTAGCTACAGCGCCCGCATATTCTTCGTAAATTCTCGCTACAGCACCCGCATATTCTACGCTTGTTCTCGTTGCAGCACACGGTCGATCGACCCACCCAGTCTTGATCTGTTTTAGAAAGGCGATCCCCGCTGCGATCGAGCGCATCGCCGTTTCTTCCCCACGGCCTGCAGCATACCAGCGGCCAAAATTATCCCTTGCAAGGTCTTGCAGAGAGCGACACGGGGTCACCCTCCACGACCACCCACAGACTGCCAAGTTCTCCGTGGGTTGACTGTGCCGAAACTGTTCAAACCGCATGCCTGTGTTCCGCGTAGCCAACGCGGGTTTGAGATTGAATTCAACACAGGCTGTCGCGAAATCCGTAGATTCTCGCTACAAAATTATAGCGAGAATATACGGGTTTAGCGTCAGAGAGAACAGTGGTTCGAACGACACAAGAATATGCGGGTTTTAGCTATCGTAGCTAAAACCCTTAAATTCTCGCTACATGGAATGGGGCGGCGTTTCCGGCCGCGCCCTCGGAGGCATCTAGCTACGCGTTGGCAGAGAGAAAGTTTGGAGTTACAAAACCGTCTCTGAGTGAAGATTCGCTCACCTCAAAGTGGCTTCCTGGGTTTGGGGGGCCGGCCTTGGGGTCGATCCGTTGTTACAAGGGACAAAACTCCTAGGTTGCTGACGGCGGGCGTGCTTTGACGCGTCGTAGGGCGCAATACACACGCCAGTCGATTTCGAATTCGGCATCGATCGAAAGCAGTTGGCAGCACTGGACGCATCAGGTGGGTAGCCCATTTTAATTTCGCTGAAGTCGTAGTTGAGCGGCATCCTCGGTGAATTGCTTCCAACGCTGCGCCAAGGAACGAAGCGTAAAACTGTTCCTTGCATTCTCTGCGCAACTATCCCAAGTAGATGCCGGCGCGAAATTCAAATTTGCTATAAACTTTCTAAAAATGGGTTTTTCTCAAAAAGTTGACGTTTTTGAGGGGGCGTTTTGCTACCGTTGGTCACTATAGGGATAGTACAACACGAAAACATCAAAAACCCAAATATGGTTTTCATCGTTTACGATGCCTTTAAGGGACGAAACAGGTGGAAGTCAGAAGGAGCAAGGTCAGGAGAGTAAGGCGGGTAGGGTACCGTTTGCCAGCTCAGCTCCTGCAGTTTTGATTGGGTTTCCTTCGCGATGTGGGGTCGAGCATTATCGTGAAGGAGGTGTATCGTAGCTCGTCTCGGGCGCTTCTCTCGCAGGGCGATGGCAAATTCCTCCAACTGACGTAAGTACACGGCAGCGCTGATCGTCTTCATCTGAGGGAGCAACTCGTAGTAGAGCATCCCGCGCTTGTCCCAGAAGCAGCACAGCAGAACCTTCTTCGGGTGCAGGTCAGACTTGGGCTGCGTTGGCGGCTCTTCTCCTCGGGCAACTCAGACGGCGCGGTGGGCGTTGGCTTCGTAGAGGACCCAGCTCTCATTTCCAATCACGAGATCCTCGAGAAATTCCTTTCGATGCGGGCGGAGGAGGAGGGACTGACAGATGATGAGGCGAGTGTTCTTGTTGTCGGCGGAGAGGGCATGCAGGACCTATCGCATCAGGATTTCCCGGTAGTCGAGCTTCTCCAGGTGGAACACGATGGTGCTTCGGGCGCAGTGAAGCGTGGTCCCCAGCCCCCGGGTAGAGGCGCTGGGGTTCTCCTTGATAGCGGCGAGAAGCTGGTTTTCATCGAAGGTGAGCGAACGTCCTGACCTCGGTTTGTCTTTCAAGTCCGTATCTCCGTCCTTGAAGCGGGAGATCCAACGGGCCACCGTGCGGTAGGAAACGCTGTCCTCGCCCATTGCGGCGTTGATGTTGGTGTTGGTGACGGCTTCGGACGCCGAGGAGCCGCGACGCCACTCATAGAAGATAAGTAGTCGAAGTTGAGGTTGGGTGAGACCCATTGTCGTTACCGTCTCAAACGAGCCCGCGCCCTTATATACCCCTACCAAAGAAGCTTCCAGAAGGTTCTCGGTGTTGCACCTGTGTACCAGCAGCAACCCCACTTTTCACGATTTTTCTTGGGATAAATTTGTTTTGCTGCCAAGACTTTTCGATCAGCCTAATAGCAAGGCATGCTTAATAAAGACACGAAAGACGCGTTTTTGAGAAAAATAGGCCCTCTCTTGTTTACGTTGACTTTAGAGCGTGGATGAATTGACCGCTAGAAGGATGATACCTATCAGTGCAATGAAGCGATCAGCTCACTTATTAGCACGTCCTTGACTTGCTCTTTCCTGTAATCTGAGTCTTCATTTGTTTATTTCGAAGGGGCGGATCTGGGGCACCAGGCTTGTCTGGGGCACCAAAACACTTGTTTGCAGCCGTTATTTTGCCGCTCCTGGCTTGTTTCCTACTATTCTTTCGACAATGGGAGCCCAGGATCTTTCTCGCCTATCATTTCACTTTCACAAGTCATCGAGGATGATCATCGTGAACGCTGCATTTAAAGGCAGTGGTCCCGATGAAAAACGTTATCGAAAAAAATACAAAAATCAGCTTAGATCAAACACAGCTGAAAAACTATGAAGGTAGCGAGGTTGAAAAAGAGCTAGAAATAGAGATTCTAAGGCCCAAAATGCCAGTTCGATGCACACGTGCACAGCGATGACGAAAAAGATCGCCGTCTCATGCCGAGCAGTCAAAAATCATCGACATTCAGAGGAAGAAATAAATGCTAATTTACTTAATAAATGCAGTTGAGCAATGACAGAAAGCACTCCAGTCAATGTTTTTGATTAGATGTGTACATAAATCCGAAGGTTCATTGATTGAAATTCATTTTCAAGGCAGCTGATGTTCTTGATATAAGAGGTCATCGATGCCGATGATGTTGAAGTGGGCTCGTCCACCATCAAAAGACAAGAATGTTCAGGCTTTAAATTTGGCCCAAAACAGCGGTTTTTCGCGATTTTTCCTTATAGATCCTACTACTCGAGACCCAGAAAAGGGTTTAGAGGAAAAAGACGACAAACATATTTGATCGCGACCACTGCCTTAAAAGGCAGTGTTCACGATAAAAATGTGTTTCAGTTTCCACTAGGAATGGGTAGTGGAGGGGCACACTGTAACGTTAAAGTCGAAAGAAGACATGAACGCGAGCCAGGAAAAGCTCCAAAAGAGCCCGAAGTTGCCACTTCGAGCGCAAGGCAAACCCCAAAAGCGCAATACACGCCCACCGACGTGAACAAATTGGTGCTCAAGATCGTGAGATGAGCGAAGATTTCCGATCAATAGCCCCGTTCTTCCCTTCACTCTCAACTTCTCTCTTTACTCAGGCCAGCTCGCATACATCGGCTGCAAAAGACGGAAGTTACAAGCCTCGGACAACTCGTTCACCATTTTTCCTTAGCTCAATTTTTGAGGGACCATAACTCCGTTCCCAAAAGGTGTTGTACGATTTCAGAGACATCAGTGGAATCAGCATGGGGCCGTTTTCAAGATAGGCGGATAAACAGAAAAACTATTTTTATCGTGTACACTGCCTTTGAATCGCGTTTTGATTTTATAGTTTTTGCGTTCAATTCCTTAGTTGCCCTGAAATTCATCATTCAAATCCTATTCATCAATGGTTTGTGGTATAAACTGAATATGAATCAATCATTTCGGAATCTCCATTCGAAATCAGGGTCACCAAAGAAAACAGGACCGATCAGGAATCCAGTAATCCGCCAGGCCTCCCTTTTTGAATGGCTTTAATTCAAATGTAGTGAAAATTTTTTCTGGTTTTCCTGATTGAATCGAATACGCGCTATAGACAATCCGCCAGGACCTTCTGTATTTCGGCTCAACTTTAGTCGCCCATCCTCCGTATTCACCGTACTGTGCTTATCTGGGCCAAATTCCGGTCCGCAATTCTCGACACGCTTCTCGGCCGAGCGCTTCTAAGTTGGAAGAGCTTCCAGTGCCGCAGCCGCCGATCTGCTGGCTCTAGGTGGGTTTTGGAAACTGCAAACTTAAAAAAATTGGAGACGATTGTATGAAAAAGCCACATCGAGTGGGCTATGGCGCTGGAAACCCGACTGACTCGAGCGCGTGCGGCTGCAAAGCGTGTCGAGACGCGATTGCTGACCGGAATTTGGTCTAGATAAGCACAGTAACTCTCCCCTACTGATTATCGATAACTCCGGAGTCTTGCTCATTGGGGGCTACTATAGCTAGATGACACTATTCTTACTGTCTCCGACTTTGATTATTAGAAAAAAAATTAAACCAACCTTAAAATCGTGTTCAAAGCCTGAAAAAAAAACAAAAAAAAAACCCTCGGACGAAACTTAGGCAAAATAAAAAAATTTTGCCTCTGGAACCCCACGGCTGCCGGAGAAAAATCTGTCCCAAGAAAACCTCTAAACTATTTAATTACGCTTGTTTAATGTGTTTCGGGAGACTGCGGACTTTGAGCAATCCAGACGTTGGAAATGATTTTTGCGCTTCAAAAATCTTAGGTAAAGAACTTTGTTTTCTGTTTCTTTTACCGAAAACTAATTATAACTAAGATTGTTCAATGTACATGATTAGATGTTAGAATCCTTCGAGATAAAAAGTGTTTAAAAATTCAGCAACTGTTTCTTCGTTGAAACGAACGATGAACGACTGTCATATGACAGTGGCGGGGTGATTCTATGGGTCCGCTGGTCCACTGGATTTTCACATAACGTCGGCATGGATCCGGAAGAGACTTCTCATTCACTGTTGAAGCTTGGCGCAAACTAGGGGCCATGTGCTATAACATAGGTGCACCGAGTTTACGTCAACCTCCAATGGGGAACGCAAAGTCTCTTCAGGATCCACGCCGACGTTACAATACCCGCGCTAAGTTTTGTAAAAATGGGGAGCATCTGGCAAACTTAGCAAAAAAGCGTCCGATGCATGTAACTTTTTTTAATAAAGACCTTTTTGAATTCTGAAAACGCTATCATATTTACAGATAATATTGCTACCTAATTAGGTGACTTATGTGCCAATGTTCCTTTAATCGCTTAAATTGCAATCGTTTTCAGAAACGTCGCGCGCGGCTAAGTGCGGCGAAACTTTAAACAGTATTTGTACATGTAATGGAAGAGCAATCTGTATGCTTTCTTCATAAATTAGGTGCAGGTGAGAGAATCTCAAGGTTTGTGTCGGTAAAACTTCCGAAATCCTTCAATAAACACACTTGGGAACTATCTGAAAAGTCGGTGTTTCGTTGCGAAAACCCTGGGCTCTTAAATGAAGGATTTCGAGAATTCAAATAACACAAACCTTGAGACCCTCTCACCTGCACCTAACTCATGAAGAAAGCATACAGAATGCTCTTCCATTACTTGTACAAATACTGCTTAAAGTTTCGCCGCACTTAACCGCGCGCGACGTTATCGAAAAACGATTGCAAAACCTTTTTTCCTTCAAAAACAAAGCGATTTTGAGAAATTTTGGTACATAAGTCACCTAATTAGGTAGCAATATGATCTGTAAATATGATGGCGTTATCAGAATTCAAAAAGGTCTTCATAAAAAAGTTACATGCATCGGACGCTTTTTTGCCAAGTTTGCCAGATGCTCCCCGTTTTTACAAAACTTAGCGCGGGTATTATACTTCCTGACCGTGTTTGGTCGTACTTTCGTCCTGAATCTTCTTAGAGAGACCCGAAACTTACATTTTTTGTCGAAATTGAGCAATTTTTTTCATTATGAATTCTGCCATTGATGGTGTTATGCCTACAAAGCTCTTCACTTTTTGATTCATAATTTTTTTCACTTCTTCTCGGGAAGCTAGGATGAGGTTTTTATGACGACTACCTGACATTCAGCGGAGACATTGTAATACTGACAAGGGAACCACAATAAGTCATAGTGACCATTCCAAATGGAATGTACTTTTCTAGAACCATTTTCGGACGAAAAGTCCGAATATACCCATCGCAGCTGCCTAGACTCACTTTGAAAAAAGTTATAAGCGTTTTTAAAGCTTCGCAGCAAGGTAAGGGCCCCCCCCCACGGAATTTTCAGGGTGTTTTCAAAATTTTCTCCGGATTTCGCTAAAAACATGCATGTAGTGGTAATCTGGGGTGCTGAACACGAATCTGGGGTTTGCTTGCCAAAATTTTAAGGTTTACTGTAGATTACGGTAGGTAACATGACATTTGGGAGGCAAAACCTACCTCAATATTCCGATAATCGACGAATGGACATCCAATTCGTACTCAGCACCTCAAATAACCCCCACATAAAAACTTTGAGACAAATCTGAGACTTTCACCAATCTACCGTATACCCACCGTAATCTACCGTAAGCTGCCCAAAATCGATAAACCGACATCAGATTGGTGTTCAGCACTCCAAATAACCCCCAGAGAAATAATTTGAGCATATTCTATGGTAGCACTCCGGAAATCGTCAAAAGTCGCGATTTGCCATCAAATTCTCTCCCGATGGGAAGCTTTGAACAAATTTAATCGAAAACTTCGGAAAATCGATAAATGAACCTCAGGTTCGTGATCAGCACCCAAAATAACCCCCCAGAGCGAGTTTTTAGTCAAATCTGGAGTATTTTTCTAAAACGTTTCGCTTTGCCCTCTAATTGGGATGAATAAACGCGCAACCGAAAATCCGTACAAGTCCAAAACGCTGTTAGTCTGCGCGAAGTTTGGAAAATGTTCCTTCACCCAAACTTTGCTTGGTGGGGTAGTTTTGGGCGCTGAACACGATTATGAGGTCCGTTTTCGGATTTTCGTAAAAAATAATGCGCTTTTTTGGAGGGTTGGAATGGTCTCTATTTATTTATTTATTTATTTATTTATTTATTTATTTATTTATTTATTTATTTATTTATTTATTTATTTATTTATTTATTTATTTATTTATTTATTTATTTATTTATTTATTTATTTATTTATTTCAATACGATGCGATGTGTAAGACAATCGTGGGAAACATGAATGAAACGCAAACTACCTATGTTTAAGGGAGCATACCTTATCACTTGGACTTGATTAAAGTGCGATATCAAATATTACATAGTTAGATAATCATGGCCTTAGCAGCTTCCTTTCGATGCGGCGCTTGAAAGCGGTTGTTCTACACGACGCGTCTACTGTTTTGCTCAGAGTTATAAAAAGTGATCCTGCTCGGGCTGTGAAACTAACGCCTCTGTATCTGGATTTCGGTTTACGGTAGGAGATTTTCAATTGTCCTTCTCGGGTGATCTAAGGGACAAACGTGTAAAACTCGGTAGCATCAACTTTGAACATGTTATGAATGATTTTGTGAACCGTACATGCATCATATACCCTCCTTCTTGATTCCAACGTAGGTAATCCTAGAATAGAGTTCCTGTCCGTAGATGGTGGGATACTAGAGTATTGATAGCCTTCAGATCTGACAAAAACCTTCCTTGTGAAGTTGCTTTGTATTTGCTCGACTTTGTTAATATCTCTTTTCCCAGATGGATTGAACACCGTGCAACCCCATTCGACTAGTGGACGTATATAAGTTTTATACGCTTTGATAAGGACATTTCTATCTTTTGTGGATAACGACTATGACTTATTGTGGTTCCCTTGTGAAAAGTGAGTCCATATTTCGTGCACTGCTCTGGCTGGAACACATGAAGATGTACCAAAAAGAGCTAGTCGATCACAAAAAGAACTTGGCTTCATGGGTAGATCTTGCATCCCAGTCTGGTCACTCCCCTTGTCAGGTGTGTCAGAAATTTTCGGACAACCTAATGCCTTAGTCCACATCGTTTTGTGATCGACTAAGCTTTTTGTGGTAGCATATGTATCTTTTTACAGTGTTCGTTGAACGGAGTCAATCAAGTGTTTGTGCGTAAAATGAGTAACCATAATTGTGTAGTGGCCCTCGATGATGTCTCCACTATGCCGTTGTGTATGTCTCTGACGACGGCACAACGCAATCGCGCATACGAATGAGGAAGTTCGCAAAATACTCAAACATTATTTGCATAGCTATCAATACGCATGCAATGAATGTTGTTGTCCTGTTGTTTCTAAGCCATCCACCGGATTCTACACTCGTCTCTTCCTCCGTCATTAGTCATCTAGCGTCTCGACACTTCAGATTTCTTGTTTTCTCCCATCACTTCTTCTGGTTTCCAATTGCTGGAAGAGATGGATAGCGTTTTGGGCCTTTCAACACTGCAGCCGTGGTCTCCGGCTCGTTTTTCCTTGTTATTCGATCTGTCTCGTGCTTGACACGACATCGCTAAATCAGCAATATTTCACCTGGACCATTCTTAAAACTGGTTCTTTGTTAAGATTACATACTGTCAGCTTATAAGCTCCCTCAGTTGGGTGAGACGTTACCAGGTGCTGAGCTTTTTTTTTCGATTCGAAAATGGCTACCTTCTCACA
Organism: Aplectana chamaeleonis; assembly: GCA_029168955.1. Classification (NCBI taxonomy): domain Eukaryota; kingdom Metazoa; phylum Nematoda; class Chromadorea; order Rhabditida; family Cosmocercidae; genus Aplectana; species Aplectana chamaeleonis. The sequence goes on from JAPDOI010000127.1 coordinate 646,970, forward strand.
TTCATCTCACAAGACTGGCACCCAAAGGCGAGCAGCCCGTTGGCAAGGACTGCTCAGGAAAATCAGAACCAGTTACTTGTGATATAAATGTAACTTACTTGAATGTCTCAAGTAACTTACATTTACATTACATGTAACATACATTTATATTACATGTAACTTACATTTATATTACCTGTAAGTTACACTTGAGTTACATGTAGCTTACATTTCAATTTTCACTATGGGTGGCCATCACGTGACGCAGACAACACGCGACGCAGAGGGCGTGTCTCAGACCACACACTACGCAATAAAATGCTGTGCTGGGCTTTCCTTGCTAGTGTGGCGTCAAATACCTCAAACTTGGGTAATTAAACCAACAGCAGCGCCAGTCGTAAGCCTGACCCCGGGAGTGCGTCGTACATCAATTTTGAAAATATCTTCTGGGCCAATTTAAGTTACTTGCAACTTATATTGTGTCATTTGAGTTACATGCCGCATATCGGAGGCGCACTGCACGCAGGATTCTCTCAGAAATCGAAAACAAGTTACTTGTGACATATCTAAGCTGATGTAAGTTACTTGCGACTTATCTCAAGTCATTTAAGTTACATGTAACATATCGGAGGCGCACCGCACGCAGTATCTCGCCGATATGTAACATGTAGCTTAAATGACCTGAGATAAGTCGCAAGTAACTTACATCGGCTTAGATATGTTACAAGTAAGTTGTTTTTGGCCTTTTATGTTACAAGTAACTTGTTTTAATTTTTCTGAGTGCTAAATGCTAAGACCCCCTCTCTCGGTGGTCAGTCTGTGTTCGAAAATTTCGAAATCGTAACGACCTCCCCCCCCCAGAGACGCTCCTACGACAAAACATGAGAAATTCGCCAATTTTTATCGCTGATAACCGAACAATGGTGGAGACACGGCGGTTGCCCAAATGATCTTACCGCAACGAGAACGTGCCTCGCAATGGACTCATACTCACATAGAAAAAAACCAAAGTCTTTGTGTGGTCGGATTGTTCAGATCCAGTTCATAGTACACTCGCAGTTAACCCTCACGACCGCTCCGGGGTATAACTCGTCTAAATGCGCGAACTCATCGTGGATTCTGGGCGATGGGCTGAAATTTACTCATGCACTGGAGGGGCCTAGCGCAGCTCTACAGGGGGCAACCCTCCAAGCACCGGCGATTGCCCCCCCCCAATCGGGGGGGGGGGCTACCGCCGAAGTGACAATTTGGCTTGATCGGAGCCCCCCCGTCACTGCCCTGAAGCCCCCCGTCACTGCCCTGAAGCCCCCTGTCACTGCCCTGAAGCCCCCCCCGTCACTGCCCTGAAGCCCCCTGTCACTTACCGGATCAGTGATGTCACGGCTCCGGAGCAGTGACGTCACCCTCCCACTCCCGGAAAGCGTCGCCGCTCTCCTCTCCAAAATATCCCTTTCTGAAAGGGACTCGAAGTACCCGTCTAGGGCCGGCCCTGTTGGGCCGAATGCGGCTTTCTATGAGGTAAGGCGCCTTTTATATCGGTCGAGCACGTGATAGATCACATGAGAAATCACGTCAAATCGGGACAAAACTTGACGTGAATGACGAGGAGTGCGTTTGGCCCACTATGCCTCCCCTGACCTCTATTGTCGTAAACTACCTTCTACGACTTCTTCCCATCTTTTCCGTCTCTTCCGTTTGGGGGGGGGGGAGCAAGCGCCGGAGGAGAGCAGGGGCCTACCCTGAAGCCCCTTCGGGGGAAGCCTCCGCTGTCGCTCCCCAAAGTCGAAAACGGGCTCCATTGTCAGGCGCTTACCTCCTCCCCCGCAGAGTCTGAGTACGGGTGGATTAAACCCAAGGAATGCTAGCCAGTGACCCATTGTATGGTGATTATACTGTATTATGATTATAAGGCTGCAGCTATTATATTGAGATTTCGCCTTATCGGTGACGTCATTTTTGAGTACTAATCTACAAGAAGAATCCGAAGAATACGAGTTCGCTTCCACTCGGGAGAAAAATAAACGAGAACGACTAAAGGTGACACAGTATTGAGAAGCGTCAAGGCCTAGCGCCCTTCCCACAATAGTGTCCGGGCCTCGCGCGATTTGTGCGTAGTTTGAGCGCTCACGGCGCGGAATTCAGATTAGGGTGCGTAAATACGCCATACGAACATAATTTATAATTAATTCAGCAGTTTGAGAGGCTGCAAGAAAAAGCTGTGTTCAATTTTTTACACAGTCCCATTATCCCAAAGTATGGACTCTTGGTGGTTCGAAACTCTGTTGCTGAAGGGATGCCACCCGTTGGATAGTGATAGCAAAAACCCTGCGATTTGTCAACGTGGCTTGCCAACGTCCACTACCTTACCTCGCCTGAATTCTCATAACTGGCCGAGTTGGGAAGTGAAACTGTGACAGTGTGTTAGGAAAACTGTGAGAGTATCAGCTTCTTTCCCTGAAGTTGAAATTTAGATTTTTATGGGGGGGGTCATACGTCTGATAGTGTTTTTTTAGACGATGAACAGAGAATTTTCGCCTACAAAGGGATCAAAAATAGTTGAGTGGACTTGGAACTGTTTTTTTCAGGTTTTAAACAAACAGTTGGAATTTTGTTTTTGTTTTGCAGAATTCACCTTTTTTTCAAATTCTGCAGCTCCCCCTTCCAACTTCTCGTTTTTACCCGAAAATTTTTACGACCCCCACCACCACCCGTTGGCAAGCTATCCACACCTGCTGGACCCTACTGGCACCCCACAAGCATAACTTTGCGCGTAAGTACAATACCGCCGCTATCCAAGGGAAAAAATAGACAAAGAGGGCAACTTAAAGGCAAGGTCCGGTCAAATTTTGACACTACCTAAATTTGGGTTAAATAGACTGGGCTGGCCTAGCTGAACATTGTCTGAACGTTTCATGAACTCTGAAACCTTAGTTCTGGGGAAAACAGCCTCAAAGTCAGGGATTACGGTAATCACAGCGTGATAATCATGGCTGTAATGACCGATAGTTACGGCATGTGGATCGAATCCACACCGCGGGTGTGGCTAAGGAGCAGTTCGGCTAGCACACGCGACGCGCGCGACAGTGAAACGCTGTGCGCGCTCATCGTCCTTGGGGCGCTTTAAACGGGGGCCTTTGAAAAAAGTAGTCGTTGTCCCATGGTAGCTGTCCCACTTTATCCTTTTTTGCATTTAATTCATGTTTTTTTGTTTGTAATGTGCTTTTTTAGACATAATGCTTCTCATACCATCGTTTCAATGGAATTCGCATTTTTTATAAAAGTTTTTAGAGTTCTTTTTGTTTGCTTCTTGGAACGGAATGGAGGATGATGATATTGATTCCGACGCCGACCCTACGTCTTACACATCAACCTACATGAACAAAATGAAAAAAAAACGATAAAAGGGAACGGCTAAAATGGAGCAACAACTTTTTTGAGTGCCCTCAGTTAACGCGCCCCAGGGACGATGAGCGCGCACAGCGTTTTACCGTCGCGCGCGTCGTGTGTACCAGCCAAACTGCTCCTTAGCCACACCCGCGGTGTGGATTCGATCTACATGCCGATAATTACACAACACTTCTAAAGAATGCGTGGACAACCGCTAAAATATGGACGATGGCAACACTTTTCTGACTTTTCTGGATCATCGGCTAACGGAAGTGGCTGGTCTAACTTGAACAAAACTGGCTTTTACGCAGTTTTCGCATGTTCCTTGGGACTACCTGCAGCAAGAGCACCGATTCAGCGGGAAATCTCGAAATCGAAATACTGCCCGGACCCTGATTTCAAAGTCACAGTTCAAGCTCAGGTAAGAAATCTGTGATTTCTACATAATTGTGGAGTAGACCTACCCTATATAACACCTGCCAAGTGCAAGCTCTCAATTCCTCCGAATAAGGGAGATATAGGAGGAAGCCATCCTGGGGCGCCCACATAAGGAAGCCACTTTGGCACGCCCCTTTTACGATCTTTCGATCTCAACAGTGGCGAGATGAGCGATAATTTCCGATCAATAGCCCCGTTCTTTCCTTCATTCTCAGCCTCTCCCTTTATTCAGGTTGGCGCGCATACATCGGTTGCAATTGACGGAAATTACAAGCCTCGGACAACTCGTCCACCGTGCTTCCGCACCTCGATTTTGAGGGCCATAACTCCGTTTCCAGGGAGTCTTGTACCATAGCAGAGACATCATTGAAACCACCGTGGGACCGTTTTTAAAATAGGCAAGGAAACAGAAGAACGATTTTGAGGTTGGACTGTGCCCTTAAGCGTCTTTCGACCACAACTCGTCTCAAAGTGCTCCGTTTTCAATTGTGAAAGGACCAAAATGTCCACCGTGTCACAATCTATCTAACGATTGACTAGATTACGACATGCTGTACATTTCGGCGTTTTCGAAATTTAAAACGGAGTTCTTTGAGGTGAGTTGTGGCCGAAAGACCCTTTGGTTGCCCATTTCGCCCATTTTTTCCCTTGGATAGCGGCGTAATTGTACCTTACAAAGAAACAGCTTTTGAGTGAGGGCGGTAATACCAGTGTCCCTTCACGTAATCTGAATTTTGTCGTGGTCTGTAACATCGGTTTGATGGCAGGTTGGGGTGACATGTAACTCTTTGATCCCTCATATAAGGGGGACCGGAAAGCAATGTCGTTTTTGCGCATGTCAATATTTGATTGTCATTTATCGGCTTATTCTTCGGTTCAGAGCCACACCAAAGAAATTGTGAAGTCATAGTGACTTCTTGAATTATAGACACTCAAATTACATTTTTTTGTGATTTTGGTTAAATTGGCTAGCTAAATACCAGAATAGGCACAAATGTGGCATTGCATTCTTTTTAAATTTCGCAAGGGGAATAACGCAACAGTTGCTAACAGAAACATTTGCGATGTTTATCCAAATGCATTGAACATTCGTAAATGCCAAAGGCGGTTTTCGAAGTCCAAATCTGATAATTTTGATCTTTGCGACGAGTATCGATCAAGAAGACCATCAACGTTAAACAACGACGTGTTAAGGAAGGAAGTGGTAGCAAATCTGTGTCAGACGATCGAGGAATTGACAAATAGTCTTAACCAACCTTGGTCGGCCATCCAAGAACATTTGAAGCAGATTGGGAAGTAAGCAAATCAGTATGTGTTTGTAATTATTTATGTTTTATTTATTTATTGAGACGTGGCCAAAGGCGCACGTAAAATACACCAAACTGTTAATGAACTCTGAACAACAATAAAGAATACCTGAAAAAAAACATACTGTAACTGCAATAACAATGAAAAAGAGAAAAAAAAGATTATTTTGTCACCGATTGAGAAGCGCGGCTAGCCAGCCGTCTAAATTGTGCTAAAGAGAGCAAAAGTGTGTTGCTCCTTTTCATGATAGTATTGAAAGCGGATACGGTTCTGTTGGAGAAGAACTTGGATCTAGTTTGGGATCTGGCTGTGATTGTACTGAGCTTCATGCTTCCTCCTCTAGTTCTGGAGGAGCTAACTATGAAGAATTTGTTAGACTGGACAGGTGTCTTGCCGGTTACAATTTTAAATGCCTTAACTAGATCAAACTTGACCCTTCTGGAGTGTAGGGTGGGAAGTCCTAATTGAATCCTCCTATCGGTCGCGCGTGGAACATCAAGGTAGCCTAGTCCAGTGGTTCTTAGTACAAGTTGACAGGTAAAATTATTCCGCACACTCTTTAAAGCATCGACATCTTTCTTTTTATAAGAAAACAGAGGTCTCTAAGCTTGTAACTTCTTGAAGCCTGCATTTCGAGGCGGAATACTGCGCGGTTTTACTATTAAACAACAAGAGATACTAACCATACTAGTCGTTCTATCAGATCCCACCTACGCTTTGTATACCTCCGTTGTTAGACGAACACCGAAGGGCTCTGACCAATCCTGCTGCTTATCCAAACAGCAGCTTCTCTAAGCACCCTACCATGATGCACCCAACAGAAGATCTCACCCTCCTTCGAAAGAGGCAGTTCTTCATCGCCACCTCTCACGACTACTGGAGCGAAAGGCAATGGAGGCGAGCGAGATACCGCGACCAGGAGTGTGCATTTTCCGTTTGCCGATTTACCGATTTCCCGGATTTACCGGTGTTTTTCGGTAAATTTTGATTTACCGATTTACCGAGTTTTTCTCGAAATTTACCGAAATTTTTACCGAAAAATTTGGGTGTTTTTTGCCTCATCGGCCTACTTCTTACTCGTATTTCACGGGTTTGCTACTGTTAAGACATGCATTTGGCGCGATATCCTTCTTCATCCTTCTTTTTGTTAATCTTTTTAACCCTTTGGTCTAATTTTTGAGTGCTCAAACGATCTCTTCACCTTTTGCGTCACGTGCTTTTTCTTAGCGAGATACTACTCCGAGAAATGCATATTTTTTCGAAAATGTCAACAGATTTCCAAGGCAGCAGGGTTATGAAGCGGATATTTCAGTAACTTGAAAAATTCTTTTCGAAAACCCCGACACAACACTGAATACACTGCTGTTCTGGAATGACTCCATTGTGGAATCATCGTACCCGCACCTTTCCTCACTGACCAATAAGTACTTTTGCGGGCACAGTTGAGGCGGGAAGGGTGTTTTTCCCATCTGGCCTGATTTTGAGTGACTACAGAAAGACCTTGACACCAGAAAATTTTGAAATGTTACTTTTTCTCAAAATCAAGGTCCTGCTAATCAGGTTCAGTCGTTAAGCGCAGTTTAATATTTAAAACTCACTCATTATTTGCACTATCCTTATGCACTATTGAAAATGATACATAAATATTACCGGTCATTTGTGCTATCTTATGGGATACTGTCGTTCTCTGAGCCGAATTCCGGTCCGCATTTGCGGACAACGACTATTGCATAATGCGACACGTGTTAATCGGGCTGGGACCACTTGGTCCCGGCACGATTTACCCTTCTCCCAGTACGATTATCACGCGTCGCATGATGCAACAGCCGTAGTCCTCAGTTGCGGACCGGATTTCGGCGCAGTGAACGACAGTAGGCACCAAAAAACCGGAGTCAGATTTTTTACCGATTTTTCCGTTTTTACCGTATTTACCGAAAAAAAATTCGGTAAGAAGTTTAGGGGAAAAATTTACCGAAAAGAATTTTCCGCACACCCCTGACCGCGACCACAACCGCAAATCAACGGCAGAGAGGAGCTGCATGACCTTCTTACCAGGAAACCTCGCTAGTTATGAGCTTTTGAGAGACTGTGAATGTTTCCTGGTCAACTCGAATACGTTCTCTTCGAATCTGAACTCGGATTTTGCTACGGACATTTCTGAACGAAGTTATAGGCGTTTTTGAAGCTTTGTGAAAAGGTAAGGGTTCCCATCAGCTAATTTCCAGGGTGTTTGGAAAAACATTCTCGGATTCGGCTCAAAACTTTCAACTGGGGGTTATTAAGGGCGCTGAACGCGAATCTGGGGTCTGTTTGTCGCTAGACTCAAGGTTACTGTAGGTTACGGTAGGCATTATGCCTTTTAACTGACTTTACCTACCTTAAAGGCAGTGGTCACGATGAAAAACGTTATCGAAAAAACTACAAAAATCAGCTTAGATCAAAAACAGCTGAAAAACTATGAAGGTAGCGCGGTGAAAAACGGTCTACAAATAGAGTTTCTAGGGCCCAAAGAAGCTAGTTCGTGCACACGTGCACAGCGATGACGAAACAGATCGCAGTCTCATGCCGAGCAGTCAAAAATCATCGACATTCAGAGGACGAAATAAATGCAAATTCAACGAATAAAAACAGTTGAATAATGAAAGCATCACTTCAGTCAATGTTTTTGACTAGATGTGTACATAAATTCGAAGGTTCATTGATTGACATTCAATTTCAAGCTAGCTGATATTCTTGATATAAGAGGTCATCGATGCCGATGATGTGGAGAGGGCTCGTCCACTATCAAAAGACAAGAAAGTTCAGGTTTCAAATTCGGCCCAAAACAGTGGTTTTTTCGCGATTTTTTCTTATAGGTCCTACTACTCGAGACCCAGGAAAGGATTTGGAGAGAAAAAGACGACAAGCATATGTATTTGATCGCGACCACTACCTTTAAAGGCATCGTAGGCGCAGAAAACCGTAGATTATTTTTCCATGTTTTTGTGTAGCTTGGGCTCTCTAGTGAACGAAACTGTCGAAGGGTCCCATGAAAAACCTTAAAGGCAGTGGTCGCGATGATTTTGGGTTGCTAAGTTTTCGTCATCAAATCCCCCGCTGGATTCCCAACGTTGCATTTACAGTGAAGAAACGACGGAAAACCTCCTACTTTTGCCAGAAAATACTAGTTTAAATCGGTGCCTCTCTGGGGGTGGACGAGTGTACTCCCATCGTTCTGCGGGCCGTGGACGAGTGCACCAGATTGCCGAAGTCGAATCGAAGATAGTGTTTAATCAATGCCAACCGCGGCCAGCTGTGTGATAGTGGTGAATGACAACGATCCCAAAGATTTTCCCTCAGTTTTTGTATCACAAATCCCTTCTTGAACAATAGATGATCGAAACCCATGAGTGACGCTCTGTGCACTAATTATCTATTTATTTATGCGCTATTTGTTTGGCGTTACAACTTCTTTGGCTCAGTAGCGGTTTTTATCCTTTATTTTATTCAATTCATTTGTAGAGTTTTGAGGTACTGTTTTGTGGTGAATGTGATCACGAAAAAAGCGGTGATGTGATAAAAAGTGGTGACGCCGTTTTATATCGATCTTCGTCGAGTAGCGAAAAAGTTACAAAAAAAAAACTCGTGATTTAGTAGATTTGACACCTGTACCCAATTAATTGTTTTTAGAATGGTTTTGAATGCTGTAAATGACTCTCAATTCGAATCGGTCTCGATAACTACTTTGCCTACCCGAGCAGTTGTTGCTGGTTTTCGTACCAGCCAGCGGTTTTTCGCTGATTTTCAAATGAATGGTCAGGTTTCCTATGAAAGTAGTAGTTTCAAAGATGAAGGTTGCGTGAAGCTCACACTGAGGCTAGGCAAAAATTTCAGCACGTTAAACTTGGAATGCGTCGAGGAGTCCAATTTTCAAGAGATTCACGATTTAGGATGGTACTTTCCCGTTAAAACCGCAGTGTACTTGAAGAAAGAGGCTACCAGTCTGGTCACACATTGAGGGCACACAATTGAGCTGGCTTCGTGGCTCCTTCCATCGAAAAAAGTTAAAGCTGATAACAACAGATTATTATTCGGTCTCAGTAACGGAGGCCTTACCTCCACCAAGGCGTGGTCTGCCTCATCCAGAATCGGCTTATCAATAGCTTCTTTCGAATTAGTGATTGAGTTTCAATGAAAACGCCCGTACCTTAAAAAGGAAGGTCAACATTAGCTAATGTTGCGGTCGAGTGCGGTCCGCAGTTGCGGACAATGGCTGTTGCATCACGCAACAAGATGATAATCGTGCACGCGTTCTGGGAACACGTTTTCCGACACGGCTAATATTTCTCTAGCACAATTATCATCGTGTTTCCGGTCAGCAAATGCGGACTGGAATTCGGCTCCGAAGACGACAGTAATCCGTCGATATGGACGGCCTGTTCCAAGCATTTTCATGCAATTAATTCTTTTCCGCTACCAGAAGCGTCACATCTACTAATTCGGTCAGGAAACTACGCAACTGTTTATATCGTGAGCTCTATTTTGAGACCAAGAACTGATAAAGGTATAGGACTTGGGCCAGCATGAACTGCTATTTGTGGTCTATTCGTCGGATTGGCTTCTCTGCTGAAGGCATAAAGGCTGCGTCCCACATACATACCGTCGAGCCTGCGATTGTAAGCCGGGCGGCACTGAATTGAAGCGGGTGCTGCACGGCCGCGCAGCATGTATCAGATTGCCCCGTAACTGTTATTCAAGTGACTTCGCCAGCCTTCCACCCGTACTCGTGTGAATTCGAGGATGAAAAAGTCGAAATGTCGGGAATTCGGGCAACAGGCTCGAAGAAACACCTGAATATCATTGGCGGGGCAATCTCATACACACTGGTTGCTTGAAACTCGCTGTCCTCGGAAGAGGCAAAATGGTATGATGGAAATGCGACGAAGTAATGGAGACAGCATATGTCCGTTTGGGGAAAACTCAAGAAAAATTGCAGGGGGAGAAGTTCAGGTTGCAGTTTCAGTACACGATAGAGCAGGAGATATCCCGTGTTTCGCAGTCCGAATTCCTCTCGGCACCACTTCGCCCTTCCGAGTATTGGGTGAGCTATGTACCGTCAAGGCTGCCATGACTTAGCCGGGCAGCGCTGAGAGAAAGCGGGCGCGACGCGCCCGCGCAGCGTGTACCACATTCCCCGTCACTGTTATTCAAATGTTTTAGCCAGCCTACTGCCCATATTCCTGTGAATTTAAGATTGAAGAAGTCGAAATATGCTAGAAACGTGGGCAGAAGGCTAGCAGAATCACCTCTTGCGGGGGCAACCTGATGCAACTCGCGCTGCCGGGGCGCCCCGCACGCGCTTCAACTCAGCGCCGCCCGGCTTAATCATCGCAGCCTTGACGGCATGAGAACAAGCATATTAGAACCAAGACCCGAATATTGGAATAGTCTTCCAATTAGTAGAGGGAGAAGAATCTCTTTTTGATATAACAGATGTGCAGCTGCGACCAGCGCTAACGGTCGTGTCGCAGCTTTCACCGCCTAATATCTGGAGCTTGGATCATACTTCCCGCTCAGCAAGACGGAGGCAGCGTATATTACATATGATTTTCGATCGATATGTGTACCCACTTTCAACGCAGGAAGCCCGGAACTTCCAGCCAAATCCAACCGGGTGTGCGGAAACACAAGTACTCGAATTTCTTTTCAACACATGTAGTTAGGAGAAAACCCTCACATATAGCAGTGAGCAGGTGACTACGAGCGCCAGAGTGATGTACTGACCGCGCCCGACGTGGCCTACTGGTTTAGTCGTTTTTTTTTGCCTGCAGCTTCACTGCATGGGTGTTCCCAACTACTATAACGTACATAAAAGCTTTGCCAATTATGACGCCCTACCGTCTCCAAGTGTACGTACTTAGATAGATCACTTTCAATTGGGACAGTTCCACTTTCTCAATCGCTCCTCTTCATAGCATCACCAATGAACAACACACGTCGTATATAAAGTTTATGTTACTCATCAATAATAATATACATTTTATCACTGAAAACGAGGAAGTTGGCGTCTCCGTAGCCTTAGCAATAGGACTGCTCGTGGTAGAGAGCGCGAACTCTGTAAAAAACACTTTTAGACGTGAAAAAATTTACGATAACTCTTGGGACTTTCCCCGATGAATAGGTTCGGCAAATATACAAGGATCTCTCGATTATTTACGGCGATGAAATGTGTTAATAGGGACGGCTAAGGCGAAAATGCACACTGAAATGTTACTCCAAATACGAACTACGACCCCCCCCCCCTTCCTAAGATGTGCTCCGCATCCATGTGTGAGTACTACCTCCACTTCTCTACGACTAAAATAGAGCTTGTCAGTGAGTTTTGGAGCATATCTCCCTCTACTAATTGGAAGACTATTTCAATATTCGGGTCTTGGTTCTAATATGCTTGTTCTCATGCCGTCAAGGCTGCGATGATTAAGCCGGGCGGCGCTGAGTTGAAGCGGGTGCGGTGCGGCCGTGCAGCGCGACTTGTATCAGGTTGCCCCCGCAAGAGGTGATTCTGCTAGCCTTCTGCCCACGTTTCTAGCATATTTCGACTTCTTCAATCTTAAATTTACAGGAATATGGGCAGTAGGCTGGCGAAAACATTTGAATAACAGTGACGGGGAATTATACGATCAGTAGTCGGGCTCAGACGTCTAGAACTTGAGCAACGCTACGATCTTTCCACTTGGTGACCGAAATATTGAGAATTTTTGAAATATTTTCACCAAATTTTCACTTTTGGTCCGAAATTTTGGGGGCCCCTCCCCACTTCCCGTTTTGAAATTTTGCAGTCCCGCTTGACCCTGGGTTGCAGTTGAGCTTTGGTCACACACAACGGCCCGCCGAAATCTGTCGAATGTTTCATACCACTAATTGATTCCGTTTAATTAATTCTAGTTAAATCTTTGCCATAAGGCTCGGCGCGAGAAAACGGCACAACGAGGAGAGGAAGTCCGATAGAATCGCTAAAAATCCGACTGAATCACTTCCCACACCTCACGCAATACCCTGCATGCTGACATGAATTCGTAGTTCGTTTTCCGGTTTCACAACGGTTACGGTAGATAACGGTAACCAAACAACAGTAAACATACCGTAACCCTTTACGCAGTGTACTGCTCGAGGTGTGGAGAAGGCCTGTTTTAATCAGTCCCCCGTGATTAGGTAAAATTTTCTGACGATTTTCTGAGACCCCCCAGGAACGGTGTGGTGTCCTTAGGAGGACCATAACTAAAACTGAAATCTTTACTACAGCTCAGATGAGACAAGATTTCACGTAAATTGAAAAGCATGTTCGACTTCTTCGTACCCCATTCAAGAATGATCCATCTGGTCTGCTGGCGGAGCTCACCCCCTCCCCCCCCCTCCCCACAACTCCACAGCTCAGTTGACTCAATTATCACTCAATGATCTTCAGCACATAGGATTTCCACTAACTTCTAGCATATAAAATGAATTCTAACATTTTCCAATTGGAACATATTATCAAAAAAAAATTCTTTCTTTAGAACTGTGTATCACACTTGCTAAAAGACCAAACCTGTAGGTTTCAAAAATTTACAAAGTCAGATGGCTGGAAACTTCCGACAACCTAACAAAAACGGTGCAATTCCTTTTTTCTCCTCACACAAATGCATTTGAGCTTCCGAAAAAAAACAGGATTTTGAGAATGATTCGGATGCACCACCGAATCACAAGCGGTTTCCGGGCTTGTTATGAGTCAAGAATGAGAGTTGAGTTCTTTTTGTGTTTTTTAGGATGAGGAAGGGGGGGGGGTGATCACCCAAGAAGATCGCGGCTCTGCCGATATCCGGCCCAAGGAGCGACTTGACCCTTTACGCAGGTAATTCAGGTTTTCGCCTTTCCCAGGTTTCAACCACTCAATAGAACTCGGAGACAGCGCTGAAAGATTTAGCTTTCCCTGAGAGGTTCGCATAAGGGTCCAGCGGGGCGTTGTGACCGATCTCAGCGGAGACACGACCCCCACCCACTTTGGCAACCAAAATTTCCGAAATATGCCTCAAATTTTTACGAACTTCCTCTTACTAGGTAAAAACTGAGTCTCGAACTTTTGTGATCCCCTCTCTAAATTTTCAATTTTCCTTTTTGAGCCAAAATTTTTACGACCCCCCCCCCCGACATCCCCGTTGCGTCCGGGTACAACTCCGCTGAGTCCTAAAAATTACCGCGGTGGACGCAAACCTGGTCTGAAGTAGCTACGCACCCCTTTCTCTAAATCAGTGCCCCATAATCTTCCACTTCACAATATAACTCGCTGCTATTGAGGTGATAACAACGACCCTGTAGGTATCCCCGCCTGCAGGAGTTTTGTGCGCATGGCTACTCAGGCAAACCATCGCTCCGAGCGGTACCGGAGAGCTACTCGAGCGGCGCTGCCTTTCCGCTCCGAGCGAAAATTAGCCATCTACTCGGGCCACAGCAGCCGCTCTCCGGGCCACAGCAGTATCGCTCGGAGCGATCTTCGGTCCCAACTGGCACTGCGGTCTCTGTTCGGGCGATTTTCAAAAATTTCCTAATTGCTATTTTTTCTATATTTCCGCCTCTTCTGGAGAGGATTAAGCCTGTTAAGAGGATAAAGTACCTGTTACAGCCTGTGGGTCAGGAGGTTAATCCTGCCACAGGCCGCAACAAGGATACCAACCCAGCATGGTCCGCAATGATGAAGCCTTCCCCACCGCGGGCCATGGGGGATCCCCTCGGCCGCCAAAAATTGTCTTTGTGAGAGTGATCCGAGGTCACCTCTCAAGAGTGGCCTCGAATGGCCAACTACCCGTCTACACGAGGCGAGCCGCCTTTTATACCCGCAGGATTGGTTGTTCTTTGAGTGATAACGTGGCTCGCACGTTATCACTCAAAGAACAACCAATCCCTCGTCTCTCCATCTCTGGCGATGGCACCGCTGTGGCCCCGAGAGCGACCGAGGGGCGAACTGGCACCGGACAGGGACCACGGTGCCAGTTGGCCCCTCGGCCGCTGTCCGGGCGATGACGTCATAATTGGGAGGAGCCGGTCCCGCTCGGAGCGATGGTTTGCCTGAGTAAATCGAGACTTCCGACAACAATAGATTCACCTCAGGTAGCCGGTCGTTGAGTAGGACAATGGCGAAGCTACGCCTCCTTCCCCTTGGTGGCCGGAATTTCACCAAATTCCTACAATCCCCTTCGCAAAATTCCGTTACTGAGCCAACATTTCAACGTTTTTTTTCATTTCAGACGATGATCTTTACGACCCCCCCTCACCACCCGCTGAAAAATTACGTATGTATGATCTAGTTCCGCAATCGCGTTCAGTCTGCAAAATCTCATTATCACAATCGTAGAAGCGAAGCGGTTGTTTTGAGAATGATTCTAGATAGTTGATTCTTTTTCAAAACAACCGCTTCGCTTCTACGATAGTGATAATGAGGACTGAACGCGATTGCGTTTAAACTTTGTGAGCCCTCACAGGGGAGCATGAAAATTGAATATGGGAATCTAGACCAATGAACCACCACTGACCTAAAATTTTTTAAAAAATGTAGAAACAAACAAAAGAATAAGCAGACAAGTACCTGGAAGGGCTGAACTCTCCAAAACCAGTCGGAGCATCCTATAGACGTCGGTTAAAAAATTCTGTATCGTCGGCAGAAGACCGGAATGTTCACCAGCAGCGTACTGAATTCTGATCGACAATTAAAACTAGAAAAGTCAGCGTATCAAGGAAATAACTCACTCCGACAGCGCTAGGCCAAGGAGCAACTCGCAGTTTTCTATTTGTATGTAGACATGCTCCAATTTCTGTGTGGATACGGTTCGGAATGGGGATTCCGGCTTTTCAGCTTGCTCCTGAGCACTGACAAAGTTGTCAGTCAAATTCACCACAGCTTCCGCTAATCCTGTGATTTCTGTCTGAAATTAACAGTAAATATTTCTGAGGAAGATGTACAAGATCTGCTAATGAAGGGGATTTGGGATCAGGCCCAGCGCTTACTGTCTCAAGGGTCCAAGCGCAATGTCTGTGAGCCAGCGCATCTGAATCTCCTGGTGGTCTGAGAAATCGCCAAAATTTTGACCAAAGCACGCTCTTGAGGGGTCTGAGAATATCACCAAAGATTGGACCAAATCAGGGGAGGGGTCTGACTGATATTGACCTGGTGCACTCTTCGTGCAGTAGTCTGGTTCGCAATTATTTGATTCAGCCTAGCTGTAATATTAATTGAAAGCTTATAGTCTACAGCACTCAGGCATTCGTAGAGGGCGACCTCAGGTAATTTGGGGCGCTGAGGCTGACCCGAGGATATACTGTGCTTCTCTGGGCCAAATTGCGGTCCGCAATTGCGTCTCGACACGCTTTGCGGCCGCACGCGCTCGAGTCAGTCGAGTTTCCAGCGCCAAAGCCGTCTCGATGTGGCTTTTTTTATACCGTTTTCTCTAATTTTGTTTTCTGTTTCAGAAACCCACGTTGAGTCAACAGATCGGCGGCTGCGGCGCTGGAAACTCTACTGACTCAAAAGCGGGCGGCTGCAAAGCGTCTCGAGACGCAATCGCGGACCGGAATTTGGCCCAGATAAGCACAGTAAATTAAATGCGTGGACTTGATTGGAGCGGGGCGAGGAGGAATGAGACTTGCCCGCGGGAATTTCACGTTGTGCGCAATTGCGTGCAACGTGGATTTGATGTCAGGATCATCAACATGTTTGAAAAAGGTACTAACAATGGTACTGGTATAAAAGGCTCTTCATCCTACCATGTGCCTCAGCCGGCTCTTCGGAGACGGACTTAGAAGGTGGCTTCGCGCCACATTCTAGAAGATACACCGAATGCCGGAGGATAATTTTGTCGTCGAAGGGATCTCCCCACGACTGGGGGAGGGGTACCCAACTGCCGGTCCATCTCACCACGGTTCGCAGTGGTGTGCACCCCACTGCGGACCGTGGGGACAACAACAGGGATGATTCGATTGGGATGTTCCCGGGGTCCCCTGTGCGAACCCGGAAACTCTAAAAATGCCTTGAATACAAGTTATGATAACCCTCGACTTACTTCAAAATTCCCACGGCTGGCCTTACATTGGCACTGAAGGGTGAGGCGAGGTGAATTTGGCGCCGCCTGAGTATGTATCCTGGGCTGGCCCTGTATTCGCCACTCGGGTGGCCCTCAACGAATGCCTGAGCAATGGAAAAATGTGGTGGTGCGGTTACGGACTCTTCGTAACATATCGCTTAGACATTCGTAGAGGGCGAACCGAGCGGCGAATACGGGGCAGTCGAGCATAAATTCTCGGGCGGCACCAAAATTGCCTCGGCTCACCCTACAAAGCCATTATACGGCCAGCCGAGGTAATTTTGGTTTGAGCCGAGGAACGTTGTTTGGTTTCTTCTGAAGACATTTTTGGCGTTTCTGGGTTCGCTCCGGGGACATCAAACAACGATCATACCAGATTGGGAGGGGTGACTCCACCCACAAGGGGAGGGGTGACTCCTTTCCCACGGTTCGCGATTGGGTGCACCCCACTGCGAACCGTGGGAAGATGGACCCACAGTTGGATACAATATTTAGAAATATCGCAGATTGGCCGGTGAGGTTTTGTTTCCACACATAGGCCGGGATCATACTCCTCGCGATCAGCGACTCAGACAGTCAGTGGTATTCGGACGCCGACTTCTAGGTGTCGTGTCCGGCGAACGCACCTTGGAATAAGCGGGATGAGAGAAGCAGACCGGTCGCTCCCCTAGCGAGATGGCCATGTCGATTTCCCCAAAGGCAGACCAACAACCGTCGCACGAACAACACGAGAGTACATGTTGAATGAATAGTGCAAACCCGCGCTGTATACGAGACGCGTGGGGGTTACGTGGTCGACCGATTCGTGGTCATCACAGGACAAAGCTATTTCTTGGCGTGTCCCGACGGCCAAAAAGGGAAGGAAGGGGCGGGGTACCTAAATCCCCAGACAAATTTTGTGGGAAACAGGCCTTTCGGCTTGTTTCCTAACTAGTTTTGTGCTTCGTCATGAAGCATTACGGAAAAAAGACGGCCTACAACAGCGTAAAGTTGCGCTCGCAGCCAAAAATTCGCAGAGGTCGGCGTCCGAGAAGGCTCTAGGGCCGGCGAGCGCATGTCCTCCAGTCCGAACGTGGCTGAGAGAGCGACCGAGCTCCGCGTCGGCGGCTTCCCATTAAATCCGACTGTCTGAGGACAGTGCATATCAAGCATATTGACTTTCGGTCGACTCGGATGGTAAACATTGCGTCGCGTCGCTCGTCGCTAAAAGTACTATCCCGGCCATACTTCGAATCAACGAGATGAACCGGGTGTATTCCTCCAGGAAGATAGCATCTTCAAGAAGATGCAAACTCAGGAGCTCTCACTTTGGAACCAACTTCCCAGGCTCGCTTCGTTCACTATTTAACCAATTTCAAAAAAAAATAAAGAAAAATGAAAACAAAACGGGTTTCAGCAGCCGGGATCCTGTGCTACCGTAACCCTAGCGTTCGCCGTGGAGCGAGTTATCGCAGCATCGAGCGCCAGCACCGCAGCCAAGAGGGATTTGAATCCGAGATCAGCACTGGGAGTGTTTCTGTCCGAAACAGTGTCTATTTATCATACACATTGTATGCTTACGAATATATAAAACATCTCAGGTCTTTTCTGCCTTGTTTCTCATCACTTAGTACGTCTGTTTTTCTGGATTGTTGCATATGCCTTTACCTTATCATGTCTATTTCAATCGTTTCATTTTTCAACTCCGCGGTTGAACACCACAATTTTCGTACCAGTCAAGGTTTTTATTAGTCGCTTAGAGTGTAGGGAAGTGTATCGAAACCTCTCTCCGTCGGTAAAATATTCGATAACTTTCAGCCCTTCGTAACTAAAAAAGCTTTGAACAATGACAGAGAAGCCGTACGTCTACTAGCATTAACCCGTTCACGACAGCGCATTTCTTCACGCTTACGTCGGAACTCATACGAGGCCGCACCAGGCCCATTTTTCGTGCTGCAACGACTCTCCCGATTTCGGCAGGAGGGAAACCCAGGTAGGTGCTCAAATTCAGTGCAGCACGGTAAAACTAGCGTGGCCAAGCACACCGTGCCATAGTGCCCCCGCCAAGATAGCACCTGACTTTCTGCGTAGGATACCCTTAGCTCTCCTGATTTTGGAAGGGATGGAAACCCCAGGTTGGTGCAAAGTTTGATAGGTGAGAAATGCGGCGCAGACAAGTTGTTCATTAAAAATCATACTTTTGTAAATTCAGCATAACTCTGAGTTTCACACAAAATAATATATCCAGACCTGAATGCTAATGAAAAAGTGCTATCTTAACGGGGGCACTATGACACGATGCCTAGGTCACGTCCAATTTACCGTGCTACATTGAATTTGATTACCCATCAGGGGTTTCCCTCCCCTGCCAATATCAGGAGATTCGTTGCGGCAACGAAAAATGGGCGTGGTCAAGTGCTATACAACAGTACCCCCCCCCTCCGCTACGATAGCATCAGAAAAAATACTCCCAGTGGCTAATCTCAGAGCATCAGATCTCACATAAGTGCAATGCTGGCGCTCGATGATACGATAACACGCTCCACGGCGAAAAAGGTTGAAATTTTAGAAAAAACATTATAGCCATCTAGTAATTTAGGTATAACATAAAAAAAACGAGCTCACCTTCTAAAAATGCTGATTACGTAGACATAGAATCGATCCCGTTTGAAATTATCCATGTGGAAACGTATCCAATCACTGAAAGTTGGTAGATTTGAAAGTTCTACTGAACCAAATCGGTTCATTTCTCGAAAGTCAACGAGGAGATAACAGATCGACCTCAACACAAGATGATTGATATGTGTGCAAAAAGCACACACTTCAGAACAAACTGAACCTTTATCGGCAAAATCGGGATCTTAATAAATCGTTCCCAATCGCGTCTATATATGCAGCCTAACACATTTTATACAATTTTACTACAAAATAACCTGATTCGATCACCCAAAAACTGAAATGATAGGAATTCGAAAAGATTCTAAAAAATTATCAAAGGAAGTTAGGTTGAAATACTCCGCAAAAAGTTCAGCACTGTTTGACACGTATTTATCTTGACTTGACAATGGAAGACAACAGATTCGAAGAAGTTGAAATGATTCAACCAGGCAGAACAATTGAGAAAAAGCGAAATAGGAAGCAAGAAACAGCTGAGTATACAAGCTGTCAAAAGACAAACGTGCAATATTAGGCGTCAGCGTGGAAAGTCGTCGGATTTATTCTCCATGGACAACTATTCCTCTCTGCAGCGACAGTTGTTCCTTAAGTGGGCTGAACGCAGCACTGGGTCGACTGCAGCACGCGAATTCGACGTACTTCCTGCCCCTTTTTCGCAGTTCTTTCTTCATTGATGTGATTGGTCGGGCCCAAAGCTTAGGATTATGCAAAAAAACCGAAATCGTTCTGATCGCGAACACTGCCTTTAAATTGCAAAGCAAAGTCGATCGGAACAGATTGTAAATACGAATTTGATTTTTGCGCCAAAATCGTTTTTGAAGTTTTTCTGCTCCTGGAGGCCTCATCACTGTCGTTTTCGACGTTTTTCTGCATGTGGAGTTTAGGCCGTAACTGTTTCTCATGTTGTTTGACTGTTGCATCAACATTCTATGAAAAAGTGCTAGATGACTGGTGAGAATTGGTGGCGGCTCCTCATCTTTAACCCCTTCCAACCTCATAACGCTGCGTTTTTGACTCGCCAAAGTTTACCAGTGTGGTCTACCGGGCCCATTCATGGAATTGAGCCTGAAACATGGAAATCGGTTTTCAGCGCGAACGATGCCTTTAAAGTTTTGAAAATCAAAAAAATGGACCTCAAATACGTATTCGGCGTCCCAAATAACACCCACAGTGAAATTTTGTGTCAAATCTGAGACTTTGACCAAGCTACCGTATGCCCACCGTAACCTACCGTAGTCTATCAGAAATCGATAAACGGATTGCCGATTCTTGTTCAGCACTGCAAATAATCCCCAGAGCAGCAATTTGAGCCATATCTATAGTAGCACTCCGGGAATCGGGAAACGTCGTGATTTGCCATCAACTCCCCCCCCCCCCCCGATGGGAAGCTTCGAATTAATCATGTCGAAAAGCTCGGAAAATCGTCAAATAAAGTATAGATTCGTGATCAGCGCCCCAAATAACCCACCTGGAAGGATTCGGAGTGAAATCTGCAACATTTTTTAACGCTTTCAGAGGTATAACTAGGCGCCCAACCGAAAATCCGCACAAGTCCAAAACGCTATCAGTCTGTGCAAAATTTGGAAAATGTGCCTTCACTCAAAATCTGTACAGTGGGGTATTTTTGGGGGCTGAACACAAGCACGAAGTCCGTTTCCTGATCTCGCGAACTCTAATGCGCGTTTTTTTTTATAGA
Source organism: Aplectana chamaeleonis (assembly GCA_029168955.1). Classification (NCBI taxonomy): domain Eukaryota; kingdom Metazoa; phylum Nematoda; class Chromadorea; order Rhabditida; family Cosmocercidae; genus Aplectana; species Aplectana chamaeleonis. The sequence goes on from JAPDOI010000127.1 coordinate 667,523, forward strand.
AAAAAGGCGTGAAATACAAACTTTGACCGGCTATACCTTTTTTCGCAGATGTCCGTTGCAAATACCGAGTTCAGATTCGAAGAGAGCGTATCCGAGCTGACAAAAAAAAACATTCACATTCTCTCAAAAGCTCATACCTGTCTAGCGAGGTCCCCTAGTTAGGTTGATAGAATAACACCGTATCACAACCACTCCTCCTCAGCACCATCCATAGTTAGCCTTCGTTTCATACCGCATCCAACCAAGTTGGGTGTGCGTGTAACATAGTCTATTTCTTATCCGCCCGTATTACCAGGTTGTCCAATAATTCCTGTCCGAAAATTCTCAAAATTTTTTAATTTTCCTTAGAAGTGTTATAATATCAGGCAAGTGTAAGAACCTTCTAGAAGGTTCTCCAAAGTTCTACGCTAGGGGTATATAAGACGCAGTCGCCGCGTCTATCTACCAGTACAAGCTAAAATGGACCAAGGTCGAATTCGTTGGTTCGTGTACTACGAGTGGCTGCTGGGCAACGACACGGGCACCGCGGTCGCCAACATCTGCAGAGCGTGCAAGAAGGATGCAGTGTCCCAACGCACAGTCAGACGCTGGTTCAATCGTTTCGAGAGCGGCGACACGAGCCTCGAGGACAGGGAGCACAGCGGGAGGCCTTCTACGGTGGATGATGACGAAGTCCGTCGCTGTATCAAGGAGAAGCCGGAAGCCACCGCCCGTGAACTGGCGACGACGCTCGGCTGCAGCAAGTCCACCATCCACAATCGACTCAACTTACTCGGCTACCACAAAGTTCTGGCCCGTTGGATCCCCCACCGTCTGACGGACGCCACGAATCAGAGCCGCGTGGCAGGCTGCCAGTCCCTCCTCCTTCGTCCGCATCGCAAGGAATTTTTCGAGGACCTGGTCACTGGGGATGAGAGCTGGGTCCTCCACGACAACGTCGCCCGCCGCGCCGTCTGGATCCCGTGCGGAGAAGAGCCGCCGACGACGCCGAAAGCCGACCTGCACCCGCTGAAGATCATGCTCTGCTGCTGGTGGGACACCAAGGGCAAGCTGTACTTCGAGCTGCTCCCGCAAGGCAGGACGGTCACCGCCTCCATCTACACCGGTCAGCTCGAGAAACCAACCGCCGCCATCCGGAGAAAAGCGTCCCTGACTGGCCTCGGTCCACCTGCTGCCGACAACGCGTGCCCCCACGTGGCGAAGGAGACCCAGCAGAAGTTGGCGACGCTCGGCTGGGAGACGGTTGCCCATCCGCCGTATTCCCCGGACCTCGCCCTCTCCGACTACCACTTGTTCCGCCCGCTGAAGCACCATTTGGCCGGAAGAAAATTCACCAACTACGACAACCTCAAATCCGACATCGCGGACTTCTTCGAGTCGCAGCCCCGGAGTTGTGGGCGAAGGGCATCGGCGACCTGCCCAATCGATGGGCCACTGTTGTGGATACCTATGGTGATTATATTGTTAATTATACTTGTTTTTCAATAAAGTTGAGAAAAATTAAAAATGGTGAAATTTTCGGAGAAGAATTATTGGACAACCTGATACCTCTCTTTAGCGTCCTGGGGCTCTTGCGGCCAGCACAGTAGCAGAGGGGCTTGGTGCGTAATTATCTTTTGTTTTGGGTTGATTTGTCTTTGCACGTGTATTGTTGACAATATTTAAGGTCCGAAGAAGGCTTTACTAAGCCGAAACGTTACCGGCAATGAATTTTTTGAAGAGCTTTCAAAACAAACACAGAAATTCAACATTAACTGAGTTCGAAAAATCAAAAGTTTGTGAAGTTTGTCCGAATGAGACTGTCCGCCCACGTATGAAGTCGGCGTGCGCGTCTTGTGGCAGTCGCGGAGGCCAATCTTTGTAGGTGTTAAGCGACAAGCAGGAATCTCAGACGAATAGTGAATAATATCCCAATCAGCTGTTCGCAGTCGCGGAAAGGCTCATCCAGAAAAAGCCTTGACGGCGGCCGCTCGGCATGCACGCCGACCGCGTGGTCGGCGTGCATGCCGAGCGCTCTCATGCGGACAGACTTTGAAAATTCGTCCCCTGCTGTATGTCATCAATGTTAACGAGATCATGGTCACAGCTGATTCAATTGTTTGTATACTCCGCTTATCTTGAATTGCACAGAACACGGTCCGCCAATGGTCCTCTAATTGGCCCGCTAGTACCGTAGTGTACGTCCACGACGCGTTCTTGGCAGACCCGGGTGTGCACCCGGTGTGCAGAGCGATCAATTCGTCAACGCCGTCACTCGGGTCACTCGGCCACCGGGTGCACAATCGGCTCTTCCGAGAACGCGTCGTGGACGTACACTACGGTACTAGATTAGAGGACTATTGGCGGACCGTGTTTTGTGCAATTCAAGATAAACAGAGTATAACTACGTATTGTATAGTATATAGATAAAATTGTTCCAGCCTTCAACCTTATACGGAATCTGATGAGAAGCAGTAGTTTCCATCTTTATAAACTTGTTCTTCCACGATCGTCACTGTTCAAGTTTTTTTTTCGTGTATCACCTGTCATTCCAGGAATAGAGAGTTTGGGTTCATACATATTATGACTTCATTAAGTGAATACGCTATATGTGTGGAAAGTCCACTGTTAGCGGCATTGTTCGAAAAGTTAATCCAAATGTTTTTGTGTCAATTAGTCTTGGATTAATTTGCGGCGTCTGACTAGAAAATGGCATTTCAAAACAGTTTGTTCACGTAGGTTTTCGTCATAGGTGTCGTGTTTATGGTTTTCGCAGCTGTTTTCTTCCATTATTTTTTAGAAGGTAAAGGTCTCAAAAACGGATAATGTGTTTTAAAGTTTCATACATTTGAAATCCTCGAAGCGAATCTGGACGAAATTTTTTACACAGGAACATGTTTTTCATTGAAAAATCTTTGGCCCGATATCACGCAATCAGCCCGCCGGGAAATCAATTGACCGCCATCCGCCCGCCATCCGCCCGCGATTCGTCTACGCATGTCACGAGCGTCGTCGGCTCTTCCGATGTTGCTACATACATGTCCGAGCAACGACAACAAAAATTGCAAATACAATTTTTACACTTCTGATAGCGTGAATTCGGGTGGTTCAGTAGACGCTTGTAAAACTGTGATCTTACTTTTTATTTTTTCGGACATCGCGCTGGTTCCAGCGACGTTGCGGGAAGGTGTCCAGACTTGCAGCTTAACTTTAACACATTAGCATGTGATTTATGTTATCGATTTTCGAGTGTACTCTCTACTCATTTCAATTTTCATATTCACCAAAATTCACCCCAATACTGTGACCATCTCTCAGCCAGTACGTTTACTAATTACTTCCTTACCCAATGAGCGTTTTCGTGGCCGGAGGGTATAAACGTTTTTAGGTACCAATTTGAGGTTTATGGGTTCTCTAAAAAAAGGTATCAATTCCGCATCTGGTTTAATTATGTGCCTCTATGATGCCCACCACTGGCTGCAATGCACTCTGTATTATGCAGTGGGCTGAGAATTCTCACTAAATGGCGAGTTGAAGACTTCTCTTGTTTTCGTACCCTTCTAGTGTATTGTTATAATAATAATAATAATAATAATAATCCTATATATAAAGAATGGAAACGGCGCGACCAGAAATCCGCGGAATTGGCTGCGCCTCAACTCTTCAGCGTTGTCGATACGCAGCGCGGCGTGTCGCGCGCGGCGCCTCACAGCTGATTATTTTCATTTCCGTTTCCTCCATTTCGCCCCTTTTCTCACGTTTCCAAGTTTTTGCAGTACTGTTTGCCCTTCATTTTGTTCGCTGCTAACATAAACTTTTCGTTTTTGTAGCGCTTTCGCCCGCTAAGCCGTTTTTTTCATTTAAGTGTTCTATATTTCTGGCTCAGCGCTTATTTTTTTATTTCGACTTTTTATTCTTCGTTTTGTTTTTTCTTTGTTCTGTCTTGTTGTTTTGTAATTTCCTAATTTTGTTACGAAAAATTTTGTGGGAATTTTCGCGGCCAGATTTTTTTTCAAGGAGTTTTTGAACGATTTTCAGGCAGGAAGACGGACATTTTAGCTCTTTCTTTAAAAAAATTGAGAGAATTCTTCACTTCACACTCATCTTCTCGTAACTTTTTTTGGCTGGAGTATTTCTCACTACGGAGTTATGAAAATTTGCAGGAATCCCCTGAAAGAACAAGCAAATTTAAAAACAAACAAAATTTATTTTGAAAGAATAATAAGCAGAAAAACTTTATTGAAGAGCATTGCCCGCCAAGATGGCCCATAATTCGACGAAGCAGAACTATCACTACACGGAGGGTGACCCGCCAATGTGGCCCATCGTTCGGCGAAGCCAAACGAATACTACACGAAAGGTGGCCCGCCAAGCCGACCCATCGTTCGACGAAGCAGAACTATCACTACACGGAGGGTGACCCGCCAATGTGGCCCATCGTTCGGCGCAGCCGAGCGAATACTACACGAAGGGTTGCCCGCCAAGATGGCCCATCGTTCGACGAAGCCAAACGAATACTACACGGAGGGTGGCCTGCCAAGATGGCCCATCGTTCGACGAAGCCAAACGAGTTCTACACGGAGGGTGGCCTGCCGAAATGGCCCATCGTTCGACGAAGCCAAACAAATACTACACGAAGGGCGGCTTCGCCGAACGAGTACTACACGGAGGGTGGCCCGCCAAGACGGCCCATCGTTCGGCGAAGCCGAGCGAATACTGCGTAGATGGGGGGGGGCGTCGGCCCGTCGTTCGGCTAAGTCGAACGAGTACTACACGGAGGGTGACCGGCAAGGCTGGTCCGTCGTTGGGCGAAGCTAAGCGAATACTGCGTAGATGGGGGAGGGAAGGGGTCGAGAAAGCCGGCCTGTAGTTCGGCGCAGCCGAACGAGTACTACACGAAGGGATGCCCGCCAAGATGGACCATCGTTCGGCGAAGCCAAACGAGTTCTACACGGAGGGTGGCCTGCCAAGATGGCCCATCGTTCGACGAAGCCAAACAAATACTACACGAAGGGCGGCTTCGCCGAACGAGTACTACACGGAGGGTGGCCCGCCAAGACGGCCCATCGTTCGGCGAAGCCGAGCGAATACTGCGTAGATGGGGGGGGGCGTCGGCCCGTCGTTCGGCAAAGTCGAACGAGTACTACACGGAGGGTGACCGGCAAGGCTGGTCCGTCGTTGGGCGAAGCTAAGCGAATACTGCGTAGATGGGGGAGGGAAGGGGTCGAGAAAGCCGGCCTGTAGTTCGGCGCAGCCGAACGAGTACTACACGAAGGGATGCCCGCCAAGATGAACCATCGTTCGACGAAGCAGAACTATCACTACACGAAGGGTTGCCCGCCAAGATGGCTCATCCTTCGACGAAGCAGAGCTATCACTTCACGGAGGGTGACCCGCCAATGTGGCCCATCGTTCGGCAAAGCCGAACGAATACAACATGAAGGGTTGCCCGCTAAGATGTCCCATCGTTTGACGAAGCCAAACGAATACTACACGAAAGGCGGCTTTGCCGAACGAGTACTACACGGAGGGTGGCCAGCCAAGACGGCCCATCGTTCGACGAAGCCAAACGAATACTACATGTAGGGTGACCCGCCAATGAGGCCCATTGCTCGGCGAAGCCGAACGAGTACTACACGAAGGGTGGCCCGCCAAGATGGACCATCGTTCGGCGAAGGCGAACCAATACTACACGGGGGTGACCGGCGAGGTGGGCCCGCCATTCGGCGAATTCGAACGAATGATACACGGAGGGTGGCCCGCCAAGAAGGCTCATCGTTCGACGGAGTAGAACTATCACTACACGGAGGGTGACCCGCCAAGATGGCTCATCGTTCGGAGAAGCAGAACGAATACTACACGAATGGTGGCCCGTCAAGCCGACCCATCGTTCGACGAAGCAGAACTATCACTACACGGAGGGTGACCCGCCAATGTGGCCCATCGTTCGGCAAAGCCGAACGAACACAACACGGAGGGTGACCCACCAATGTGGCCCATCGTTCGGTGCAGCCAAACGAATACTACTCGGAGGGCGGCTTTGCCGAACGAGTACTACACGGAGGGTGGCCCGCCAAGACGGCCCATAGATCGACGAAGCCAAACGAATACTACACGGAGGGTGACCCACCAATGTGGCCCATCGTTCGGTGCAGCCAAACGAATACTACTCGGAGGGCGGCTTTGCCGAGCGAGTACAACACGAAGGGTGGCCCACCAAGACGGCCCATCGTAAAACGAAGCCGAACGAGTACTGCGTAGATGGGGGGGGAGCGGATCGGCCCGTCGTTCGGCGAAGCCTAACGAGTACTACACGGAGGCTGACCGGCAAGGCTGGTCCGTCGTTCGGCGAAGCCGAGTGAATACTGCGTAGATGGGGGAGGGGTCGGCAAAGCCGGTCTATCGTTCGGCGAAGCCGAATGAATACTATACGCAGGGTTGCACGTCAAGATGGCTAATCGTTAGACGAAGCAGAACTATCACTACATGGAGGGTGACCCGCCAATGAGGCCCATTGCTCGGCGAAGCCGAACGAATACTACACGAAGAGTGGCCCGCCAAGACGGCCCATCGTTCGGCAAAGCCGAACGAATACTGCGTAGATGGAGGGGGGTCTAGAAAGCCGGCCTGTAGTTCGGCGCAGCCGAACGAGTACTACAGGAAGGGTTGCCCGCCAAGATGGCCCATTGTTCGGCGAAGCAGAACTATCACAACACGGAGGGTTGCCCGCCAAGATGTCCCATCGTTCGACGAAGCCAAACGAATACTACGCGGAGGGCGGCTTTGCCGAACGAGTACTGCACGTAGGGTGGCCCACCAAGACGGCCCATCGTTAAACGAAGCCGAACGAATACTACACGGAGGGCGGCTTTGCCGAACGAGTACTACACGGAGGGCGGCCCGCCAAGCCGACCCATCGTTCGACGAAGCAGAACTATCACTACACGGAGGGTGGCCCGCCAAGATGGCTCATCGTTCGACGAAGCAGAACTATCACTACACGGAGGGTGGCCCGCCAAGATGGCTCATCGTTCGACGAAGCAGAACTATCACTACACGGAGGGTTACCCGCCAATGTGGCCCACTGTTCGGCAAAGCCGAACGAGTACAACACGAAGGGTGGCCCGCGAAGCCGACCCATTGTTCGGCGAAGCCGAACGAATACTGCGTAGATGGAGGGGGGTCTAGAAAGCCGGCCTGTAGTTCGGCGCAGCCGAACGAATACTACAGGAAGGGTTGCCCGCCAAGATGGCCCATTGTTCGGCGAAGCCGAGCGAATACTACACGAAGGGTTGCCCGCCAAGATGACCCATCGTTCGACGAAGCCAGACGAATACTACACGGAGGGCGGCTTTGCCGAACGAGTACTACACGGAGGGTGGCCCGCCAAGACGGCCCATCGTTCGGCGCAGCCGAGCGAATACTACACAAAGGGTTGCCCGCCAAGATGTCCCATCGTTCGACAAAGCCAAATGAATACTACACGCAGGGCGGCTTTGCCGAACGAGTACTACACGGAAAGTGGCCCGCCAAGACGGCCCATCGTTTGGCGAAGCCGAACGAATATTACACGGAGGGTGGCCTGCCAAGATGGCCCATCGTTCGACGAAGCCAAACAAATACTACATGGAGGGCGGCTTCGCCGAACGAGTACTACACGAAGGGTGGCCCACCAAGACGGTCCATCGTTTGACGAAGCCGAACGAATACTGCGTAGATGGAGGGGTCCAGAAAGCCGGCCTGTAGTCCGGCGCAGCCGAACGAGTACTACAGGAAGGGTTGCTCGCCAAGATGGCCCATTGTTCGGCGAAGCAGAACTATCACAACACGGAGGGTTGCCCGCCAAGATGTCCCATCGTTCGACGAAGCCAAACGAATACTACGCGGAGGGCGGCTTTGCCGAACGAGTACTGCACGGAGGGTGGCCCGCCAAGACGGCCCATCGTTCGATGAAGCCAAATGAATACTACACGGAGGGCGGCTTTGCCGAACGAGTACTACACGGAGGGCGGCCCGCCAAGCCGACCCATCGTTCGACGAAGCAGAACTTTCACTACACGGAGGGTGACCCGCCAAGATGGCCCATCATTCGACGAAGCAGAACTATCACTACACGGAGGGTGACCCGCCAATGTGGCCCATCGTTCGGCAAAGCCAAACGAATACTACACGAAGGGTGGCCCGCGAGGCCGACCCATGGTTCGGCGAAGCCGAACAAATACTGCGTAGATGGAGGGGGGTCTAGAAAGCCGGCCTGTAGTTTGGCGCAGCCGAACGAATACTACACGAAGGGTTGCCCGCCAAGATGTCCCATCGTTCGACGAAGCCAAACGAATACTACACGGAGGGCGGCTTTGCCGAACGAGTACTACACGGAGGGTGGCCCGCCAAGACGGCCCATCGTTTGGCGAAGCCGAACGAATACTACACGGAGGGTGGTTTGCCAAGATGGCCCATCGTTCGACGAAGCCAAACAAATACTACACGGAGGGCGGCTTCGCCGAACGAGTACTACACGAAGGGTGGCCACGGCCCATCGTTCGACGAAGCCGAACGGATACAACACGTAGGGTGGCCCGTCAGAATGGCCCATCGTTCGGCGAAGCCGAACGAACACTATACGAAGGGCGTCTTCACCGAACGAGTACTACACGGAGGCTGACCGGCAAGGCTGGTCCGTCGTTCGGCGAAGCCAAGCGAATACTGCGTAGATGGGGGGTGTGCCGGCAAAGACGGCCCATCGTTCGGCGAAGCAGAACTATCACTACATGGAAGGTGACCGGCGAGGCCGGCCCGCCGTTTGGCGCAGCCGAAAGATTACTACAAGAAGGGTTGCACGCCAAGATGGCTCATCATTCGGCGAAGCCGAACAAATACTACACGAAGGGTTGCCCGCCAAGATGACCCATCGTTCGACGAAGCCAGACGAATACTACACAGAGGGCGGCTTTGCCGAACGAGTACTACACGGAGGGTGGCCCGCCAAGACGGCCCATCGTTCGGCGCAGCCGAGCAAATACTACACGAAGGGTTGCCCGCCAAGATGTCCCATCGTTCGACGAAGCCAAACGAATACTACACGCAGGGCGGCTTTGCCGAACGAGTACTACACGGAAGGTGGCCCGCCAAGACGGCCCATCGTTTGGCGAAGCCGAACGAATATTACACGGAGGGTGGCCTGCCAAGATGGCCTATCGTTCGACGAAGCCAAACAAATACTACACGCAGGGCGGCTTCGCCGAACGAGTACTACACGAAGGGTGGCTCACCAAGACGGTCCATCGTTTGACGAAGCCGAACGAATACAACACGTAGGGTGGCCCGTCAGAATGGCCCATTGTTCGGCGGAGCCGAACGAACACTATACGAAGGGCGGCTTCGCCGAACGAGTACTACACGGAGGGTGGCCTGCCAAGACGGCCATCCTTCGGCGAAGCCGAGCGAATACTGCGTCGATGGGGAGGGGGGGGTCGACAAAGCCGGTCTATCGTTCGGCGAAGCCGAATGAATACTATACGCAGGGTTGCACGCCAAGATGGGTCATCGTTAGACGAAGCAGGACTATCACTACATGGAGGGTGACCCGGCGATGAGGCTCCAGAAGCTCGGCGACCCCGAACGACTACTACGCGAAGGGTGCCCCGCCAAGACGACCCAACGTCCGGCAAAGCCGAACCAATAGTGCGTAGATGGAGGGGGGTCTAGAAAGCCGGCCTGTAGTTCGGCGCAGCCGAACGAGTACTACAGGAAGGGTTGCTCGCCAAGATGGCCCATTGTTCGGCGAAGCAGAACTATCACAACACGGAGGGTTGCCCGCCAAGATGTCCCATCGTTCGACGAAGCCAAACGAATACTACACGGAGGCTGACCGGCAAGGCTGGTCCGTCGTTCGGCGAAGCCGAGCAAATACTGCGTAGATGGGGGGTGTGCCGGCAAAGACGGCCCATCGTTCGGCGAAGCAGAACTATCACTACATGGAGGGTGACCGGCGAGGCCGGCCCGCCGTTTGGCGCAGCCGAAAGATTACTACAAGAAGGGTTGCACGCCAAGATGGCTCATCATTCGGCGAAGCCGAACAAATACTACACGAAGGGTTGCCCGCCAAGATGACCCATCGTTCGACGAAGCCAGACGAATACTACACGGAGGGTGGCCCGCCAAGACGGCCCATCGTTCGGCGCAGCCGAGCGAATACTACACGAAGGGTTGCCCGCCAAGATGTCCCATCGTTCGACGAAGCCAAACGAATACTACACGCAGGGCGGCTTTGCCGAACGAGTACTACACGGAAGGTGGCCCGCCAAGACGGCCCATCGTTTGGCGAAGCCGAACGAATATTACACGGAGGGTGGCCTGCCAAGATGGCCCATCGTTCGACGAAGCCAAACAAATACTACACGCAGGGCGGCTTCGCCGAACGAGTACTACACGAAGGGTGGCTCACCAAGACGGTCCATCGTTTGACGAAGCCGAACGAATACAACACGTAGGGTGGCCCGTCAGAATGGCCCATCGTTCGGCGGAGCCGAACGAACACTATACGAAGGGCGGCTTCGCCGAACGAGTACTACACGGAGGGTGGCCCGCCAAGACGGCCATCCTTCGGCGAAGCCGAGCGAATACTGCGTCGATGGGGAGGGGGGGGTCGACAAAGCCGGTCTATCGTTCGGCGAAGCCGAATGAATACTATACGCAGGGTTGCACGCCAAGATGGGTCATCGTTAGACGAAGCAGAACTGTCACTACATGGAGGGTGACCGGCGAGGCCTGCCCGCCGTTTGGCGCAGCCGAAAGATTACTACAAGAAGGGTAGCACGCCAAGATGGCTCATCATTCGGCGAAGCCGAACAAATACTACACGAAGGGTTGCCCGCCAAGATGACCCATCGTTCGACGAAGCCAGACGAATACTACACGGAGGGCGGCTTTGCCGAACGAGTACTACACGGAAGGTGGCCCGCCAAGACGGCCCATCGTTTGGCGAAGCCGAACGAATATTACACGGAGGGTGGCCTGCCAAGATGGCCCATCGTTCGACGAAGCCAAACAAATACTACACGCAGGGCGGCTTCGCCGAACGAGTACTACACGAAGGGTGGCTCACCAAGACGGTCCATCGTTTGACGAAGCCGAACGAATACAACACGTAGGGTGGCCCGTCAGAATGGCCCATTGTTCGGCGGAGCCGAACGAACACTATACGAAGGGCGGCTTCGCCGAACGAGTACTACACGGAGGGTGGCCCGCCAAGACGGCCATCCTTCGGCGAAGCCGAGCGAATACTGCGTCGATGGGGAGGGGGGGGGGTCGACAAAGCCGGTCTATCGTTCGGCGAAGCCGAATGAATACTATACGCAGGGTTGCACGCCAAGATGGGTCATCGTTAGACGAAGCAGAACTATCACTACATGGAGGGTGACCCGGCGATGAGGCCCATTGCTCGGCGAAGCCGAACGAATACTACACGAAGGGTGGCCCGCCAAGACGGCCCATCGTTCGGCAAAGCCGAACGAATACTGCGTAGATGGAGGGGGGTCTAGAAAGCCGGCCTGTAGTTCGGCGCAGCCGAACGAGTACTACAGGAAGGGTTGCTCGCCAAGATGGCCCATTATTCGGCGAAGCAGAACTATCACAACACGGAGGGTTGCCCGCCAAGATGTCCCATCGTTCGACGAAGCCAAACAAATACTACACGGAGGCTGACCGGCAAGGCTGGTCCGTCGTTCGGCGAAGCCGAGCGAATACTGCGTAGATGGGGGGTGTGCCGGCAAAGACGGCCCATCGTTCGGCGAAGCAGAACTATCACTACATGGAGGGTGACCGGCGAGGCCGGCCCGCCGTTTGGCGCAGCCGAAAGATTACTACAAGAAGGGTTGCACGCCAAGATGGCTCATCATTCGGCGAAGCCGAACAAATACTACACGAAGGGTTGCCCGCCAAGATGACCCATCGTTCGACGAAGCCAGACGAATACTACACGGAGGGTGGCCCGCCAAGACGGCCCATCGTTCGGCGCAGCCGAGCGAATACTACACGAAGGGTTGCCCGCCAAGATGTCCCATCGTTCGACGAAGCCAAACGAATACTACACGCAGGGCGGCTTTGCCGAACGAGTACTACACGGAAGGTGGCTCGCCAAGACGGCCCATCGTTTGGCGAAGCCGAACGAATACTACGTGGAGGGTGGCCCGCCAAGACGGCCCATCGTTCGGCGAAGCAGAACTATCACTACATGGAGGGTGACCGGCGAGGCCGGCCCGCCGTTTGGCGCAGCCGAAAGATTACTACAAGAAGGGTTGCACGCCAAGATGGCTCATCATTCGGCGAAGCCGAACAAATACTACACGGAGGGTGACCGACGAGGCCGGTCCGTCGTTCGGCGAAGTTCAACGAATACTACACGGAGGGTAGCCCGCTTAGACGGCCCATCGTTTGACGAAGCCGAGCGAATACTACACGAAGGGTTGCCCGCCAAGATGTCCCATCGTTCGACGGAGCCGAACGAACACTATACGAAGGGCGTCTTCGCCGAACGAGTATTACACGGAGGCTGACCGGCAAGGCTGGTCCGTCGTTCGGCGAAGCCGAGCGAATACTGCGTAGATGGGGGGGGGGGTGTGCCGGCAAAGCCGGTCTATCGTTCGGCGAAGCCGAACGAATATTACACGCAGGGTGGCCCGCCAAGACGGCCCATCTTTCGGCGAAGCAGAACTATCACTACATGGAGGGTGACCGGCGAGGCCGGCCCGCCGTTCGGCGCAGCCGAAAGATTACTACAAGAAGGGTTGCACGCCAAGATGGCTCATCATTCGGCGAAGCCGAACAAATACTACACGGAGGGTGACCGACGAGGCCGGTCCGTCGTTCGGCGAAGTTCAACGAATACTACACGGAGGGTAGCCCGCTTAGACGGCCCATCGTTTGACGAAGCCGAGCGAATACTACACGAAGGGTTGCCCGCCAAGATGTCCCATCGTTCGACGGAGCCAAACGAATGCTACACGGAGGGCGGCTTTGCCGAACGAGTACTACACGGAGGGTGGCCCGTCAAAATGACCCATCGTTCGGCGGAGCCGAACGAATACTACGTGGAGGGTGGCCCGCCAAGATGGCCCATCGTTCGACGAAGCAGAACGAATACTGCGTGGATGGGGGGGGGGAAGGGGTCGAGAAAGACGGTCTGTAGTTCGGCGCAGTCGAAAGAATACTACACGAAAGGTTGCCCGCCAAGATGGACCATGGCTGCCACGGGCTAGTGACCCGAAGGGTCACTAGTAATAATAATAATAATAATATCCTATATATAAAGAATGGAAACGGCGCGACCAGAAATCCGCGGAATTGGCTGCGCCTCAACTCTTCAGCGTTGTCGATACGCAGCGCGGCGTGTCGCGCGCGGCGCCTCACAGCTGATTATTTTCATTTCCGTTTCCTCCATTTCGCCCCTTTTCTCACGTTTCCTAGTTTTTGCAGTACTGTTTGCCCTTCATTTTGTTCGCTGCTAACATAAACTTTTCGTTTTTGTAGCGCTTTCGCCCGCTAAGCCGTTTTTTTCATTTAAGTGTTCTATATTTCTGGCTCAGCGCTTATTTTTTTATTTCGACTTTTTATTCTACGTTTTGTTTTTTCTTTGTTCTGTCTTGTTGTTTTGTAATTTCCTAATTTTGTTGCGAAAAATTTTGTGGGAATTTTCGCGGCCAGATTTTTTTTCAAGGAGTTTTTGAACGATTTTCAGGCAGAAAGACGGACATTTAGCTCTTTCTTTAAAAAAATTGAGAGAATTCTTCACTTCACACTCATCTTCTCGTAACTTTTTTTGGCTGGAGTATTTCTCACTACGGAGTTATGAAAATTTGCAGGAATCCCCTGAAAGAACAAGCAAATTTAAAAACAAACAAAATTTATTTTGAAAGAATAATAAGCAGAAAAACTTTATTGAAGAGCATTGCCCGCCAAGATGGCCCATAATTCGACGAAGCAGAACTATCACTACACGGAGGGTGACCCGCCAATGTGGCCCATCGTTCGGCGAAGCCAAACGAATACTACACGAAAGGTGGCCCGCCAAGCCGACCCATCATTCGACAAAGCAGAACTATCACTACACGGAGGGTGACCCGCCAATGTGGCTCATCGTTCGGCGGAGCCGAGCGAATACTACATGAAGGGTTGCCCGCCAAGATGGCCCATCGTTCGACGAAGCCAAACGAATACTACACGGAGGGTGGCCTGCCAAGATGGCCCATCGTTCGACGAAGCCAAACGAGTTCTACACGGAGGGTGGCCTGCCGAAATGGCCCATCGTTCGACGAAGCCAAACAAATACTACACGAAGGGCGGCTTCGCCGAACGAGTACTACACGGAGGGTGGCCCGCCAAGACGGCCCATCGTTCGGCGAAGCCGAGCGAATACTGCGTAGATGGGGGGGGGGCGTCGGCCCGTCGTTCGGCAAAGTCGAACGAGTACTACACGGAGGGTGACCGGCAAGGCTGGTCCGTCGTTGGGCGAAGCTAAGCGAATACTGCGTAGATGGGGGAGGGAAGGGGTCGAGAAAGCCGGCCTGTAGTTCGGCGCAGCCGAACGAGTACTACACGAAGGGATGCCCGCCAAGATGGACCATCGTTCGGCGAAGCCAAACGAGTTTTACACGGAGGGTGGCCTGCCAAGATGGCCCATCGTTCGACGAAGCCAAACAAATACTACACGAAGGGCGGCTTCGCCGAACGAGTACTACACGGAGGGTGGCCCGCCAAGACGGCCCATCGTTCGGCGAAGCCGAGCGAATACTGCGTAGATGGGGGGGGGCGTCGGCCCGTCGTTCGGCAAAGTCGAACGAGTACTACACGGAGGGTGACCGGCAAGGCTGGTCCGTCGTTGGGCGAAGCTAAGCGAATACTGCGTAGATGGGGGAGGGAAGGGGTCGAGAAAGCCGGCCTGTAGTTCGGCGCAGCCAAACGAGTACTACACGAAGGGATGCCCGCCAAGATGAACCATCGTTCGACGAAGCAGAACTATCACTACACGAAGGGTTGCCCGCCAAGATGGCTCATCCTTTGACGAAGCAGAGCTATCACTTCACGGAGGGTGACCCGCCAATGTGGCCCATCGTTCGGCAAAGCCGAACGAATACAACACGAAGGGTTGCCCGCTAAGATGTCCCATCGTTTGACGAAGCCAAACGAATACTACACGAAAGGCGGCTTTGCCGAACGAGTACAACACGGAGGGTGGCCAGCCAAGACGGCCCATCGTTCGACGAAGCCAAACGAATACTACATGTAGGGTGACCCGCCAATGAGGCCCATTGCTCGGCGAAGCCGAACGAGTACTACACGAAGGGTGGCCCGCCAAGATGGACCATCGTTCGGCGAAGGCGAACCAATACTACACGGGGGTGACCGGCGAGGTGGGCCCGCCATTCGGCGAAACCGAACGAATGATACACGGAGGGTGGCCCGCCAAGAAGGCTCATCGTTCGACGAGGCAGAACTATCACTACACGGAGGGTGGCCCGCCAAGATGGCTCATCGTTCGGAGAAGCAGAACGAATACTACACGAATGGTGGCCCGCCAAGCCGACCCATCGTTCGACGAAGCAGAACTATCACTACACGGAGGGTGACCCGCCAATGTGGCCCATCGTTTGGCAAAGCCGAACGAATACTACACGGAGGGTGACCCGCCAATGTGGCCCATCGTTCGGTGCAGCCGAGCGAATACAACACGAAGGGCGGCTTTGCCGAACGAGTACTACACGGAGGGTGGCCCGCCAAGGCGGCCCATCGTTCGACGAAGCCAAACGAATACTACACGGAGGGGGACCCACCAATGTGGCCCATCGTTCGGTGCAGCCAAACGAATACTACTCGGAGGGCGGCTTTGCCGAGCGAGTACAACACGAAGGGTGGCCCACCAAGACGGCCCATCGTAAAACGAAGCCGAACGAATACTACACGGAGGGCGGCTTTGCCGAACGAGTACTACACGGAGGGCGGCCCGCCAAGCCGACCCATCGTTCGACGAAGCAGAACTATCACTACACGGAGGGTGGCCCGCCAAGATGGCTCATCGTTCGACGAAGCAGAACTATCACTACACGGAGGGTGGCCCGCCAAGATGGCTCATCGTTCGACGAAGCAGAACTATCACTACACGGAGGTTTACCGGCCAATGTGGCCCACTGTGCGGCAAAGCCAAACGAGTACAACGCGAAGGGTGGCCCGCGAAGACGACCCATTGCGAAGACGACCCCCCCGTACTGCGTAGATGGGGGAGCGGATCGGCCCGTCGTTCGGCGAAGCCTAACGAGTACTACACGGAGGCTGACCGGCAAGGCTGGTCCGTCGTTCGGCGAAGCCGAGTGAATACTGCGTAGATGGGGGAGGGGTCGGCAAAGCCGGTCTATCGTTCGGCGAAGCCGAATGAATACTATACGCAGGGTTGCACGTCAAGATGGCTAATCGTTAGACGAAGCAGAACTATCACTACATGGAGGGTGACCCGCCAATGAGGCCCATTGCTCGGCGAAGCCGAACGAATACTACACGAAGAGTGGCCCGCCAAGATGGCTCCATCGTTCGGCAAAGCCGAACGAATACTGCGTAGATGGAGGGGGGTCTAGAAAGCCGGCCTGTAGTTCGGCGCAGCCGAACGAGTACTACAGGAAGGGTTGCCCGCCAAGATGGCCCATTGTTCGGCGAAGCAGAACTATCACAACACGGAGGGTTGCCCGCCAAGATGTCCCATCGTTCGACGAAGCCAAACGAATACTACGCGGAGGGCGGCTTTGCCGAACGAGTACTGCACGTAGGGTGGCCCACCAAGACGGCCCATCGTTAAACGAAGCCGAACGAATACTACACGGAGGGCGGCTTTGCCGAACGAGTACTACACGGAGGGCGGCCCGCCAAGCCGACCCATCGTTCGACGAAGCAGAACTATCACTACACGGAGGGTGGCCCGCCAAGATGGCTCATCGTTCGACGAAGCAGAACTATCACTACACGGAGGGTGGCCCGCCAAGATGGCTCATCGTTCGACGAAGCAGAACTATCACTACACGGAGGGTTACCGGCCAATGTGGCCCACTGTGCGGCAAAGCCAAACGAGTACAACGCGAAGGGTGGCCCGCGAAGACGACCCATTGTTCGGCGAAGCCGAACAAATACTGCGTAGATGGAGGGGGGTCTAGAAAGCCGGCCTGTAGTTCGGCGCAGCCGAACGAATACTACAGGAAGGGTTGCCCGCCAAGATGGCTCATTGTTCGGCGAAGCCGAGCGAATACTACACGAAGGGTTGCCCGCCAAGATGACCCATCGTTCGACGAAGCCAGACGAATACTACACGGAGGGCGGCTTTGCCGAACGAGTACTACACGGAGGGTGGCCCGCCAAGACGGCCCATCGTTCGGCGCAGCCGAGCGAATACTACACAAAGGGTTGCCCGCCAAGATGTCCCATCGTTCGACAAAGCCAAATGAATACTACACGCAGGGCGGTTTTGCCGAACGAGTACTACACGGAAACTGGCCCGCCAAGACGGCCCATCGTTTGGCGAAGCCGAACGAATATTACACGGAGGGTGGCCTGCCAAGATGGCCCATCGTTCGACGAAGCCAAACAAATACTACATGGAGGGCGGCTTCGCCGAACGAGTACTACACGAAGGGTGGCCCACCAAGACGGTCCATCGTTTGACGAAGCCGAACGAATACTGCGTAGATGGAGGGGGTCCAGAAAGCCGGCCTGTAGTTCGGCGCAGCCGAACGAGTACTACAGGAAGGGTTGCTCGCCAAGATGGCCCATTGTTCGGCGAAGCAGAACTATCACAACACGGAGGGTTGCCCGCCAAGATGTCCCATCGTTCGACGAAGCCAAACGAATACTACGCGGAGGGCGGCTTTGCCGAACGAGTACTGCACGGAGGGTGGCCCGCCAAGACGGCCCATCGTTCGATGAAGCCAAATGAATACTACACGGAGGGCGGCTTTGCCGAACGAGTACTACACGGAGGGCGGCCCGCCAAGCCGACCCATCGTTCGACGAAGCAGAACTTTCACTACACGGAGGGTTGCCCGCCAAGATGGCTCATCGTTTGACGAAGCAGAACTATCACTACACGGAGGGTGACCCGCCAATGTGGCTCATCGTTCGGCAAAGCCGAACGATTACAACACGAAGGGGGGCCCGCGGAGCCGACCCGTGGTTGGGCGAAGCCAAACGAATACTGCGTAGATGGAGGGGGGTCTAAAAAGCCGGCCTGTAGTTTGGCGCAGCCGAACGAATACTACACGAAGGGTTGCCCGCCAAGATGTCCCATCGTTCGACGAAGCCAGACGAATACTACACGGAGGGCGGCTTTGCCAAACGAGTACTACACGGAGGGTGGCCCGCCAAGACGGCCCATCGTTCGGCGCAGCCGAGCGAATACTACACAAAGGGTTGCCCGCCAAGATGTCCCATCGTTCGACAAAGCCAAATGAATACTACACGCAGGGCGGCTTTGCCGAACGAGTACTACACGGAAGGTGGCCCGCCAAGACGGCCCATCGTTTGGCGAAGCCGAACGAATATTACACGGAGGGTGGCCTGCCAAGATGGCCTATCGTTCGACGAAGCCAAACAAATACTACACGCAGGGTGGCTTCGCCGAACGAGTACTACACGAAGGGTGGCTCACCAAGACGGTCCATCGTTTGACGAAGCCGAACGAATACAACACGTAGGGTGGCCCGTCAGAATGGTCGGCCATTGTTCGGCGGAGCCGAACGAACACTATACGAAGGCGGCTTCGCCGAACGAGTACTACACGGAGGGTGGCCCGCCAAGACGGCCATCCTTCGGCGAAGCCGAGCGAATACTGCGTCGATGGGGAGGGGGTCGACAAATCCGGTCTATCGTTCGGCGAAGCCGAATGAATACTATACGCAGGGTTGCACGCCAAGATGGGTCATCGTTAGACGAAGCAGAACTATCACTACATGGAGGATGACCCGGCGATGAGGCCCATAGCTCGGCGAAGCCGAACGAATACTACACGAAGGGTGGCCCGCCAAGATGGCTCCATCGTTCGGCAAAGCCGAACGAATACTGCGTAGATGGAGGGGGTCTAGAAAGCCGGCTCGTAGTTCGGCGCAGCCGAACGAGTACTACAGGAAGGGTTGCTCGCCAAGATGGCCCATTGTTCGGCGAAGCAGAACTATCACAACACGGAGGGTTGCCCGCCAAGATGTCCCATCGTTCGACGAAGCCAAACGAATACTACACGGAGGCTGACCGGCAAGGCTGGTCCGTCGTTCGGCGAAGCCGAGCAAATACTGCGTAGATGGGGGGTGTGCCGGCAAAGACGGCCCATCGTTCGGCGAAGCAGAACTATCACTACATGGAGGGTGACCGGCGAGGCCGGCCCGCCGTTTGGCGCAGCCGAAAGATTACTACAAGAAGGGTTGCACGCCAAGATGGTTTCATCATTCGGCGCAGCCGAGCAAATACTACACGGAGGGTTGCTTGCCAAGATGTCCCATCGTTCGACGAAGCCAAACGAGTACTACACGGAGGGTGGCCCGCCAAGACGGCCCATCGTCCGGCGCAGCCGAGCGAATACTACACGAAGGGTTGCCCGCCAAGATGTCCCATCGTTCGACGAAGCCAAACGAATACTACACGCAGGGCGGCTTTGCCGAACGAGTACTACACGGAAGGTGGCCCGCCAAGACGGCCCATCGTTTGGCGAAGCCGAACGAATATTACACGGAGGGTGGCCTGCCAAGATGGCCCATCGTTCGACGAAGCCAAACAAATACTACACGCAGGTGGCTTCGCCGAACGAGTACTACACGAAGGGTGGCTCACCAAGACGGTCCATCGTTTGACGAAGCCGAACGAATACAACACGTAGGGTGGCCCGTCAGATTGGTCGGTCTATCGTTCGGCGGAGCCGAACGAACACTATCCGAAGGGGGGGTTGGCCGAACGAGTACTACACGGAGGGTGGCCCGCCAAGACGGCCATCCTTCGGCGAAGGCGAGCGAATACTGCGTCGATGGGGAGAGGGGGTCGACAAAGCCGGTTCTATCGTTCGGCGAAGCCGAATGAATACTATACGCAGGGTTGCACGCCAAGATGGGTCATCGTTAGACGAAGCAGAACTGTCACTACATGGAGGGTGACCGGCGAGGCCTGCCCGCCGTTTGGCGCAGCCGAAAGATTACTACAAGAAGGGTAGCACGCCAAGATGGCTCATCATTCGGCGAAGCCGAACAAATACTACACGAAGGGTTGCCCGCCAAGATGACCCATCGTTCGACGAAGCCAGACGAATACTACACGGAGGGCGGCTTTGCCGAACGAGTACTACACGGAAGGTGGCCCGCCAAGACGGCCCATCGTTTGGCGAAGCCGAACGAATATTACACGGAGGGTGGCCTGCCAAGATGGCCCATCGTTCGACGAAGCCAAACAAATACTACACGGAGGGCGGCTTTGCCGAACGAGTACTACACGGAAGGTGGCCCGCCAAGACGGCCCATCGTTTGGCGAAGCCGAACGAATACTACACGGAGGGTGGTTTGCCAAGATGGCCCATCGTTCGACGAAGCCAAACAAATACTACACGGAGGGCGGCTTCGCCGAACGAGTACTACACGAAGGGTGGCCACGGCCCATCGTTCGACGAAGCCGAACGGATACAACACGTAGGGGTGGCCCGTCAGAATGGTCGGCATCAGCCCGGCGAAGCCGAACGAACACTATACGAAGGGCGTCTTCACCGAACGAGTACTACACGGAGGCTGACCGGCAAGGCTGGTCCGTCGTTCGGCGAAGCCAAGCGAATACTGCGTAGATGGGGGTGTGCCGGCAAAGACGGCCCATCGTTCGGCGAAGCAGAACTATCACTACACGGAAGGTGACTGGCGAGGCCGGCTCCGCCGTTTGGCGCAGCCGAAAGATTACTACAAGAAGGGTTGCACGCCAAGATGGTTTCATCATTCGGCGGAGCCGAACGACTACTACACTAAGGGTTGCCCGCCAAGATGACCCATCCTTCGACGAAGCCAGACGAATACTACACCGAGGGCGGCTTTGCCGAACGAGGACTACACGGAGGGTGGCCCGCCAAGACGGCTCCATCGTTCGGCGCAGCCGAGCAAATACTACACGAAGGGTTGCCCGCCAAGATGTCCCATCCTTCGACGAAGCCAAACGAATACTACCCGCAAGGCGGCTTTGCCGAACGAGTACTACACGGAAGGTGGCCCGCCAAGACGGCCCATCGTTTGGCGAAGCCGAACGAATATTACACGGAGGGTGGCCTGCCAAGATGGCCTATCGTTCGACGAAGCCAAACAAATACTACACGCAGGGCGGCTTCGCCGAACGAGTACTACACGAAGGGTGGCTCACCAAGACGGTCCATCGTTTGACGAAGCCGAACGAATACAACACGTAGGGTGGCTCGTCAGAATGGTCCCATTGTTCGGCGGAGCCGAACGAACACTATACGAAGGGCGGCTTCGCCGAACGAGTACTACACGGAGGGTGGCCCGCCAAGACGGCCATCCTTCGGCGAAGCCGAGCGAATACTGCGTCGATGGGGAGGGGGTCGACAAAGCCGGTTCATCGTTCGGCGAAGCCGAATGAATACTATACGCAGGGGTTGCAAGCCAAGATGGGTCATCGTTAGACGAAGCAGAACTATCACTACATGGAGGGTGACCCGGCGATGAGGCTCCATAGCTCGGCGAAGCCGAACGAATACTACACGAAGGGTGGCCCGCCAAGACGGCCCATCGTTCGGCAAAGCCGAACGAATACTGCGTAGATGGAGGGGGGTCTAGAAAGCCGGCCTGTAGTTCGGCGCAGCCGAACGAGTACTACAGGAAGGGTTGCTCGCCAAGATGGCCCATTGTTCGGCGAAGCAGAACTATCACAACACGGAGGGTTGCCCGCCAAGATGTCCCATCGTTCGACGAAGCCAAACGAATACTACACGGAGGCTGACCGGCAAGGCTGGTCCGTCGTTCGGCGAAGCCGAGCGAATACTGCGTAGATGGGGGGTGTGCCGGCAAAGACGGCCCATCGTTCGGCGAAGCAGAACTATCACTACATGGAGGGTGACCGGCGAGGCCGGCCCGCCGTTTGGCGCAGCCGAAAGATTACTACAAGAAGGGTTGCACGCCAAGATGGCTCATCATTCGGCGAAGCCGAACAAATACTACACGAAGGGTTGCCCGCCAAGATGACCCATCGCTCGACGAAGCCAGACGAATACTACACGGAGGGTGGCCCGCCAAGACGGCCCATCGTTCGGCGCAGCCGAGCGAATACTACACGAAGGGTTGCCCGCCAAGATGTCCCATCGTTCGACGAAGCCAAACGAATACTACACGCAGGGCGGCTTTGCCGAACGAGTACTACACGGAAGGTGGCCCGCCAAGACGGCCCATCGTTTGGCGAAGCCGAACGAATATTACACGGAGGGTGGCCTGACAAGATGGCCCATCGTTCGACGAAGCCAAACAAATACTACATGGAGGGCGGCTTCGCCGAACGAGTACTACACGAAGGGTGGCCCACCAAGACGGTCCATCGTTTGACGAAGCCGAACGAATACAACACAGCCGAACAAACACTATACGAAGGGCGGCTTTGCCGAACGAGTACTACACGGAGGGTGGCCCGCCAAGACGGCCCATCGTTCGGCGAAGCCGAGCGAATACTGCGTAGATGGGGGGGGGTCGGCAAAGCCGGTCTATCGTTCGGCGAAGCCGAATGAATACTATACGCAGGGTTGCACGCCAAGATGGCTAATCGTTAGACGAAGCAGAACTGTCACTACATGGAGGGTGACCGGCGAGGCCTGCTCCGCCGTTTGGCGCAGCCGAAAGATTACTACAAGAAGGGTAGCACGCCAAGATGGTTTCAATCATTCGGCGAAGCCGAACAAATACTACACGAAGGGTTGCCCGCCAAGATGACCCATCGTTTGACGAAGCCAGACGAATACTACACGGAGGGCGGCTTGGCCGAACGAGTACTACACGGAAGGTGGCCCGCCAAGACGGCCCATCGTTTGGCGAAGCCGAACGAATATTACACGGAGGGTGGCCTGCCAAGATGGCCCATCGTTCGACGAAGCCAAACAAATACTACACGCAGGGCGGCTTCGCCAAACGAGTACTACACGAAGGGTGGCTCACCAAGACGGTCCATCGTTTGACGAAGCCGAACGAATACAACACGTAGGGTGGCCCGTCAGAATGGTCCCATTGTTCGGCGGAGCCGAACGAACACTATACGAAGGGCGGCTTCGCCGAACGAGTACTACACGGAGGGTGGCCCGCCAAGACGGCCATCCTTCGGCGAAGCCGAGCGAATACTGCGTCGATGGGGAGGGGGGGGGGGGTCGACAAAGCCGGTCTATCGTTCGGCGAAGCCGAATGAATACTATACGCAGGGTTGCACGCCAAGATTGGTCATCGTTAGACGAAGCAGAACTATCACTACATGGAGGGTGACCAGGCGATGAGGCCCATTGCTCGGCGAAGCCGAACGAATACTACACGAAGGGTGGCCCGCCAAGACGGCCCATCTTTCGGCGAAGCAGAACTATCACTACATGGAGGGTGACCGGCGAGGCCGGCCCGCCGTTCGGCGCAGCCGAAAGATTACTACAAGAAGGGTTGCACGCCAAGATGGCTCATCATTCGGCGAAGCCGAACAAATACTACACGGAGGGTGACCGACGAGGCCGGTCCGTCGTTTGGCGAAGTTCAACGAATACTACACGGAGGGTAGCCCGCTTAGACGGCCCATCGTTTGATGAAGCCGAGCGAATACTACACGAAGGGTTGCCCGCCAAGATGTCCCATCGTTCGGACGGAGCCAAACGAATGCTACACGGAGGGCGGCTTTGCCGAACGAGTACTACACGGAGGGTGGCCCGTCAAATGACCCATCGTTCGGCGGAGCCGAACGAATACTACGTGGAGGGTGGCCCGCCAAGATGGCCCATCGTTCGACGAAGCAGAACGAATACTGCGTAGATGGGGAAGGGGTCGAGAAAGACGGTCTGTAGTTCGGCGCAGTCGAAAGAATACTACACGAAAGGTTGCCCGCCAAGATGGACCATGGCTGTTACGGGCTAGTGACCCGAAGGGTCACTAGTAATAATAATAATAATAATAATAATAATAATAATAATAATAATAATAATAATAATAATAATAATAATAATAATAATAATAATAATAATAATAATAATAATAATAATAATAATAATAATAATAATAATAATAATAATAATAATAATAATAATAATAATAATAATAATAATAATAATAATAATAATAACTTATTACGTAGCTTAAGACATACGTCAGATAAGAAAACGTAGCAAATGAAACAAAAAACAACAAAGGATGCCCATAAACCGCAGTGTTACTCCAGATAGAATCTTGATTCTTGCCAAACGCTTGAAGTGTCCGAAAAGTTGAGGGATAGGCTGTAGCCCATGCCTTACAAGGGAACCACAATAAGTCATAGTGACAATTCCAAATGAAATGGACTTTTCTAAAATCATTTTCGAACGGAAGTCCGAATATGCCCATCGCAGCTGCCTAGACCCACTCTGAAAAATGTTATAGGCATTTTTTCTCTGATTTTCCTACCTATTGTACCCTCCAAAAAGCGCATTATTTTTAAGAAAATCCGGAAACGGACCTCATAATCGTGTTCAGCGCCCAAAACTACCCCACTAAGCAAAGTTTGGGTCAAGTAACATTTTCCAAACTTTGCGCAGACTAAGAGCGTTTTTGACTTTGCGGATTTTTGGTTGGCCGTTTGTTATACCAATTAGAGAGCTCTCGAGGCGTTTTAGAAAAATATTCCAGATTTGACTGAAAATTCGCTTTGGGGGTTATTTGGGGTGCTGATCACGAATCTGAGGTTCATTTATCGATTTTCCAGAATTTTCGACTGTATTCGTTCACAGATTCCCATCGGGGGAGAATTTTATGGCAAATCGCGACTTTTGACGATTTCCGGAGTGCTACCATAGAATATGCTCAAATTATTTCTCTGGAGGTTGTTTGGAGTGCTGAACACGAATCTGATGTCAGCTTTCGATTTTCGACAGCATACGCTAGATTACGGTGGGTATACGGTAGTTTGGTCAAAGTCTCAGATTTGTCTCAAAGTTTCTATGTGGGGCTTACTCCGGGTGCTGAACACGAATTCGATGTTCATTTGTCGATTATCGAAATATTGAGGTAGGTTTTGCCTCCTGAATGGCATGTTAACAACCGTAACCCACAGTACACCTTAAAATTTGAGCAAGTAAACCCCAGATTCGTGTTCAGCACCCCAGATTACCCTTACATACATGTTTTTAGCAAAATCCGAAGGAAAATTTAGAAACACCCTAAAAATTCCATGGGGGAAGCTTATCTTGCCGCGAAGCTTTAATAAACACTCATAACTTTTTCAGAGTGGGTCTAGGCAGCTGCGATGGGCATATTCGGACTTTTCGTCCGAAAATGGTTTTAGAAAAGTACATTTCATTTGGAATGGTCAGTATGATTTATTGTGGTTCCCTTGTTAGGAGCACGTACGCAGACCCTGCTCGACAGTCGAAGCTGAATGCCCTAACATTTAATCTCGGCTTTCTATAGGAAATTTTACTGAATCATCGCGATTCCGTGAAGGTAATGAAGTGTAAAATTGTGAAACATCAATTCATGATTCTTGATATCATCTTGAACACCATACACACATCTCTCACTTTTCGCCGTGATTCCAAACTACTCAGCTTCAAGAAGTTGATTTTGTTCGTGACTATCACGCGCTTAGGCAGCGTTCAGAGTTTTCGCACCGCGACGCGATGGCACTTGTCAGCGCGACGAACGCTAGGCGACTACGCGCAATTGCGTAATTCTGGCAATTTTCCGTACCCAGGCAAAACTAATCAATATTCGGTCTTATTCTGTTTATTTTAGTGTGATGTACCTTTTTTTATCTTTTATCTGTATTATTATGGCACAATTTTGTTTTCGTTGCTACAACTTGCTTCTTTAATGACGAAACAAGTAAAAAGACATCGGGAGTAAATGATGCTTAGATTTTTTTTTTGGAGTTGATAGTACAGAATACGGAGGTTTCGGTGAAATGAGACCGAATTATGATTGTGTCGCTTGTAAACCGTAAAAAAACTTTATAGCTCGTCAACTCTTTGAAACCATCACACTGTCCTTTAAAGGCAGTGGTCACGATGAAAAACGTTGTCGAAAAAACTACAAAAATCAGCCTAGATCAAAAACAGCTGAAAAACTATGAAGGTAGCGCGGTGAAAAACGGTCTACAAATAGAGTTTTTAGGGCCCAAAGAAGCTAGTTCGTGCACACGTGCACAGCGATGACGAAACAGATCGCAGTCTCATGCCGAGCAGTCAAAAATCATCGACATTCAGAGGACGAAATAAATGCAAATTTAACGAATAAAAACAGTTGAATAGTGAAAGCATCACTTCAATCGATGTTTTTGACTAGATGTGTTCATAAATTCGAAGGTTCATTGATTGACATTCAATTTCAAGCTAGCTGATGTTCTTGATATAAGAGGTCATCGATGCCGATGATGTGGAGAGGGCTCGTCCACCATCAAAAGACAAGAAAGTTCAGGTTTCAAATTCGGCCCAAAACAGTGGTTTTTTCGCGATTTTTTCTTATAGGTCCTACTACTCGAGACCCAGGAAAGGATTTGGAGAGAAAAAGACGACAAGCATATTTGATCGCGACCACTGCCTTCAAATATGCAGACAAAATTGTTTGCAGTATCATCTGAGAACAATACAATAACCCATGACAATTTCAATCAACCTAGTCTTTGAAAAGGCTTGAGAAAATCAAAAACACCCCTTGAGTTCCCGATGATGGAAGAAAAAATGATGACAATCGCTCCGCGACCATCGCGTCGCGTTGCATTCCAACGCGACGCGATAGTCGCGGAGCGATTACAATTTGCGCGCCAAACTCGATGGTCGCGCCTCTTCGTGTGAACACCTAGCAACGACGCGACGCGACGTCGCTTGATCGATAAGTAGGCTAATCATAACGACGCGTCGCGCTGCGAATGAACTCTAGACACCGCCTTAGGGGTCGTTTATACTTCCGCCGCCGAGCGGCGCGGCGAAGTGCCATTATACCGTATCGATCGTGCCGCGCGGCGTGATCAATATTACATGAATGCAATGTGCCGCGCCGCTCGGCGGAGGTAGTATAAACGACCCCTTACAGTTGACAATTGCGGTTCAGTGCCTATAAAGGAACTGTTCAAATGATCATTATGCGTTTCGGTACGAGTCCAAAAAGTACTTTTTTCGTACGTAGAAATTCATCCTTTTCTGTTGATCACGTAAAACAAGCGCATAGTGAAACGTCGTTTTATCCACCGTCGCATATCCGATTTCGTGGGCAAGTAGATTTCTTGTTCAAACGAATCCTCTTCGGATACGCTACCGCATTATCCGAGTTTTGACTGATTCAAAATCTGTGAAATTGACAGAATGTTTGTCAGAATCGAACCATTCTCCCCGAATACGAAAAAAAAACAAGCATGATACGACTCATTCCGACAATCAACAAATTGAAAAATATTGTATTATCACAACTATAGTTGAACGTATCGCTCTGATACATTGCGTTCTTTACTCTGCATTGGCGCAAACTCGGTGCGCGTATGTTACGCCGGGATCATACTTTCCGCGATCAGCGATAGCGACAGTGAATATCAGGCAAATTGATTTTTGGTCGATTTGGTTGGTAAACATTGCGTCGCGTCGCTCGTCGCTGGAAGTAGGATTCCGGCCTTATCGTTTACATGCACTGCGTTCTCGCCAATGCGCAATATGGAAGAATGCAAAGTATCAGTTCCGACTATACACTACTGCGCATTCTTTTTCGGCTGCGACGGCGTAGCCCGAGACTTTTTCATGCAGAAAGCACCACATCTCCATGGCTATGTTGAAAACCCGGAACTTCGTCCTTGATTTTTCATGGAAAATAGTTGTAATAGCCCTCGAAAGCCGACGAACTTTAGAATAACGAGCTCTCTCAAAGGCCAAAACGGCTTACTAAGTGAACTCCTTTTGGTCAGTGTAGCCACTCCGAGTGAAATATGGTTGCTGAGAGCTATTTTTGGACGTGGAATCCGAATATGAAGTCCGCAGCCACCTAAGTACTGAGAAAACGTTAAAATTGTCGCAGGACCCACACCAAGAAAAGTTTCTTAAAGGCAGCATACACGCTCGCAAAAGTTGTTGAGATAACTACATTAGTGGGGTTGTACGGGCCCTAGAAAAGCCTTCAAGAAGTTGGGAGAGTTGAAAACGAGTTGAAATGACCGTATTTGAGCCGTATTGAGTCACAAAATCATCCTTTCTCCGCCCACCGATACGGGCTCCGCCCCTCAATACCAATGTTCAATGCTCGACTACGGTCATTTTGGCTCATTTTTTACGCTTCTAACGTCGTAAGCGTTCCAGAAAGGGTCGTACGAATACATTAGCGTCGTTATCCCAACAAGTTTGTCGCTAGCTACGCTATTTCAGCCAATGCAGTAAAACTCGTCCACTTCTGGGCCAATGTAGATCGACCCGTTATATCTTCATTTCAGTTGATTTTTTTCTGGTTTTTTCGTTATCTCTGAATATTAACAGCTTCAGACCTTCGATTCATTCCATAAAATTGATATCATTTTTGAGCGTGTATGCTGCCTTTAAAGGCATTCTTCAGGACTGCTAATGGTCTTAAACGGTAAGGTACAGAGCGTGGTTTTTTAAATTCAGTGTTCACGATGGAAATTCCTGTTCTGTATTGCTGCCTTTCTTGAAAACGGTCCCATTCTGATTCCAATGATGTCTCTGGAATCGTACGAGACCTTCGGGGAACGGAGTTATGGTCCCTCGAAAGTTGAGCTAGGGAAGCATGGCGGACGAGTTGTCCGAGGCTTGTAACTTCCGTCTTTTGCAGCCAATGTATGCCAGCTGACCTGTGTAAAGAGAGAAGTTGAGAATGAAGGGAAGAACGGGGCTTTTGACCGGAAACCATCCCTCATTTCACAATCTCGAGTGTTCCATTGTTTACGTCGAGGGGCGGAAAGGGTCCGGACTTGCCCGAAGTGGCGGGGTTTGCCCTTTTCTCTAAGCCCTTTTGCGGCTCCTGGGTAGCTTTTCGTTCCGTTTCTTCGACGCTGTTCTGCTTCTGGGAGCCACGAGAAGCATCTGTCATGGACAATTCGAGAATGAAGTTTATCGTGAACTTTGACTTTAAAGCTAGGATTTTTACGGGTCCCAAATTTAGAGCTTACAGTACCGAGCATATTTTTTGCAAATAAAGCGTTTTGCGGCGTTTTTTTGCGCTCACAAAGCGCCGCATCGCCATAACTCACTTTAAAGTGGACGAAATGAGTTTTTCAGGCAGTTTTCGTGTTACTCTCGGTGGGGGGTAAGTAGCGGTATATGTAAAAAGCTTTTCTAGCTCCGGTTTTGATTTGAAAAATGCATACTTCCTTCTAAAATTCACATCGACCACAGGTGAAAACGTGACAGATTTCCGCTATCATTACCGTCTGATCACTTCATTGTGAGGAGTTTATAGGTGCAAATGTCATTTTCGATAAACTTCTGGAGTTGAATCTATCATTTTGTAACACTGTCGTATATGACTCAACGAAGGCAATCCAGAAATTACTTCAGGATTGAAATTGGACCACTTTAAAGCGAGTTATGGCGTTGCGGCGCTTTGTTAGCACAAAAAACGCCGCAAAACGCTTTCTTTGCAAAAAAATATGCTCGGTACCGTAAGTTACTGCGGTTTTAAAACCCTAGTTTATGTTCGTGGATTTCTATGTAGCGGTCTTCGGCGTTACTCTGAGACGGTTAAAGTTCGTATCCGGGGTACATCGACTACGCTGAACTCCAGTATCTTACTCTCGTGACCCCTTAATTTCAAAAATGCCTCTTTTTGGCGGGACCACACCCGAGAACGGTGTGATCCCGTTTACTGCAGCGGTGTTCAGCCTCTATAGTACACTGTGAAAAAGAATACTCAGGGGGAATCGACCCCGCTCGACTCAAATATACTACTCTCCTGACTCGTACTTTGCAAAGACATTTAGCATTAAGCAGACGAACTGATTTGGACACTTTACTTTGAGGATTCATATGTCTTGACTGTAATTTTGGAAGCACCTCTACTATGGCTTCACCCTAAACTTTCTTATTGCAGTTCATCACTCGTATTTTTGTTCAAACAGCATTTACAGTCGAGTCGCAATGCATATTTGAATTACATGTGAAAAAACTGCTGCTTACGGTTTTTCCTCACACACAGGAGTGTCCAGTTGGTCTTCCTCCAGAGGTCAGAACCCCCCCCCTCCCCCAATCGGCTCATTGACCGTCGGACAGAATTTTGCATTGGAGCACGCTTCTCGCGCTATACCCCCATGAGATTTTTCAGGAGTTTTGAAAGAAATTTGGATTTGGCTCAAAACGTGTATGTAGGGGTAATCTAGGTTGCTATCACAAGGTAGCTGAGTTGATCGCAAAACTCAGACGACAGACAGGACACGAACCTTTATTGCACGCTTTCCGGCCGATAGTGTTACCATTACACCACCGACACCCCGCTCTGCATTCCTCAGCTACTCAGAACTTTCCAGCCTAGCTATTTCCGCCTTATAAGTATGTAGCCTGATAGCATCATGCTACATACCATAAAGACGCAAATACCTAGAACTCAAGACCCATGTATCATTCCTCAAAGACGCATGTAACAAACGATGAACACGCAGGCGCCTTACATTAAAGGCGCATGAATCATTCCTCAAAGACGTACGTAACAAACGCTTAACACCCAGGCGCCTTGCTCTATGTTTGCGTGCCCAAAACACTGAAAATCTCCTAGCCCTCGTCACGGCGGCGGTTGTGGACTCGAGAGAGACCAATCAACTAATTATTTCAAATAACAACGACTTGCCCTTATGATGCGCGCCGTACATCGCGTGAGCTTGCAATCGATGTTCAACATGTGCATGATGATAAGTACGGCAACGGCCCAATCTTCGTGGGCAAAAACACTAATTATCTTCATATTTGACTACGACAAGTGCATTAATGGATAGCTCAAGGTTTCTACGTTCTTGCAGTTAACAAATAAAAGAACAAAACAATATGACATTGAGATTATTACTGATTATTATTAAATAACTATGAGATTTAACCTTCCTCGGGAAGATTGTTTCATACCTCGAGCTCGCAGATACCTTACTGCAGAGAAACGTTGTTACTGCAATACTGGCCATTATTTTGGCGTTTTTGGCCAAAAAAAAAACGCTAAAAAGCATTTTTTCGCTCTTTTTTCCATAACTCTGTTTAAAAGGGTCCATTTTGGAATCTAACAAGATATTGGGAATCAGCATCGTGTGCTCTTTTTTTCTGGAATAACACATGGCTCCCTCTTCAACAAGATATGTATGCAAAATTAGACAAGAAACAATCAACCCGAATCGCGATTTCGCAAAGCATTTATGGTGTTACGCCTAAATGCTTTGTACAAAGTATGTCAAATGGTGCAAATGCTAAAAGAGAGTACTCTCGATCCTGATTCCAAATATTTCTTCGGGTTCTCAAATTGACCATCATGAACAGAGTTAAGGCAAAAGGGCGCCTACCGATTGTTTTAATTTTCGACGAAATTAGGGAGACGATATTCACCGTCGACACGTAACTGTGCGTAACTGAATTTTGTATTTTCGTGAAGCGCGAATCGTAATTTAGCGAAAATGCGAAATTTATAGTGGACCTATACTTTTGCACTGCGCTATATACCAGAAAGAATCAGGTTGCCTATGTAAGTTCAAACCGAATTTCAGGGCGTAAAATTGCGGATCACACGAATTTCTATGTAATATGTGGATATTGAGTTTTAGATTTGACGCCGACAAAGCGTTAATGTACGCGCGGACGGGTATATTCGTCGTCTACAGCTCCGCGGTTTCCTTATTTTTCACGAAAACCGCGAATACTTGAGAAGCCCAGGATGTGTGAAAGTCATGTCTAGGATCAATGTCCCGACTTCAGTAAGCACAAGGCAGCAGTCGTACGCTACCGCCTTGTTTTGGAATATAGTTCGTAGAATCACGAACAAAATGAAAATCTGAGAAAGTTTTCTTATCGGCAAAACACAGGAACTTATCGGGGAAAGGTGAAATATAGTGGTTATCGACGAGAAATCAATCAGTTGTGAAAGACGCACTCGTCATAAACAATTTGAGTAGCTTTCTTGCGCCTAAACGGCTTGTTACTTGCGTCTTTGCGGTCATTTCCGAAAGACGCACTTACCATACACGCCCCCTCGTATGTTACTTGCGTCTTTCATACGTGCAAGTGACAAGAAATGACGTTTTCGACCCTGTAAAGACGCATGTAACAAGGAATCGGGCTAATTAGACGCAGCAACCTAGGCTGGAAAGTTCTGAGTACTCACACTTGAAATGTGTGCGCACAACAGCAATCACCCGTTAACGGGTATGATCAGATAAGCATATGCCAAGGCCTTTGAAGATGGAATTTTGATGTTTTTGAAGCGTTTTACACACTGTGTTTTTAGTGTTAACACAAAGGTGTTAGTGTTAACTGAGTGGGAACAGTGGAGCTCGGAAAAGGCCAATTCAACGATCAGGGGGGGGATGCATGAACGCAGCGGACGGTGTCAGGGAGCCGCTCCGCGTGCCATGCGCGCAGCGTCGAGCAACGGGGCGGCCCCGAAAATCAGGCACATCAATACACGCCACGAAATTCGGGGCCGCCCCGTTGCTCGACGCTGCGCGCATGGCACGCGGAGCGGCTCCCTGACACCGTTCGCTGCGTTCATGCATGCCGCCCCAGAAGTCCTTCATTGACTATTAGTCTTTGAGACAGCTGATGACCCCTAACGCTCAAAACCATCAATGACGGCAGGGCAGCAGGCTCGTCCACCAGCAAAAAACGAGCAATTTCAGATGGATAATTTCTCCCCAAATGAGGTTTTTGTGCGTTTTTTTTTCGGTGTAGTTCGTAATACACTGGAACGAAAGAAGACTATTAATTAGAACTCGACAACCATATTCCATGGTGAACACTGCCCCTAAGTCTACTGTGGATTACGGCCGGTGGAGATGCTATTTAGCTGGCGAAACCTTCCTTTTAATTTCGAAAGTCGACCGAATTGTAGTTTAAGCAAAGGAACTAATTAGTTGAGTACACATCCTGTCGTCTTCGGAACCCAGTTTAAGCAGCTTTTCGCCGCACGAGCGTCAATATTACCAGAAGCGGCCAGCCTGATTGACCAGAGGTGCTAATCTGGATGAATAATCCTAGTAGTCATTTAGGAGAGAGCTGTCGTTGACAGCTCGAGACGATTTACTACATACGTATGTGATGTGTATGTGCTGTTGACAAACTAGTTCACAACAAGTTTGTTTATTTCGAACGTCTGCATTTCGCTGCATGTTTTCTTTCTGTGAGGATCCTCAAATTCATCGCTTTTTTTTGGGTAATTCCCACATTTTCGGTCGTATTTCAGTGGCAGAGACTATGCACGGAATCTGAAGCTCTCGAGTTTTTGTGTAATCTGATTCTTGAATAATTTCTGGAAAAAGAAGATTGCCGATATCCATCTGAATTTCATGAATCAAATTATTCTCACTGAATAGTTCGACTCAGGGATGGGTGGATTCTGACTTCTGAATCCACCATTTCCGATAAATTTTTACCCGCTCGATTTTCGAATACTGAAAAACGCCTCAAAATGCTACTGAAATTTGCAAACACCTCAAGATAACGAGGTCCCATTTTGACGATGGTTTTCTTGCCCCGGTTTCTGAGCCGGCATACACTATCGAGAGTGCGCGCGCACTTTGGACTAAAACGCTCACAAATACAGGCAGACAGAGTGGTAGAGTGTACAAGTGGGGAGACGGCAGGCAGCCACGCGCGCAAAGTGCACGTGCCTATTTTTGGTGTATGCCGGCTGTGATCGAATTTTTCTTTCGCTGAATTGGATTTCGAAATGATCCAGGTCTCGTGATTCTTTCATGAAAGGGAATTTTCTCGTACTAAACGATTACTGAGAAAGATTAGATAGATTCAAGGAATCACCGCCAATGGCAAGTTTTTCCGTGAATCGGATTTCGAATCGATTCAGGCAGTTTCTCCGAATCGTATTTCGGGCCAGGCTACGGCGCAAGCTGGTGACGTATCACAGGGAGGGGTCAGAAGCCTCGACGTCTGGTAGATGGGAGAAGGGGGGAGGTCGGACTCTCGACGAAGAACTAAGATGGGCTCCATCAGGGGGTATTGAGAGCCATACTTTTAGTGTGCAATAGTATTCTAGTGTATAATGATAATTGTGGTGAGAGGATTTGTTAAAATGATATAATAATAATAGACATTCACTCCGCCATGTTTTGAAAATTCGCTCACTAACAAGGAAAGTGTTTTAGTAATAAACGCATCTGCGAAAACGGCTAGTATTGTTGGTATCTCTTGTGCCTCAATAGTAAAACTGCGCAGCATCCCGCCTCGAATTGCTGGTTCCCACGAGTTGTGAGCGTTTTTCAAGCCTGGCGAAGAGGCAAGGGTACCTCACCCTGCATTTTTTGGGTGTTTCGAAAAGTGTTCTTGGATTTTGCTCAAAATTTGTAGCTCGGGTTTAATTAGGGGGCTGAAAACGATTTTGGGGTCCAGTTTCCAAAATTCTTAGGTTTACTGTAGATTACTACCAGGGCTGTGCGGAACTGTTCCGATTCCGTTTCCGTATTTCCGGTGTTTTTTGGACTGTTCCGTTCCGCTTCCGTTTCCGACTTTTTAGGCCCGGAAACCGAAGAAATAGTGCTACACGGGTAATGGTAGTGGGTATACGCAAGGGTGCTTGGAGGCATCATGAGGGGCTGAAAAACTCTTCCAACCTCTTGTGTTCAATCAAATATCTAAGCCTGGCTGAGATCCTCAGCAACGTTCGGGTTTCTAAAATCAGAGGCACATCAGAAGTGATTTTTTCTGTTGCTACCGAATAGATTTTTTTACTTTTTAAATTCAGTCGCGCGGTATTTGCTCCGACCGGATTCAAAATAAAGGTTCAACAGAAAATCTAGAAAGTAGTCGGTGAGAACTTGGAGGTTCACTTCTATCGGTCTTCATTAGGCAACGCGACCGCCCGCTTCATCTGCACTTGGTACAGCCTGGACTGCTTTCTGGAGGACAGACTGTACACTGTTTCGGAGGGGCCGCTACATATACAAACTTTTGAAACTGCGTTTTCGGTTTTTTTCTGTGGCGAAGATCCGAAATTGTGAAATGTCTCATAGTTATTTTATGTACTTTGAATAATTATTGATTTATTGACTGAAACCATAGGTTATCGAATGACAACTGTAACCAAAGAGCAGCGACGGAACATGAGAATGAGACAACCCATAGTTTTTTGATCTCTTCCGTTTCCATTTCCGAATTAACGTTTCCGGCGTTTTTTGGCCATTTTTCTTCCGTTTCCGAAAATCTTGAAAAAGATTTCCGCACAGCCCTGGTTACGACGGTAGGTGCAATGTCTGTTAGGGGGCGAAGCCTACCTCAGCATTTCGAAAATTGACAAACGGACATCAAATTCGTAGTCAGCACCCCGCATAAACCCCACATAGAAATTTTTGAGCCAATTCTGAGACTCTGACCGGACAACCGTATACCTACCGTAATCTACCTTGAGTTGTCGAAAATCGATAAACGGACTTCAGATTCGTGTTTAGCTCTCCAAATATCCTCTAGAGAAACAAGTTGAGCCATTTCTATCGCAGCGTTCCGGAAATCGCCGAAAGTCGCGTTTTGCCCCAAAAATTTCCTCCGATGGGAGGCTTTGAACGAATTCAGTTCAACATGAGGAAATTTTAAGTCGAATCTGAAAAAAACTAAACGCTTTCAGAACATCCAAATCGCTAGAAGAACCACTCAACAAACAATTCTTACAAGTCCAAAGCGCTACCTATCAGTCCGCGCAAAGTTTGGGAAATGGGCCATCACCCAAGCTTTGCTCAAGAGGGGGGGGGGGGGGTAGTTTTGGGCGCTGAACACAACTATGAGCGCCCGTATCCGGACTTTCCAAAGACTAAGGCGCGTTTTGGAAGACGAAAAATTTTGAAAAACTACTGCTTTAAGTTTGTAATTTCTTAGAGGCCTGCAGCTCTGGGCGGGATACTGCGCAGTTCTACTATGGAGGCCCAAGGGATACTAAGAATACTAGTCGTTTTTGCAGATGCGCTTACCGCCATAAACACTTTCCTCCCTCATAGGTTTCACAGGCTCAATCATGCTAGAGGCCCAAATTTCCGATAGGTTGGGAAACGATGGATAGTTCACCAAGTTGAAGGAACGTTGTTTACTGCTATCTCTTCGATACATTTGTAGGCTACTTATGAGGAACGATCCCACTAGAGGCTGGAATTTTTTTAATGCCCTGAAGGCACACAAGTGCAGTCTGGAGTACCAAAACTACATTCACAATATGAATGTTCGTATATGAAAACTGATCCGAAATTTCACGGACGCAGCTGCAAGCTGAAGAGCGCTACATTATATAGTCGGAGACTTTAATGCCCCGAGGGCACACAGGTGCAGTTCCGGGTACATAAACTGCATTTGGAGTAAGACTATCCGTATTTGAAAACGCGCCCAGAGGTCCATGGACACAGCTTTCATCCGAAGGGTGCTCAAACAAGGACTTGAAGACCTATCACCCTCGGTCGTGGTCGTTATCTCCTCACGGGGGGGGGGGGGTCGGACCAAAGTTCACTTCCATATATCACACTTGGCCGCCGTAGCTCGCTTCGGGTTCATCCAAAACTAGGTTTAACGCGTTTGCCGGTGATTAGAGCCTCAGACTTCTTCAAAACATTGGGTTTTCGTTTCGTTGATTCAGGCTTTGATACAGTGGGAATTCAAATTTTTCTCGATTAATCTTAATTCAAAATGCCAAAAAGTTTTTTTAGTCAATCAACCATTTTCCGGTGAGTTAAACTCTGGTACCGCCGTAGTGACCTGTTGATTTCGATTATCACAGCGCGGAGCGGTGGCTTTTTCGTCGGAACCTCCTTATCACTAGTTATATTTTACCGAGGCCCACCGCTCCGCTGCTGGCATTTATCGAAATTAACAGGTCACTACTGCGGTACCAGAGTTTAGTTTCTGTGTTTACACGAGAAAAGCTTCTCTCAGGGGAGGAGAATTCGAATATGAGATTCATCCATAAATGACATTTTCAGTGGGTCGGGATTGGAATTACTCGGATTAGCTTTTTTTTCGAACGGTTAGGATTTTGGATTGATCGGAAATGCCACTTTTTCGTTAATCAGATTTCGAGATGATCCGGAAATGACATATTTTCGCCGAATCATAATTCGCATCTATTGAAGAATAGCGTTTTCACTGGCTAGCGATCGGAATAATTCGAAAATATAGCTTTTTGGAGAATCGTTTTTCGAATTTACCAAGAATTGGCGTTTCTCCGGTGAGTCGAATTTTGCAACGGCCCTACAGTCACAAAATCGGATTTCGAATTTCTCCAAAAAAAACTTTTTCGCTTTGGATGCACCGAGATTTAAGATTTATCCATGACTGCGTTTTTCGGTAGGTCGAAGTTAGAACGATTCGGATTTCTACGTTTTCCTTTTCAAAGAGTAGGATTCCGAACCTATTCAAAAAAATATCACTTTTCACTTGGTCGGACTTCAAATAATTCGACTTTCTTTTTTTTCGGAAAGTGGGATTCCTGATTGATTTGAAATGGTGCTTACCGCTGTATCGGATTTCGGATTTATCCAAGAATGGCGTTTTGCGGGATTTGAAAAATTTGCAGTTCTACGAAAATATTTTCGGTGACCTAAACTCTTAATCGACAAAATTCCGGATCATTCGATTGGGTTTGGAAAAAGAAGGAATGAGTTGTTCGGATTAAATACATCCATTGGTTCTTATACGTAGGAGATCACTGTTGAAGAAGGTCAAATCCAGGTCAATCTGGGAATAGATATCCCACGCGCTGCGATCTTCAATTTAATATAAAATAGGAAAAGAGCTCATTTTGCTGAAATTTAATCGTTGTTTGTATAGATTGTATTACTCTCAGCTCATTCACATTCCAGTTTTTTGTACTTCCTCGTATAATTGCTAAGCATATACCATTCAGTCATAGTTTTCGACATTAAGCCGCTCAGAAGAATATTCCAACAACAGACCTTTTTGTTTTGGATATCTGCAGATTCAGAACTGAGGCAATCTATTTATGTTCTAACGGGTTATAATTCAGCGAGGGTTAGGTGAGCTTTCGTTTTTTTTTCTCGGACTTCCATTTACTAATGGCTGGATCTACCCATGTCCTGAGGCAGTGTTTCCCGACTGCAAGAAAAACCGGGAAATGCAATCGGTGAGCGGAAGAATGTCAGATATTTCAAAGCTCACGGCCAAAAATATGAATTTTTCCGGCAGCCCTCTACCAGTGCAGCATTGTTTTCAACAAATCTATTCCATGCTTTTCCAGCAATATCATATAGGCGAAATTTTTTTTTGAATTTTCAAGTTTAAATTGAGAAAAATAGGTCAAGTCAGCTAACCGCGCACACTCCCCAGCGGATTAATCGATGATGCCGCTACGCGACTGCTTGCGCTGACCGCTTAAAATCCGCAGATCTGTCATCTCATTTGCAGAGGAGTGTTTTGTAGTAGCTTCAGTTACTCTGTAGGTAAACTTCTTTGTACGCGACTGTGCTGAACTCGTTTGGGCCTTGATTTAGAACAAAACTCAAGGGGAGTTTACCTGAACAGTTTTTTTTTTCTCAAAAAGAGAGTTTTTTTGTTACAGGCAGCATACACGCTCGTAAATTTGGTTGAGATAACCACGGAAATAGAATGGTATGGTTCAGATTACAACGCCTACGCATTTTAAAGCGTCTTGGCCCGCCCCTATATCTGCCCTCCTCAGAAAAATGAAAACAAGTTACTTGTAACATAAAAGGCCGAAAACAAGTTACTTGTAACATGTTCGAGCCGATGTAAGTTACTTGCGACTTATCTCAGGTCATTTAAGTTACATATAACATATCAGCGGGATACTGCGTGCGGTGCGCCTTCGATATGTTACATGTATCTTGATGACCTGAGATAAGTCGCAGGTAACTTAGAGACATCGGCTCAGATATGCTACAAGTAACTTGTTTTCGATTTCTGAGAATACACTGTGTGCAGTGCGCCTTCGATATGTTACATGTAACTTGAATGACACAATATAAGTCGCAAGTAACTGGAATCGGCCGAGAAGATATCTCTAAGGGGGGATGTGCGACGCACAAGCGGGGTCAGGCTTACGACTGCCGTTGCTGTTGGTTCAATTACCCAAGTTTGAGGTACTTGACCCCACACCAGCAGGGAGGTCCTCGCACAGAATTTTTTTTTGGCGTAGTGTGTGGTCTGGGATGCGCTCTCTACGTCGCGTGTCGTCTGCGTCACGTGGTGACCACCCATAGTGAAAATATAAATGTAAGCTACATGTAACATAAGTGTAACTTACATGCAATATAAATTTAAGTTACATGTAATAAAAATGTATGTTGCATGTAAGATAAATGTAAGCTACTTTTATATTACAAGTAACTTGTTTCGATTTTTCTGAGTCCCCTGTATTCGCGTCATCCTCCAGAACAGGGGTGCTGGGCCATTCTCACCGTTGTCGACGTTTGTGGGTGGTACAATAAGTATAATGAGTGAATCACATGCATCGACGACGGTGAGAGTGACCCAGAGCCCTTGTAATAGAAAAGGGCGGGAAGTACAGGGGCGGAGAAATACGGAGCGGGCTCAAATTCTCACTCATGTAGCGGCATTGTGGGTCGTTTTTGACGTTCAAAAATGCGTAGGCGTTATGTAAGTTCTGAGCCACACTAATTTAATTCCGTAGTAACCTCAAACACGCCTACGAGCGTGTATGCTGCCTTTAAAGGCTTAGTACAACCTCAGGGATAATTTTTCATATTACACTCCGGACGCCGTGCGTAGCAACCCTGCCAGGCGCGAAATCTCAGTTCGCTCAAAATTTCTACGTCCTTTTAATTCTGTCCGGGGGGCCACTTAATCAATATAGCGAGTAATCCCGAAATTGAAGATTATCGCGAACACTGTCTTAAGGCGAGTTTCCTCAGTTAGGCGCTAAGTCCCCCATCACCTAAAGGCAGTGTTCACGATAAATCTGGTTCTCGATGCCTCGGTGTTAAACACTAAGTTGGCAGGTGCTGTAGAGGATAGGGTCGAAGAAAGCAACGAAAACTGGCCAGAAATAAATACAAGCGGCTTCGAAAGCTCTCCCGGTGCGCCTACCTATCCCGGTACGCCCCCAAATCGGACGAGCTTGTGGTGCCGCACACGTTTCGATGGCTAATTGCCAAGCAACTCTGCCGCAGTCAGCATTATGGATTCGCGCAGCTTCCGCGATTAGCGCGCGCTTGCCGAAATCAGCACGGCCCATGATTCTCGTCCACGCCCTGAATTTAGAAAACGTTATTTTGACTTATTCTGGACGTTTTTCTTCCCGGTTTCTTCACTATTAGTTACCTCACGACCAAACAATCCCATTTTTGGGTCGAACTCGAGTGCGATATTATTCGTGAACACTGCCTTTAAATTTCAGGGCGTTTAGAAGAAATAATTTCGGATTTGATTCAAAACTTCATTTCTGGGGATCATCCGGGGTTCCTAACACAGAATTGAGGTTTGATCGTCGATTTTCTTGCAAGTTCGAGCAGTATGGCACGAAGACTCAAAAAATTTCGTAGCAAAATGCAACTTTTGAAGATTCCCAAGATGCAATGCTAGATTTGCCTCCCAACTTTCCCATGAATGTTTCCGGGATTCCTCAACACGAATCTGAGATCCGTCTATCGATTTTCGATAGATTACGGAAAATTATTGTGGGTATACGGTAATGCGCTAGGACCACGAAAACCATTGTCCTAGCACGACGTTGTTCGCGCAGCCACGGTCGTACGCAAGTGCGAATTCTATGCACGCAAGCAGCAAAATGAAGTGTATGGTTAGGTCCGTGGCTTGTTCCCTCAAGAAAAAACAGTTATTTATTTATTTATTCATTTATTACGCTACATAAGGTAGACGTTATAGGAAAAATCGCTCATTCGTATATCAACTAAATTTAAAGGGAAGGTACAGTGACTAACTTATTCTTCACTTCCGCACTGCCATTCAGTCCGCAAAGTGCGCTTGATTGCGAAATCGTGCTGCGGTGCGGTTGCGAGTATCCTCAGACAGGGATGTGAGATCACCCGGGCGGTGGGATCACCCGGGCACCAAAAGCCAAAAGCGCCCGGGTGATCCCATATCCTTGTCTGAGGGTGTTCGCAACCGCGCCGCAGCAAGATTTCGCAATCAGGGTGCACTTTGCGGACTGAGCGGCAGTACGGAGGTGAACTGTATATACACACAAAGCGTAAATGTGAGGAGCAGATGTCATATGAAAAGAGTACATCTTCTCAGAAACTTAGCAGCTTTTTTCTCGAAAATCGCTTCAAATATTAGAAGCAGGGGAAATGAAGGGAATATTGGAGTTCAACGAAACAAAAACGGAGCCAGCTCTGCACGTAAAACCATGCAGACTGTGCCCAGTCCTTGGTGTGTCGTACAAGATTTTCTCCGAATTACTTCTGGGCTGGGATTCATGAAAGGCAAACCACGGTTACGGCTGGGCTAGCGGAGGGAACCGGCATTCACAAAAAATCCGGTTTGGTTACGGCTGGGCTACGATTGGGCTACGCGTAACCGCACCTCGGAGCTGCGGTTAACCGCGGTTAGCAGCGGTTTTGCGGCTTAGTCGTCGAATTGATGGTGTGTATTAGTGCACAACACTGAGGAAACGCACCTTTTGCGAATACGCATAAAAACTGACACGTTATAGGCCCGCTAGCCATACTTTGTTCCTCTCGATAACAACGAAAATTCTCAGAATCATCAACCTCGTCTGTAAGTTTTATGTACGTTGCCATGGCTAACTAAAATCTGTGACTGTCCTACCTGCTCTCGCTCTCTTCTTTATTTTATGGCACATCGTTGTTCTTTTTGCCTCCACTTTTTGTTCCTAATTCTTGTCTTCCGTGCGCTGACCATTTACCGAGCAGCCACAGGCTATTCGCTGGGGTTTCTCCTCCATTTCGGCTCCGAATTCCCTCATTTTTCCTCAGAATTTTTTCCCAGCACTTTTCGTACACGTTTTCGTTATTTTTCTGTTGGAAAACCCTAACTTGGTTTGGTACTGGGATGAATGATTTTGTTTTTTCGCATTTACAACGCTTTCTTCTTCTTTTTTTTTTACGAAGCGCCCACTTCCATTTCAAATGTTAATGTTTTTTACATGGTTCTGTGATCAGCCTGGGTTTTCTCGATGTTTTTAGTTCGAACTTCTGTTTTTCCCTTGCATTTTGAGCTTTTTACATATGATTGTTCTAAGGAGTCGTTTTAGTTTTCTCCTGTTGTGAGCGACAGTAAGCTTGTGTGAGAATGACAAAGAGGAAAAAAAAACAAAAAACGGATTCTTAGGCAAAAAAAAGAGATGAAAAAAACTCTGAACTCAAACGAAAAACGGAGATTTTGAAGCCAAAAACTCATCGAGAGGACGATGATGATCCCTGCAGCAACACCTAAGCTATGTGAAACACACAAAAAAATTAGAGGGGCGTTTCGAAAAAAAAAAGAAGTTGAAAAGGCTAGTAATGCGATAAAAAAGCTAAATTGGGGGTTAAAATTTCACCAGCAGGTTTGCGGCTCATCGTGAGAAAGCAGCATCACCTTATGTACTTAAAAAAAACCAAAAAGAATTTGTTAAAAAGGAAAAACTGAAAAACTTAAAAATGGAAAAAACATCTCCAAGTTGAGGAAAATCCCTTTAAATGCCTGCGATCCATTGAAGAAGGTAAAGCACAAGGTAGACAAGAATAAGAATTGAAAAAGCAAGCAAAATTAGCAATCATGTGCAATAAAAACAGTGACGGGTTAGGGGAATTCCGACCCGAGTGCCAATATTGATTTTCTCCAATCGAGATTCTCGGCGTCAATTGAGTGGCAAGTACGTGGCCGCGGAATGGTTAGCCACCCAACCACGATGGGGCGGTTGTGAATGCCGGTTCGCGGTTTGGCTACCGCTGGGGTTGCTGCCCTAACCAAACCCAAACCTAGCCGGATGCGTTCATGAATCCCAGCCCTGGTCCTAGAAGCCTGGAGTCTGTAAAATTTCGTTACACCAGTTTCAACAACTCCGCTGAGAACTTTAAAAACCATACAAACGTCATTTACCTTTCTTCTTGATTCTAAAGTGTGCAGAATACAGTCCTGATTCCTCGAAAACGAATCAGGGATGCTCTCGTATCGGAATCCTACCATTCTTAAAAATATTTTTCTCGTGAAATTTCTTTGCACTTTCTCTAATAAGTTTATATCTTTTTTTCAAGATGTGGGCAAAAAAAAAAACAGGAGTGCCGCATTCCATAAGAGGGCGTACATATGTCGTATACGCTTTTGTGAGAACTTTTCAGTCAAAAACCGACAATGCCTTGAAAATGTGGAATGTTTGTAACGACGCCTTCTTGACCAGAGGCTTGTAATGAAGAGAAAAGTTCGAATTGCAATCACACTGGTAACCCAAGTCCCTGACATGAGACACTGAAGCCTAAGTGTGGTCTTCGAGCAAATAATTATGAGGAAGACTAGATAGCCCTATCCTCAAATGAAACGTCTTCTCTGGTGACATAGGCAAACTCCATGTTTCCGACCATTCCAGAATTTTATTCAGAGCTGTTTGAATCATAGCAAAGTCTTCGGGGTCCTCAACATTACCGCGGCTGGCGCGACGGTTTGAATTTCGTGAGGAAACAAGACACGGAGCTAACTGTGTAAGATTAAAGGCAGTGTCCACGATAAATTTCGTCCTCGGTTCTTGGCCGGAAATCGAAAGTTCAGGGTCTCATTGGAGCACTGGGGTCGAAAGAACGAACGAAAACGAGCCCGAAAGAGCTCTATACGGCTCCGAAGTCCGCTCGCGCTAGCCCTTCCGCTCGCGGTCGATTTCTCCGAGGAACAGTTGGTCCGCATCTACATTAGCATTGGAGCGCTAGCGCGGCTATGTTTTATCATTGGGGCGCATTTGCACGCGCTGTCTACTTTAGGCCCATGCTCGCACAACTGATTCACCGTTTGAATTTAGCTTTCAAGAAGAAGAGCTAATTTTGGATGTTTCGCAGCGTTTTTCATGATTCTTACTTCTCTGATGAAACAGTCAGATTCTAAACCTTCGTTTTCTAGTGGAAACTCGAAAACGATTTTTATCGTGGACACTGCCTTTAACAATAGACCGGGAAAACGCATAGTCGATAACCGAATGAATCGAATCCTAAAAGAACCAGAATTTGATTCGTCGAAAACATGCTGGATTTGATTGAT
This sequence comes from Aplectana chamaeleonis, assembly GCA_029168955.1. NCBI lineage: Eukaryota > Metazoa > Nematoda > Chromadorea > Rhabditida > Cosmocercidae > Aplectana > Aplectana chamaeleonis. Next base: position 712,071 of record JAPDOI010000127.1, read on the forward strand.
CGAAAAATCGATTCTTGGAAAGTCTGTCGAATCCCGTATTTCAAGTGATCCGATCACACGTGCCTAAAACATGCCAATATTGATGCCTCAAAGCGACATGGCTCTGATGCATAGATTCGGCTATCTGAATCGAGCAATCAGATTTCGGCTCAACAGATGACCGCCAAGAAACCTTTCTGATAGCGACTCTTAGATTGAAAGACGCAAAATCCGGATAATTGAAAGTCCCATTCACTAAGAAAACATGTCAAGACCAAATCCGAAACCTGATCCTCCGTCACGTCCCACTCACCGGAAGTATCACGTCATACGAGAACGTTATTTTGGATTTGACCGACTGAGCCGGAAATTACCGGCATTCTTTTTTTTAGTGATGAATTTCCTAATATTAAAAGAAAAACAAGGTGGTATCCTGTGTAATTGGTCACATAAGCTTCGGGACTTGAGTTTAACAAGGGAACTACTTTTAGTCAGCCTGGCCATTCCGGATGAAATGTACTTTTCTAGAACCGTTTTCAGCGTAGAATCCGATTATGATCTTCGCAGCTGCCTAAAACCACTCTGAGAAAAGTTACACGCGTTTCTCTGGGCCTTTCGGCAAGGTAAGGGTACCTTCATGAAATTTTAGGGGCGTTTTGCAGAAAAAAATTTAGATTCGGCTCGAAATTTGTTGGTAGAGGTAATCTAGGGTGCTGAACACGAATCTGAAGTCCGTTTGCCGAAATTCTGAAGTTTACTGTGGGTCACGGTAGGTACCATGCCATTTAGGGGGCTTAACCAGTCTTAGCATTTCGAAAATCGACAAATGGACATTAAATTCGTGTTCACCACCCCGAATAACCCCCTCATACAAGTTTTGAGTCAAACCTGAGACTTTGACCGAACTACCGTATACCCACCGTAATCTACCGTAATTTGTCAAAGATTGATAAATCGACCACAGATTCGTGTTCAGCACTCCTAATCACCCTCAGAGGAACAATTTGAGCAATATCTATCAAAGCACTCCGGAAACAGTCAATAGTCGCGATTTTCCATCAGTTTTTCGACCGACGGGAAGGTTTGAACGAATGAAGTCGAAAACTTGGGAAAATCGACAAACAAACCCCAGATTTGTGATCAGCGCCCCAAATCACCCACTTAGAAAGATTTTAAGTCGAATATGGAACATTTTCCAAAACGCTTTCAGAGCCTTCCAGTTGGTATAAATAAACGCCCAACCGAAAATCCGTACAAGTTCAAAACGCTTTCAGTCTGGGCAAAGTTTGGGGAATGTGCCTTCACCCAAACTTTGCTCAGGATGGCAGTTTTGGGCGCTGAATACATTTATGAGGTCTGTTTCCGGATTTTTCAAGAACTATTGTCCGTTTTGGGAGGTGCAATTGGTACGAAAATCTGGCGAAAAACGCCTATAACTTTTTTCAGAGTGGGTTTAGGCAGCTGCAAAGATCATAGTCGGATTCTAAGTCAAAAACGTTTCTAGAGAAGTACATTTCATCCGGGATCGCCTGGCTTACTAATAGTAGTTTCCTTGTAAGCGGCTGAATCCTATTCTCTTTCTGAAAAGTATCATTTCAGAATGATTTGCAGAGGGAGGAACGTGTGGGAGGGAGGGGGAGGCGCTTGTTTTAGTCCGGTTCATATGAAGGCGGAAGCGAAACCGAATCTCACGCCATTATGAAACCGAACTCCAATAAATTGCGAAAGAAATTCCGATAGAAACCTTTGGGTCCATTCAGGCGACGGGAAGTACTCGGCACTACCCTTTTTTTGTTTGCCAGTCACATACAGGGAATCGAACTGACATTTCTTTGATTGAGTAATCCTTTGAAATCTTGTCTGACTCTGGCAACACTCTGCTAATCAGGAATGTTTCAGTTGATTTTGATGTTGTGACACGACTTCATTTAGCCGGATTCTCACGGAATTATTTCTTTTTGAGCAGTATTTGCACCAACAAGTTCGAATCAAAGTAATCTCCTGTGCTTCTTTGTAATTGTAGACATAGAGTTAATGTATATGCATATATGTACATACACAAATCTTTTCATCTCCTACTCTATTCATTACTTTAAATTTTTGTCTATTGAGGCCTCTCTATTTTGATTTATTCTTCTCTGTTGAATCGGAATACACCGAAATTTAGGGCGTGAAATCGTTTTTGAAATGACTGCTGGACGGTAGTCTAGAGGATACTCAACTTTCACGAAATAAGGCGTGAAAGTTATATCATATACGCTCCTTACAAGGGAACCACAATAAGTCATAGTGACCATTCCAAATGAAATGTACTTTTCTACAACCATTTTTGGACGAAAAGTCCGAATATGCCTATCGCAGCTGCCTAGACCCACTCTGAAAAAAGTTATGAGCATTTTTTAAAGCCTCGCGGCTAGGTAAGGGTACCACCCCCCATGAAATTTTTCGGGTGTTTTTAAATTTGTCTCCGGATTTTCCTAAAAACATGTACGTAGGGGTAATCTGGGGTGCTGAACACGAATCTGGGGTTCGCTTCTAAAAATTTTGAGGTTTACTGTAGGTTACGGTAGGTAACATGCCATTTACAGGGCAAAACCTACCTCAATAATCCGATAATCGACAAATGGACATCGAATTCGTATTCAGCACCCCAAATAACCCCCACATAGAAACTTTGAGACAAATCTGAGACTTCGACCCAACTACCGTATACCAACCGTAATCTACCGTAAGCTGACAAAAATCGATAAACTGACATCAGATTCGTGTTCAGCACTCCAGATAACCCCCACAGGGACTATTTGAGCTGCATCTGTAGTCACATTCCGGAAGTCGTCAAAAGTTGACTTTGCCGTCAATTTTCTCTGCCAGTGGGGAAGCTTTGAGCAAATATAGTCGAAAACTTCGGAAAAACGACAAATGAACCCCAGATTCGTGATCAGCACCCCAAATGACCCCCCAGAGCGAATTTTTAGTCAAATCTGGAATATTTTTCTGAAACGCTTCGAGAGCCCTCTAACTGGTATAAATAAACGCCCAACCGAAAATCTATACAAGTCCAAAACGCTGTCAGTCTGCGCAAAGTTTGGAAAATGTCCCTTCCCCCAAACTTCGCTTAGTGGGGTAGTTTTGGGCGCTGAACACGATTATCAGGTCCGTTTCCGGAATCGCCTAAAAATAATGCGCTTTTTGGAGGCTACAATAGGTACGAAAATCACAGAAAAAACGCTCATAACTTTTTTTCAGAGTGGGTCTAGGCAGCTGCGATGGGCATTTTCGGACTTTTCGTTCAAAAATAGTTCTAGGAAAGTACATTTCATTTGGAATGGTCTCTATGACTTATTGTGGTTTCCTTGTTAGAGGCACAGGACACCCAGAAAAAATTTTTTAGGTATAATCCTTGTCTTGGAGAGGGTCACACTCTGATCACAATGATATTTCTGAAATCGTCGAAGACCCTTTACGAACGGAGGTATAGCTCCTTGGATATTCCTGTTTTTCGAAGGCAAAAATTTTGTGGACGAGTTGTTTTAGGCCTGTATTTCTCTTCATTCGCAATTGTTGCGCGAGAGCAAAACAGCAGTAGGAGATATATCGGAAAGGGAGTGAAGAACGACGACTCGGATAAAAATCATCTATCCATCTAGCCACTATTGAGATCGAAAATCAGGAGGGGGGCCGGGCCTGTGGTGGTCGCTTATACCTCGCTTATTCAAAGGAATTGAGATCTCGCGCTTGGCATGTGTTATCATGAAGGGTCTTCTACAAAGTTACACGAAAATCTCAAAATTCATATCTGAGGGTGTACTGTGCCTTTAAAGGCACAGGACACCCAAAAAAAATTCTCAGTTTCTATGTCTATCTTGGACAGATTCGCTAGCTGATCACAATGGTATTTCTGAAATCGCTAGTGGCCTCGAACAAACATAATTATGGCTCCTTTCAAAATACCAAATACTTTGAGGAGCAAAACTTGGCGGGCGAGTTGTCTCAGGCCTATATTTCTCTTCAGTTTCAATGTGTTTCTTGCCGTTTCTTCGTAATTTTGGTAACACTTGGAGGCCAACGTATTGTTTTATGTGAAAAACTCGGGGATCGAAAATCATCGTGAACACTGCCTTTGAGGAGAAGTGCACAATCGAGTAATGGCCAAAACAAGCGAAAATGGCTTACAAGGTTTTTAGATGTTTTTTTTTTGCCGTAACTGCTGCTTAACGTCGCAGTGTACGTTATGGTATCTATACACAAGGTGCTGAGTGGATCGCAAAACGCTTGGCTCATGACGAGATTGAACCAGCATAATCTCTTTCCGGGAAGCGCCTTATCGCACTGCACCACTTAAGCCCCAGCGCCGCTCTCACTCAACTTCTCGATAATTCTTCACCGAAGCAATCACCAACCACATAACGGTGTGAAACAGTTATACCATCATAGACTATATAACAGTCGTAGACCTATCAGGACGACGCCCTAGTTGAGTCTCACACGGTTTTCTTTTATGTTTTTTGCCGTAACTGTGGTTTAACTTTAACATGGTATGTATACACAAGGTGCCCAGTTGATCGCAAAACGCTTGGCTTAGGAAGAGATTGGACCAGCATATTCCCTTTCCAGTGGAGCGCCTCATCGGTGATTGCTTCGGTGAAGATTTACCGAGCAGTTCAGAGAGAGAGAGAGAGAGAGAGAGAGAGAGAGAGAGAGAGAGAGAGAGCGCGGCGCTGGGACTCCGGTGGTGCAGTGCGATAATACGCTCCCCCAGAAAGGTAATATGCTGGTTCAGTCTCGCCAGGAGCCAAGCTTTTTGCGATCAACTTTCACCTTGTGTAAATATAACGACAATGGGGTTGGCCTGAAATGTAGAGCTGCCGGTTTTGGTCTACGGCATTTGGCTCTTATATTCTTTTGATAGAAGATCCAAGGACTTCTGCCAGAATAGGTTTCGAAACTACATAGCAACCTCTGCTCCATAATGATCCTATCGGAGTAGATCTCAATATTCGCATACGGATAGGGAGGAACGAATACCGATTTAAGGTTTGCAATATCCTTTTTCAAAATTTGTATCCTCCAGGTTCTATGAATTTTAGCACATTTCGAAAGAGAGGTTTAATGAAAAGACATTCTATACTGTCTGCCCTAATGGGACTGTCCGACCGCGCGGGCGGCGTGCGTGTCGCACAGCCGTCGTGCAGGCTTTTTTCGCACGAGCCTTTCCACGACTGCACACCACTTAGCTGACTGGAATATTATTCAGTATTCGTTCAAAATCATGCTAATCGATTTGTAGGTCAGGAAAGCACCTTCGCGACGGCCGCTCGACACGCCCGCCGACCGCATGAGCAGACTGCCTCATTCGGACAGACTTCAGGTGTTTATGAATTTTCATATGCCGGCACCACAAGAGTAGAAGATCTATACGAGTATTTAATACGCACCGTCTATAAGATTTTCTCTTCTCATATAATTCATACCCTCTATTTCCTCAAATCCTCCCCATACATTTAACTAATTGTCAGAATCGTGGTCTACAACATGTCAACAAACTCCACATCGGGGTTGTAATGTAATTAGTGTCTGGAATTAATCCATGGACTCGACTGACAGGCTTCGATCGTCATTTACTAGTACACTTGCTTTATATAAATACATTCATAGGCTTTAGAGTGGGCTTCAAATGAGCTTGAAAGTTTGTTTATATTTTTTCGAGCCCACATACTTTTGATCAAAATTATTTTTCAGTCAGGAAATGCTCCTTTTGTACCCGCTGTTTCCCTTATGTTGGAATCTGAACTTGGTTTTCGTCATAAATACAGTCTATATGTGTGAGACTGCCCGTCCATGTGATGGGCGTGCGTGCCGGGCGACCATCGCGAAGGCATTTTTCGTACCTGTAAATCTATAAGTAGGACAATAAGACGCATAATGAATAGACTCCTAGTCAGGTGGTTACAGTCGTGGAGTGAAGCTTATCAGAAGAATGCTGTCGCAACCGCTGCATGACACGCACGCTGACCGCATGAGCGGACAGTTCCATTCGGAAAGACTTCAGGGGCTATCCGCTATTCTTCTCTCTGTCAGGCTCCAACTGTTTTGTTGTATGAAATCTCCACATACAGTCGGCACGGATCGCACTGACAATTTGGGCGTCCGTAGTTCGCGTTGTCGAAAACACACATATACTCTATTTCGTAATGAAGTTAATTTCCCTTTATCGCGTGCGTCTGCGCGCGTATGGTACGCTCCGTACGAGCGCTACGTGCGAGCGCGCGGAGAAACAGAGTAAATCTGGCTCTGAAACAGAGGATACCAGGTTGTGCAATAAGTTTTGTCGTTCGATAAGAAAAACACAATTTTATGGTTCAAAATACACTTTATTATTCAGTATAATCTCCATGAAGATTGATACACTTGCTCCAACGATCCTCCAATCTGTGGATCCCATCCCTGAACTGAGAATCCGGAAGGTCTGCAAAATACGCTTCAACAGCCGTTACGACCTCTTCATTTGATGGAAAACCCTTGCCACGCATAAATTTTTTGTGTTCTGGAAACAAATGGAAGTCGCTGGGGCCAAATCTCGTGGATGCTCCAACAATTCGAACTTTAATTGATGGATTTTAGCCATTTTCAAAATACTCTTGTGACACTGTGCATTGTCCGCATGGAAAAGGATTTTTTCTACTGCAAACCGAGTCTTTTTTCACGAATTTTCCTCTTCAACTGGTCCAAAAGGTTGCAGTAATATTCAGAATTGATTGTCTTACCAGTTGGCAAGTAATCCACACACAACCAAATTCCTTTCGCATCCCAAACAACTGACGCCATAACCTACTTGGCCGATTTCCGGGCACGAACTCGTTTCGAAGCCGAACAACCAGGTTCACACCACTATTTATCCTTTTGTTTTGATTCAAGATCATGGCGATAGACCCAAGTCTCATCCATTGTGATAAATCGACGCACGAAACCCACTTTATCATTTTTAAGACGCTCCAAATGTGGCTGAGAAAGTAGCATTCGAATGTGTTTTTGTTCTATTGTTTGCGAATGCGGCACCCATCGTGCACACAGCTTTCTAAAACCCGAAGTTTCACTTATAATATGGCACATACTGCCTAATAAGATGTTTAGAGCCTCTACTAAATCTCTCTCAGTCAATCATCGATCTTCCAGAACCATATCCTGTATTTTGCCTATGATTTCTGGTGTTGATGCGCTTCTTGGACGTCCTTCACGTGGATCGTCTTCAAGGCTTGTACGACCACGTTTTATTTCAGCAACCCATCTTTCTACTGTTCTGATTGTAGATTAACAATCATTATGCACTTTTAACATTCGTTCGTGAATTTCTTCTGGTGCTACACCTTCCAAAAATAAGATTTTTATCACTGCACGATATTCAATTTTTCCATTGCTGTGACACGGCGACACTACTGTGCTTCTCTGGGCCAAATGCCGGTCCGCAATCGCGTCTGGACACGCTTTGCAGCCGCGCGCATTCGAGTCGGAAGAGTTTTCAGCCCAGCAGCCGCCGACCTTTTGATTCTAGGTGGGTTTTAGAAGCTGAAAAGTGAACTCGTGCGCGTGCGGCCGCAAAGCGTGTTGAGACGCAATTGCGGACCGGAATTTGGCCCAGATAAGCACAGTAAATGGTTTGTAAACTAAGAGTGAATTGACAGATTGAAATGAAACTTCACATACGTTCATATGAAAAGTGTACCAACAAAACAAAAACTTTTCGGCTAGTAGCAACGCCCCCTCGTGTCGAACGACAAGACTTATTGAACAACTTGGTATTCGAGGTCCGGCGGCGTCGGATAGGGCCAGGAACTTCAGGCCTCATTGGGGAGGAGGGGTTACAGATGGTGGAGGAGATTGGTTCAGAGAATTTGTGAATCCATGCCAACCGCATTTATAGTCCATTTCATTCGAATAGAAAGCCGTGACGCTGCCTTGCGGCGCGGCAAAAGTGGCGATTAGAAAAACAAAGAAGTGATGGCTTTTAATTGGATGATTTCGCTCCAGATTGCTGTATGCGGCATCCTAATTAATTCAAATAGACTATACGTGCTTGTTGTTGTTGTTATGGGGGGGGGGATGGGGGCAGTTTGTCTAAAGGCACGTTCATAACAAACAAATGCGGTCGAATGCAGGCAGCACTCTCAGGTGTTATTTCGTTGTCGCTTTAACACAGTATTCGGATATAGTCCACCGTAACCGCAAAGGCGGTGGTGCGGTTGCGGTCAATGCACAAAGCATACGGCTAATTTCATCGTTGAATGGTGGTGGAACAGCCGCAATTTATGAAATGTAGCTTTTTCTTTGTTTTTCTTGTACCTTTCTGGTTTATATATTTTTCTAGTTGGGCGTCGCCGGTGCTTTCCAATGTGCATCAGGGAGATTTGCGGATTTATCGGACTTTCTGAGGACATGTTTTCGAAACTAAAAGAAACACCAAACCTTGAGTCATTTTTTGTAGAATTTTTTCTCAAGGGCGAGTTGTAGATAGTGAGGAAAGCTGCGTGCTATTTGCGGATGATTTTGTGACTTAAAGGCACAGTACACCCTCAGATATGAATTTTGAGATTTTCAGGTGATTGTGTATAAGACTCCTCCTGTATAGCACGTGCCAAATGCGAGATCTCAATTCCTCCAAATAAGCGAGATGTAAGCGACCACCACAGGCCCGACCCCCTTCGCTCACCACCTCAGGCCCGACCCCCTAACGGATTTTCGAACTCGATAGCGGCTCGATGGATGAACGAATTCCAACAAGTCGTCGTTCCTCCGTCCATTACCGGACTGTCTCCTTATCCTGGCTTTCTCTCACGCAACGATTGCGAATGTAGAGAAATACAGGCTTGAGACAACTCGTCCACCAATTTTTCACCCTCAAAATTGAGGCATTTTTGGAGAGCCATAACTCTGTTCAAAGGGGGTCTTGGACGATTTCAGAGACACACCTGTGATCAGCGTGTGACTCTCTCCAATATAAGCTTGAAATCTCAAAAATTATTTTTTGGGTGTCCTGTGCCTTTAACCAGGTCTTATTTTGATTGAATATTCACAATACCTTTTTCGATGGGTTTCGGGACGAAAACAAAAACTAATTCGATCGAAAATGACATGGAATGTTTTGCTACCAAACCCTGGGAGAAAAAAAAACGAAAAGAAAAAACGGCCATCGTTCTGACATTTTCGAACCTACACATCTTGAATAAAATTTTGAAAGGAGGTCTGTGGGAAGCCCCATAAAACGGCATTTCCCCCTCAAAAACAGAGGAAAGCCCCTACCTACATACAACGCCGAGCAGGAAAAGAAGTAAATATAAATATGAAAATAACGAGAAAAAAAAGAGAAACAAAACTCAATGCAATCACAAAATTTTTGGCCTACCAATGCTAACTTTTGAAAAGCTCCAGAATCAACCGTATGCGTGGTGTGTTGACCGCAACCGCACCACCGCCCTTTTCCGTTGCGGTGGACTGTATTTTCCGCTCATGTGAAGTCTCTTGTTCCGAAACTTAGCTTGAACTCGCTAGTTATTGATAGAACCTAAAAAACAAAGCTAAAAGTTTTTCAGTAAATAATAGCTCATTCCATATGAGCGTCGTGTTCCACTGGGAAGGGCAATGACTAATTCCTCACGTGAAATATCGAATTTCGTGAAAGTATCTTTGCAAGAGATTACGATTGAAGCTGGTCTTTCACCTCTAATCCGGAACAGGGGCTTCCTACGTCAATTGGCCTTTAGCTCTCCGAATTTCGACTTCCCACCTATACTTGTTCAAGAGCTCGAGAATACCATGTTGTTTCATGGGAAATCATGCTTTTTTTAATTTAAATTTTCTTAAAAGTAAAACTATTAGAAAGTTTACCATTCCCACTAGCAATTTATATTTTTTAAGCCCATCTTAAGTCTTCGAATATCAACCTGCCCTCTGAAGCTGCCACCCTTCTCTCTGATTAAATTCAAAGAAAATTTTAGACTTTTATGAAAGGAAAGTTTCAGGGTGCTCCAGAAATTTGTTCCGAATCCGTTTCAAAACTTTTTTTGGTGGTATTTTAGGGTTCTGAACACGAATTCCGGATTTATTAAACAATTTACCGAGTTGTTTCTGTTGCGTACAGTGGACATTTTACTTCTTTATTCTCAGAATTTTTTCGAATATTGGAGTTTTCGAATGATTTGGAAGTCGGCATTTCTCGAATATTCGGGTTTTTTAATAATTCGGAATTTTGTTTTCTATTCTTCGAACATTCGATTCTCCGAGTGATTCTTAAATTCGCTTTCTCTCCGAACATGCAATTCTCCGAATCATTTGGGATTTCGCCTTTTCCGAATATTCGAATTTTCGAATGATTGAAAGTTGATTTTCTCGTTCGTATCTTTTTTAGAGTCATTCGATTCGGTAAAAGTGTGGTAGGCGACTTGCCATTCGGTTGGTTTCACGTTCCTGACTAATGTTGGAAAATTGAGAATTGGGCTACAGAAACGTTGTCAGCCCCCCAACGGCCACCGTAGCGGAAAATCTAGGCGTCGTTTATACTTCCGGCACGAAGCGGCGCTGCGACGTGCAGTCCTCTAATATTTATCAACGGCGCGGCACGATGAATAATATAGGAACGCACTTTGCCGCCCCTGGAAGAAATCGCCGCGACAGTGCCGGGATAGTGCCGCTTTCGTTCCTACATGCACCGAAGCGGCGCCAGAGCGGATTCGCAGCGGCTACAAGATCGGTCGATGCGGATTTTAAAAAAAACAGGGCCGACTGCGAGTATCACTAACACGGAACCGTTGAGCGGTACCATTGGGGAAGTTTCGTGGCGTTGTCGAAGCTCAAAATACTGTTATCGCGCTGCCGCTGCGGTACTATCGCAGTACAATCGACGATCGCGGTACTTTATCGGCACTGTCGCGGCCCGTTTTCTCAGAGGGTAGACACTCACTCTCTGTGGGTTATAATTTAGTTATACTACATACAATACCGCTCGTGGGATTTGGTCAGAAAGCGCGCGAGGTCGGTTTTTAGCGTCTTCTTCGTCTTTTTCTTATAACTCACTTCAAAATCCACTCTGAGCGAAACTAAGATGATATTCGTGATCCTGGTGTCAAGGGCTACCAAATGGTATAGCCCTTGTTGGGGTTTCGTTTTAAACTCGCGAAGTTTGACAGGCAGGGTATACTGTATATTACCATTTGATGGAGGAGGGGGGCTCGGCGTCCTGCGTCTGTGTCCTCGTGGCTCCCACCACACCGTCTGCAACGCGCTGGCCGTCTGTGGCCTCGCCGACTTGCGGGCTGCCTCTCCGCGCTGAGATTGTCGAAGGTTCCCCCACCGTCGTTCCATTTGGTGTGAACCGTTGGGAAATCTCGCGGGTAAGCGGCAGGGATGGTGCCGCGCGCGGCGAAGGAACAGTTCGACGTTCCCCCACCGAAAATTAGCAGCTCTGATTGTGGTAACAATACGATACATAACATTGTGCCGTATTGGTTAAGTTCCCACGCAAATCTTTCAGCACATCCCTATTCTCAAAAAATCTGAGGAGAAAACTTGTTTAGCTGAAACAAATGTTCTATTTTGACTAAGAATGTCAAGTTGAATAAAAACTGGCGCTTTCTGTGGAAGCCGAAAAGAAATAGGTCCTGCGCGAATTTTACAGCTCCTGCTCAAAGATTATAGCTCGCACGATACAGTTACTACACTACTGACTCTCCGCAAGTTTTCTACGTAATTGTGAACCCAGGTTAGTATTTCTGGCGAGAATCGCGTTTTTGAGCGACGTATCCCCCAACACTGTAGTTATCAATAGTGATCAACGCTGTACATAGCCTTTTTACTTCTCACATACACTAAATATCGCCAGTCACTTAGCTCGAATAGTGTACGGGTGTGGAACTGCACTGTGTTGTGAGAAAGAGCGCTCTAACGCGACGCCGCGACGCGAGCGCGCGACACAGGCGAGTCGAGGTATATTTACGTAACACAGGACCGCAGGTCGATTAGTGGAGGGCGCATTGGATAGCGAACGCTCTCATCCCGATTGAGTTGCTGGTTGAGGGACCGGCGAAAATTAGCGCTGCTGGCCTTGTTGGGAGAGAAAGCCTGAAGGGGTCTGCAGAGTTGCAGAGACCGGCGAGTGGTAGCCGAGCGTCAGCTTTGACGTGGCGACAAAAATGTTTCGGAACATTATCGTCGCGGCGTCGGTTGCCGCTCGCTGGCAGTGATGTTGGACCGTCGCGGCGTCAATACACTCTGCGGTGCCCCCTCGTCGCCCTTCACGCTGCGTCGGGCGCCATCGTCGCTGAAAGTAATCGATATTACATCACCCAGTGCTGTTCGTCGCTGCGAGCAACGGCGCAACTTCAACTCTGCGGACGCCTTGAATAGGGGAGTGTGCAAGGCCGAACGTGTGCTGGGGAAAGGAAGCACGCGAGTCGGCGAGGCCACAGACGGCTAGCGCGTTGCAGACGCTGTGGTGGGAGCCACGAGGACACAGACACAGGACGCCGAACCCCCCTCCTCCATCAAATGGTAATATACAGTACACCCTGCCTGTCAAACTTCGTGAATTCAAAACGAAACCCCAACAAGGGCTATACCATTTGGCAGCCCTTGACACCAGGATCACGAATATCACCCTAGTTTCGCTCAGAGTGGATTTCGAAATGAGTTATAAGAAAAAGACGAAAAAGACGCTAAAACCCAACCTCGCGCGCTTCCTGACCAAATCCTACGAGCGGTGTTGTATGTATGTACACTATACATATATGATGTATAGCGACAAGATTTTGTATCAGCGACATATGACTAGAAGCTCCATTTTGTAGTCTTATTGCAGTGAAAAAACAATAATAATCTCGAGACTCGTCGCTTTCTTCCAGATATTGATGTTTTCTGAATGTTCTTAAGATATGTTAACGAAATTAGTCAATGCTTTCGTTCAAAATATTGTTCGTTCGATTTTTCATCGCTGAATAGTTTTGCTCTTGTCTTACAATTAGCATGTCGCCCACTACTACATTTTTGGTGGTAAGAAATTATAGAATCGTTCCCATATCACATGTCCATCGCGCAAAAAAAAAACTCCCGCGTTATGTATATTTTATCGTGTTTCACAACTCTTGCAATTTTACTCGAGATGTATTTTATACGCTTATTTCTTGTTACATTTTACGGCCATTAATGTTGATTATTGAATAGCATCGTGGGGCATTTGGTTTCCAATTAAAGGCAGTGTTCACGATAAATTTCACTTGCGATATCTCCACGGTTTACGGAAGGTCTGGTGCCCTACATAGCAAGGCATGCTTGAAAAGGACAGGAAAGACGCATTTTTGAGCAAAAATAGGCCCTCTCTAGTTCACGTTGATTTTTGAGTGTGGAGGAATTGACCGCCAGAAGGATGATACCTATCAGTGCAATGAAGCGATCAACTAACTTATCAGCAGTTCCTTTACTTGATCATTCCTGTAATCTGAATCTTCATTTGTTCATATCGAGAGAGTGGATCTGGGGCACCAGGCGGTTTCGGAACACGAAAACGCTTGTTTGCAGCCGTTATTTTGCCGCTCCTGGCTCGTTTTCTACCGTTCTTTCGACACTGAGCGCCTAGGATCCTTCTCGCCTATCATTTCACTGTAGAAAGTCAATGAGGATGATCATCGTGAACGCTGCCTTCAAGATACGTAACACTGATTTACGACAATGTATCCCCCCAAAGCTATAAAGCATTCAGCCGATTCTCGGCGCCGAGCCGCCTCACAGTTCGGCTCGCTCTCCCAATTTGCGGGTCGGCCCCTGTTGCTGTCCGGGCCACTGCTGTGGCTTTCCGGGCTACTGTTGTTGTTGTCCGAACTCCTCCACTTCGCCGGAACAGGCAGGAGAAAAAGCGAGTATGCCCACCACTTACAGCGGGAGCTAGTGCTCAATTACAAGTACTAAACGATAGCTACGATGCGCATCGATTCCGGAGTGATGCCGGGGTCATACTTTTCGCGACCAGTGACGACGACGGTGCATATCAAGCATATTGATTTTTGGTAGATGATTATTATAAATATTGCTTCGTTTCGCTCTTTGTTAGGAGTATCAACCAGCCTTAGCATGTGTCTCCGCAGGGAGACCAGCAGTTCTCCCGATAAGTATCAAGCTCGTCGCCCAGCGACGAAACTCGGACGAGTTTCTGTTATCGTGATTATTACAATTGGAGCACGTTATCGTGCTTTCTGCTTACCGGATTTCGGTGCTAGTATTCTTGCAGAACTTCTTTGAATTAGGACTTCGTTGTGAAATTTTCAAAAAGTTTTTGAACTGTTCACTTGGTCTTAGGAATAACCTACCAACGTCCGCGAATAAGTATTATAGCGGAAAAGACTCATAAAAAGTACTTATTTTTCGTGTTGATTAGGGCGGAACTGGTCACGCAAATGCTAGAAGGAATTCATAAAAAACAACTCGAAGGGCTTCTGGAAACGGTCGAATTTTTTTGGGAGGTCAGCACTTTTTTTCGAAAATGGTCTCGTGATCTTCAGGTGGACGCTGAAGCGCTCCGATTGTAACGCTGTGAGTACCGTCGAACATTGCTTTCCGCGTCCATCCACCGCGCGCGACTGAGTCGCCGCGTTGCGGCGGGAGAACTGCAGTAAACCCGTCTCCGCAAGGACTCGATGCTATTCAAAAGCCTGTTTATACTCAGGCGGATAAATATGAGAATATACGGGTATGATGGTCGAGGTTGAGGAATTTTGACGCTGAAAAAAAAGCTTGAAAACAACACAAAACAAAAAGAATCATCATGAATATTCCTTGACAGGAGAGCGTGTCGATGTGCGGAGCGGACATTGCTCACCCGTGCGTGCTGCGTCGCGGCGCATGAACATGATATAGGCGGCAATGCCACATCCTCGCATTCTGGGTGGAGTCTAGTGAATTAGATTGTATGGAACGCTATTTACTTTCCTGCGTTCATTTCATGTCACTAACTTTTTGTATGAGGAACTGAAGACCCTTCCAGACAATGATAGGATTTCCGCGTCAGCCGGGCGCGCGACACTCACTTAGGGGTCGTTTATACTCCGACGCCGAGCGGAGCGGGACAGTGCATTCCTGTAATATTGATCACGCGGCGCGGCACGATCGATGCTATAGGATTGCACTTCGCCGCGCCGCTCGGCGGCGGAAGTATAAACGACGCCCTAATCGTGACGCGTACGCATGCGGACGAGCAATGCCATGGAACCGTGTCGTTGTACAGTCAGCACAGGTCGCGATGATACATTGCGTTCATCATGGTGCATTGGTGCCAACTCGGTGCGCATATGCTGAAAATTTTTTCGCCAAAGCACAACAGGGAACGCAAAGTATCAGTGCTATCGATGCCGAATCTACGACCACTTACCATCGAGTACAAAGCTCTGAATCTCCTTGGTCAACGCTGGCAGCGCGATGTTCACTATCGTTCTCTAGGCCAAATTCCAGTCCGCATTCGCGTACTACGGCTGTGGCATCATGCGACACGTGTTAGTCGTGATGGGACCACTTTGTCGCCGCACGATTCATTCTTCTCCCAGCCCTATTATCGCATCTCGCATGATGCAACAGCCGTGGGAGACCAGCAGTTCTCCGAATAAGGGCCAGGCCCGTCGCGCTGCGGCGAGATTCGGACGAGTTTCCCTTGTCGTGACTACTATAATTGGGGCCTGCTATCGCGCGCTGTATTGCTCATTCCTTTCTCGACCCAATTGTAATTTCTTTCCACACTGCTTTGGTATTCATTTCTCCTTTCTCCACCCCGAATTCTCCTCTACATTCTCAACAAACCGGACTATTTCTCAACAAAACAGCTCAGGTTTTTTTTCAAGCCGAACCAGTGGTATTTTTTTGAGCCAAACCAATCTTTCAAAAGTTTTCATTCAAGTACGAATTTCCTGTGATCCTCTCGAAATGTTTTGAAAATGTCCAGTTGGTCTTAGTGTTAACGTCCGTGAGGGAATAATTATCGTGAGGAAAAGATTTTCGTATCTCACATACTTATTCATCCTATCGGTAATTCCTCCTATCGGTAAAATAGTGGTTTTGATTACGAAAAGAACTAGTAGGAATGGATTTTAAAAAAATATTAACATTTTTGTCAAAATTTACAGGCGCACGCTAATGTGCTCCATTTGTAATGCCCTGACTGCTGTAGAGCATTGCTTTCCGCGCCCATCCTCCGCGCGCGACGGACTCGCCGCGTCGCGACGGGAGAACTGCAGTACACCCAATAGCCAAAGTCCGCAATTGCGGACCGGAATTTGGCTCAGTAAATGTTAGAAATTGCCTTTACGGTAGGAAATCAGTACCCTAACTAAATTTTCACGGGTTATTGAAAATTTTCTATCGAATCGATCCACTTCTACAGTTTTTTTTTTAATTTTCAGAAAAATCTTCAAAATCGATAATTCCAGAAAATCGATAAAATTCTTCGGCGGTGAGTTCTGTTGATAGAGAACCCTCTAAAACTCATAGCTGTTGAGTTTTAACCCTGAATTTCTTCAATAAACTGAAATACAGTACTACTGTTTTCTTTGTGTGAGACTCAGAGGTTTGTTCGTCGAGGCCTTCAATACTAGTACCGTACGCGAGCGCCGATCTATGCATCGATACTCGAAGCAGATTAGAGGGTTAGACATTGAAGTAGAAGTTGTCCTGCCTAATGCAGTTTGAAACATGAGCACTGCGTTGAAGAGAAGTGGTCCCGTGTGGAATTCAAACAGGAGAAGACGGGATAACTCCTTATTTGATGTGTACTGCGCCTACAACCCCAGATCAGAGGACAAGATGGCTTGCGTATCAAATTTAGTCTGGTGGTTGGACCAGGCGCGATGATTGCAGCTGGCCGTGCGGCGTTGGCGACATCACCGGCCAGCGGATATTCGATCGCGCCCTGCGATCTACCGTCGCAGCACCGTCCAATCGTCAGACTAAATTGAATGCCAAGACTCTACACAGATATCACTACGTCATAAACAGTTTCACCTTCGCAATCACTATAGTCCACGTCTTCTTACCAACATTTGTAATGCACCCAGTAAGCTAACTCGTTGGTGTGTTGTTATGTGCTTTTATTTATCTATTCGTCTTCATTCATACCCCAGTCAGTGTAATAAATGAGTTGCATATACAAGTAGCTACACTTTGTTGTTCACGCCAAAAATATAAGATACGTACACATTACCCAAATCACCTGAATATGAACGGCTTACTTTTTGGGCAGGAAATCCCCCTCATTTTCCTACAGGATTACCCTGAACATTCTTCTACTTTCATTCCAGCAGTCGTCTTGTGAGTGCACACTCATTGTCAGGTAGCTCCTCGTCCTCTGAGTGGTGCCTCTCACAGCAATCTGCTGACGCTTCAGTTTCTCAAGCGAGTAGACACATCCAGAAAAAAAAACTTCTTCGCGTAGCAGGGTAATTCCTTAGCGTTTCCAATCAAGACATGTCCTTACAGCTTATTGTCGTCTGTCTGATTTGGCAAAAAACTTGACAAGAGCAATATTAATGAAGCCCGGATGACTTCCACGTGTAGAAACGTAGCGCACTTTTCCGCACAGGTATCTGAAGCCATAAGGTCAAATCCTTTGATCCTATTTACTGCAAAGTTCGGGCAACAGATCAGTTCTGTGGTATACTACGTCGCTGTCATTAGCGACAATCATGTTATCTTACACTGATCGCGGCGAGACTCCAACATCGGGACAACGGCGGCCGCATTGGCAAAAAGGCCGGGATCAAACTTCCCGCGACCAGCGACAGCGATAGTGCATAGCAAGCATATCGATTTTCGGTCAATATTGATGGTAGACATGGCGTGGCGTCGCTCGTCGCTGGCAGAATGATCCCGGACGTCGCGGCGACACACTTTGATGGGGTGTCATACTACAAGTGCTCCGGACTGTGTCATACTTTGTCGCTGGTTGCTGTGCCGCGTATCACGACTAGCGGCAATCAGGGGTGTGCGGAATTTTCTGTTTTCTGATTTCTGTTTTCTTTTTTCTGGCCATTTTAGCCTTTCTGTTTTCTGTTTGCTGTTTTCTGAAAAACTGGCCTAAACCAGAAAAAAATCAGAAAAATCAGTAAACAATGTGTTTCCAATGAATGATAAGTCGCGGTGACTTGCGAGGGTTATCACGTTTGTGGCAGATAGCTTTTGCGCAGTTCCACAGTCACAAACCTTGAAGAGTAAAATGGGTCTAATCAGAAAGAGCTGGTTGACGGTTATGATGTGGAACCGTTTTTGAGATTCTTTCTACTGATACGTCGCAACGAACTCGTAGAGAATGGCAATTCCAGCGATTTCGGTGCAGAGTCTAGCATTTCTTTGAGTAAGCTACATTTATTTGCGTTTCTATGTCTTGGTAAATTGGGTGCATCAAGTATTTACTCTAACACTGGATACTCTTTCTGGAGAAGCACTTTATGGATCCCCTAATTTCACTTATAATCCTTCCGTCTTGCGTCATAGGCAAGCCACACCTTGAGGTGAGAAGGATGTTCTCCTTTGGAATTCAATCCTTAGTAAGAAAAACTTCTTGACGTATTCAATTTCTTAAAGCCGACTCTGCGCCTGTAGCGTAATGGAAGGAGGCGTTGTTGCTGCCGTACACGAGCGCCAAAAACCCAACCAACTCTGCGATCCATCCGTGATCGATATATTGGTTACAGGCTTGTCAAATAAGTTGATAACTCTGGCATGAACATCGTCTGGCCTGCCAATTTCTTGTGTAAGTCGAATACGTTCTACTCCGAATGCTCTGCCACACCTTTGCGACTTGCTTTGACCAAAATGACTTATTCATCTACAGGTGAATTTGAAGTCTGAAATCTTCGCGCTATTATCACCTCAGTTGTGAAAATGTATCGCGAGAAAATTGAAACTGAAGATGGTTCGTCGCGCATTACGCCATAATAGCGCGCTCGACACGACAATCGCTTTCAACTTTACCAATTTCACCATAATATTGAATATTGAGGCCGATGGTAGCACCGAAATAATGAAAGCCTAACATGCCTGTCAAGGAGCCTGAATGCCTACTATGCTTATCGATGAGAATGAAGGCCCAGATGCAGCCAGTGGATGTGCGAAGCTTCCAGAGGCTGAGCGGGGTCCAATTATCTCAAGCTTGGGTAATTGAACCGGCTTTGATGTTGATATCTGAATCCTGCCCCAAGAATGCGTCGTACCTTGTTCATGTGGATGCGTGCCCTTGGAAAGGTGACATTCACGCGACGAGAATTTCGAACCAAACCTACTTAATGCCCAAGCGTCGTCGACTTGGCGGTAACTTCACCATTGTCGCGAATACGGCGATAAATTCACCACAATGAGTCACCGATCGCGACAAAATGAAACTAGCGCTGCGAGGGAGAAGTGGGCGTAGCAGGCCTCCCTGAGAGACAACTCTAGAACGTTTGACAGAGTGTGTGGCGTATCCCCAAGAAATAGTAAAGAAGTTGAGCGAGAACCATGTGATGAATGTTGAAATAAATGTCATTTTAGATTGAAAGGAACATTTTAGACAGTTTTATTGACATGCATTTTTATGTAAATACGTTTTGATTTTCCGAGAATTTTCTGTTTTCTGATTTCTGTTTTCTGTTTTCTGGCCATTTTGGCCTTTCTGTTTTCTGTTTGCTGTTTTCTGACAAACTGGATTTTCTGTTTTCTGAAATTTTTTTGAAAATTTCCGCACACCCCTGGCGGCAATGACGGGATCTCCAGTTTCGATTTTCAACTCGCTTGTTGTGCTGACAAAGGAACCACTATAAGTCATAGTAACCATTTCAAATGCAGTGTACTTTTCTGGAACCATTTTCGGACGAAAGGTTCGAATATGCCTATCGCAGCTGCCTAGACCCACTCTGAAAGAAGTTATAGGCGTTTTTTCTCTGATTTTAGTACCTATTGTACCCTCCAAAAAGCGCATTATTTTCACAAAAACCGGAAAAGAACATCATAGTCGTGTTCAGCGCCCAAAACTACCCCCCCCAGGCAAAGTTTGGGTGGAGGAACATTTTCCAAACTCTGTGCAGACTGACAACGTTTTGGACTTGGCCAATTAGAGGGTTCTCGAAGCGATTTAGTAAAATATTCCAGATTAGAAATAAAATTCGCCATGAGTGGTTATTTGGGGCGCTGATCACGGATCTGAGGTTCGTTTGTCGTTTTTCCAAAGTTTTCGACTACATTTGTTCAAAGCTTCCCACCGGCAGAAAAATTTGACGGCAAAATCGACTTTTGACGATTTCCGGAATGTGGCGACAAATGTGGCTCAATCCGTTCGTTTGGGGGTTGTTTGTAGTGCACAACACGAATCTGATGTCAGTTTATCGATTTTTGATAGCTTTTTAGATTACGGTGGGTATACGGTAGTTTGGTCAAAGTCTCAGATTTGTCTCAAAGTTTCTATGTGGGGGTTATTTGGAGTGCCGAATACGAATTCGATGTCCGTTTGTCGATTCTCGATTGATTAAGGTAGGTTTTGCCTCCTAAATGGAATGTTACCTACCGTATCCTTCAGTAAACCCTAAAATTTTGACAGGCGAACCGCGGATTCGTGTTCAGCACCCTATATACATGTTTTCGGCGAAACCCGGAAAAAAATTCAAAAGCACCCTGAAAATTCCATTGGGGGTAGGGCACATACCCTTACTTTGCCGCGAAGCTCTAAAAACGCTCATAACTTTTTTCGGAGTGGCTCTAGGCAGCTGCGATGGGCATATTCGGACTTTTCGTTCCAGAAAAGTACATTTCATTCGGAATGGTTACTATGACTTATAGTGGTTCCCTTGTGAGGTACATCTTGGTAATCTTTGTGGCTACACTCGTACTTCTTCATAGTTTTTATATTGCCTCTTCATTTCGTAATGATTCTTTTTTGTTTTGTGTTACTTTTTCATTTGTACCAACCGTTTTTCTTCCGCTTAGGTGACCTTTGTACTTAATTGATGTTACTTTTAGTAAACCAACTAATTCCTGGGCTTTTGTCCAGATTCAGTATTTTCGTTGAAATATGTGCCGTCAAATGCGATAATTTTGCTTTTGAAGGCTTCATTTTCTTCGGATTTTTGACAAGAAAATCACAGCGAATAAATGCAAGGAGCCAACTTGTGCCAAAGTCTAATTTTTTCCCGATAATTCAATTCATTCGCAGTCTTGAAAGTCCTTTCACGCTCAAGTGGAGTAGCTGATCATGTCAATCACATACACAAGTTTTACGCACTCGTCAATTATTTTCATAGAGTTTTTGTCCTTCGCGATGTTTCATTGGTCTTTACGAACTTCGAATGGGATATTTTATTGGGACATGAATATTTTTTGCACTACCTCCAGACCGACGTAATTAGTTTTCAGCAGAGTACTGGAATTCTCAAGCTTTTTCTTCCCTACCGGAAAGCGAAACTACTTCTGAACATGAGCTTGTGTACACGCATAGAGATCCCAATATCCTTATTTCTCTAGCTACACGCATACTAGGTTCGTAGACAGTAAAGATATATGAGTAATTGTGTACAACCTGAGCACCCAGCGCGTCAAGAGTGTTTAAGTGTGTCATAATTACATCACACCAGCTTGTTAATCCTATATTATACACGTTAGAAGAATTAGCCGCTGCCAATATTACGTACATACTCATACTCCCCAATCTCTACTAACTAGAGAAGTGTTTAGAGTGGTAAACGCATCTGCGAAAACGGCCAGTATCGTTAGTATATCTTCTGGCTCAATAGTAAAAATGCGCAGTATCCCATCCCGAGCTGCAGGTTCGAAAAAGTTATGAGCAATTTTTAAGCCTCGCGAAAAGGCAAGGGTACCCCCATCAGCCATTTTTTTTGCGAGTTTAAAAAAATTTTATCGGATTCAGCCCAAAACTTGTATGTAGGGGTTATCTACGGTGGTGAACACGAATCTGGAGTCCATTTGTCGAAATTCTTAGGTTTACTGTAGGTTACGGTAGGTAACATGTCATTTAGCGGGCAAAAGCCACCTTAGTATTTTGAAAATCGACAAACGGACGTTAAATTCGTATTATCCACCCCGAATAACCCCAGCGTACAAATTTGGAGTAAAATGTGAGATTTTGACCAAACTACCGTATACACACCGTAATCTACCGTAATTTGCAAAAAACCGATAAACTGTTTTCTCTTTCAGAAGTACATGTACTTCTAATACTCAGACCCCTATTTTATATGTACTTCTATTAGAGGTGTACTTCAAATAGAGGCTGTATTTCTAATTCTCAGCCCTCCCTTTTTGGTGTACTTTTATTAGAGATGTACTTCTAATAGAGGGTGTGCTTCTACTATTGGGCGCAAATTTTTGAATTTCCAATGGTAGACTTCTCATTTCTTGAATTCCAGTAGAACACCGAAAACACGGAATTATAAAACTCAAACCGCAGATTTCATCCACCGTAACCCAAAGGACATGATACGAGCAAAGGAACACATCTGCATCCCATTTACAACCATGATAAAATGTCGGTTGGTGGATTATCATGCTCCTTGGAAGCAATTCTCTCCGATACTTGTGGAATGAGGTTTTTCATGACAGTTTGGTGAGTGTTGTCGAGAGCAACAGTTGGGCAGCACTGAAGCGCGGGAGTTTGGAGCGAAAACTGAAGCAGCTGGGGCAATAATTGGAGTGGTAAAGTTTCGTTAAAAAGCATCATGTTGGTGCAATTAGTGAGGCATAAGGACCTAACGTGCTACCCTATGCAGCAGAAGGGGAAACCTGCAAGTCTTCCAACTTGAAGAGAGCAACTTGATGTGAAGGTTCTAGTGCTTCGTTTCAACCTCACGGTCATACGAAACCTGTTTTCATGAGTACCGGAATGAATCCCTTGCAGGGAGCATGATATCATTCCACCGACCTACGCTTCATCATGACGATAAATGGATGGAGTTGTTTTCAATACTCTTATCATGACCATTGAGTTATTGTGTATAGAATCTGTGATTTGAGTTTTATAATTCTGTACCAAAAACTTGTATATAATGAAATTTCAGACTAGGCTCAATTGAATTTGGTATACTTCCACAATCTCTGATATCATATATTCACACCTTTCCCAAGTTAATTTCTTCCAGAAAATGTATAAATTCGTTTTCGATTTTGTTGACACGTGCTTCATCGACTTGTTATGCTTAAAAACACTTTAAAAGGCAGCGCTCACGATGAACATCATCGGTGACTTTCTCCACAGTGAGAATGATAGGAGAGGAGGATTCCAGGCTCACAGTGTCGAAAAAACGGTACAAAACGAGCCAGGAGTGGCAAAATAACAGCTGCAAACAAGCGTTTTGGTGCCCCAGAACCGCCCGGTGCTCCACTTCCACCCCTCGGTGTGAACAAATGAAGACTCAGATCTTAGGAATAATCAAGTCAAGGAAGTACTGATAAGTGAGCTGATCGCTTGAATGCACCTTCATCGCGGTCAATTTCTCCACGCTCAAAAATCAGCGTGAAAAAGGGAGAGTCTACTTTGGCCCAAAAACGCATCTTTCGCGTGGTTTTTAAGGATGCCTTGCTATACAGGGCACCAGACCTGTAAACCGAGGTGATATCGGAAGTGAACGACAACACTGCCCCTTTAACTGATCGCCTTTCGCCGTCCAGAGCGATTGGGCGCGGTTCTTGATAGACCTGAAAACCAGAAGCGTTCTTTGCGTCCACAATCCACTGATTGAAATTCGACAGGCCCTATACAAATAAATAAAGAACGATGGCTATAAATAATGAGATAATGACAGCACATAAACCCAAACCAACCAATGGCCTAGGTAAAGTCTTCCATTGGTGGTTTCTGATTTCCCGGTCGTATAAGCGATTTATATACGTAAATGATCCAATCTTCGGGAATCTTGATTTTTCAAGCAGTCAACACAGTCAACGTCTAGGGCCAAAACAAGACGACTTTGATCGACTAAAACCCAATCAAACAAAAATATCTGTAAAGAACCTAAACAAACTTCGTGCACTCGCTACGAATAACACCAATGTCGAACTTCCGCTCTGCGTTTTTTCCTGGTCATTTGAAGTTCGCTGAGGTTTCATCTAAGTTGTCCCATACAAGCTATCTTTGACCAAGAAAGGGATGGCCGAAAAAAATCTCGGGCAAACTGGTCTCTCTCAAATGCTACATTCGTGTTGCCAATCACTTACCCAAGTACCGAGGTCCACTCCGAAAAGAGGTGTACTTCTAAATGTACTTCTATTAGAGGTGTACTTCAAATAGAGGTGTACTTCTATTAGAGTGAATACGGTAACCCCCAGAGGAACAATTTGAGCATCCACAAATTCATCACAACACCTTATTAGCTTACAAATCATATATTCGTCCACTACTAGAATATGGCACTTCGGTTCAAAATAGTTTTACTACTGGATGCGTTTACATGGATATGATTACACGACTACTCCTTCGGCTTCTAATCCGTAACAGAATTATGATCTGATAATAAATTCGTATTATACATTTTCCCCGTCTAACACCAGAGGGTCAGTTCAAATTGAATTTGAGTAAATGTGAGCTTTAGAGCTTCATTCTTTCACACCGTAGCAGGCTCTGAATACTTGAAACTTTCCAAGAAGTACGCTATAAGAACTCCACGTAATAATAATAATAAATAAATATCTACCGTAGCGCTACGAAAATCTCGAAAGTGGCGTTTTTCCCTCGAAATTTTCCCCGGTTGGGAAGCTTTGAACGAAATTAGCCGAAAACTTTGAAAAATCGACTAGTAAACCACGGATTCGTAATCAGCATCCCAAAAACCTCTTTGGGAGAATTTTAAGTCAAATCTGGAACATTTTTCTAGAACGCTTTCAGAGCCCTCTAATCGCTGTAAATATTTGCCCAACCGAAAATCCGTGCAAGTTCAAAACGCTATCAGTCTGGACAAAGTATGAAAAATGCGCCTTCACCCAAAATTTGCTCAGGGGGTTAGTTCTGGGCGCTGAACACATTTATGAGGTCCGTTTCTGAATTTTCAAAAGATTGATGCCTTTTTCGGAGGGTGCGAAAA
This sequence comes from Aplectana chamaeleonis, assembly GCA_029168955.1. Taxonomy (NCBI): domain Eukaryota; kingdom Metazoa; phylum Nematoda; class Chromadorea; order Rhabditida; family Cosmocercidae; genus Aplectana; species Aplectana chamaeleonis. The sequence continues at coordinate 737,126 of JAPDOI010000127.1, forward strand.
GCACAAAAACGACCTTTTTAGGCTTATAACTTCTTGGAACCTGCAGCTCGGGACTAGATACTGCGCAGTTTTACTATTTAGCCACTACAGATACTAACGATACTAGTCGTTTTGGCAGATGCGTTTACCACTCTGAACACTTCCCTTGTAGCAGCCAAAACGCGACCAGCTTTGGCATCTACGTCAAGATCTCTACAAGCTACCCACAGAGTGCTCGAGCGTTCTCTTCTGAAACAAAACCTGCACACTCAACGCCTACTGAACTATGCAGTTCAGACTTGAGAAGTACATAGACCCCTTCCACGCATGCGCAAAAAACTTTGGAAACGAAATTTTTCGGCTTGAAAACCGAAACATTTTGAGAAAAATTCAATTTAAGCAAGAAAAAACACCGAGAAAAACATTATAAGCGAAAATTTTCGATTTGAAGAAAGACAGCGTAGTGCTCCAGACAGATTCTGTTTTGGTGCGAGCGGTTGAGCCGCGGTCATCTTCGACTGATAGCTCAGTCCCCCGGCGCTATCGATCAGTAATGGCCGCGACGCCACCGCATGCATTGAGTCGCGGTGTATACAGGTGGTTCCGTTTAGCTCCTGTTTTCGGTGGGTTAAACTATACTTACATACACAAGACAGTCTTCGTTAAAACGTAAGAGATAATGCTACCCTATTCCAACCAATTCAGTGAAATTTAGAAGCGGTATTTCCACTCTGACTACGATGGAACAGCGACTTTTTTCAAAACAATTACAAAAAAATCCAGCTCATGCTATGGGCGAGCAGTGTGGACACGCGGTCCAACGGGAAAAACAGCAAAGGTTGTGCAGTCTGAAACGCAGTCTCTTGTGTGCTAGTTTACTGTGCTTCTCTGGGTCACATTCCGGTACGCAATTGCGTCTCGACACGCTTTGCGGCCGCACGCGCTCGCGTCAGTCGAGTTTCCAGCGCCAGAACCGGCTCAATGTGGCCTTATATACAGTAATCTCCGATTTTGTTTACTATCCGATCTCCAAAACCCACCTAGAGTCGACAGATCGGCGACTGCGGCTCTGGAAACTCCTCCTACTCGAAAGCGCGCGGTCGCAAAGCGTGTCGAGACGCAATAGCGGACCGGAATCAGGCCCAGAGAAGCACCGTAACATAGATCGATAAATTGATCGGCGCCTTGAGGCCATGCCCGCATATCGTCATCGAGATCACACTCGACGCACGAAGCTAGGCAAAGTTCGACGAGTGCGAAATTGCTGCAGATGCCTGTGGGCAGCTCAGGATCGACTGCGAATTGCATCGTTTTTCACCATTAAAAAAACCGAATCAATTCAGTTCTTCTCGTTTTCTTCGATATTGTTTTTCCTCAGAAAATCGAAAGGCTCATCCGCTACAATAGGTGCAGAAAACTACCATCTTGAGCCCATAACTTCCTAGGACCACCAGCTCGTGGCGGGAGACCAAGCACTCTTACTACACTTGCCCAAAGGATACAATGTAATTCGTTTTTGCAGATGCATTCAGTGACCTAACACCTCTCTTGTGAGTTATGTGACCCACCCAAGAAAACCCCTGCATGAACCAGTTACCATAGTACAGGCTGTAGAACCGCGAAATTCTCATGGGTCCTACGCGTGCTGCTGCGGAACGGAGGTTAGGGACAGCGAGAGAGCGGAGGTCAGAAGGAGGCTGCAGCATTGCGCGCGCCTCTCGTGCCATCAGTGGTGAGAACTACAATTTTTATAGAGGTTTAAAGGCAAGGTCCGGTCAAATTTCGACACTACCGGAATAAGGGTTGGATGGATTGGGCCAGTCAAGCTGAACATCGTCTGAAAGGAAGTGGTTGGAGCAACTTGAAGAAGTCCTGTTTTTACGCGGTTTTCGCATGTTTCTTAGGACAACCTGTAGCATGCGCGCCGATTCAGCGGAAAATCTCAAAATCGAAATTCTGCCCGGATTCTGCCTTTAAATTCAGATTCGAAGACGTCACGAAAAGCATAACAACTGGTAGGAATTTAGTTGCAAACGGCTGACTCGTCCAATAGTGATTCCCTGGCAAGGGCAGGAGCTTCCCATTTCTGTAATTACCTCTACGGGTAGGTAGATAAGGGGTAAGTAGGTATGGGTTGCGACCAGGGATGTGCGGCAATTGCCGTTTGCCGGTTGCCGATTGCCGGCCGTTTTCGGACGATTTTTGTCGATTGTCGTTTGCCGTTTTTTCTCTCACTTTTCGACAAAATTCGGCAAAAAGTGCGAAATAGATAACAAACGCCGAGATTAGGACGCGCATGGAAAACCTGCTAAGCCTTGCAGCCACCGGCTCGAAAGTAGAGAAACAAACTATACGTACTTCAAAACTTCAAGCCAGTTGATGTAACCTACCGTGCGGACACGTCAAAGCAATCACTAGTATTGCAGTGTCATGCTCGTGTGGGTCCTCTTGTCTGGAAGAACACCGAATCCCCCACCGCCTCCTCGCTGAGGGTTGAGCAATTGACGTAAGGCTCATCGGGGCAAGATTTAAAACCTTGATTATTTTTGGGAGAGAGCGCAAAGGGTTCAGGAAAAACGCTGAATGGATCAAATTCCTCCAGATAATTTTCAAAGCGTCATGTAAAGGATGTTGGACTTCACTGGCAGTTTGTGGGCTTATGCGCTTCACCATCTTCTATTATGCCCACAATTGCGCTGAAAATATGGCACCAAGTTGAAAGTTGGAGTTCTGAGTTGAAAGGGTGGGAGAGGGTGTACTGTGCTTATCTTGGCCAAATTCCGGTCCGCAATTGCGTCTCGACACGCTTTGCGGCCGCACGCGCTCTAGTCGATCGAGCTTCCAGCTCCAAACCCGACTCCATGTGACTTTTTTATACAGTTTTCTCTAATTTTCTTTAGTATCCGTGTTCCAAAACCCACCTAGAGTAAATAAATCAGCTGCTGCATCCTGGAAACTCTTCCGACTCGGGAGCGTGCGGTCGCAAAGCGTGTGGAGACGCATTTGCGGACCGGAATTTGGCCCAGAGAAGCACTATACAATGCGTGGGGAACATCCGTTTTGATTAAATTCGCTGCTTGACTCTAAACTGGATACACGGAGTGTAGAGTGATCAGTTGGGAATAAGAGGTGGCGTACGGCTTAGGAAGGAGTTGATTTGAGATATGCGCAGTTTTTCAGGAGTCGTAATTGTGCAAAGCTTGAAAAACTAGTCAATTGTTTGTATTTCAGTTGTTAGCGCACTTTTTACAAGAAATTTGAAAGGTCTTAAGGGTAGAGATGCCGAATATGGAGCGGTTTCTCAAAAACGCTTACAAGACCGTCCGAAAACATGCGTCTTAGATGAATTTGTCCACGTCATTATCTTTCAATCAATTCCGGTGGAACAGTAAACACACCGTGAGGCACGCCAACGAGTATGCCGCGAACTCTGAGAAGGTTTGCCGCAGCAAATCCGGGAAAGTAAAGCGACCCTTAACTGTGCCGCGATAGTTCCCCGGTACTGCCGCAGCGGCTCCACAATCATCACTACCGTTATGATTCTGTTGCAGTGCCTTGAGCCTCGACAACGCCGCGACATTGCCTCGATAGTACCGCAGCGGTTCCGTGTTAGAACCGCACCAGCTTTGCGAGGATGCATAAGCTACCCTACGCTGTACCGTCCTGTGTGGTATCGCCGGTTCAATCACCCGAGTTTGATTACCCACGTCCCGTATCTCCTTGCCCGCTGTAACGAGGATACCCTCTGTCCCTATCAGATAGAGAACCTAACAACCGTAGGTGCACATTTTTCTTCGTAGGCCCCGCACAGTTGTACTATGACTCACAATTAAATTCATATAAGTTTCTCTCAGTCGGTACTAATTTAGTAAAGGCACGGCCACCGATCCCGGAGCCGCAGCGGCACTTTCGCGGTGCCTCTGTGGTGCCTGTAGGAGCCGGTGTGACTTTATCGCGGAGCCGCAGCGGCAATATGTACCACAGAAGCGGCGTGGCTGCCACGCTCGTTAGAAACCAATCAGCTAAAGTAAGGCCACATTGAGCTCTTAACTTCTTTGAAGGGATGTCGAGTGCTCACCCTCTTAACTTGGATCGCGCGATGTTCTGAATTTTGTGCGATGAATTTGGAACACGAAGCAAATGAAATACTACTACACATTCCAAAAAAGGTTGACATTAGAGAACCTCGAAAAATAAGTCTCCTTTCACCACAACATTTCGCTTACTAGTATTAAATCGCTCCAGCCGCGAAGCGGCTGGAGAGGTTTGGTTTTGCCCGGGACTTGTGATCACTTAGAAATCTGTAAAGTAGTTAATAAAACCTGGTTATTAAATTCTCCAGAGATTTCCATCAGGATATAGGTGAGAGGGTCCAGGAGGCACATGCTGACAAAATTTGAGCCAAATCGGTTCAAAACTAACAAAGTTAGATCGGCGAGTCCTTATTAAAATTTCGTTGTGCGCTGTTACTGCTTCGCGCTTCCTGCTTCCTGCTTCCTGGTGCGTTACGCACCCTTAGTAGTGGTCACTGCCAATGGTCGCAGGCGATCAGTTGGACAGGCAGGTAAGTTGGTATGTGGATAGATAAGCAGGCTGGTGAGTGGGTAGACAATGAGTACTTACTGTTTAACATTAACTACTTCACTTATTACTGCTTATCATATCAAGTGATATTATCAGTTGGTAGATCAAATCGCTGAAACCCGTTGTAGGCTGTACTTTTCGATGGGAAAAGACAAGGAAAGTGACTTACAAGTTTGTTACTTACTGTTTAATATTAACTACTTCACTCATTACTGCTTATCATATCAAGTGATATTATTAGTTGGTAGATCAAATCGCTGAAACACGTACTTTTTCTTAGGGAAGGGACAGGGGAAGTGACGAACAAGTTGTTAATTACTGTTTAACATTAACTACTTCACTTATTACTGCTTATAATATCAAGTGATATTATCAGTTGGTAGATCAAATCGCTAAAACACGTTGTAGGCTGTACTTTTTCGTAGGGAAGGGAAAGGGGAAGTGACTAACGAGTTTGTTACTTTCTGATGACGTCATCAAAGTGCATGGGGCATGTGATGACGTCATCAGTATGTCGTGTAAAGTACACACGGAATCTGATGACGTCATCAGGACGTCGACGAAAGAGAGTCGCGCGTCATTTGTAGCGCGCGCAACAAGTCAGTCACTTACTGATTGTCATATCACTCCATGCTATTTGGGAAATATTGAAGATTTTTACAGATATTGCTTCGTAATATCAATAAAAAAACGGTTTGTTTCCGCTATTAAGAAGTTTCGGCCAAGAAAATCAGTCTCAGAAAATATTGTTCAATTTTTGTAGACTCTCCTCATCCTACTTGCCTATTGTTCCCTTTTTGTTGGAACGTTTCTGACGCCAACCAAACCTCTTTCGCTTGGAAGACCCCTTTTTGATAGAATAGAATGTTAATTTTGGTGCTCTTTATATCAGGTATTGTATCAACGTAAGAGGTTCAACTTCTTGTGGTTTTACTGAGAAACAATTTCTTATCTGACTATTTAAATACGAAATGTGCATGAGAAAATAGTATTTTAACAACTACTTTTAGAACATCTTTATCGTTTTTGTGACAGCTTTTTTTTATTTTGCCGTTTGTCGATTGCCGATTGCCGGCCATTTTGAGACAAATTTTGTCGATTTCCGTTTGCCGATTTTTTATAATCGTTTGCCGCACATCCCTGGTTGCGACCAAGTACCCTCGTAGCACACTCATTGCGATAGATTGAAACGGCCTCGAAATGTGAAGCCTTTGCAATGTGAGCCCGTACGGAACAAAAAATGGTGCAATAATGACTTATGACATGTTCAAAGTCTTCCCTAGTCACACTACCTAATCGAGAAGCTTCTCTAAGCTAAAAAAGATCATGTCAGATTTGTAATTATTTGCCTCTCATATTACGTGCGTCGAGCAGATATTTTTTTCTCTTTGAGGCTTGAGGTGAGCAGCATAATACGGTAGCTTCGACTTTGCTCATGTGAGTGATATTCAGTTTCCTTTATTCTGCTGCATTACTCTTCTCTTTATCATTAGTACCTTACAGGATCACTCTTAGGCCGAAATCATACTTTCCGCGACGCGCGACAGCGACAGAGCATACCAGGCATATCGATTTTGAGTCGATATTGCTGATAAAGATTCGTGTCGCTCGTCGCCGGAAGTATGATCCCAGCCTCACTGATAAAGAGACAATTTTCAAAACTTCTTGAATAAACTCGTCTGAATCTTAAATGACTGGGCAGAATATTAGGATTCGAAAAAGCGCTGTGATGTGGTGTATTTTGGTTTTTCACAGGCACTAAATAGATCGAGTGTATCACACCGAATTTCTTCATAAATTAACGAAACTCAAATTCATTTTATTTGTTGCATGCAAAGGTGCGCTATGCAGAAAAAAATTCGTCAAGGATAGAATACATGAAAAAAAAAATGCTCGCACAAACGAAAACAAAGCATATGGGGGAAAGAACTGAGATAGGCTCATATTCTTTCTATTGAGTCAATATGAACTACAGTTCACCTCCGCACTGCCGTTCAGTCCGCAAAGTGCACGCTGATTGCGAAAGCGTGCTGCGGCGCAGTTGCGAGTATCCTCAGACAGGGATGTGGGATCACCTAGGTGGTTTTCGCTTTTGATGCCCGAGTGATCCCACCGCCCGGGTGATCACACATCCCTGTCTGAGAGTACTCGCAACCGCGCCGCAGCACGATTTCGCAATCAGCGTGCACTTTGTGGACTGAACGGTAGTGCGGAGGTGAACTGTAGGTACCTAGCATTGCCAAAATAACAAACTCTGAACTGAGCAATATTTGGGGAAATCAGGGACTTGAGCTCACTGAAAGGCTTGACACTTGTTACCTGAAAGTACGGGGTCTCAGTGGGAAAGCGAGGGTCGTTTTTTATGGTTGCGGGTCACAATTTTTTGGAGTTATGGTTCTCAGACAACACCGATTCGTACCGATTTCCTTACTTACGGAAGGCGAAAGCTGTCATAAGAGGTTTCGCCTCTGCAAAATGGTAATCGCTAAACAAAAATCAGGTCAAAAAGGGAACCTTTGGGAAAAATATATGAAATTTCTAAAAGTTTAGCTTACTGGCAAAAGTAGTGATTTGGCAATGTTATAATTTCAAGAAATCAAAAAGTTGAAAAAAAATTTAAAAACGTCTTGAAGTAATGAAAAAACTGGGAAATGTAGTGAAATGATTAACATCGGATTTGACGCTCAGTCGTAGGCCAACTTTTTATAAGTAGTGAGAGACGAGGTACAGAATTTTACAAGCGTTTCCGTTAAACTTATCAAAGCTAAATCAAGCGCGCATCGGATTTGAGCGTTACGTTTACATAGCTTGACCCACCCTGATTTCCGTATTACAGCTTCAATGAAATGTTTTAAGGTTTCCGTTGCACGCTTGATTTAGCTTTGATAAGTTTAACGGAAACGCTTGTAAAATCCTATACCGCGTCTCTCACTACTTATGAAAAGTTGGCCTACGACTGACCGCCAAATCCGATGGTAATCATTTCACAACATTTCCCAGTTTTTTCATTACTTCTGGTCATTTTGCGCCAAATCATTTTGAAAAAAATATCTCAAGACATTTTTTAGAATTTTTTTTCAACTTTTTGATTTCTTGAAATTATAACATTGCCAAATCATTACTTTTGCCAGGAAGCTAAACTTTTAGAAATTGAATATATGAATAGGTATTCATTCGGTCACGTCTAAAGCGAACATTTTCCAATTACTCCTCGATCGTCTTACGCGGATTTGTTTCCACTTCCACCCTTAAGGCTCCGTCCATACGTGGCGAGAGCGTGCGATTACGCAAAATCGATGGGCATCGTGGGCACACGATTCGCTAGCCGCTCAAACGCGCTCCTTCTCGCACGCCCTCGCCCGCTCGCTCTCGCGCGCTTGGGCCAGCTCCACGAAGCAAGCAGCAAGTTTCAAGCTTACTGCTTTATCACTGAAGCAGGTGGCATTGAACTGGTATCAAGACTACTGCTCCTGTTTTCAATAAACCCACCACGGAAGTCGAAAACCGTGGGAAATCATTAGCCGCTGCGCCGATTCGAGCGATTGATCACCCGATCAAACGTTTTCAATCGAATCAACACGGGGTAGGGGGTGTTTGTCCGCCCGCATGATCGCTGAGCAGCTAGGACACATCATGGAGATTTCTAGGCCAAGGCCGTTCCCTAGCTGCTGAAAAAGTGGGCGTAACGGGGCGGAACCACCGCAGCATATGCTGCTGCCAGTTTTGCGTTTGAAACCCCAGTTCACGGGACATATGCTGCTCCCAGCCTTGGTATCCACGCCACATCTCGCGACTTATGCTGCTCCCAGTGCGCGTCCGAGTGCGACAAGGTGCGCTCACCGTCGGCAGTGTTCCGAGACGCGCACCATCACTGAAATTTCGCCGTGAGCGCACCATCACAAAAATTTTCCGGCCTGACATGCCCCGGGGACATGCCACTGTGGTAATCCGCTTTGGGGTCCCCAGAGGGGGGGGGGTCACCCCACTGCCACGGTCCGCAGTGGGTGTACCCCACCGTGGACCGTGGGGAGGTGACCCCACAGTTGGGTACCAGCCCCCCCCCAAGCCGTGGGGAGCCCCCTCCCCTCGGCGACAAAAATTATCCTCCGGTATCCGGTGGACCTTCTGGTGAGTGACTCGAGGCCACCTTCTAGGTCCGACTCCGAAGAGCCGACTGAAACACACTGTGAAATGAGAAGCCTTTTGTACCAGCATGTCAGGATTAGATCACTTACTCAGGCAAACTAGGGATCGGAGCGCCGTAGAATACGTCAGATATGGATCGGGTTGGCGGACAGCCGGTGCACCGGCCGAAAGTGCCAGCGCTGGCTTTTGGCCGGCAGGCTGTGCGAGCGCAGGTATTCAGCCGGCAGCCTGATGGACAAGTTCGCGCGTGTGCTGTGGCCTCATTGATCGACATTTTCTTATCAACTTCTGTTAACTCGTCATAGCATTATTTCTCTCGTACATTCTCCCCACGCGCCCTCGCGCTCGTTTTATACTTTCTGTTTGCTTGTTTTGTATTACGTACATCATTCGAAACTGAGGTATGGTTTGTATCCCATCTCTAGGGAGCCGCGTTGTAGCTTTTTCTCGCGAACGAAGCGGTTATCTCCTCATTCTCATCACCGTGATTTCTTGAAAAGAACCGTTCGGATTCTATGATGAAGCTATCATAGCACCGTCGCGGCTTCCCCTCCCCTCTCCATAGATTGACGATAGGTGTTGCTCGAGCCTCATGAGACACTTTTATCATATGTGTCCATTGTTTAGGAAGACACAGCTACGCGGCATACATGGCACGATCGGAAGCGAAGGTATCATTATCTCATCAATGATATCTTCGCTTCGGCGTGTGCCACATAACGTCGGCATGAATCGTGAAGAAACTTTGCGTTCACTGTTGAAGGTTGGCGCAAACTCGGTGCCATATGCTGTAACATAGGTGCACCGAATTCGCGCCAACCTTCAACAGTGAACGCAAAGTCTCTTCCGGATGCATGCCGACGTTAGGTGTGTCACGACTCCCTACGAAAACAACACAGAGATTACCCTTTCAATGATGATTATTTGAGGAAATTTATAGTTTGGGATTCTCGGTTTATTCGGGAATCTCAATCTCGGTTTTTTTTCGAATATTTTATTCATTTGGCAAACCAAATTACTCGTGTTCATGTTACGCTAAGTAAATACGTTAAGTATTTGCTACGTGGACAAATTTAAATTATTCGGCTTTCCAAATCTTCGATTCATTCAGGATTTCAAGATGATGAGTTTTTAAATAATCGGTTTTGTCGGGAGTTTGAAATACCTCATTTTTCAGTATTCGGCGATTTCGGGTGACAACTTTCATTTCGAACTGTAAAGAATGTTCAATGTTTTCATAAACTAATCGGAAACAGTTTGAAATCTCGAAATTTCAATTGAAATCTCGGAGGAATTTTTCGAACACTCATTCGAATCAACTAGGAGACAGCTCTTCAAATTTGCTCATTTATTAAAACAAATATAGATCTTTTCTTTTTGACCTTATTCAGATTACTTGAAATTAAAAAAAAAATCTCGGCCACAAATTTCTAAAACTTGGAGAAGTAGAAAAAGCCTCATTCGTACACATACATGCATTCGGTAAATATGGAAAGGCTATATTAGAAATTTGAATTATTTGAGCTTTTTTCAAGAGAAAATGTCCGATTTACTCATTCATTCAATGGGTTATTGAAATACGATATTCGGACCCCTCTTTCACCTAGCGCACGCCCTTGTACTGCCGTTATCTCAGCGAGATTCTGTCCGCACTCGCGAACTATGGCTGTTGCATCATGCGACACGTGATAATCATCTTGAGTTAAAGGTGTATCGTGCAGGGACCAAGTGGTTCCAGCACGATTATCACGTGTCGCGTGATGCAACAGCCGTAGTACGCAATTCGGCCCGGAGAACGACAGTACGCAAAAACTTCTAGTCCTTCCAGCTTTGAATTGGGGGATTTTTATTCAAATGCGGGGTTCACGATAGGCTTCACTTTAGCGTTCCCCCCAATATTCGAAAGTTCTGGGGCTTCATAGAGTAAGGTATGATCTAGTTCCGCAATCGCGTTCAGTCCGCAAAGTCTCATTATCACAATCGTAGAAGCGGAGCGGTTGTTTTGAGAATGATTCTAGTTCAATTTTTTACGAACAACCGCTTTGCTTCTACGATTGTGATAATGAGGACTGAACGCGATTGAGGAACTGAACCATATGTCTAAAAACAACCCGAATGTAGGGTTTTGGGCTAGAATAGAGCCACCCTTGTTCTTATTGACTTCTGAGAGTGTCAGAAATGACCGCTGAGAGAAAATGGTACATATCAATGCAATTAATCGTTATATCTCAATTGACAGTACCTTCTTGATTTGGTTATTTGCTGTTGCCACATTCTCAAGTTGTCATTTGTTCACGTCGAGGGGGCAGAAAGGGGACGTGAGGCGTTTTACTGTGCTTATCTGGGCCAAATTCCGGTCCGCAATTGCGTCTCGACACGCTTTGCGGCCGCACGCGCTCGAGTCAGTCGGGTTTCCAGCGCCAAAGCCGACTCGATGTGGCTTTTTTATACAATTTTCTCTAATTTTTCTTAGTTTCCAGTTTCAAAAGCCCACCTAGAGTAAGCAGATCGGCGGCTGCGGCGCTGGAAACTCTTCCGACTCGGGAGCGTGCGGCCGTAAAGCTTGTCGAGACGCAATTGCGGACCAGAATTCGGCCCAGATAAGCACAGTAAAGACTAAAAAAAACTTGTTTGCAGTCATGTTTCTGCCATTCCTGGCTCGTTTTCCGCCATTCTTGCGACATTAAGATTCAAAGATCCTTTTAGTCTTTCAATTCACTGTAGAACTCAACGATAATGGCGATCGCGAACGTTGCATTTGAGCTGAATTTTGCACTAGATTGAAATCAGAGTGGGGTCGAGTTGTACAGTCGGTTGTGAAAGATATTCAAAACCTGTGCAACCTCAGAAACGGTTTTGTTTCCAGGGACTCTTGTCGTCCTGAAAGAGAGCGATTTCCGCTGACGGGCAATCCGCGTTCAAAGCACAACTGCCGCTGAAACTGGTGTGGATCAAAGGCGTATCCATCATCATTCAGAACGGTGAGATGTTTCCTCCATATTTCTGACCAAATTTTGCGCACTCAACAATCCTCTCGATTTTCGACTTACTATTTCGTTGGCTTGTATGTTCTGCACCAAATAACGGTCAGTAAAATTTCCCTTGTCCGTTTGTGATCCTTCGACCAGGTGTGGTATACCATTCGAAAACATAACTAGTCCTCTATCTTCTCGAAAAAACTCGACTGGCGTTGAATTTCAATTTGAAATTTAGAGGAAATTCTGGGCACCAAAAAAGTTTTAATGCTTTTCGTTCTCTTATTTATATTCGTCAGGACCGCTCAAGTGTATGGAACACTTGAACCCATAAATACTGGTTCACAACACCAAAACGGTTTCGCGAAATCTCTCCAGTAGGGGTAACTCGCATTTTCGAAATTTCGGGGTCAAAGGGGGCAAGCAGATCGTACTGGGCAATGAAAAGAATATTTTTTTGTCAAGTTTTAGATTCGATCGGAAAGCATCCTGAAAGCATTAATAATATTCTTCTCAAGCTCAAAGTCTTCAAGAATGTCGGCTAGATAACTGAACAGTATACATAGCTCCGACTATAACATTCGTGTTCGACTTCGCGAATATACTTTTGAAGCGTCAGAAGCTAGTCAAAACTACTAAATTTGAGCAATATCAAGTCAGAAAGTTCGGTAACTCCGCCCTGAGATTCGTGAACTCCACCCCCCCCCCGATACAAACTCGTCGAGGGATCGTTTGAATGCGGTGTTTTAGCTAGTTTTTGAAGCTTCCGACGGAGTAAACATTCCAGTATAGGCTGTGAAAAGGCCGGCTTCGCTCTTTCAACCGTTTTGTCCCTAAAATTCGCTGTTTCAGCCGCGCGAGCATGCTGCGGTGTAATTCGTCCCCTCTACAATTCGTCTGCCCATAAAAAACAAACCGTCATTTCTCTATTTCGTTCAGTTAGCTTCTGTATGTGTGTGCGCTATGAAACTTTTTCCGCGCGGGGAAACAACTGTTAAATCTCTGGTGGCGGCGCCAGGCGATGTGGGTTTATGTTGGGCCTCAACCTGCTTGACATACACAGGCTTGCATTTACGTATACTGTGGCGTAGGATAGTCCTAGAATTATTTATGTTGGAGTAGACCTAAACTTAGACGCGAGTATTGATTCAAATTGTGGAACCGTGACGGCGGCTCGGGCGGTGCCGCTATGGCGGTGCTGGATGGGCGGCACGTGCGACCCGCGCGTGTAGCGCTGGTAAAAGTTTCTTAGTCCACTGCCTGTCCCGGGCGCCTGCTGCGCTCGCGTTGAGGACTACGAAAGATGCCTAATGCAAGTGTGAAATTGAGCTCAGCTCTACGCATGCAGTTCAGGTTATGCCCTAAACTTTACAATCGCACCCTATCATACAATTTAACAACAACCAAGCTACAATAGGAAATAGAATTTTGGCTCTTAATCCGACGATTGAGAAGTTAAGAGAGCTAGTATCGATTTTCCTCACCAAAAGTTTGGACCTGTGGTTTTTATGATTCATAAAATAAATGCAAAATGTTCTCTGATTTCCCCTGAAGGATCGGTGCCCCAGGGGGGAGGGGAGAAAATATGAAATGGGTGTGAAATTATTCGTCGACCTCCCCCCCTCCCCCACTGTCGAAACTAGTTCCGGAAGAACATTGTAATAAAGCGATGAGGGGAACATCATCAAGTAGATAAACTGTCGCATATTTCTTAAGAAAATACGGAAACTCAATCGATCCTTCGCGACAACTTCCCCATTTTTAGCGCAAGAAGCATTAAAGGCAGTTTTCACGATAAAAATCGTTTTTCTGTTTTTCCGCCTATCTTGAAAACGGTCCCATGCTGATTCCAATGATGTCCCTGGAATAGTACAAGACCCCCTGGAAACGGAGTTATGGCTGTTCGAAATTCAGCAAGGGAAAATTGTGGACGAGTTGTCCGAGGCTTGTAACTCCTGTTTTTTTGCAGCCGATGTGTGCGAGCTGACCTGAGTAAACAGAGACGTTGAGAATGAAGGGAAGAACGGGGCTTTGGATCTGAAACCATCGCTTATTTAACCACAAATTCAGCGGAAATTTTATAGGACGTGGGCGGAGTGGCCCAATGGGTCGGCTGGCCCACGAGATTTTCACCCACTTACCGGCCGTTTTTCGTCGCACTTCCGTTATCAATCTTCTTATAGGGACCCAAAGCTTACGTTTTAGCCAAAAAAGGGGAAACTTTTTCTTCGTGAACACTGCCTTTAATGCTACATGGCAGCCGGATATTTTTGCATTTTTTCAGATGCGCCACTTCTTCAACGGAATGTGCAATTTTGAAGATACAATGAGGAGAAGGCGAAACACGCTACATTCGCTGTGATTGAGTTACGAATCACCTTCAATGGCTACCATTACTTTTCGTGTCGACGTTGGTGTTTGTGGCTCGATGAGAAAAATAAAAAATACTTGGAAACTTCTGTCCATTCTTATTACATTGTATGGTTTCCCCTCACATGATTAGAGACTTCGAAAGCAGCTGTAGGGTCGAAAAAGCTCGAGAAGGGCCTTAAACGGCGGCAACAGAGGCATCCTAAAAGCGCCGGAGCAGGGGAACGGAACGCGGCAGCAGGGGCACCTTTTCAATGCCGGAGCAGGGCATCGAACGCAGCTGCAGGGGCACGTTTAAAGTGCCGGAGCAGGGGCGCCGAAGGCGGCAGCAGATGCATTTTAAAAGAGCTGGTGCAGGGGCACGGAACGCGGCTGCAGGGGCACCTACGGCAGCAGCAGGGGGAACGACTCCGCCCTTTTTAGATGTCGAAGCCGACGTCCTCGACCGCTCCGACGGCTGTCGAACGGGGTTCCGATCCCCAGTTTGCCTGAGTAGGAAGAGGGGTGGGCGGAGCCATACAATGGCGAGCGGCCGATGGTTCGAGGACATTTCTTTTCCGTAGGGCGCCGGAGCTCCGCGACATATGCTGCACTTCCAGCATCATGGGACGATATCCTGCGACGATGGGGTTTGTAACGCTGAGTCCATCAGCCAATCACAAACTGATGGGCGGTCGTCAGCAGATATCTCCATGATGCTGCTCAGAAAATGAGAGGCCGTTTCAGTGCCCTAGCTGCTCAGCAAATATCTGAGTGTGTTAACTTGCGGGCATGGGCTGCTCCAGCGTTGAGGAGCGTCGAGTGGCGCACAACAGCGGGAACGGCCGCTGTCGCCACGTATGGACGCTGCCTAACACGTCGTAGCTGATGATCTTCTGACCGATACGAGTTGGAAACATAAAAATTGTCTGATTTGAACTTGGAAAACTACCTAGGGCATTTACGAAATATCCATTTGGATATCGCAAATGGTTTTGGTAGCAACTGTTGCTTTACGTTCCTTGCGAAACTCAAAATGCATGCAATGCCGGATGTTTACATACCTCTTCTGGTATTTGGCTGCCCATTTGACCCGAAATTACAAAAAAATTGTAATTTAGATGTTAACAAGTAAATAAGTCACTATAACCTCACAATGTCATTCGCACGCCTCTGAACCAAACAGTGTGTCTATAAATGATAACCAACTGCTGGGGCCGGATGCATCAACGCGCCGTGTTAGGCCTCTTTCAGAGTTCGATCGCCGCGCGACGCGACGGGATGATAACAGTGAGTATCGATCGAGATCGCGTCGCACGTTGATCTGTATTCAAAACATGCCATCGCGGCGATCAGCGATGGAAGTGTGAAATAGACCTTAGGGTAGGGACAGGGCAGTCGGCATCTTTGACGATCGCAGTGCGAAGACTACAGATAATCTAATCAATTGTGCCCCCAGTGTTTTTCGCTGCTCTAGCTGCCCCAACTTCCTATCTGGGGCAGCAGGAGCACGATTGATTTTGTGATTTGCTGCAATCTTCAAGAGCGCTGACTGCCCTGCCCCCGACACGGCCTAATGATGTATTCGGCCCCTGACATGCGCAGAAACGACATTACTTTCCGGTCCCCCAAAGTCTACATGTGCAGTGTTTTCATTTTCATGAGTACAACTCGATGTGAATATCGGCTGGCCCCAGCAAGTCACTGTATAGGCCAAATACACATTCGACGGCCATTCACTTTTATTGACGGATCGGGGAAATCATGAGACACTGACACATTTTGATTATTTCTGGATGGAAACTCGTCGTTCAGAGCATAAACTAAAAGCATACATCAAGTAAATATTCACAGAACCTGAGAAAACCTGAGTAAATAAAACCCTGGGTTAATTAAAAAGATGTATACAATCATGAGAATTCTATTCATGAGGGTATTATGACAATTACATCGTCGATGGCAAATAATGGTTATGAATATACACGACACAATTGTATGTAAAAAAAGATAAACTTATTATTATTCGAACTAATCAGGAAAGGCACCAATGGGCAATTCGAGGAACTCTTAGTATTCCTCGAATTGCATACTGAATTCCAGGCAAAATCCCTAGTGCTGAGCATCGTTTAATGACTATCCACTCTAAGGTAACCTCCAGAGCTGCCGAAAAGCGAAAAACAATCGAACTGTTTAAAGGCTATCTTACTTGGAAACCTCGCATGGTGTTTCCCCAAATCATGACGCTGATGAATATTTTCTAGTCAACTCTCAAGATCTCTTCGAATCTAGACTCGGATTTTGCTGCGGACATGTGGGAAAAAATTATATTCTGTCAACGTTTGTATCTCCTGCAGCTGAGCTGAATGTGACGTTACAAGTTCTTGGATGAATTTGGCTAGAATGTTTATTGAAGGGTTATTTGACGTACTGAACCTGAATTTTAAGTCGGTTTCTCAGTTTCCAAAAGAATAAGCTGTGGGTCCATGAGTTACAGATTTGAAAGGGCTAGGAGCATCTAATTACTTGTTAAGCGCTTTTTTCTGTCGAAAACGTGCATTAGCGTTTGGAAAATCCGGAAACGGATCTCATAATAGTGTTCAGCGCCCAAAACCACCACAGTGAGCAAATTTTGGGTTAAGGCACATTTTACGGACTTTGCACAGACTGAAAACGTTTTAGACATCTAAGGATTTCCAGTTGGGCGTTTTTTATTCATAGCAATGAGCGGGCTCTGAAAAAAAAACATTCGAAAGACGTTCCAGAGTTGACTGAAAGTTTTCCCAGGAGAGCTATGTATTTGGGCGCTGATCAGTAATCTGAGGGATACGTGTCGATTTTGCAAAGTTTTCGACTTGATTCATTCAAAGCTTCCCATCGGCCAAAAATTTGATGGTAAATCGCGACTTTGACGATTTCCAGAGTGCTACGATATATATGGCTCAAATTGTTGTTCTGGGAGTTATTTGCAGTGCTAAAAAAGAATCTGCAATCTATTCCTTGATCTCTGAGTTTGGCTCAAAATTTCTCTCAGGGTGTTATTCGGGACGCCAAACACGAATTTGAGGTCTATTTTCCGATTTTCGAAAAATTAAGGTAGGTAACACCAGCCAAAAGGCATTATGCCTACCGTACCCTGAAGTAACCCTAAGTTTACCGACAAACAAACCCCAGATTCGCGTTCAGCGCTGTGAATAACTCCCAGTTGAAAGTTTTGAGCCGAATCTAATTTTTTCAAACGCCCTAAAAATTGGCTGATGGGTGCCCCTACCTTTTCGCGAAGCTTCAAAACGCTTATATAATCCTTCAGCGGTGTCCGCAGCAAAATCCTATGCAAGAATCGGAGACAACGAGCCAGAATTGACCAGAAAACATTCATTGTTCTTAAAATTGTGAGGATGGCCCCGCGAGATTTCCTAGTAAGTGCCCTCAGGGCATCGAAACAGGCTCCGCTCACCTGGTGTAGCGCAAGTTATTCGAAAAATACTCGGTTTCCAATTACATTGGCACACCATTTGAACAATACCTTTCTAGAGCAGAGAAGGATGGCTCATTATTATTAATTTTCCAAAGTGAAAAATGTGACGTTCTCAGACGTTCGCCCTTGTCCACAGGACACGAATGAGATGTCACCTCACGCAATGCTCCCTGTGGACATCCAAAAAGGGCAGGGATCGCCCCTCGAGATCTGCCCGTAGCCCCCCTCCTTGGTGCCGTAGACAACTTATCCGCGGAAACGCTTTTGCTGTAGACATCCCATCGGAGGAGGGTCTCCATTATACTTGTTCCGAATCGAATAATCGGATGAGTATCCGACTGTTTCAGTCGGATAAAAAAGTCGACTTTTTATTCGACAAGTCGGTTACTCGAAAAAGTGCGATATCCGACTACAGTCGAAAAGTCGAATATATTCGAAAAAGTGCGATATCCGACTACAGTCGAAAAGTCGAATATTCGAAAAAGGGCGATATCCGACGACAGTCGAAAAGTCGAATATTCGAAAAAGGGTGATATCCGACTACAGTCGAAAAGTCGAATATTCGAAAATGTGCAATATCCGACTATAGTCGAAAAGTCGGATATTCGAAATAAATTTCATCTGGAACAAGCATACTGCATAGTTTACATGTTCCGAATCGAATAATCGGACGAATATCCGACTGTTTCAGTCGGATAAAAAAGTCGACTTTATTCGAAAAGTCGAATATCTGAAAAAGTGCGATATCCGACTACAGTCGAAAAGTCGAATATTCGAAAAAGGGCGATATCCGACCACAGTCGAAAAGTCGAATATTCGAAAAAGGGCGATATCCGACTACAGTCGAAAAGTCGCATATTCGAAAAGGCTTGATATCCGACTACAGTCGAAAAGTCGAATATTCGAAAAAGTGCGATATCCGACCACAGTCGAAAAGTCGAATATTCGAAAAAGTGCGATATCCGACTACAGTCGAAAAGTCGAATATTCGAAAAAGGGCGATATCCGACTACAGTCGAAAAGTCGAATATTCGAAAAAAGGCGATATCCGACTACAGTCGAAAAGTCGAATATTCGAAATAGGGTGATATCCGACTACAGTCGAAAAGTCGAATATTCGAAAAGGTGTGATATCCGACTACAGTCAAAAAGTCGAATATTCGAAAAAGGGTGATATCCGACTACAGTCGAAAAGTCGAATATTCGAAAAAGGGTGATATCCGACTACAGTCGAAAAGTCGAATATTCGAAAAGTGCGATATCCGACTACAGTCGAAAAGTCGAATATTCGAAAAGGGTGATATCCGACTACAGTCGAAAAGTCGAATATTCGAAAAAGGGTGATATCCGACTACAGTCGAAAAGTCGAATATTCGAAAAGGTGTGATATCCGACTACAGTCGAAAAGTCGAATATTCGAAAAAGGGTGATATCCGACTACAGTCGAAAAGTCGAATATTCGAAAAAGGGCGATATCCGACTACAGTCGAAAAGTCGAATATTCGAAAAAGGGTGATATCCGACTACAGTCGAAAAGTCGAATATTCGAAAAAGGGTGATATCCGACTACAGTCGAAAAGTCGAATATTCGAAAAAGTGCGATATCCGACTACAGTCGAAAAGTCGAATATTCGAAAAAGGGTGATATCCGACTACAGTCGAAAAGTCGAATATTCGAAAAAGGGTGATATCCGACTACAGTCGAAAAGTCGAATATTCGAAAAGGTGTGATATCCGACTACAGTCGAAAAGTCGAATATTCGAAAAAGGGTGATATCCGACTACAGTCGAAAAGTCGAATATTCGAAAAAGGGCGATATCCGACTTCAGTTGAAAAGTCGAATATTCGAAAAAGGGTGATATCCGACTACAGTCGAAAAGTCGAATATTCGAAATAGTCCGATATCCGACTTCAGTCGAAGAGTCGAATATTCGAAAAAGGGCGATATCCGACTACAGTCGAAAAGTCGAATATTCGAAAAAGTGCGATATCCGACTACAGTCGAAAAGTCGAATATTCGAAAAAGGGCGATATCCGACTACAGTCGAAAAGTCGAATATTCGAAAAAGGGTGATATCCGACTACAGTCGAAAAGTCGAATATTCGAAAATGTGCAATATCCGACTATAGTCGAAAAGTCGGATATTCGAAATAAATTCCATCTGGAACAAGTATAGTCTCCATCCCCGATTCCGCGTTCACATCCTATCAACATCCCGTAGACCTGATATCACGATCCTAGTGAAGCATCAGCCGCCTTATGACGTCACTCCTTGGACGGCGGTAAGCCTCTTTTTGAAACTTGATAATGAGGCTCGATTTTCTTGGTTTCCTTTCTAATCTAACCGGTACAGAGAAACTGGAACCTCTCAATCAAATTTTCTAGAGAAAAACTAACACTGGCATGGATCCTAATGAGACTTTTTGTTCCTCTTTGGAGGTTTGCACAAACTCGGTGCACTTACGTAATAGCATATTGCACCGAGTTTGCACCAACCTTCAATAGTAAACGCAAAGTCTCATTAGGATCTATGCAGACGTTACATTATTTTAATAATGACGTTCTTATGCGAACAACTTTCTACTGCTTACAAGGGAACTTCTATACTATAAGTCATCCTAACCATTCCAAATAAAATGTACTTTTCTAGAACCAATGTCGGACGTAGAGTCCAAATATGCCTTTTGCAGCTGCCTAGAGTCTCTCTGAAAAACGTTAGAGCAGTTTTCCCCCCTGATTTTTGTACCTATTGTACCCTTGAAAAGCGCATTAACTTCATGAAAATCCGGAAACAGACCTCATACCCGTGTTCAGAGCCCGAAACAGCCCAATAGGCAAAGTTTGGGTGAAAGCGCATTCTCCGAGCTATGTGCAGACTGATGGCGTTTTGGTCTTGTACGGATTTTCGGTTCAGCATTCAATTATATCAATTACGGGGTACAGAAAGCGTTGAAAAAAAATTTTCCAGATTTGACTTGGAGTTCACCCTGAGGGGTGATTTGGGGTGCTGATCACGAATCCGAGGTTTATTTGTAGTTTTTTCTAAGTTTTCGACTAAATTTGTTCAAAGCTTCCCACCGGCAGAAAAATTTGACGGCGAAATCGGCTTCCGACGATTTCTGGAATGGTTTTGCCTCCTGAATACCATGTTACCTACCGTAACCTACAGTTAACCTTAAAATTACGACAAGCGAACCCCAGATTCGTGTTCAGCAGTACATATTTTCAGCAGTATCCGGAGAAAAATAAAAAAAACACCCAAAAAATTCCATGGTGGGTACCCTTACCTTGCCGCGAAGCTTTAAAAACGCTCATAACTTCTTTCGGAGTGAGTCTAGGCAGGCTAAGATTAAGCCGGAGTCACTAACATTATTCGCTACTAGTAGCAAGAACATCCTCCCAGATTATCGAAGAATTCAATGCGCGCCGAATATGCATTCAACTCGAAGACAAAGCGGTTAGGAGCACAGTCAGGCAACGTGCTGCTAGGGGAGCATGTGCTCTTATTGTGTTTCAAATAACAGCACGTGCCCCAACAGATAAAACTTTCAATGCGTGCATGATACACATTCAACTCGATGAAAAAAGGATTCCCCGAAAAATGAAAGAATACGACACACTCTTGAGGCGGGACACAGATGCCGGCAGCCTCGCTGGTTCAATTACACGACTTTGGGGTGCTTTGCTTGCCCAGCGGCAGGAGACCTCTTCCAACCAGTCGCGGCCCCAGATGGTGCTCGGCGAGCTGGCCGAATTGCATGTCGGTGGGCCGGCCGCGTCGCGTGCCGAAGTGCTGCTACGATAACGCTGGACTAGCTTGCAGCGCTTGCTGCTGCGATTAAATTTTGCAACACGTGCTCATACGGTAAAATTTTGCAGCACATGCTGCTGTTTGGAGCACGTGTCCCTGCAATACACCCTTTCAATGGGTGTGGTCACTCGAGTTGGATACATAATCGACACGCATTGATTGTGGCAAATTTTTGAACTCGCACGGTACTTCATTTCGCTGATCCCGGACTACGCTAAAATTGTTTCCCTTGTTAACCAGAAAAGGTGATATCGGCTAACTACGCTTATTTTATTAAATCAACAATTTTTTGATCTCGCTAACTTTACCTTCCCTCGAGTATTGATAACGTGGATGGGAATCAGGGTAATTAAACACCACCGAATGATCAGAGATTTCTGACGAACAACTTAAAACGACGCAAATGACACACATAAATGGATGGAAAAAACGAAATCTGCCTACGAAGGCAGCCGCTGAAAGCTCCGTAAACCACTGAAACCTTCGAGTCCATCACGGGGAACTCCGCGAGGTGCACCTCTCGGCATGTCACCAACAGCCCTTCCACGTAAAGACGTGATTAAAAAACGAATCACAGATCTCACACAATTAAAAAATGAGATGATTTGCTATAGAAGTCTACAGCATAATCAAAAAAGAATACGAATTGCAAATCTTATATAACCAAGAATGAGAACTTGGACGGCACAATCTTCGTGATACATCGATTGATGGACGCTGTCACCACCCCTCCCGCGAATGTTCTGTAGAACAGCACATCGACCTGCACAGCCGTAGACATCCCAAATTGTCGTCCTGTGGACAACAATTCGGTCTGAGTCGATTTTTAGCAGTCGGCGGGATTGCAGGTGGATGAGCTGTTTAACAGCCCGTCGCCCCCTGCTCAACAGCACACCGGGACGGCCCCGCGTAGAGCTGCTTGCTCGCCAGCGGTGACTCGTTCTGGGCGGATCGACGTCCTGTAGACAACGGCGAACGTCTGAGTTGTAACACAATAGTTGTAGCCAGGACACGATGGTAAGGGACGATCGGATATTTCCAAAAACATTCCATTAATGACAGCTGCACTTAAGGCTCGCTTTCCATTAGATACACCCTAAAACTTCTTAACTTATTTCATACAATACGCCCCATCAATAATTTTATATAAGACTAATAAAATACGCTCGAGTATGAAAGCCACTTGCCAACCTCAAACGTGATTTTTGTATTTGATTCGGGGCACGGACTTTGATAACCCTGCCGAACGAGGCATCTTGGTTCCCTCGAATACAGGAGAGTTATGGGTAAAAGTTGACCCCTTCCCCAATACCCCAAAAGCTGAGCCACGCACAACGCCGCAAGAGGGACATCAAGAACTGCTTCTATTGCACATGGCGCCTTTGAGCACCGCCAAGCGAATAGATTTTTCTTTTCTGCAAAGATCTTGGTTCCTTCTACGCGGCAAAAAGCTTGGCTTTGTCGAACGAAGAATTCGCGCTTGACAGGCTTAACACACCGACTATAGTATCAAACTGAGTCTGAACTGCGTCCGTCCGTCCGTCCGTCCGTCCGTCCGTCCATCCGTCCGTCCGTCCGTCCGTCCGTCCGTCCGTCCGTCCGTCCGTCCGTCCGTCCGTCCGTCCGTCCGTCCGTCCGTCCGTCCGTCCGTCTGTTCGTCTGTCTGTTCCGTCGTCTGTCTGTTCGTCCGTCCGTCTGTCCGTCCGTCCGTCCGTCTGTCCGTCCGTCGTCCGTCCGTCTGTCTGTCGTCTGTCTGTCCGTCCGTCCGTCCGTCCGTCCGTCGGCCTGTCTGTCCGTCCGTCTGTCCGTCTGTCTGTTCGTTCGTCTGTCCGTTCTGCCGTCTGTTCCGTTCGTCCGTCTGTCTGTTCGTCTGTCTGTTCGTCTGTCTGTCTGTCTGTCCGTCTGTCTGTCTGTTCATCCGTCCGTCCGTCCGTCCGTCCGTCCGTCGGCCCGTCCGTCCGTCCGTCTGTCCGTCCATCAGTCAGTCAGTCAGTCAGTCAGTCAGTCAGTCAGTCAGTCAGTCAGTCAGTCAGTCAGTCAGTCAGTCAGTCAGTCAGTCAGTCAGTCAGTCTACGTTGTGCATTCGGTAATTGAACTTTTCTATTTCGGAGGGGTAACGCCCGAAACCACCCAACACGACTGCGCCGGATGCCGCAGAAAGTGTGTGGGATCCCAACATGGATGCGCAGGACGCCATAGAAAGTGCACGGGTCCCAAGCAGGAGAGCGCCAGATGTCTTAGAGAGGGCGCGGGACCCAAAAGGCAGTGCGAAGGTTGCCGTAGAAAGTGTGGAACTTATTTTGGTTTATCGCGGGCCTATTTGTGATTTTGTCTCTATCTTGCCGTTATATCGTCAGCATGTATATTGCCTTCGGAAACTTTTTGAACTAACCTTCAGCAAACATATAATTCCTTCGATAGTTATGCTGTTTGGAGTCTCGATTATGAATTGAATAGATGACGCCTTCTTCAGCATATCGTCGTCGACTACAATACTACGGACACATTGTCCCAATATAAAAGCTTTCTTCGAGGATATCATTTCCCAAACTTCTGATCCTGCCAAATAAGCATAAGCAAAATATAAATCGGCCATAACGATCCCTTCAGGAGCGAAATTGATCACAAACTGGAGCAGATCTGTTGTTCTTCTTCTTTGCAGCCGCAGGAAGGTTTTTGTCAAAGGTTCAAGAAGCGGGCTACTGAAACCGGATTCGTCCACATATCCATTGTTGTAAGAGTGGTAGGCCTCTTTGGGCATTCGAATAGGTGTTCAGTTGTGTGGCCACGGCTACCACAGTCCGGGCACTCGTCCGGCTTACTGCGATCGATCTTATGCAAGAATGACATCAGCATAGGGAATGACCGCAGCGTAACGAGGCAAGGGTACTTCTAGCCCGCCTACCGAGTTCCATCTCGGTGTCGCTGACTATGGGTGGTGCGACCCCCAATATGGGATTGAGGGTCATCCTACTCAAGTGAGCCCTGACGAACTTGGTGGGCTCCGGACGTAAAGACGCAGACGATCCAGTTGGAAGTCCGTCCATCTTTGTATATTAACTTTCTCGGGAGCATCCGCAAAAGGCCTTCTGATATGTCTCTCTCTCACGGGATTCATGATCCTTCTTAATGGGTGGTCAGGCTGCTTGACAATGTTAATAACCAGTTGCTGCGCTTGGAGTTGGCAGTGCTCCTTAACCGACAGAACTCGGGCCTCAGCATGAAGATGTTCCACTGGGGTGCTTTTAGCACACCCTGTAGCAATCCGAAGTGCAGCATTTTGAACTCGCTGCATCTCTGCCCACGATGAATCCAATATCATGTGCTGCCATACCGGTGCAGCGTACTCCAGCGCCAGCTGCAATATTGCCTTGTAGGTGGTCAAAATTGTCTCCTTGCTACTTCCCCACGACGTTCCTCCCAGAGCTCGTAGGACGTTGAGCTTTGCTTTCACTGTAGCCTGTTTCTCCTCAGTATTCTTCTGGAACCTCAACGAAGGATCCAATACTAGGCCGAGCAGCTTAGGAAAACGTGCACAGGCAGACGAGCGTCTTCCCAATTCACAACGGGGTGAGCGCAGTGTTCCTTAGGGTCAGTGGAGAAAACTGATACAGATGATTTAGCGGCAGAGACAGTGAGCATCATATCATCGAGAAAGCTCTTCAGAACGATGAGGTAGCTATTGATCTTGCGTGCAGCTACATTAATGTCTCTGTCCCGGCACAAGATGGTGATGTCATCCGCATACGCAACGACTTTGATGTCACTTGGGGGACGGGCAAATCTTCCAGGTAAAGACTGAACAGAGCAGGCGATATGACTCCTCCTTGAGGGACACCGGCAGCGATAGGGATGCTATTAGAGACATGTCCCTGAAACTGCACTTTTGCTCTGCGCCCTTTGATGAGTGCTGTAATCCATCGCTTCTGCCAAGGCGGGATGGTGGACCTCAATAGCTTTTCAGACAGTATGCCCAAGTTGACAGTGTCAAACGCCTTCGTGAGGTCCAGGGCTATTCCAACAGTGCGTTGAGGCTTGGTGGCGTTAAAGCCATCCAAAAAACAGCTCACAATCTACAGCAGCGCCGTGGTGGTAGAGTGTTATTTGCGGAATCCATGCTGGTGCTGCTGATTGTTATTATGCTCGGCCAGCTCCTTGACGGCCAGTTTCTCAGCGGCTTTGGCGATTGGTGATAACAGACTTATTGGCCTGTATCCCTTAGCCGTCGATGGTGATTTACCTGCGTTAGGCAACGGAACGACGCTTGCCATTTTCCAGTCTTGGAATACGATGCACGTGCGAAAGGATGTGTTGATGACGTCAGCCAGGATTGACATAATCTCAGTCGACAGTTTCTTCAAGATCGCTGGACTAATGCCATCCGACCCTACGGCCTTCGAGGTGCACATCTCTTTTACCACCTTTTCAATCTGCGCGGGCGTCACTGCTTCTGCTTCATTCATGAGTGGCAACTTACAGAGCTCTCTTATAGTCACTCGATTTTGTTTCCCTCTCTTAGCCTGAATTATGAAAAAATTCTTTCCGAGAGCAGTTGCGTCCTCCTTTCCCGATTTGATGACTCCATTCTCGAACTCGATCGTAGAGTAGTTGGTGGAGGTGCTCTTGCCCGAGATCTTCTTTAGAACTTTCCAAGTTGACGCTCCATCACTCTTGAAATTCATCTTCTCCGTGAATTTCTCCCAACACTCCCGTTCTTGTGCTTGTCCAGATCTCGCTTAATCTCGCTATCCAGCTCAGCAATGGTCGGATCCAGGTGATCTACGACTCTCTTTGCATCCCTTGTCCTTACCTTCTCCAAGATTTCCCTGGTGACATTGGGAAAGAAGGTCTTAACTCGGCCCTCCGGAATGGCGGCTTCCATTGCCATGCGAATCGCGTCCCTCCATTCCATGGGTAGTCAGCCACATGGCGAAGTGCCACCTCCCTGAACAAGCGCCAGTCTGCAAGGCAAAGATTTAGATAAGACATTTGACGGATACCTGAATAAGGAGCAAGAGAATTAGAGAGATCGACATGGACAAAGACGGGAATATGATCGCTGGACAGAGTTGTAGCGGTTGACCAAGAGCAGGCGCTGGAGAGATTAGATGATACAAGAGAGATTTCTTGACTAGAGGATCCGCCGTTGGCCGGGAGAGAAGTGGGCTGATCATCGTTGAGAATGACCAGATCGCACTCCTCCGCCCATTCTTCGACTCTTTTCCTCTAGCGTCAGTGTCAAGCGACGAGCAGAATGTATGAGCATTGAAATCGCTTGCGAAGACAACAGAGGGTGAAAGGGAGCAGTCGTACAACTGCTTGAGTGAGGGAATAGGGTCATAAGATTGGGGACAGGACGTGGTAGGAGGGATATAGATATTAAAAAGAGATATAGGTGTTTTAAGAGGGAGATGGATAGGTAGGTACTCGAGAGTACCGTCCCTTGGTGTGTTTGGTATGATATGAGAGGGTAGATTTGATAAT
Source organism: Aplectana chamaeleonis (assembly GCA_029168955.1). NCBI lineage: Eukaryota > Metazoa > Nematoda > Chromadorea > Rhabditida > Cosmocercidae > Aplectana > Aplectana chamaeleonis. The sequence goes on from JAPDOI010000127.1 coordinate 763,931, forward strand.
ACAAAAGTGGAAACTCCTCCGCCGAGAGCTGTCCATGGAGCATGATAAGCAGTGTAGCCAGGAATGTTAGGGTGACGTGCGGTAGTAGAAGGAGAAAGTTTGGTTTCCTGAACCATTATGACATCAGGATGATGAGTACGAGCAAAAGGAGAGAGTTCAGACAACTTGGCACGAAAGCCATTGAGGTTAATATGCACAATAGAGAGGGGGCGGTTGGTAAATGAGGAATCAGAGTTACTGGGGGCAGAGCACAGAACACAACGAAAGGAAGGATCGTGATGCCTCACAGAACTGAGACCCGATAGGAGAGATGCACCCACCTTTGGCATCCGAAGCACTGGACGCTGGTATGTCTCCTGGTAACATCCTTGCCGCACGTGGCGCATGAGTACTTCTGAGCGGGTCCTGGATTCCTCTCGACGCCGGCCATTTGTAGTAGAATCCTTAGGAGAGCTGCAGCCAGCCAGCATCTCTCCCATGACAAAAACCCTCCTTGCGGAACTCCAGATCTGTTGTTGACGGGAGCATGCATAAGTCGAACTCCAAGCAAGGGATTTGGCCACTAGTACTAAGGCTCTCAGACAAGGAGCGCAGATCGTCAGCAGAGGGGCCGATCATCTGAAAACCGTCATCGAATGTAATCATTAATTGCTCGGAACTGTCAGAAAGCGTGAGAATAGAGAGAGCGAGAAAGTTGTAGTGACAGGGAAGTTGAAACCAGGCGCAGCCTCAACACGATTGAAAAAAATGTTGTCTACTGGACGTCTTTCATATGTAGTTCCGTCCGCCGCTTATCCTATAATATGAGGCGTGCCGAGCCGTGTGATCAGTATTATACGATTGCATCTTGCCGCGCTGCTTCATGGAGGTGTTATGGACGGCGTCTTATAGGCACATGCCCAACCTCGGAATCGCTTTTCTTCTTTTGGCGCTCAACTTCGAGGTAAGATCACGCTGATCACAATGATGTTTATGTTTATGTTTATGTTTATTACGTTGCATAAGGCACACGTGGTAATGAGAAAACACAATAATAATATACACAGTAACATAGGCGAATAGCAGTGCTCAGAAAATTCCAGATGCAATGTTCTGATTCTGAAGGAAACACTACGAATTAAGTAGTTTCACAGCCAAGCTTTGTTTGAAAATTTGTAGTGATAGCGTGAACGTCTGCGACTTTGTCAATTTGAGGTAGGTGGACCCAGCACGGTTTGTAAGGAAGTCAGAGCGCAAGGAAGTTTTGGCTCGAGCAAAAGTTGTCTTGTTTCTCCCACCACGAGTGATTGAAGAAATCCTTTTAAAAAACTCATCAGCTCTCACCCTAACTTTGAAGCCATTGAGAATCTTGTGCACCATGCATAAATCAAAAAGTCCCCGCCGAGATGCCAAGGAGTAGGGGCCAAGTAGCTCATTTCTCCTAGTTGCATTAAGTGTACTGGAGTATTGTGATATACCACATCTGACGAAAAGTTTTCGCGTGTAGTTATTCTGAACTTTTTCGAGGACAGCCGTAAACTTCTTGCTCGTTGGGTTGAAAACAGAGGTGCCCGACTCCACAATAGGTCTCACATAAGTAGTATAAGCCAGAAGCAGTACTTGCTCGTTTTGAGAGGCTAAACCTTTGAAGATTTGGAAAGTCCGTCCCATAGCATTTTTGATATATTTGTGATGTGATTCGAGAAATCAAGCTTATTATTGTGAAGATATCCTAGATCCCTCACTTTATCAGTGCCTGCGATTTCTGATCCTTCTATGTTGTATACAAAATTGTCGTTAGAATTACCAATGTGCATATGAAGACTCTTCGAGGGAGACAGTTTTAGCTGCCATTCGTTACACCAGACAATCATTTGATCAATTGATCGATGGCTCCAGAATCGCTATGAACTCATTAGGAAGTTAAGGAAGGAAGTTAAGGCCCCCCGAATTTGAGGGCAAGAATTTCATGGAAGAGTTGTCTCGGGCCTGTTTTATCTTGTCGTTGGCCACCAGCGCACCGGAATCGACCACAATTTAAAGGTGGACCGATATCAAATTGAAGAACGTAGACTTTGTTCAGAATCCATCACGCACTCCGTACTCTGACATTCGCGTGAGAGTCGCCTCGTATAACGGGGCCGGTTTCGATAATTTTTTTCGGCTGCTCTACATTATTCTCACTTCGCGCCGAAGCCATGGCTGAAAAAAGTGGTGAAAATGTGAAGAGACTTCCCGGAAAAAGGTTCCACCCGCTAGCGCTTCTTTCCCATCGCCATTCCCGATGAAATACGATCGATATGGCTCATACTCACACACTCGCGGGGCCGGTTGAGGGGAGTCGAAAAGGTAGCGTGCTGCCGCTCGGAACGAAAAAAAGGGGCGGGCTAAGCCCGAAAACTTCCCCATGCCAAAAACTCCGCGTGTCAACCTCCCACCGACTCTATAATGCCCCGTCACAGTTGACCCGTTTACACCGAGAGCTCCGCCTAATCACCTCCCACCGACCACTCAATCTGACGTCACACCCACGTGTTTACACCGAATGTTTCGCCTGATTACCTCCCACCTACCACTCCTGCAGTCGCGGGCGTCAGTGGTAGATCAAGAGGCAGCATTGGCGATTCAACCTGCCACCGACGCCCCGCCAGAGCGTCGAATATCCCGACCAGGGATGAGCGGAGTAAAAATTCGAAATTTCGGAAATCGGTTTTCGGGTTTCGGAACATAAACTTTTTTCTCGGTTTCCGGAAATCGGGTGCGAAACGCCCGAAAATGCGCGAAACATCGGTTTTCGGAACGCGAAACGCGGAAATTTTCAAAAAATCTCCAGATCCTCTCCTAAATCAACAACTATGCAACTTCAGTAGAACGCCTCAATACATATAGAAATCGATCCCCAAACATGCACCTATATAAAGCCTAGCTTGCTCAGATGAGTCCTGGCGGAGTAAGCAGCGGAGCGGTCGGTCATGGCAAAATACAACAATGATGTACAACAATGATACAACAGTTGGCATGATAAACCCGATAGGCTTGGGCAAAAGAGGGAGATGACTATATATATATATATATATATATATATATATATATATATATATATATATATATATATATATATATATATATATATATATATATATATATATATATATATATATATATATATATATATATATATATATATATATATATATATATATATATATATATATATATATATATATATATATATATATATATATATATATATATATATATATATATATATATATATATATATATATATATATATATATATATATATATATATATATATATATATATATATATATATATATATATAACGGTTTTAATAACGGTAACGGAGAAGCTTATGAAATCCGAACCCTTAGAAACGCACTGCGCACATTCCTAAAACCCTAGTCACACCGTGCGGCTTCCGAAAAAGTACTTCCGAAAATCTGTCGTATTTCTTGGAGCGTAATACTGTCTGAAAAAAGCGCTAACCTGGGCGAAATCCTATATCAATACGGCGCTGATTCCCATCACTTTCCATTTTTACGGAGGAGGGAACGTCGGGTGGTTCGTAATAAGATATTTACATGTTTTGTCTGTCTTCGACCTCAATTTTGAAGTACCGCTAAATTTGAGCGATCAACTTCCAACTGGAATAGAAGATATGTATACTCTGTCCCAAACGAACTAGCAAGCGAGGAGTCCAAAGAAGCAGCGCTCCTTCTGCGTCTCTGACGTTTTTGACGCAGCATCCTACAACGTCAGAGACGAAGAGGAAGCGCTGCTCGCTGGGCTCTCCGCTTGCCAAAAAATGTTCGAGATCGAGTATAGCTGCACCCATTTCTAGCGTACTGTCGAAACATTAACTTCCTAGCTCAGCGAAAAGTGTTCCCACAAGATCGTAAACGCCGTCTGAGATTAAAAGGAGATTAGCACCAAAATCGATTTCTTTTTCATTCTTCTCGATTCTCAAGAAACCATTCTAGACCATTTCTGGGTGGTAATATCAACTTCTGCGCTCTCATGAAAGAAATGAAAACCGCTTTTTCACAGTTACTCCAATCATTGTTTCCAGAATTATAAGGTTGCACCTTGATGCGAAATCTGGTACGCGCTTAGCTCGCAACACAATATACATATGCGGAGCATAGAAAGATATCACAAAACTAGTAAAGCAACAGAAAAAAATGGAAATATGACAGTTTTTTTCAATAATCCGCGATATTTTGTTCCGCGTTTTCCGCGTTTCGCAGCACTTTCCACGGTTTTCGTAAGGCGGAACGCGGAAGGCCAAAAACGCGCGGAACTGCGGTTTTCGGAACGCGAAACGCGGAATTCCGCTCATCCCTGATCCCGACCAGTGTCAATCATGACAAGCACAAACACCTCACATCCAAGCGAAGCGTATACATTGTGGGCTCTCATTTCCGCGCTTTACACGAGAGAGTATCAGAGAAAAACAGTGCAGACACCGTTACACGTCGACCCGAAATCTCCGCCACATATGAGAAATTACCACGAAAACTTCGGCAGTAATGAGTCATGCCGAAACCTCCGCCGATCAGCCAGATCTGATCAATTTGACTGGGAAAGGGGCGTTTTAAAGGCAGCATACACGCTCGTAAACGTGATTAAGATCACTACAGAATTAGAATGGTATGGCACCGAACACAACTCCCACGCATTTTGAAGCGTCAAAAACAACCCTTAGTGACGGTACACTAGTGAGAAGTTGGCCCCGCCCTGTATCTGCCCGCCCCCTGTATTTGCGTCCTCTTCCAAAATAGAGGTGCTGAACCCTTCCCACCGTCGGCGACGTTCGTGGTTTACCTATTGTACTTAATTTACCACCCACAAACCTCGCCGACGGTGGAAATGGCCTAGCACCCCTATTTTGGAGGAGGACGCAAATACAGGGGGCGGGCAGATACAGGGCGGGGCCAACTTCTCACTAGTGTAGCGTCACTGAGGGTTGTTTTTGACGCTTCAAAATGCGTGGGAGTTGTGTTCGGTGCCATACAATTCTAATTCTGTAGTTATCTCAATTACGTTTACGAGCGTGTATGCTGCCTTTAACCGGCCACCAACCCCCGCGATTGCCTGAGTAGCTAATTTTTTCATCACCATCCGTCCACTAGTTACTCTTTCTATAATCTCATTTCTACTTTTCTTGTTTCCATTATCTTTTCTTGTACTCGTCTGACAATTCTCGTGATCACTATGTCTTATAGTTGTACAAGAATGAAATTTTCGAAAAAATTTCGAAAGCTTCCCCGAAATTTTGTCGCTCGTTTTCGTTCATTTGGAAGTTTTCCGAACGATTTTTTTTCGTTTTCGTTCGATCAGAACTTCACTTTAACAATTTTTTTTTCGAAAACTCGTTCAAGTTTCAGAAAGCTTCTCAAACTCAACGTTACATTGTTTCGTTACCACTCAGGCCGAGTTGTCTTCAAATTGGTTGAAATAAGGGAGAGAGGATATAAGGTTAGGTCCGTGGCTTATTTCCTCAAGAAAAAACATTTAAATTCAAACCGCGGCTGGCTAGGCGGTTTAAATCTCAGCGGCGGCTGGCTGATAATTACCAGCCTACCGCCGCTAAGATTTAAAGGCAGTGGTCGCGCTCAAATATGCTCGTCTTCTTTTCCTCTCTAAACCCTTTTCTGGGTATAGAGCAGTAGAACCTATAAGAAAAAATCGCGAAAAAATAGCTGTTCTGGGCCAAATTTGAAGCCTGAACTTTCTTGTCCTTTGATGGTGGACGAGTCCACCCCACATCATCGGCATCGATGATCTCTAATATCAAGAACATCAGCTGGCTTGAAATTGAATTTCAATCAATGAACTTCTGGATTTATGTACACGTCTAGTCAAAAACATTAGCTGGTGTGCTTTCTTTCATTGTTCAAATGTTATTATTAGGTAAATTTATATTTATTTCTTTCTCTGAGTGTCGATGATTTTTGAGTGCTTGGCATGAGACTGTGATCTTTCTGTGCACGTGTGCACGAACTGGAAAATTAGGGTCTTAATAACTCTAATTCTAGTCCGTTTTTCACCGCGATACCTTCATAGTTTTTGAGCTGTTTTATATCTAAGCTGATTTTTGTAGTTTTTTCGATAACGTTTTTCATCGTGACCACTGCCTTTAAACCGCCGCGGTCTGAATTAAAATGTTTTTTTTCTTGAGGAAACAAGCCACGGACCTAACCATACATCCTCGCGACTTGAGTAGAAATCGAACAGGTGCGGAAAATTGATTCTCTAACTAAGCGCTGTAAACAAAGCAAACAAAGCGTTTAGTTTACCTTCGAAAAAAAGATCTAAAACACTGGAGGAGGTTTGAAAAAACCTAGTATTCGAACGAAATTCCAAAAAATTAGAAATCCAGAACGACTTTCGAAAAAAATGGAAATCTATTAGATTCGAAATTCGTTTTTTTTTTACTTCCGACATTTCGAAAGATTTTAGAAATTTATTTGTTCGGATTTTTTCGGACGAATTTGGAAAAAAGACCGAAATTTCAACCGAATTTCGAAAAAGGTTATATTTGAAACGATTTCGATGAAATAATCGAAATTTCGATTAGTTTCGAATTTCGTTCGTTCTTCCTCCGACATTTCGAAGGTTCTTCAAAATTTGTTCGTTCAATGTTTTTTCAAACGGTTTTTTTTTGTTTTTCGTTCGTTCGGAAATATCTCCATACGAAAAGTTTTGGGTTTTCGTTCATCTAAGAAATTTCAAATTTCGTTCGCTCGACTTTTTTTTTGGAAATTCTACAACTATACTTTGTATCGATATGTATGTAGTGTTGACAGGGTTGAGAGACAGCTTTTACTGGCGTCGACCCCTTGGCAATCGGGAGCGCCAGGTCACTGCGAATTGGCGATTGGTTGGCAGCTTTCCTTAAGCCTAGTTTTGACTGCAGGTGGTCGCTTCGGCCATGCGAGGGACAACTGTTCCTTTTTCATCGCGCGTAATGCAAAACCGCTCCGATTGTGATAGCTTCGTGGCAAACGTCCTACATCGCTGGGTCGCGGCGACGAAATCCTATGTTTTACTGCATCGCTGCTTGAAGAGCGATTCTCAATGGTCGCTGAACATCGCTCCATCGCGGCCAAAATGGCAGCGATGGAGCGCTTACCAGCAAATGACACGTTTCGTCTAATGAACGTTGACCCTTTCACATGACAAGATCAGTGTTTTCGAGTCGAAACGCGTTATTGATGAATACCAGCCATTAATTTCACTGATTGATTGAATTTCTTCTAACATCCGTGGGCCTATGCACTATGAACAGAATCGCTGCCGTTGCTACATCGCTGCAGCAGCGGGTGCAAAATCGCTGCGATAAGAAACAGCAGCGATGCAGTCTAAACTAGGCTTTAGTCGGCGGCAACCGGGCGGCGACCGGGCTTCAACTTGGAGACAAATATCCGGGAAATCAAAAATTGAGATTGAAGAACGTTAAAATTGCTAGAAGTTTCGCATCTACGGGGGTGAACGGGTGCGCATACCTGCTGTTCTGAATGTTCCAAACAAAATTGTGGTGCTATGCGATTGCGAAATCAGCGTTCGGAGTAACTGTGGAGATGCGATTTTCTCCATTGGAAAGAGCGTAAAAAGTTGGTGTTTGTACCAAAAAATGGTTTGGAATCGTGTCTTGGCACTCGAGAAAAATGGAGAAAATCACGTGATTTTGGTCGAAAAACTGTTAATCTCCTTTTTTTCAGACGGCGTTCATGATCTTGTTGCAACACTTAAAAATTAGCTAGGAAGTAAATTTTTTGGCAGGAGGCTGGAAGTGGATGCAGTTAGCTCCTATTCAATTTTGGAGCTGAAAGCTCAATTTTAACGGAACCTCAAAATTGAGGGTCAAGACGGGTAAAAACATGTAAGCATGTTATTGTAAACCATCCGACGCTCACTGAACTTCGAAAATGAACTAATGAAAATCAACACAGCCAATGATAGGCTTCCGCCCAGGATCGTTTCCTCTTTGAGACGGTTGGTGTCAATAGGATTTGAGGAGTGCGCAGGGCGCAGCAGAAAGGGTGCGGGCCCCAGTGGGAATGCGCAGGACGCCGCAGAAAGAGTGCGGGCCCCCAGTGGGAATGTGCAGGACGCCTTTGAAAGTGTGCGAGACCATAGTGGGAGTGGGCAGAACGCCGTAGAAAGTGTGCGGGACCACAGCGGGAGTGCGGAGGACGCCGCAGAAAGAGTGCGGGTCCCCAGTGGGAGTGCGCAGGACGCCGTAGAAAGTGTGTGGGACCCCAATGGAAATGCGCAGGACGCCGCAGAAAATGTACGGGACTCCAGTGGGAATGCACAGGACGCCGCAGAAAGAGTGCGGGCCCCCAGTGGGATTGTGCAGGACGCCGTAGAAAGTGTGCGGGACCCCAATGGAAATGCGCAGGACGCCGCAGAAAATGTACGGGACTCCAGTGCGAGTGCACAAGACGCCGCAGAAAGAGTGCGGGCCCCAGTGGGAATGTGCAGGACGCCTTAGAAAGTGTGAGAGACCATAGTGGGAGTGGGCAGAACGCCGTAGAAAGTGTGCGGGACCACAGTGGGAGTGCGGAGGACGCCGCAAAAAGAGTGCGAGCCCCCAGTGGGAGTGCGCAGGACGCCGTAGAAAGTGTGCGGGACCACAGTGGGAGTGCGGAGGACGCCGCAGAAAATGTACAAGACTCCAGTGGGAGTGCACAGGACGCCGCAGAAAGAGTGCGAGCCCCCAGTGGGAATGTGCAGGACGCCTTAGAAAGTGTGCGAGACCATAGTGGGAGTGGGCAGAACGCCGTAGAAAGTGTGCGGGACCACAGTGGGAGTGCGCAGGACGCCGCAGAAAGTGTGCGGGACCACAGTGGGAATGCGCAGGACGCCGCAGAAAGAGTGCGGGCCCCCAGTGGGAATGTGCAGGACGCCTTTGAAAGTGTGCGAGACCATAGTGGGAGTGGGCAGAACGCCGTAGAAAGTGTGGGGGACCACAGCGGGAGTGCGGAGGACGCCGCAGAAAGAGTGCGGGCCCCCAGTGGGAATGTGCAGGACGCCTTTGAAAGTGTGCGAGACCATAGTGGTAGTGGGCAGAACGCCGTAGAAAGTGTGGGGGACCACAGCGGGAGTGCGGAGGACGCCGCAGAAAGAGTGCGGGCCCCCAGTGGGAGTGCGCAGGTTGCCGTAGAAAGTGTGCGGGACCCCAATGGAAATGCGCAGGACGCCGCAGAAAATGTACGGGACTCCAGTGGGAATGCACAGGACGCCGCAGAAAGAGTGCGGGCCCCCAGTGGGAATGTGCAGGACGCCTTAGAAAGTGTGCGAGACCATAGTGGGAGTGGGCAGGACGCCGTAGAAAGTGTGCGGGACCACAGTGGGAGTGCGGAGGACGCCGCAAAAAGAGTGCGAGCCCCCAGTGGGAGTGCGCAGGACGCCGTAGAAAGTGTGCGGGACCACAGTGGGAGTGCGGAGGACGCCGCAGAAACTGTACAAGACTCCAGTGGGAGTGCACAGGACGCCGCAGAAAGAGTGCGAGCCCCCAGTGGGAATGTGCAGGACGCCTTAGAAAGTGTGCGAGACCATAGTGGGAGTGGGCAGAACGCCGTAGAAAGTGTGCGGGACCACAGTGGGAGTGCGCAGGACGCCGCAGAAAGTGTGCGGGACCACAGTGGGAATGCGCAGGACGCCGCAGAAAGAGTGCGGGCCCCCAGTGGGAATGTGCAGGACGCCTTTGAAAGTGTGCGAGACCATAGTGGGAGTGGGCAGAACGCCGTAGAAAGTGTGGGGGACCACAGCGGGAGTGCGGAGGACGCCGCAGAAAGAGTGCGGGCCCCCAGTGGGAATGTGCAGGACGCCTTTGAAAGTGTGCGAGACCATAGTGGTAGTGGGCAGAACGCCGTAGAAAGTGTGCGAGACCATAGTGGGAGTGCGGAGGACGCCGCAGAAAGAGTGCGGGCCCCCAGTGGGAGTGCGCAGGTTGCCGTAGAAAGTGTGCGGGACCCCAATGGAAATGCGCAGGACGCCGCAGAAAATGTACGGGACTCCAGTGGGAATGCACAGGACGCCGCAGAAAGAGTGCGGGCCCCCAGTGGGATTGTGCAGGACGCCGTAGAAAGTGTGCGGGACCCCAATGGAAATGCGCAGGACGCCGCAGAAAATGTACGGGACTCCAGTGCGAGTGCACGGGACGCCGCAGAAAGAGTGCGGGCCCCCAGTGGGATTGTGCAGGACGCCGTAGAAAGTGTGCGGGACTCCAGTGGGAGTGCGCAGGACGCCGTAGAAAGTGTGCGGGACCACAGTGGGAGTGCGCAGGACGCCGCAGAAAGTGTGCGGGACCACAGTGGGAATGCGCAGGACGCCGCAGAAAGAGTGCGGGCCCCCAGTGGGAATGTGCAGGACGCCTTTGAAAGTGTGCGAGACCATGGTGGGGAGTGGGCGGCAGAACGCCGTAGAAAGTGTGGGGGACCACAGCGGGAGTGCGGAGGACGCCGCAGAAAGAGTGCGGGCCCCCAGTGGGAGTGCGCAGGTTGCCGTAGAAAGTGTGCGGGACCCCAATGGAAATGCGTAGGACGCCGCAGAAAATGTACGGGACTCCAGTGGGAATGCACAGGACGCCGCAGAAAGAGTGCGGGCCCCCAGTGGGATTGTGCAGGACGCCGTAGAAAGTGTGCGGGACCCCAATGGAAATGCGCAGGACGCCGCAGAAAATGTACGGGACTCCAGTGCGAGTGCACGGGACGCCGCAGAAAGAGTGCGGGCCCCCAGTGGGAATGTGCAGGACGCCTTAGAAAGTGTGAGAGACCATAGTGGGAGTGGGCAGAACGCCGTAGAAAGTGTGCGGGACCACAGTGGGAGTGCGCAAGACGCCGCAGAAAGTGTGCGGGACCACAGTGGGAGTGCGGAGGACGCCGCAGAAAGAGTGCGGGCCCCCAGTGGGAGTGCGCAGGACGCCGTAGAAAGTGTGCGGGACCACAGTGGGAGTGCGGAGGACGCCGCAGAAAATGTACAAGACTCCAGTGGGAATGCACAGGACGCCGCAGAAAGAGTGCGGGCCCCCAGTGGGATTGTGCAGGACGCCGTAGAAAGTGTGCGAGACCATAGTGGGAGTGGGCAGAACGCCGTAGAAAGTGTGCGGGACCACAGTGGGACGCCTGCAGGACGCCGCAGAAAGTGTGCGGGACCACAGTGGAAATGCGCAGGACGCCGCAGAAAGAGTGCGGGCCCCCAGTGGGAGTGTGAAGGACGCCTTTGAAAGTGTGCGAGACCATAGTGGGAGTGGGCAGAACGCCGTAGAAAGTGTGCGGGACCACAGTGGGAGTGCGCAGGACGCCGCGGAAAGAGTGCGGGCCCCCCAGTGGGAATGCGCAGGACGCCGTAGAAAATGTACGGGACTCCAGTGGGAGTGTGCAGGACGCCTTTGAAAGTGTGCGAGACCATAGTGGGAGTGGGCAGAACGCCGTAGAAAGTGTGCGGGACCACAGTGGGAGTGCGCAGGACGCCGCGGAAAGAGTGCGGGCCCCCCAGTGGGGATGCGCAGGACGCCGTAGAAAATGTACGGGATCCCATTGGAAATGCGCAGGACGCCGCAGAAAATGTGCGGGACCCCAGTGGGAATGCACAGGACGCCGCAGAAGGAGTGCGGGCCCCCAGCGGGAGTGCGCAGGAGGCCGTAGAAAGTGTGCGGGATCCCATTGGAAATGCGCAGGACGCCGGAGAAAATGTACAAGACTCCAGGGGGAGGGCACAGGACGCCGCAGGAAGAGTGCGGGCCCCAGTGGGAATGTGCAGGACGCCTTAGAAAGTGTGCGAGACCATAGTGGGAGTAGGCAGAACGCCGTAGAAAGTGTGCGGGACCACAGTGGGAGTGCGCAGCACGCCGCAGAAAGTGTGCGGGACCACAGTGGGAGTGCGGAGGATGTCGCAGAAAGAGTGCGGGCCTTCAGTGGGAAATGCGCAGGACGCCGCAGAAAAATGTACGGGACCGCAGTGGGAGTGCGCGGGACGCCGTAGAAAGTGTGCGGGACCACAGTGGGAGTGCGCAGGACGCCGCAGAAAGTGTGCGGGACCACAGTGGAGTGCGCAGGACGCCGCAGAAAGAGTGCGGGCCCCAGTGGGAATGTGCAGGACGCCGCAGAAAGCGTGCGAGACCATAGTGGGAGTGGGCAGGGCGCCGAAGAAAGTGTGCGGGACCACAGTGGGAATGCACAGGACGCCGCAGAAAGTGTGCGGGACCACAGTGGAAATGCGCAGGACGCCGCAGAAAGAGTGCGGGCCCCCAGTGGGAATGTGCAGGACGCCTTTGAAAGTGTGCGAGACCATAGTGGGAGTGCGGAGGACGCCGCAGAAAGAGTGCGGGCCCCCAGTGGGAGTGCGCAGGACGCCGTATAAAGTTTGCGGGACCATAGTGGGAGTGCGGAGAACGCCGCAGAAAGTGTGCGGGACCATAGTGGGAGTGCTCAGGACGCCGCAGAAAGTGTGCGGGACCACAGTGGGAGTGCGGAGAACGCCGCAGAAAGAGTGCGGGCCCTCTGTGGGAATGTGCAGGACGCCGTATAAAGTTTGCGGGACCATAGTGGGAGTGCGGAGAACGCCGCAGAAAGTGTGCGGGACCATAGTGGGAGTGCTCAGGACGCCGCAGAAAGTGTGCGGGACCACAGTGGGAGTGCGGAGAACGTCGCAGAAAGAGTGCGGGCCTTCCAGTGGGAATGTGTGGGACGCCTTGAAAAGTGTGCAGACCATAGTGGGAGTGGGCAGGACGCCGCAGAAAGTGTGCGGGACCACAGTGGGAGTGCGGAGGACGCCGCGGAAGAGTGCGAGCCCCCAGTGGGAGTGTGTGCAGGACGCCTTTGAAAGTGTGCCGGGAGACCATGGTGGGAGTGGGCAGAACGCCGCAGAAAGTGTGCGGGACCACAGTGGGAGTGCGGAGGACGCCGCAGAAAGAGTGCGGGCCCCCAGTGGGAATGTGCAGGACGCCCTAGAAAGTGTGCGAGACCATAGTGGGAGGGCAGAACGCCGCAGAAAGAGTGCGGGCCCCAGTGGGAATGTGCAGGACGCCTTAGAAAGTGTGCGGGACCACAGTGGGAGTGCGCAGGACGCCGCAAAAAGAGTGCGGGCCCCCAGTGGGAGTGTGCAGGACGCCTTTGAAAGTGTGCGAGACCATAGTGGGAGTGGGCAGAACGCCGTAGAAAGTGTGCGGGACCACAGTGGGAGTGCGGAGGACGCCGCAGAAAGTGTGCGGGACCCCATTGGAAATGCGCAGGACGCCGCAGAAAATGTACGGGACTCCAGTGCGAGTGCACAGGACGCCGCAGAAAGAGTGCGGGCCCCAGTGGGAATGTGCAGGACGCCTTAGAAAGTGTGCGAGACCATAGTGGGAGTGCGGAGGACGCCGCAGAAAGAGTGCGGGCCCCCAGTGGGAGTGCGCAGTACGCCGTAGAAAGTGTGCGGGACCCCAATGGAAATGCGCAGGACGCCGCAGAAAGAGTGCGGGACCCCAATGGAAATGCGCAGGACGCCGCAGAAAGTGTGCGAGACCATGGTGGGAGTGGGCAGAACGCCGCAGAAGGTGTGCGGGACCACAGTGGGAGTGCGCAGGACGCCGCAGAAAGAGTGCGGGCCCCCAGTGGGAGTGTGCAGGACGCCTTTGAAAGTGTGCGAGACCATAGTGGGAGTGGGCAGAACGCCGTAGAAAGTGTGCGGGACCACAGTGGGAGTGCGGAGTACGCCGCAGAAGGAGTGCGGGCCCCCAGCGGGAGTGCGCAGGACGCCGTAGAAAGTGTGCAGGACCCCATTGGAAATGCGCAGGACGCCGCAGAAAAAGTGCGGTCCCCCAGTGGGAGTGCGCAGGACGCCGTAGAAAGTGTGCGGGACCCCAATGGAAATGCGCAGGACGCCGCAGAAAATGTACGGGGCTCCAGTGGGAATGCACAGGACGCCGCAGAAAGAGTGCGGGCCCCCAGTGGGAATTTGCAGGACGCCTTAGAAAGTGTGCGGGACCACAGTGGGAGTGTGCAGGACGCCTTTGAAAGTGTGCGAGACCATAGTGGGAGTGCGCAGAACGCCGCAGAAAGAGTGCGGACTCCAGTGGGAGTAGGCAGAACGCCGTAGAAAGTGTGCGGGACCACAGTGGGAGTGCGCAGGACGCCGCAGAAAGTGTGCGGGACCACAGTGGGAGTGCGGAGGATGTCGCAGAAAGAGTGCGGGCCTTCAGTGGGAATGTGCAGGACGCCCTAGAAAGCGTGCGAGACCATAGTGGGAGTGGGCAGGGCGCCGAAGAAAGTGTGCGGGACCACAGTGGGAGTGCGGAGGACGCCGCGGAAAGAGTGCGAGCCCCCAGTGGGAGTGTGCAGGACGCCGCAGAGACGCCGCAGAAAGAGTGCGGGACCTCAGTGGGAATGCGCAGGACGCCGCAGAAAGAGTGCGGGACCCCAGTGGGAGTGCGCAGGACGCCGTAGAAAGTGTGCGGGACCCCAGTGGAAATGCGCAGGACGCCGCAGAAAGTGTGCGGGACCACGGTGGGAGTGCACAGGCCGCCGCAGAAAGAGTGCGGGCCTTCAGTGGGAATGTGCAGGACGCCCTAGAAAGCGTGCGAGACCATAGTGGGAGTGGGCAGGGCGCCGAAGAAAGTGTGCGGGACCACAGTGGGAGTGCGGAGGACGCCGCGGAAAGAGTGCGAGCCCCCAGTGGGAGTGTGCAGGACGCCTTTGAAAGTGTGCGAGACCATAGTGGGAGTGGGCAGAACGCCGTAGAAAGTGTGCGGGACCACAGTGGGAGTGCGGAGTACGCCGCAGAAAGTGTGCGGGACCATAGTGGGAGTGCGCAGAACGCCGTAGAAAGTGTGCGGGACCACAGTGGGAGTGCGGAGTACGCCGCAGAAGGAGTGCGGGCCCCCAGCGGGAGTGCGCAGGACGCCGTAGAAAGTGTGCGGGATCCCATTGGAAATGCGCAGGACGCCGCAGAAAATGTACAAGACTCCAGTGGGAGTGCACAGGACGCCGCAGAAAGAGTGCGGGCCCCCAGTGGGAATGTGCAGGACGCCTTAGAAAGTGTGCGAGACCATAGTGGGAGTAGGCAGAACGCCGTAGAAAGTGTGCGGGACCACAGTGGGAGTGCGCAGGACGCCGCAAAAAGAGTGCGAGCCCCCAGTGGGAGTGCGCAGGACGCCGGAGAAAGTGTGCGGGAGCACGGGGGGGGGGCGGAGGGCGCCGCAGAAAGAGTGCGGGCCCCAGTGGGAGTGCGCAGGACGCCGCAGAAAGAGTGCGGGCCCCCAGTGGGAGTGCGCAGGACGCCGTAGAAAGTGTGCGGGACCACAGTGGGAGTGCGGAGGACGCCGCAGAAAGAGTGCGGGCCCCCAGTGGGAGTGCACAGGATGCCGCAGAAAAAGTGCCGGCCCCCAGTGGGAATGTGCAGGACGCCCTAGAAAGCGTGCGAGACCATAGTGGGAGTGGGCAGGACGCCGTAGAAAGTGTGCGGGACTACAGTGGGAGTGCGGAGGACGCCGCAAAAAGAGTGCGGGACCCCAGTGGGAGTGTGCAGGACGCCGCAGAAAGAGTGGCAGGCCATAAGTGGGAATCGCGCAGGACGCCCTAGAAAGCGTGCGAGACCATAGTGGGAGTGGGCAGGACGCCGTAGAAAGTGTGCGGGACCACGGTGGGAGTGCGGAGGACGCCGCAGAAATGTGCGAGCCCCCAGTGGGAGTGCGCAGGACGCCGTAGAAAGTGTGCGGGACCACAGTGGGAGTGCGGAGGACGCCGCAGAAAGAGTGCGGGCCCCCAGTGGGAGTGCGCAGGACGCCGTAGAAAGTGTGCGGGACCACAGTGGGAGTGCGGAGGACGCCGCAAAAAGAGTGCGGGACCACAGTGAGAGTGCGGAGGACGTCGCAGAAAGAGTGCGGGCCTTCAGTGGGAATGTGCAAGACGCCCTAGAAAGCGTGCGAGACCATAGTGGGAGTTGGCAGGGCGCCGAAGAAAGTGTGCGGGACCACAGTGGGAGTGCGGAGGACGCCGCGGAAAGAGTGCGGGCCCCCTGTGGGAGTGCGCAGGACGCCGCAGGAAGTGTGCGGAACCATAGTGGGAGTGCGCAGGACGCCGCAGGAAGTGTGCAAGCCCCCAGTGGGAATACGCAGGACGTCGTAGAAAGTGTGCGGGACCATAGTGGAAGTGCGCAGGACTCTGTAGAAAGTGTGCGGGACCATAGTGGAAGTGCGCAGGACGCCGCAGGAAGTGTGCGAGCCCCCAGTGGGAGTGCGCAGGACGCCGCAGGAAGTGTGCAAGCCCCCAGTGGGAATACGCAGGACGTCGTAGAAAGTGTGCGGGACCATAGTGGAAGTGAGCAGGACGCCGCAGAAAGTGTGCGTGCCCCCAGTGGGAGTGCGACAGGGACGCCGTAGAAAGTTTGCGGGACCACAGTGGGAGGTGCCGGAGACGCCGCAAAAGAGTGCGAGACCACCAGTGAGAGTGCGGAGGACGTCGCAGAAAGAGTGCCGGGCCTTCGGTGGGAATGTGCAAGACGCCCTAGAAAGGCGTGCGCGAGACCACAGTGGGGGAGTTGCGGTGCGCCGAAGAAAGTGTGCGGGACCACCAGGGAGGTGGGAGTGCGGAGGACGCCGCGGAAAGAGTGCGGGCCCCCTGTGGGAGTGCGCAGGACGCCGTAGAAAGTGTGCGGGACCACAGTGGGAGTGCGGAGGACGCCTTTGAAAGTGTGCGAGACCATAGTGGGAGTGGGCAGAACGCCGTAGAAAGTGTGCGGGACCACAGTGGGAGTGCGGAGGAGACGCCGCAGAAAGAGTGCGGGCCCCCAGTGGGAATGTGCAGGACGCCCTAGAAAGTGTGCGAGACCACAGTGGGAGTGCACAGGGCGCCGAAGAAAGTGTGCGGGACCACAGTGGGAGTGTGCAGGACGCCTTAGAAAGAGTGCGAGACCCTAGTGGGAGTGCGCAGGACGCCGCAGAAAGTGTGCGGGACCACAGTGGGAGTGCGCAGGACGCCGCAGAAAGAGTGCGGGCCCCAGTGGGAGTGCGCAGGACGCCGCGGAAAGAGTGCGGGCCCCAGTGGGAATGCCGCAGGACGCCGTAGAAAATGCATGGACTCCAGTGGGAGTGCACAGGACGCCGCAGAAAGTGTGCGGGACCACAGTGGGAGTGCGGAGGACATTGCAGAAAGAGTGCGGTCCCCCAGGGGAAATGTGCAGGACGCCTTAGGAAGTGTGCGAGACCATAGTGGGAGTGGGCAGGACGCCGTAGAAAGTGTGCGGGACCACAGTGGGAGTGCGGAGGGACGCCGCAAAAGAGTGCGGGCCCCAGTGGGAGTGCGCAGGACGCCGTAGAAAGTGTGCGGGACCACAGTGGGAGTGCGCAGGACGCCGCAGAAAATGTACAAGACTCCAGTGGGAGTGCACAGGACGCCGCAGAAAGAGTGCGGGCCCCAGTGCGAATGTGCAGGACGCCTTAGAAAGTGTGCGAGACCATAGTGGGAGTGGGCAGAACGCCGTAGAAAGTGTGCGGGACCACAGTGGGAGTGCGCAGGACGCCGCAGAAAGTGTGCGGGACCACAGTGGGAATGCGCAGGACGCCGCAGAAAGAGTGCGGGCTACCAGTGGGAATGTGCAGGACGCCTTTGAAAGCGTGCGAGACCATAGTGGGAGTGGGCAGAACGCCGTAGAAAGTGTGCGGGACCACAGCGGGAGTGCGGAGGACGCCGCAGAAAGAGTGCGGGCCCCCAGTGGGAGTGCGCAGGATGCCGCTGCAAAAGTGCGGTCCCCCAGTGGGAGTGCGCAGGATGCCGCAGAAAAGTGCGGTCCCCAGTGGGGAGTGCGCAGGACGCCGTAGAAAATGTGCGGGACCCCAATGGAAATGCGCAGGACGCCGCAGAAAATGTACGGGACTTCAGTGGGAATGCACAGGACGCCGCAGAAAGAGTGCGGGCCCCAGTGGGATTGTGCAGGACGCCGTAGAAAGTGTGCGGGACCCCAATGGAAGTGCGCAGGACGCCGCAGAAAATGTACGGGACTCCAGTGCGAGTGCAAAGGACGCCGCAGAAAGAGTGCGGGCCCCCAGTGGGAGTGTGCAGGACGCCTTTGAAAGTGTGCGAGACCATAGTGGGAGTGCGCAGAACGCCGCAGAAAGAGTGCGGTCCCCCAGTGGAAATGTGCAGGACGCCTTAGGAAGTGTGCGAGACCATAGTGGGAGTGGGCAGGACGCCGTAGAAAGTGTGCGGGACCACAGTGGGAGGTGCGGGAGGACGCCGCAAAAAGAGTGCGAGCCCCCAGTGGGAGTGCGCAGGACGCCGTAGAAAGTGTGCGGGACCACAGTGGGAGTGCGGAGGACGCCGCAGAAAATGTACAAGACTCCAGTGGGAGTGCACAGGACGCCGCAGAAAGAGTGCGAGCCCCCAGTGGGAATGTGCAGGACGCCTTAGAAAGTGTGCGAGACCATAGTGGGAGTGGGCAGAACGCCGTAGAAAGTTTGCGGGACCACAGTGGGAGTGCGCAGGACGCCGCAGAAAGTGTGCGGGACCACAGTGGGAATGCGCAGGACGCCGCAGAAAGAGTGCGGGCCCCCAGTGGGAATGTGCAGGACGCCTTTGAAAGTGTGCGAGACCATAGTGGGAGTGGGCAGAACGCCGTAGAAAGTGTGCGCACAGCGGGTGTGCGGAGGACGCCGCAGAAAGAGTGCGGGCCCCCAGTGGGAGTGCGCAGGATGCCGCAGAAAAAGTGCGGTCCCCCAGTGGGAGTGCGCAGGATGCCGCAGAAAAAGTGCGGTCCCCCAGTGGGAGTGCGCAGGACGCCGTAGAAAATGTGCGGGACCCCAATGGGAATGCGCAGGACGCCGCAGAAAATGTACGGGACTCCAGTGGGAATGCGCAGGACGCCGCAGAAAGTGTGCGGGACCACAGTGGGAATGCGCAGGACGCCGCAGAAAGAGTGCGGGCCCCCAGTGGGAATGTGCAGGACGCCTTAGAAAGTGTGCGAGACCATAGTGGGAGTGGGCAGAACGCCGTAGAAAGTGTGCGGGACCACAGTGGGAGTGCGCAGGACGCCGCAGAAAGTGTGCGGGACCACAGTGGGAATGCGCAGGATGCCGCAGAAAAAGTGCGGTCCCCCAGTGGGAGTGCGCAGGACGCCGTAGAAAGTGTGCGGGACCCCAATGGAAATGCGCAGGACGCCGCAGAAAATGTACGGGGCTCCAGTGGGAATGCACAGGACGCCGCAGAAAGAGTGCGGGCCCCCAGTGGGATTGTGCAGGAAGCCGTAGAAAGTGTGCGGGACCCCAATGGAAATGCGCAGGACGCCGCAGAAAATGTACGGGACTCCAGTGCGAGTGCAAAGGACGCCGCAGAAAGAGTGCGGGCCCCCAGTGGGAGTGTGCAGGACGCCTTTGAAAGTGTGCGAGACCATAGCGGGAGTGGGCAGAACGCCGTAGAAAGTGTGCGGGACCACAGTGGGAGTGCGCAGGACGCCGCAGAGAGTGTGCGGGACCACAGTGGGAGTGCGGAGGACATCGCAGAAAGAGTGCGGTCCCCCAGTGGAAATGTGCAGGACGCCTTAGGAAGTGTGCGGGCCCCCAGTGGGAGTGCGCAGGATGCCGCAGAAAAAGTGCGGTCCCCCAGTGGGAGTGCGCAGGATGCCGCAGAAAAAGTGCGGTCCCCCAGTGGGAGTGCGCAGGACGCCGTAGAAAATGTGCGGGACCCCAATGGGAATGCGCAGGACGCCGCAGAAAATGTACGGGACTCCAGTGGGAATGCACAGGACGCCGCAGAAAGAGTGCGGGCCCCCAGTGGGATTGTGCAGGACGCCGTAGAAAGTGTGCGGGACCCCAATGGAAGTGCGCAGGACGCCGCAGAAAATGTACGGGACTCCAGTGCGAGTGCAAAGGACGCCGCAGAAAGAGTGCGGGCCCCCAGTGGGAGTGTGCAGGACGCCTTTGAAAGTGTGCGAGACCATAGTGGGAGTGCGCAGAACGCCGCAGAAAGAGTGCGGTCCCCCAGTGGAAATGTGCAGGACGCCTTAGGAAGTGTGCGAGACCATAGTGGGAGTGGGCAGGACGCCGTAGAAAGTGTGCGGGACCACCCTGGGAGTCCGCGGGACGCCGCAAAAAGAGCGACCCCAGTGGGAGTGCGCAGGACGCCGTAGAAAGTGTTGGGGACCACAGTGGGAGTGCGGAGGACGCCGCAGAAAATGTACAAGACTCCAGTGGGAGTGCACAGGACGCCGCAGAAAGAGTGCGAGCCCCCAGTGGGAATGTGCAGGACGCCTTAGAAAGCGTGCGAGACCATAGTGGGAGTGGGCAGAACGCCGTAGAAAGTGTGCGGGACCACAGTGGGAGTGCGCAGGACGCCGCAGAAAGTGTGCGGGACCACAGTGGGAATGCGCAGGATGCCGCAGAAAAAGTGCGGTCCCCCAGTGGGAGTGCGCAGGACGCCGTAGAAAGTGTGCGGGACCCCAATGGAAATGCGCAGGACGCCGCAGAAAATGTACGGGGCTCCAGTGGGAATGCACAGGACGCCGCAGAAAGAGTGCGGGCCCCCAGTGGGAATTTGCAGGACGCCTTAGAAAGTGTGCGGGACCCCAATGGAAATGCGCAGGACGCCACAGAAAATGTACGGGACTCCAGTGCGAGTGCAAAGACGCCGCAGAAAGAGTGCGGGCCCCCAGTGGGAGTGTGGAGGACGCCTTTGAAAGTGTGCGAGACCATAGCGGGAGTGGGCAGAACGCCGTAGAAAGTGTGCGGGACCACAGTGGGAGTGCGCAGGACGCCGCAGAGAGTGTGCGGGACCACAGTGGGAGTGGGGAGGGCATCGCAGAAAGAGTGCGGTCCCCCAGTGGAAATGTGCAGGACGCCTTAGGAAGTGTGCGAGACCATAGTGGGAGTGGGCAGGACGCCGTAGAAAGTGCGGGACCACAGTGGGAGTGCGGAGGACGCCGCAGAAAATGTACGGGACTCCAGTGCGAGTGCAAAGGACGCCGCAGAAAGAGTGCGGGCCCCCAGTGGGAGTGTGCAGGACGCCTTTGAAAGTGTGCGAGACCATAGTGGGAGTGCGCAGAACACCGCAGAAAGAGTGCGGTCCCCCAGTGGAAATGTGCAGGACGCCTTAGGAAGTGTGCGAGACCATAGTGGGAGTGGGCAGGACGCCGTAGAAAGTGTGCGGGACCACAGTGGGAGTGCGGAGGACGCCGCAAAAAGAGTGCGACCCCCAGTGGGAGTGCGCAGGACGCCGTAGAAAGTGTTGGGGACCACAGTGGGAGTGCGGAGGACGCCGCAGAAAATGTACAAGACTCCAGTGGGAGTGCACAGGACGCCGCAGAAAGAGTGCGAGCCCCCAGTGGGAATGTGCAGGACGCCTTAGAAAGTGTGCGAGACCATAGTGGGAGTGGGCAGAACGCCGTAGAGAGTGTGCGGGACCACAGTGGGAGTGCGCAGGATGCCGCAGAAAAAGTGCGGTCCCCCAGTGGGAGTGCGCAGGACGCCGTAGAAAGTGTGCGGGACCCCAATGGAAATGCGCAGGACGCCGCAGAAAATGTACGGGGCTCCAGTGGGAATGCACAGGACGCCGCTGAAAGAGTGCGGGCCCCCAGTGGGATTGTGCAGGACGCCGTAGAAAGTGTGCGGGACCCCAATGGAAATGCGCAGGACGCCGCAGAAAATGTACGGGACTCCAGTGCGAGTGCAAAGGACGCCGCAGAAAGAGTGCGGGCCCCCAGTGGGAGTGTGCAGGACGCCTTTGAAAGTGTGCGAGACCATAGCGGGAGTGGGCAGAACGCCGTAGAAAGTGTGCGGGACCACAGTGGGAGTGCGCAGGACGCCGCAGAGAGTGTGCGGGACCACAGTGGGAGTGCGGAGGACATCGCAGAAAGAGTGCGGTCCCCCAGTGGAAATGTGCAGGACGCCTTAGGAAGTGTGCGAGACCATAGTGGGAGTGGGCAGGACGCCGTAGAAAGTGCGGGACCACAGTGGGAGTGCGGAGGACGCCGCAGA
Source organism: Aplectana chamaeleonis (assembly GCA_029168955.1). Lineage (NCBI taxonomy): Eukaryota > Metazoa > Nematoda > Chromadorea > Rhabditida > Cosmocercidae > Aplectana > Aplectana chamaeleonis. Next base: position 785,889 of record JAPDOI010000127.1, read on the forward strand.
AAATGTACAAGACTCCAGTGGGAGTGCACAGGACGCCGCAGAAAGAGTGCGAGCCCCCAGTGGGAATGTGCAGGACGCCTTAGAAAGTGTGCGAGACCATAGTGGGAGTGGGCAGAACGCCGTAGAAAGTGTGCGGGACCACAGTGGGAGTGCGCAGGACGCCGCAGAAAGTGTGCGGGACCACAGTGGGAATGCGCAGGACGCCGCAGAAAGAGTGCGGGCCCCCAGTGGGAATGTGCAGGACGCCTTTGAAAGTGTGCGAGACCATAGTGGGAGTGGGCAGAACGCCGTAGAAAGTGTGCGGGACCACAGTGGGAGTGCGGAGGACATCGCAGAAAGAGTGCGGGCCCCCAGTGGGAATGTGCAGGACGCCTTTGAAAGTGTGCGAGACCATAGTGGGAGTGGGCAGAACGCCGTAGAAAGTGTGCGGGACCACAGTGGGAGTGCGCAGGACGCCGCAGAAAGTGTGCGGGACCACAGTGGGAGTGCGGAGGACGCTGCAAAAAGAGTGCGAGCCCCCAGTGGGAGTGCGCAGGACGCCGTAGAAAGTGTGCGGGACCACAGTGGGAGTGCGGAGGACGCCGCAGAAAATGTACAAGACTCCAGTGGGAGTGCACAGGACGTCGCAGAAAGAGTGCGAGCCCCCAGTGGGAATGTGCAGGACGCCTTAGAAAGTGTGCGAGACCATAGTGGGAGTGGGCAGAACGCCGTAGAAAGTGTGCGGGACCACAGTGGGAGTGCGCAGGACGCCGCAGAAAGTGTGCGGGCCCCCAGTGGGAGTGTGCAGAACGCCTTTGAAAGTGTGCGAGACCATAGTGGGAGTGGGCAGAACGCCGTATAAAGTGTGCGGGACCACAGTGGGAGTGCGGAGGACATCGCAGAAAGAGTGCGGGCCCCCAGTGGGAATGTGCAGGACGTCTTTGAAAGTGTGCGAGACCATAGTGGGAGTGGGCAGAACGCCGTAGAAAGTGTGCGGGACCACAGTGGGAGTGCGCAGGACGCCACAGAAAGTGTGCGGGACCACAGTGGGAGTGCGGAGGACGCTGCAAAAAGAGTGCGAGCCCCCAGTGGGAGTGCGCAGGACGCCGTAGAAAGTGTGCGGGACCACAGTGGGAGTGCGGAGGACGCCGCAGAAAATGTACAAGACTCCAGTGGGAGTGCACAGGACGTCGCAGAAAGAGTGCGAGCCCCCAGTGGGAATGTGCAGGACGCCTTAGAAAGTGTGCCGAGACCATAGTGGGAGGGCAGAACGCCGTAGAAAGTGTGCGACCACAGTGGGAGTGCGCAGGACGCCGCAGAAAGTGTGCGGGACCACAGTGGGAATGCGCAGGACGCCGCAGAAAGAGTGCGGGCCCCCAGTGGGAATGTGCAGGACGCCTTTGAAAGTGTGCGAGACCATAGTGGGAGTGGGCAGAACGCCGTAGAAAGTGTGCGGGACCACAGCGGGAGTGCGGAGGACGCCGCAGAAAGAGTGCGGGCCCCCAGTGGGAGTGCGCAGGATGCCGCAGAAAAAGTGCGGTCCCCCAGTGGGAGTGCGCAGGATGCCGCAGAAAAAGTGCGGTCCCCCAGTGGGAGTGCGCAGGACGCCGTAGAAAGTGTGCGGGACCCCAATGGAAATGCGCAGGACGCCGCAGAAAATGTACGGGACTCCAGTGGGAATGCACAGGACGCCGCAGAAAGAGTGCGGGCCCCCAGTGGGATTGTGCAGGACGCCGTAGAAAGTGTGCGGGACCCCAATGGAAATGCGCAGGACGCCGCAGAAAATGTACGGGACTCCAGTGCGAGTGCAAAGAACGCCGCAGAAAGTGTGCGAGACCACAGTGGGAGTGTGCAGGACGCCTTTGAAAGTGTGCGAGACCATAGTGGGAGTGGGCAGAACGCCGTAGAAAGTGTGCGGGACCACAGTGGGAGTGCGGAGGACGCCGCAGAAGGAGTGCGGGCCCCCAGTGGGAGTGTGCAGGACGCCTTTGAAAGTGTGCGAGACCATAGTGGGAGTGGGCAGAACGCCGTAGAAAGTGTGCGGGACCACAGTGGGAGTGCGCATGACGTCGCAGAAAGTGTGCGGGACCACAGTGGGAGTGCGGAGGACATCGCAGAAAGAGTGCGGGCCCCCAGTGGGAATGTGCAGGACGCCCTAGAAAGCGTGCGAGACCATAGTGGGAGTTGGCAGGGCGCCGAAGAAAGTGTGCGGGACCACAGTGGGAGTGCGGAGGACGCCGCGGAAATAGTGCGGGCCCCCTGTGGGAGTGCGCAGGACGCCGTAGAAAGTGTGCGAGACCACAGTGGGAGTGCGCAGGACGCCGCAAAAAGAGTACGGGCCCCCAGTGGGAGTGCGCAGGACGCCGCGGAAAGAGTGCGGGCCCCCCAGTGGGAATGCGCAGGACGCCGTAGAAAATGTACGGGACTCCAGTGGGAGTGCACAGGACGCCGCAGAAAGTGTGCGGGACCACAGTGGAAATGTGCAGGACGCCTTAGGAAGTGTGCGAGACCATAGTGGGAGTGGGCAGGACGCCGTAGAAAGTGTGCGGGACCACAGTGGGAGTGCGGAGGATGCCGCAAAAAGAGTGCGAGCCCCCAGTGGGAGTGCGCAGGACGCCGTAGAAAGTGTGCGGGACCACAGTGGGAGTGCGGAGGACGCCGCAGAAAATGTACAAGACCACAGTGGGAATGCGCAGGACGCCGCAGAAAGAGTGCGGGCCCCCAGTGGGAATGTGCAGGACGCCTTTGAAAGTGTGCGAGACCATAGTGGGAGTGGGCAGAACGCCGTAGAAAGTGTGCGGGACCACAGCGGGAGTGCGGAGGACGCCGCAGAAAGAGTGCGGGCCCCCAGTGGGAGTGCGCAGGATGCCGCAGAAAAAGTGCGGTCCCCCAGTGGGAGTGCGCAGGATGCCGCAGAAAAAGTGCGGTCCCCCAGTGGGAGTGCGCAGGACGCCGTAGAAAATGTGCGGGACCCCAATGGAAATGCGCAGGACGCCGCAGAAAATGTACGGGACTCCAGTGGGAATGCACAGGACGCCGCAGAAAGAGTGCGGGCCCCAGTGGGATTGTGCAGGACGCCGTAGAAAGTGTGCGGGACCCCAATGGAAGTGCGCAGGACGCCGCAGAAAATGTACGGGACTCCAGTGCGAGTGCAAAGGACGCCGCAGAAAGAGTGCGGGCCCCCAGTGGGAGTGTGCAGGACGCCTTTGAAAGTGTGCGAGACCATAGTGGGAGTGCGCAGAACGCCGCAGAAAGAGTGCGGTCCCCCAGTGGAAATGTGCAGGACGCCTTAGGAAGTGTGCGAGACCATAGTGGGAGTGGGCAGGACGCCGTAGAAAGTGTGCGGGACCACAGTGGGAGTGCGGAGGACGCCGCAGAAAATGTACAAGACTCCAGTGGGAGGGCACAGGACGCCGCAGAAAGAGTGCGAGCCCCCAGTGCGAATGTGCAGGACGCCTTAGAAAGTGTGCGAGACCATAGTGGGAGTGGGCAGAACGCCGTAGAAAGTGTGCGGGACCACAGTGGGAGTGCGCAGGACGCCGCAGAAAGTGTGCGGGACCACAGTGGGAATGCGCAGGACGCCGCAGAAAGAGTGCGGGCCCCCAGTGGGAATGTCCAGGACGCCTTTGCAAGTGTGCGAGACCATAGTGGGAGTGGGCAGAACGCCTTAGAAAGTGTGCGGGACCACAGCGGGAGTGCGGAGGACGCCGCAGAAAGAGTGCGGGCCCCCAGTGGGAGTGCGCAGGATGCCGCAGAAAAGTGCGGTCCCCAGTGGGAGTGCGCAGGATGCCGCAGAAAAGTGCGGTCCCCAGTGGGAGTGCGCAGGACGCCGTAGAAAATGTGCGGGACCCCAATGGAAATGCGCAGGACGCCGCAGAAAATGTACGGGACTCCAGTGGGAGTGCACAGGACGCCGCAGAAAGAGTGCGGGCCCCCAGGGGGGGTGTGCAGGACGCCGTAGAAAGTGTGCGGGACCATAGTGGGAGTGCGCAGAACGCCGCAGAAAGAGTGCGGTCCCCCAGTGGAAATGTGCAGGACGCCTTAGGAAGTGTGCGAGACCATAGTGGGAGTGGGCAGGACGCCGTAGAAAGTGTGCGGGACCACAGTGGGAGTGCGGAGGACGCCGCAAAGAGTGCGACCCCAGTGGGAGTGCGCAGGACGCCGTAGAAAGTGTGCGGGACCACAGTGGGAGTGCGGAGGACGCCGCAGAAAATGTACAAGACTCCAGTGGGAGTGCACAGGACGCCGCAGAAAGAGTGCGAGCCCCCACTGGGAATGTGCAGGACGCCTTAGAAAGTGTGCGAGACCATAGTGGGAGTGGGCAGAACGCCGTAGAAAGTGTGCGGGACCACGGTGGGAGTGCGCAGGACGCCGCAGAAAGTGTGCGGGACCACAGTGGGAATGCGCAGGATGCCGCAGAAAGAGTGCGGGCCCCCAGTGGGATTGTGCAGGACGCCGTAGAAAGTGTGCGGGACCCCAATGGAAATGCGCAGGACGCCGCAGAAAATGTACGGGACTCCAGTGCGAGTGCAAAGAACGCCGCAGAAAGTGTGCGAGACCACAGTGGGAGTGTGCAGGACGCCTTTGAAAGTGTGCGAGACCATAGTGGGAGTGGGCAGAACGCCGTAGAAAGTGTGCGGGACCACAGTGGGAGTGCGCATGACGTCGCAGAAAGTGTGCGGGACCACAGTGGGAGTGCGCAGGACGCCGCGGAAAGAGTGCGGGCCCCCCAGTGGGAATGCGCAGGACGCCTTTGAAAGTGTGCGAGACCATAGTGGGAGTGGGCAGAACGCCGTAGAAAGTGTGCGGGACCACAGTGGGAGTGCGCATGACGTCGCAGAAAGTGTGCGGGACCACAGTGGGAGTGCGGAGGACATCGCAGAAAGAGTGCGGGCCCCCAGTGGGAATGTGCAGGACGCCCTAGAAAGCGTGCGAGACCATAGTGGGAGTTGGCAGGGCGCCGAAGAAAGTGTGCGGGACCACAGTGGGAGTGCGGAGGACGCCGCAGAAAATGTGCGGGACCACAGTGGGAGTGCGGAGGACATCGCAGAAAGAGTGCGGGCCCCCAGTGGGAATGCGCAGGACGCCCTAGAAAGCGTGCGAGACCATAGTGGGAGTTGGCAGGGCGCCGAAGAAAGTGTGCGGGACCACAGTGGGAGTGCGGAGGACGCCGCAGAAAATGTGCGGGACCACAGTGGGAGTGCGGAGGACATCGCAGAAAGAGTGCGGGCCCCCAGTGGGATTGTGCAGGACGCCGTAGAAAGTGTGCGGGACCCCAATGGAAATGCGCAGGACGCCGCAGAAAATGTACGGGACTCCAGTGCGAGTGCAAAGAACGCCGCAGAAAGAGTGCGAGCCCCCAGTGGGAGTGCGCAGGACGCCGTAGAAAGTGTGCGGGACCACAGTGGGAGTGCGGAGGACGCCGCAGAAAATGTACAAGACTCCAGTGGGAGTGCACAGGACGCCGCAGAAAGAGTGCGAGCCCCCAGTGGGAATGTGCAGGACGCCTTAGAAAGTGTGCGAGACCATAGTGGGAGTGGGCAGAACGCCGTAGAAAGTGTGCGGGACCACAGTGGGAGTGCGCAGGACGCCGCAAAAAGTGTGCGGGACCACAGTGGGAATGCGCAGGACGCCGCAGAAAGAGTGCGGGCCCCCAGTGGGAATGTGCAGGACGCCTTTGAAAGTGTGCGAGAGCATAGTGGGAGTGGGCAGAACGCCGTAGAAAGTGTGCGGGACCACAGCGGGAGTGCGGAGGACGCCGCAGAAAGAGTGCGGGCCCCCAGTGGGAGTGCGCAGGATGCCGCAGAAAAAGTGCGGTCCCCCAGTGGGAGTGCGCAGGATGCCGCAGAAAAAGTGCGGTCCCCCAGTGGGAGTGCGCAGGACGCCGTAGAAAATGTGCGGGACCCCAATGGAAATGCGCAGGACGCCGCAGAAAATGTACGGGACTCCAGTGGGAATGCACAGGACGCCGCAGAAAGAGTGCGGGCCCCCAGTGGGATTGTGCAGGACGCCGTAGAAAGTGTGCGGGACCCCAATGGAAGTGCGCAGGACGCCGCAGAAAATGTACGGGACTCCAGTGCGAGTGCAAAGGACGCCGCAGAAAGAGTGCGGGCCCCCAGTGGGAGTGTGCAGGACGCCTTTGAAAGTGTGCGAGACCATAGTGGGAGTGCGCAGAACGCCGCAGAAAGAGTGCGGTCCCCCAGTGGAAATGTGCAGGACGCCTTAGGAAGTGTGCGAGACCATAGTGGGAGTGGGCAGGACGCCGTAGAAAGTGTGCGGGACCACAGTGGGAGTGCGGAGGACGCCGCAAAAAGAGTGCGAGCCCCCAGTGGGAGTGCGCAGGACGCCGTAGAAAGTGTGCGGGACCACAGTGGGAGTGCGGAGGACGCCGCAGAAAATGTACAAGACTCCAGTGGGAGTGCACAGGACGCCGCAGAAAGAGTGCGAGCCCCCAGTGGGAATGTGCAGGACGCCTTAGAAAGTGTGCGAGACCATAGTGGGAGTGGGCAGAACGCCGTAGAAAGTGTGCGGGACCACAGTGGGAGTGCGCAGGACGCCGCAGAAAGTGTGCGGGACCACAGTGGGAATGCGCAGGACGCCGCAGAAAGAGTGCGGGCCCCCAGTGGGAATGTGCAGGACGCCTTTGAAAGTGTGCGAGACCATAGTGGGAGTGGGCAGAACGCCGTAGAAAGTGTGCGGGACCACAGCGGGAGTGCGGAGGACGCCGCAGAAAGAGTGCGGGCCCCCAGTGGGAGTGCGCAGGATGCCGCAGAAAAAGTGCGGTCCCCCAGTGGGAGTGCGCAGGACGCCGTAGAAAATGTGCGGGACCCCAATGGAAATGCGCAGGACGCCGCAGAAAATGTACGGGACTCCAGTGGGAATGCACAGGACGCCGCAGAAAGAGTGCGGGCCCCAGTGGGATTGTGCAGGACGCCGTAGAAAGTGTGCGGGACCACAGTGGGAGTGCGCAGGACGCCGCAGAAAGTGTGCGGGACCACAGTGGGAGTGCGCAGGACGCCGCAGAAAGTGTGCGGGACCACAGTGGGAGTGCGCAGGACGCCGCAGAAAGTGTGCGGGACCACAGTGGGAATGCGCAGGACGCCGCAGAAAGAGTGCGGGCCCCCAGTGGGAATGTGCAGGACGCCTTTGAAAGTGTGCGAGACCATAGTGGGAGTGGGCAGAACGCCGCAGAAAATGTACGGGACTCCAGTGGGAATGCACAGGACGCCGCAGAAAGAGTGCGGGCCCCCAGTGGGATTGTGCAGGACGCCGTAGAAAGTGCGGTCCCCAGTGGGAGTGCGCAGGACGCCGTAGAAAATGTGCGGGACCCCAATGGAAATGCGCAGGACGCCGCAGAAAATGTACGGGACTCCAGTGGGAATGCACAGGACGCGGCAGAAAGAGTGCGGGCCCCCAGTGGGATTGTGCAGGACGCCGTAGAAAGTGTGCGGGACCCCTATGGAAGTGCGCAGGACGCCGCAGAAAATGTACGGGACTCCAGTGCGAGTGCAAAGGACGCCGCAGAAAGAGTGCGGGCCCCCAGTGGGAGTGTGCAGGACGCCTTTGAAAGTGTGCGAGACCATAGTGGGAGTGCGCAGAACGCCGCAGAAAGAGTGCGGTCCCCCAGTGGAAATGTGCAGGACGCCTTAGAAAGTGTGCGAGACCTTAGTGGGAGTGGGCAGAACGCCGTAGAAAGTGTGCGGGACCACAGTGAGAGCGCGGAGGACGCCGCAAAAAGAGTGCGACCCCCAGTAGGAGTGCGCAGGACGCCGTAGAAAGTGTGCGGGACCACAGTGGGAGTGCGGAGGACGCCGCAGAAAATGTACAAGACTCCAGTGGGAGTGCACAGGACGCCCTAGAAAGCGTGCGAGACCATAGTGGGAGTTGGCAGGGCGCCGAAGAAAGTGTGCGGGACCACAGTGGGAGTGCGCAGGACGCCGCGGAAAGAGTGCGGGCCCCCTGTGGGAGTGCGCAGGACGCCGTAGAAAGTGTGCGAGACCACAGTGGGAGTGCGCAGGACGCCGCAAAAAGAGTACGGGCCCCCAGTGGGAGTGCGCAGGACGCCGCGGAAAGAGTGCGGGCCCCCCAGTGGGAATGCGCAGGACGCCTTTGAAAGTGTGCGAGACCATAGTGGGAGTGGGCAGAACGCCGTAGAAAGTGTGCGGGACCACAGTGGGAGTGCGCATGACGTCGCAGAAAGTGTGCGGGACCACAGTGGGAGTGCGGAGGACATCGCAGAAAGAGTGCGGGCCCCCAGTGGGAATGTGCAGGACGCCCTAGAAAGCGTGCGAGACCATAGTGGGAGTTGGCAGGACGCCGCGGAAAGAGTGCGGGCCCCCTGTGGGAGTGCGCAGGACGCCGTAGAAAGTGTGCGAGACCACAGTGGGAGTGCGCAGGACGCCGCAAAAAGAGTACGGGCCCCCAGTGGGAGTGCGCAGGACGCCGCGGAAAGAGTGCGGGCCCCCCAGTGGGAATGCGCAGGACGCCGTAGAAAATGTACGGGACTCCAGTGGGAGTGCACAGGACGCCGCAGAAAGTGTGCGGGACCACAGTGGGAGTGCGGAGGACATTGCAGAAAGAGTGCGGTCCCCCAGTGGAAATGTGCAGGACGCCTTAGGAAGTGTGCGAGACCATAGTGGGAGTGGGCAGGACGCCGTAGAAAGTGTGCGGGACCACAGTGGGAGTGCGGAGGACGCCGCAAAAAGAGTGCGAGCCCCCAGTGGGAGTGCGCAGGACGCCGTAGAAAGTGTGCGGGACCACAGTGGGAGTGCGGAGGACGCCGCAGAAAATGTACAAGACTCCAGTGGGAGTGCACAGGACGCCGCAGAAAGAGTGCGAGCCCCCAGTGGGAATGTGCAGGACGCCTTAGAAAGTGTGCGAGACCATAGTGGGAGTGGGCAGAACGCCGTAGAAAGTGTGCGGGACCACAGTGGGAGTGCGCAGGACGCCGCAAAAAGTGTGCGGGACCACAGTGGGAATGCGCAGGACGCCGCAGAAAGAGTGCGGGCCCCAGTGGGAATGTGCAGGACGCCTTTGAAAGTGTGCGAGAGCATAGTGGGAGTGGGCAGAACGCCGTAGAAAGTGTGCGGGACCACAGCGGGAGTGCGGAGGACGCCGCAGAAAGAGTGCGGGCCCCAGTGGGAGTGCGCAGGATGCCGCAGAAAAGTGCGGTCCCCAGTGGGAGTGCGCAGGATGCCGCAGAAAAGTGCGGTCCCCAGTGGGAGTGCGCAGGACGCCGTAGAAAATGTGCGGGACCCCAATGGAAATGCGCAGGACGCCGCAGAAAATGTACGGGACTCCAGTGGGAATGCACAGGACGCCGCAGAAAGAGTGCGGGCCCCAGTGGGATTGTGCAGGACGCCGTAGAAAGTGTGCGGGACCCCAATGGAAGTGCGCAGGACGCCGCAGAAAATGTACGGGACTCCAGTGCGAGTGCAAAGGACGCCGCAGAAAGAGTGCGGGCCCCCAGTGGGAGTGTGCAGGACGCCTTTGAAAGTGTGCGAGACCATAGTGGGAGTGCGCAGAACGCCGCAGAAAGAGTGCGGTCCCCAGTGGAAATGTGCAGGACGCCTTAGGAAGTGTGCGAGACCATAGTGGGAGTGGGCAGGACGCCGTAGAAAGTGTGCGGGACCACAGTGGGAGTGCGGAGGACGCCGCAAAAGAGTGCGAGCCCCAGTGGGAGTGCGCAGGACGCCGTAGAAAGTGTGCGGGACCACAGTGGAAATGCGCAGGACGCCGCAGAAAATGTACAAGACTCCAGTGGGAGTGCACAGGACGCCGCAGAAAGAGTGCGGGCCCCAGTGGGAATGTACAGGACGCCTTAGAAAGTGTGCGAGACCATAGTGGGAGTAGGCAGAACGCCGTAGAAAGTGTGCGGGACCACAGTTGGAGTGCGCAGCACGCCGCAGAAAGTGTGCGGGACTCCAGTGGGAATGCACAGGACGCCGCAGAAAGAGTGCGGGCCCCCAGTGGGATTGTGCAGGACGCCGTAGAAAGTGTGCGGGACCACAGTGGGGGTGCGCAGGACGCCGCAGAAAGTGTGCGGGACCACAGTGGGAGTGCGCAGGACGCCGCAGAAAGTGTGCGGGACCACAGTGGGAGTGCGCAGGACGCCGCAGAAAGTGTGCGGGACCACAGTGGGAATGCGCAGGACGCCGCAGAAAGAGTGCGGGCCCCCAGTGGGAATGTGCAGGACGCCTTTGAAAGTGTGCGAGACCATAGTGGGAGTGGGCAGAACGCCGGAGAAAGTGTGGGGGACCACAGCGGGGGTGCGGGGGGCGCCGCAGAAAGAGGGCGGGGCCCCAGTGGGAGGGCGCAGGAGGGCGCAGAAAAAGTGCGGTCCCCCAGTGGGAGTGCGCAGGACGCCGTAGAAAATGTGCGGGACCCCAATGGAAATGCGCAGGACGCCGCAGAAAATGTACGGGACTCCAGTGGGAATGCACAGGACGCCGCAGAAAGAGTGCGGGCCCCCAGTGGGATTGTGCAGGACGCCGTAGAAAGTGTGCGGGACCCCAATGGAAGTGCGCAGGACGCCGCAGAAAATGTACGGGACTCCAGTGCGAGTGCAAAGGACGCCGCAGAAAGAGTGCGGGCCCCCAGTGGGAGTGTGCAGGACGCCTTTGAAAGTGTGCGAGACCATAGTGGGAGTGCGCAGAACGCCGCAGAAAGAGTGCGGTCCCCCAGTGGAAATGTGCAGGACGCCTTAGAAAGTGTGCGAGACCTTAGTGGGAGTGGGCAGAACGCCGTAGAAAGTGTGCGGGACCACAGTGAGAGCGCGGAGGACGCCGCAAAAAGAGTGCGACCCCCAGTAGGAGTGCGCAGGACGCCGTAGAAAGTGTGCGGGACCACAGTGGGAGTGCGGAGGACGCCGCAGAAAATGTACAAGACTCCAGTGGGAGTGCACAGGACGCCCTAGAAAGCGTGCGAGACCATAGTGGGAGTTGGCAGGGCGCCGAAGAAAGTGTGCGGGACCACAGTGGGAGTGCGCAGGACGCCGCGGAAAGAGTGCGGGCCCCCTGTGGGAGTGCGCAGGACGCCGTAGAAAGTGTGCGAGACCACAGTGGGAGTGCGCAGGACGCCGCAAAAAGAGTACGGGCCCCCAATGGAAATGCGCAGGACGCCGCAGAAAATGTACGGGACTCCAGTGGGAATGCACAGGACGCCGCAGAAAGAGTGCGGGCCCCCAGTGGGATTGTGCAGGACGCCGTAGAAAGTGTGCGGGACCATAGTGGGAGTGCGCAGAACGCCGCAGAAAGAGTGCGGTCCCCCAGTGGAAATGTGCAGGACGCCTTAGGAAGTGTGCGAGACCATAGTGGGAGTGGGCAGGACGCCGTAGAAAGTGTGCGGGACCACAGTGGGAGTGCGGAGGACGCCGCAAAAAGAGTGCGACCCCCAGTGGGAGTGCGCAGGACGCCGTAGAAAGTGTGCGGGACCACAGTGGGAGTGCGGAGGACGCCGCAGAAAATGTACAAGACTCCAGTGGGAGTGCACAGGACGCCGCAGAAAGAGTGCGAGCCCCCACTGGGAATGTGCAGGACGCCTTAGAAAGTGTGCGAGACCATAGTGGGAGTGGGCAGAACGCCGTAGAAAGTGTGCGGGACCACAGTGGGAGTGCGCAGGACGCCGCAGAAAGTGTGCGGGACCACAGTGGGAATGCGCAGGATGCCGCAGAAAGAGTGCGGGCCCCCAGTGGGATTGTGCAGGACGCCGTAGAAAGTGTGCGGGACCCCAATGGAAATGCGCAGGACGCCGCAGAAAATGTACGGGACTCCAGTGCGAGTGCAAAGAACGCCGCAGAAAGTGTGCGAGACCACAGTGGGAGTGTGCAGGACGCCTTTGAAAGTGTGCGAGACCATAGTGGGAGTGGGCAGAACGCCGTAGAAAGTGTGCGGGACCACAGTGGGAGTGCGCATGACGTCGCAGAAAGTGTGCGGGACCACAGTGGGAGTGCGCAGGACGCCGCGGAAAGAGTGCGGTCCCCCCAGTGGGAATGCGCAGGACGCCTTTGAAAGTGTGCGAGACCATAGTGGGAGTGGGCAGAACGCCGTAGAAAGTGTGCGGGACCACAGTGGGAGTGCGCATGACGTCGCAGAAAGTGTGCGGGACCACAGTGGGAGTGCGGAGGACATCGCAGAAAGAGTGCGGGCCCCCAGTGGGAATGTGCAGGACGCCCTAGAAAGCGTGCGAGACCATAGCGGGAGGTGGCAGGGCGCCGAAGAAAGGGTGCGGGACCACAGTTGAGTGCGGAGGACGCCGCAGAAAATGTGCGGGACCACAGTGGGAGTGCGGGAGGACATCGCAGAAAGAGTGCGGGCCCCCAGTGGGAATGTGCAGGACGCCCTAGAAAGCGTGCGAGACCATAGTGGGAGTTGGCAGGGCGCCGAAGAAAGTGTGCGGGACCACAGTGGGAGTGCGGAGGACGCCGCAGAAAATGTGCGGGACCACAGTGGGAGTGCGGAGGACATCGCAGAAAGAGTGCGGGCCCCCAGTGGGATTGTGCAGGACGCCGTAGAAAGTGTGCGGGACCCCAATGGAAATGCGCAGGACGCCGCAGAAAATGTACGGGACTCCAGTGCGAGTGCAAAGAACGCCGCAGAAAGTGTGCGAGACCACAGTGGGAGTGTGCAGGACGCCTTTGAAAGTGTGCGAGACCATAGTGGGAGTGGGCAGAACGCCGTAGAAAGTGTGCGGGACCACAGTGGGAGTGCGCATGACGTCGCAGAAAGTGTGCGGGACCACACTGGGAGTGCGCAGGACGCCGCGGAAAGAGTGCGGTCCCCCCAGTGGGAATGCGCAGGACGCCTTTGAAAGTGTGCGAGACCATAGTGGGAGTGGGCAGAACGCCGTAGAAAGTGTGCGGGACCACAGTGGGAGTGCGCATGACGTCGCAGAAAGTGTGCGGGACCACAGTGGGAGTGCGGAGGACATCGCAGAAAGAGTGCGGGCCCCCAGTGGGAATGTGCAGGACGCCCTAGAAAGCGTGCGAGACCATAGTGGGAGTTGGCAGGACGCCGCGGAAAGAGTGCGGGCCCCCTGTGGGAGTGCGCAGGACGCCGTAGAAAGTGTGCGAGACCACAGTGGGAGTGCGCAGGACGCCGCAAAAAGAGTACGGGCCCCCAGTGGGAGTGCGCAGGACGCCGCGGAAAGAGTGCGGGCCCCCCAGTGGGAATGCGCAGGACGCCGTAGAAAATGTACGGGACTCCAGTGGGAGTGCACAGGACGCCGCAGAAAGTGTGCGGGACCACAGTGGGAGTGCGGAGGACATTGCAGAAAGAGTGCGGTCCCCCAGTGGAAATGTGCAGGACGCCTTAGGAAGTGTGCGAGACCATAGTGGGAGTGGGCAGGACGCCGTAGAAAGTGTGCGGGACCACAGTGGGAGTGCGGAGGGCGCCGCAAAAAGAGTGCGAGCCCCCAGTGGGAGCGCGCAGGACGCCGCAGAAAGAGTGCGGGCCGCCAGGGGGAGTGCGCAGGATGCCGCAGAAAAAGTGCGGTCCCCCAGTGGGAGTGCGCAGGACGCCTTTGAAAGTGTGCGAGACCATAGTGGGAGTGGGCAGAACGCCGTAGAAAGTGTGCGGGACCACAGTGGGAGTGCGCATGACGTCGCAGAAAGTGTGCGGGACCACAGTGGGAGTGCGGAGGACATCGCAGAAAGAGTGCGGGCCCCAGTGGGAATGCGCAGGACGCCTTTGAAAGTGTGCGAGACCATAGTGGGAGTGCGCAGGACGCCGTAGAAAGTGTGCGGGACCACAGTGGGAGTGCGCATGACGTCGCAGAAAGTGTGCGGGACCACAGTGGGAGTGCGGAGGACATCGCAGAAAGAGTGCGGGCCCCCAGTGGGAATGTGCAGGACGCCCTAGAAAGCGTGCGAGACCATAGTGGGAGTTGGGAGGACGCCGCGGAAAGAGTGCGGGCCCCTGTGGGAGTGCGCAGGACGCCGTAGAAAGTGTGCGAGACCACAGTGGGAGTGCGCAGGACGCCGCAAAAAGAGTACGGGCCCCCAGTGGGAGTGCGCAGGACGCCGCGGAAAGAGTGCGGGCCCCCCAGTGGGAATGCGCAGGACGCCGTAGAAAATGTACGGGACTCCAGTGGGAGTGCACAGGACGCCGCAGAAAGTGTGCGGGACCACAGTGGAGTGTGCGGAGGACATTGCAGAAAGAGTGCGGTCCCCAGTGGAAATGTGCAGGACGCCTTAGGAAGTGTGCGAGACCATAGTGGGAGTGGGCAGGACGCCGTAGAAAGTGTGCGGGACCACAGTGGGAGTGCGGAGGGCGCCGCAAAAGAGTGCGAGCCCCAGTGGGAGTGCGCAGGACGCCGTAGAAAGTGTGCGGGACCACAGTGGGAGTGCGGAGGACGCCGCAGAAAATGTACAAGACTCCAGTGGGAGTGCACAGGACGCCGCAGAAAGAGTGCGGGCCCCAGTGGGAATGTGCAGGACGCCTTAGAAAGTGTGCGAGACCATAGTGGGAGTAGGCAGAACGCCGTAGAAAGTGTGCGGGACCACAGTGGGAGTGCGCAGGACGCCGCAAAAGTGTGCGGGACCACAGTGGGAATGCGCAGGACGCCGCAGAAAGAGTGCGGGCCCCCAGTGGGAATGTGCAGGACGCCTTTGAAAGTGTGCGAGAGCATAGTGGGAGTGGGCAGAACGCCGTAGAAAGTGTGCGGGACCACAGCGGGAGTGCGGAGGACGCCGCAGAAAGAGTGCGGGCCCCCAGTGGGAGGGCGCAGGATGCCGCTGCAAAAGGGCGGGCCCCCAGTGGGAGGGCGCAGGAGGCCGCAGAAAAGTGCGGTCCCCAGTGGGAGTGCGCAGGACGCCGTAGAAAATGTGCGGGACCCCAATGGAAATGCGCAGGACGCCGCAGAAAATGTACGGGACTCCAGTGGGAATGCACAGGACGCCGCAGAAAGAGTGCGGGCCCCCAGTGGGATTGTGCAGGACGCCGTAGAAAGTGTGCGGGACCCCAATGGAAGTGCGCAGGACGCCGCAGAAAATGTACGGGACTCCAGTGCGAGTGCAAAGGACGCCGCAGAAAGAGTGCGGGCCCCCAGTGGGAGTGTGCAGGACGCCTTTGAAAGTGTGCGAGACCATAGTGGGAGTGCGCAGAACGCCGCAGAAAGAGTGCGGTCCCCAGTGGAAATGTGCAGGACGCCTTAGGAAGTGTGCGAGACCATAGTGGGAGTGGGCAGGACGCCGTAGAAAGTGTGCGGGACCACAGTGGGAGTGCGGAGGACGCCGCAAAGAGTGCGAGCCCCAGTGGAGTGCGCAGGACGCCGTAGAAAGTGTGCGGGACCACAGTGGGAGTGCGGAGGACGCCGCAGAAAATGTACAAGACTCCAGTGGGAGTGCACAGGACGCCGCAGAAAGAGTGCGAGCCCCCAGTGGGAATGTGCAGGACGCACTAGAAAGTGTGCGAGACCATAGTGGGAGTGGGCAGAACGCCGTGAAAGTGTGCGGGACCACAGTGGGAGTGGCGCAGGACGCCGCAGAAAGTGTGCGGGACCACAGTGGGAATGCGCAGGACGCCGCAGAAAGAGTGCGGGCTACCAGTGGGAATGTGCAGGACGCCTTTGAAAGCGTGCGAGACCATAGTGGGAGTGGGCAGAACGCCGTAGAAAGTGTGCGGGACCACAGCGGGAGTGCGGAGGACGCCGCAGAAAGAGTGCGGGCCCCCAGTGGGAGTGCGCAGGATGCCGCAGAAAAAGTGCGGTCCCCAGTGGGAGTGCGCAGGACGCCGTAGAAAATGTGCGGGACCCCAATGGAAATGCGCAGGACGCCGCAGAAAATGTACGGGACTCCAGTGGGAATGCACAGGACGCCGCAGAAAGAGTGCGGGCCCCCAGTGGGATTGTGCAGGACGCCGTAGAAAGTGTGCGGGACCACAGTGGGAGTGCGCAGGACGCCGCAGAAAGTGTGCGGGACCACAGTGGGAGTGCGCAGGACGCCGCAGAAAGTGTGCGGGACCACAGTGGGAGTGCGCAGGACGCCGCAGAAAGTGTGCGGGACCACAGTGGGAATGCGCAGGACGCCGCAGAAAGAGTGCGGGCCCCCAGTGGGAATGTGCAGGACGCCTTTGAAAGTGTGCGAGACCATAGTGGGAGTGGGCAGAACGCCGTAGAAAGTGTGCGGGACCACAGCGGGAGTGCGGAGGACGCCGCAGAAAGAGTGCGGGCCCCCAGTGGGAGTGCGCAGGATGCCGCAGAAAAAGTGCGGTCCCCCAGTGGGAGTGCGCAGGACGCCGTAGAAAATGTGCGGGACCCCAATGGAAATGCGCAGGACGCCGCAGAAAATGTACGGGACTCCAGTGGGAATGCACAGGACGCCGCAGAAAGAGTGCGGGCCCCCAGTGGGATTGTGCAGGACGCCGTAGAAAGTGTGCGGGACCCCAATGGAAGTGCGCAGGACGCCGCAGAAAATGTACGGGACTCCAGTGCGAGTGCAAAGGACGCCGCAGAAAGAGTGCGGGCCCCCAGTGGGAGTGTGCAGGACGCCTTTGAAAGTGTGCGAGACCATAGTGGGAGTGCGCAGAACGCCGCAGAAAGAGTGCGGTCCCCCAGTGGAAATGTGCAGGACGCCTTAGAAAGTGTGCGAGACCTTAGTGGGAGTGGGCAGAACGCCGTAGAAAGTGTGCGGGACCACAGTGAGAGTGCGGAGGACGCCGCAAAGAGTGCGACCCCCAGTAGGAGTGCGCAGGACGCCGTAGAAAGTGTGCGGGACCACAGTGGGAGTGCGGAGGACGCCGCAGAAAATGTTCAAGACTCCAGTGGGAGTGCACAGGACGCCCTAGAAAGCGTGCGAGACCATAGTGGGAGTTGGCAGGGCGCCGAAGAAAGTGTGCGGGACCACAGTGGGAGTGCGGAGGACGCCGCGGAAAGAGTGCGGGCCCCCTGTGGGAGTGCGCAGGACGCCGTAGAAAGTGTGCGAGACCACAGTGGGAGTGCGCAGGACGCCGCAAAAAGAGTACGGGCCCCCAGTGGGAGTGCGCAGGACGCCGCGGAAAGAGTGCGGGCCCCCCAGTGGGAATGCGCAGGACGCCGTAGAAAATGTACGGGACTCCAGTGGGAGTGCACAGGACGCCGCAGAAAGTGTGCGGGACCACAGTGGGAGTGCGGAGGACATTGCAGAAAGAGTGCGGTCCCCCAGTGGAAATGTGCAGGACGCCTTAGGAAGTGTGCGAGACCATAGTGGGAGTGGGCAGGACGCCGTAGAAAGTGTGCGGGACCACAGTGGGAGTGCGGAGGACGCCGCAAAAAGAGTGCGAGCCCCCAGTGGGAGTGCGCAGGACGCCGTAGAAAGTGTGCGGGACCACAGTGGGAGTGCGGAGGACGCCGCAGAAAATGTACAAGACTCCAGTGGGAGTGCACAGGACGCCGCAGAAAGAGTGCGAGCCCCCAGTGGGAATGTGCAGGACGCCTTAGAAAGTGTGCGAGACCATAGTGGGAGTGGGCAGAACGCCGTAGAAAGTGTGCGGGACCACAGTGGGAGTGCGCAGGACGCCGCAAAAAGTGTGCGGGACCACAGTGGGAATGCGCAGGACGCCGCAGAAAGAGTGCGGGCCCCCAGTGGGAATGTGCAGGACGCCTTTGAAAGTGTGCGAGAGCATAGTGGGAGTGGGCAGAACGCCGTAGAAAGTGTGCGGGACCACAGCGGGAGTGCGGAGGACGCCGCAGAAAGAGTGCGGGCCCCCAGTGGGAGTGCGCAGGATGCCGCAGAAAAAGTGCGGTCCCCCAGTGGGAGTGCGCAGGATGCCGCAGAAAAAGTGCGGTCCCCCAGTGGGAGTGCGCAGGACGCCGTAGAAAATGTGCGGGACCCCAATGGAAATGCGCAGGACGCCGCAGAAAATGTACGGGACTCCAGTGGGAATGCACAGGACGCCGCAGAAAGAGTGCGGGCCCCCAGTGGGATTGTGCAGGACGCCGTAGAAAGTGTGCGGGACCCCAATGGAAGTGCGCAGGACGCCGCAGAAAATGTACGGGACTCCAGTGCGAGTGCAAAGGACGCCGCAGAAAGAGTGCGGGCCCCCAGTGGGAGTGTGCAGGACGCCTTTGAAAGTGTGCGAGACCATAGTGGGAGTGCGCAGAACGCCGCAGAAAGAGTGCGGTCCCCCAGTGGAAATGTGCAGGACGCCTTAGGAAGTGTGCGAGACCATAGTGGGAGTGGGCAGGACGCCGTAGAAAGTGTGCGGGACCACAGTGGGAGTGCGGAGGACGCCGCAAAAAGAGTGCGACCCCCAGTGGGAGTGCGCAGGACGCCGTAGAAAGTGTGCGGGACCACAGTGGGAGTGTGCAGGACGCCGCAGAAAATGTACAAGACTCCAGTGGGGAGTGCACAGGACGCCGCAGAAAGAGTGCGAGCCCCCAGTGGGAATGTGCAGGACGCCTTAGAAAGCGTGCGAGACCATAGTGGGAGTGGGCAGAACGCCGTAGAAAGTGTGCGGGACCACAGTGGGAGTGCGCAGGACGCCGCAGAAAGTGTGCGGGACCACAGTGGGAATGCGCAGGACGCCGCAGAAAGAGTGCGGCCCCCAGTGGGAATGTGCAGGACGCCTTTGAAAGTGTGCGAGACCATAGTGGGAGTGGGCAGAACGCCGTAGAAAGTGTGCGGGACCACAGCGGGAGTGCGGAGGACGCCGCAGAAAGAGTGCGGGCCCCCAGTGGGAGTGCGCAGGATGCCGCAGAAAAAGTGCGGTCCCCCAGTGGGAGTGCGCAGGACGCCGTAGAAAATGTGCGGGACCCCAATGGAAATGCGCAGGACGCCGCAGAAAATGTACGGGACTCCAGTGGGAATGCACAGGACGCCGCAGAAAGAGTGCGGGCCCCCAGTGGGATTGTGCAGGACGCCGTAGAAAGTGTGCGGGACCACAGTGGGAGTGCGCAGGACGCCGCAGAAAGTGTGCGGGACCACAGTGGGAGTGCGCAGGACGCCGCAGAAAGTGTGCGGGACCACAGTGGGAGTGCGCAGGACGCCGCAGAAAGTGTGCGGGACCACAGCGGGAGTGCGGAGGACGCCGCAGAAAGAGTGCGGGCCCCCAGTGGGAGTGCGCAGGATGCCGCAGAAAAAGTGCGGTCCCCCAGTGGGAGTGCGCAGGACGCCGTAGAAAATGTGCGGGACCCCAATGGAAATGCGCAGGACGCCGCAGAAAATGTACGGGACTCCAGTGGGAATGCACAGGACGCCGCAGAAAGAGTGCGGGCCCCCAGTGGGATTGTGCAGGACGCCGTAGAAAGTGTGCGGGACCCCAATGGAAGTGCGCAGGACGCCGCAGAAAATGTACGGGACTCCAGTGCGAGTGCAAAGGACGCCGCAGAAAGAGTGCGGGCCCCCAGTGGGAGTGTGCAGGACGCCTTTGAAAGTGTGCGAGACCATAGTGGGAGTGCGCAGAACGCCGCAGAAAGAGTGCGGTCCCCCAGTGGAAATGTGCAGGACGCCTTAGAAAGTGTGCGAGACCATAGTGGGAGTGGGCAGAACGCCGTAGAAAGTGTGCGGGACCACAGTGAGAGTGCGGAGGACGCCGCAAAAAGAGTGCGACCCCCAGTAGGAGTGCGCAGGACGCCGTAGAAAGTGTGCGGGACCACAGTGGGAGTGCGGAGGACGCCGCAGAAAATGTACAAGACTCCAGTGGGAGTGCACAGGACGCCGCAGAAAGAGTGCGAGCCCCCAGTGGGAATGTGCAGGACGCCTTAGAAAGTGTGCGAGACCATAGTGGGAGTGGGCAGAACGCCGTAGAAAGTGTGCGGGACCACAGTGGGAGTGCGCAGGACGCCGCAGAAAGTGTGCGGGACCACAGTGGGAATGCGCAGGATGCCGCAGAAAAAGTGCGGTCCCTCAGTGGGAGTGCGCAGGACGCCGTAGAAAGTGTGCGGGACCCCAATGGAAATGCGCAGGACGCCGCAGAAAATGTACGGGGCTCCAGTGGGAATGCACAGGACGCCGCAGAAAGAGTGCGGGCCCCCAGTGGGATTGTGCAGGACGCCGTAGAAAGTGTGCGGGACCCCAATGGAAATGCGCAGGACGCCGCAGAAAATGTACGGGACTCCAGTGCGAGTGCAAAGGACGCCGCAGAAAGAGTGCGGGCCCCCAGGTGGAGTGTGCAGGACGCCTTTGAAAGTGTGCGAGACCATAGCGGGAGTGGGCAGAACGCCGTAGAAAGTGTGCGGGACCACAGTGGGAGTGCGCAGGACGCCGCAGAGAGTGTGCGGGACCACAGTGGGAGTGCGGAGGACATCGCAGAAAGAGTGCGGTCCCCCAGTGGAAATGTGCAGGACGCCTTAGGAAGTGTGCGAGACCATAGTGGGAGTGGGCAGGACGCCGTAGAAAGTGCGGGACCACAGTGGGAGTGCGGAGGACGCCGCAGAAAATGTACAAGACTCCAGTGGGAGAGCACAGGACGCCGCAGAAAGAGTGCGAGCCCCCAGTGGGAGTGCGCAGGATGCCGCAGAAAAGTGCGGTCCCCCAGTGGGATTGTGCAGGACGCCGTAGAAAGTGTGCGGGACCCCAATGGAAATGCTCAGGACGCCGCAGAAAATGTACGGGACTCCAGTGGGAATGCACAGGACGCCGCAGAAAGAGTGCGGGCCCCCAGTGGGATTGTGCAGGACGCCGTAGAAAGTGTGCGGGACCCCAATGGAAATGCGCAGGACGCCGCAGAAAATGTACGGGACTCCAGTGCGAGTGCAAAGAACGCCGCAGAAAGAGTGCGGGCCCCCAATGGAAATGCGCAGGACGCCTTTGAAAGTGTGCGAGACCATAGTGGGAGTGGGCAGAACGCCGTAGAAAGTGTGCGGGACCACAGTGGGAGTGCGGAGGACATCGCAGAAAGAGTGCGGGCCCCCAGTGGGATTGTGCAGGACGCCTTAGAAAGTGTGCGAGACCATAGTGGGAGTGGGCAGAACGCCGTAGAAAGTGTGCGGGACCACAGTGGGAGTGCGCAGGACGCCGCAGAAAGTGTGCGGGACCACAGTGGGAATGCGCAGGACGCCGCAGAAAGAGTGCGGGCCCCCAGTGGGAATGTGCAGGACGCCTTTGAAAGTGTGCGAGACCATAGTGGGAGTGGGCAGAACGCCGTAGAAAGTGTGCGGGACCACAGCGGGAGTGCGGAGGACGCCGCAGAAAGAGTGCGGGCCCCCAGTGGGAGTGCGCAGGATGCCGCAGAAAAAGTGCGGTCCCCCAGTGGGAGTGCGCAGGATGCCGCAGAAAAGTGCGGTCCCCCAGTGGGATTGTGCAGGACGCCGTAGAAAGTGTGTGGGACCCCAATGGAATTGCGCAGGACGCCGCAGAAAATGTACGGGACTCCAGTGGGACTGCACAGGACGCCGCAGAAAGAGTGCGGGCCCCCAGTGGGATTGTGCAGGACGCCGTAGAAAGTGTGCGGGACCCCAGTGGGAAATGCGCAGGACGCCGCAGAAAATGTACGGGACCACAGTGCGAGTGCAAAGAACGCCGCAGAAAGAGTGCGGGCCCCAGTGGAAATGGGCAGAACGCCGTAGAAAGTGTGCGGGACCACAGTGGGAGTGCGCAGGACGCCGCAGAAAGTGTGCGGGACCACAGTGGGAGTGCGGAGGACATCGCAGAAAGAGTGCGGGCCCCCAGTGGGAATGTGCAGGACGTCTTTGAAAGTGTGCGAGACCATAGTGGGAGTGGGCAGAACGCCGTAGAAAGTGTGCGGGACCACAGTGGGAGTGCACAGGACGCCGCAGAAAGTGTGCGGGACCACAGTGGGAGTGCGGAGGACGCCGCGGAAAGAGTGCGGGCCCCTGTGGGAGTGCGCAGGACGCCGTAGAAAGTGTGCGGGACCACAGTGGGAGTGCGGAGGACGCCGCAGAAAATGTACAAGACTCCAGTGGGAGTGCACAGGACGCCGCAGAAAGAGTGCGAGCCCCCAGTGGGAATGTGCAGGACGCCTTAGAAAGTGTGCGAGACCATAGTGGGAGTGGGCAGAACGCCGTAGAAAGTGTGCGGGACCACAGTGGGAGTGCGCAGGACGCCGCAGAAAGTGTGCGGGCCCCCAGTGGGAGTGTGCAGAACGCCTTTGAAAGTGTGCGAGACCATAGTGGGAGTGGGCAGAACGCCGTATAAAGTGTGCGGGACCACAGTGGGAGTGCGCAGGACGCCGCAGAAAGTGTGCGGGACCACAGTGGGAGTGCGGAGGACGCTGCAAAAAGAGTGCGAGCCCCCAGTGGGAGTGCGCAGGACGCCGTAGAAAGTGTGCGGGACCACAGTGGGAGTGCGGAGGACGCCGCAGAAAATGTACAAGACTCCAGTGGGAGTGCACAGGACGTCGCAGAAAGAGTGCGAGCCCCCAGTGGGAATGTGCAGGACGCCTTAGAAAGTGTGCGAGACCATAGTGGGAGTGGGCAGAACGCCGTAGAAAGTGTGCGGGACCACAGTGGGAGTGCGCAGGACGCCGCAGAAAGTGTGCGGGACCACAGTGGGAATGCGCAGGACGCCGCAGAAAGAGTGCGGGCCCCCAGTGGGAATGTGCAGGACGCCTTTGAAAGTGTGCGAGACCATAGTGGGAGGGGGCAGAACGCCGTAGAAAGTGTGCGGGACCACAGTGGGAGTGCGGAGTACGCCGCAGAAGGAGTGCGGGCCCCCAGCGGGAGTGCGCAGGACGCCGTAGAAAAGTGCGGGACCCCAGTGGGAGTGCGCAGGATGCCGCAGAAAAAGTGCGGTCCCCCAGTGGGAGTGCGCAGGACGCCGTAGAAAGTGTGCGGGACCCCAATGGAAATGCGCAGGACGCCGCAGAAAATGTACGGGACTCCAGTGGGAATGCACAGGACGCCGCAAAAAGAGTGCGGGCCCCCAGTGGGATTGTGCAGGACGCCGTAGAAAGTGTGCGGGACCCCAATGGAAATGCGCAGAACGCCGTAGAAAGTGTGCGGGACCACAGTGGGAGTGCGGAGGACGCCGCGGAAAGAGTGCGGGCCCCCTGTGGGAGTGCGTAGGACGCCGTAGAAAGTGTGCGAGACCACAGTGGGAGTGGGCAGAACGCCGTAGAAAGTGTGCGGGACCACAGTGGGAGTGCGGAGGACATCGCAGAAAGAGTGCGGGCCCCCAGTGGGAATGTGCAGGACGCCCTAGAAAGCGTGCGAGACCATAGTGGGAGTTGGCAGGGCGCCGAAGAAAGTGTGCGGGACCACAGTGGGAGTGCGGAGGACGCCGCGGAAAGAGTGCGGGCCCCTGTGGGAGTGCGCAGGACGCCGTGGAAAGTGTGCGGGACCACAGTGGGAGTGCGCAGGACGCCGCAGAAAGTGTGCGGGACCACAGTGGGAGTGCGGAGGGCGTCGCAGAAAGAGTGCGGGACCCCAGTGGGAATGTGCAGGACGCCCTAGAAAGCGTGCGAGACCATAGTGGGAGTGGGCAGGACGCCGTAGAAAGTGTGCGGGACCACAGTGGGAGTGCGGAGGACGCCGCAAAAAGAGTGCGAGCCCCCAGTGGGAGTGCGCAGGACGCCGTAGAAAGTGTGCGGGACCACAGTGGGAGTGCGGAGGACGCCGCAGAAAGAGTGCGGGCCCCCAGTGGGAGTGCGCAGGACGCCGTAGAAAGTGTGCGGGACCACAGTGGGAGTGCGGAGGACGCCGCAGAAAGAGTGCGGGCCCCCAGTGGGAGTGCGCAGGAAGCCGTAGAAAGTGTGCGGGACCACAGTGAGAGTGCGGAGGACGTCGCAGAAAGAGTGCGGGCCTTCAGTGGGAATGTGCAGGACGCCCTAGAAAGCGTGCGAGACCATAGTGGGAGTGGGCAGGGCGCCGAAGAAAGTGTGCGGGACCACAGTGGGAGTGCGCAGGACGCCGTAGAAAGTGTGCGAGACCACAGTGGGAGTGTGAAGGACGCCTTTGAAAGTGTGCGAGACCATAGTGGGAGTGGGCAGAACGCCGTAGAAAGTGTGCGGGACCACAGTGGGAGTGCGGAGGACGCCGCGGAAAGAGTGCGGGCCCCCAGTGGGAGTGTGCAGGACGCCTTTGAAAGTGTGCGAGACCATAGTGGGAGTGGGCAGAACGCCGTAGAAAGTGTGCGGGACCACAGTGGGAGTGCGCAGGACGCCGCAGAAAGTGTGCGGGACCACAGTGGGAGTGCGGAGGACATCGCAGAAAGAGTGCGGGCCCCCAGTGGGAATGTGCAGGACGCCCTAGAAAGCGTGCGAGACCATAGTGGGAGTTGGCAGGGCGCCGAAGAAAGTGTGCGGGACCACAGTGGGAGTGCGGAGGACGCCGCGGAAAGAGTGCGGGCCCCTGTGGGAGTGCGTAGGACGCCGTAGAAAGTGTGCGAGACCACAGTGGGAGTGCGCAGGACGCCGCAAAAAGAGTACGGGCCCCCAGTTGGAGTGCGCAGGACGCCGTAGAAAGTGTGCGGGACCACAGTGGGAGTGCGGAGGACGCCGCAGAAAGAGTGCGGGCCCCCAGTGGGAGTGCGCAGGAAGCCGTAGAAAGTGTGCGGGACCACAGTGAGAGTGCGGAGGACGCCGTAGAAAGTGTGCGGGACCATAGTGGGAGTGCGCAGGACGTCACAGAAAGAGTGCGGGCCCTCAGTGGGAGTGCTCAGGACGCCGCAGGAAGTGAGCGGGTTCTCAGTGGGAGTGCGCAGGACGCCGTAGAAAGTGTGCGGGACCACAGTGGGAGTGCGGAGTACGCCGCCAGGAAAGAGTGCGGGCCCTCAGTGGGAGTGCGCAGGACGCCGTAGAAAGTGTGCGGGACCACAGTGGGAGTGCGGAGTACGCCGCAGAAAGTGTGCGGGACCATAGTGGGAGTGCGCAGGACGCCACGAAAAGGGTGCGGGCCCCCACTGAGAATGCGCAGGACACCGTAGAAAGTGTGCGGAGACCATAGTGGGAGTGCTCAGGACGCCACAGAAAGTGTGCGGGACCACAGTGGGAGTGCGGAGAACGCCGCAGAAAGAGTGCGGTCCCCCAGTGGAAATGTGCAGGACGCCTTAGAAAGTGTGCGAGACCATAGTGGGAGTGGGCAGAACGCCGTAGAAAGTGTGCGGGACCACAGTGGGAGTGCGGAGGACATCGCAGAAAGAGTGCGGTCCCCCAGTGGAAATGTGCAGGACGCCTTAGAAAGTGTGCGAAACCATAGTGGGAGTGGGCAGGACGCCGTAGAAAGTGTGCGGGACCACAGTGGGAGTGCGGAGGACGCCGCAAAAAGAGTGCGAGCCCCAGTGGGAGTGCTTAGAACGCCGTAGAAAGTGTGCGGGACCACAGTGGGAGTGCGGAGTACGCCGCAGAAAGTGTGCGGGACCATAGTGGGAGTGCGCAGGACGCCACAAAAAGAGTGCGGGCTCCCACTGAGAATGCGCAGGACACCGTAGAAAGTGTGCGAGACCATAGTGGGAGTGGGCAGGACGCCGTAGAAAGTGTGCGGGACCACAGTGGGAGTGCGCAGGACGCCGCAGAAAGTGTGCGGGACCACAGTGGGAATGCGCAGGACGCCGCAGAAAGAGTGCGGGCCCCCAGTGGGAATGTGCAGGACGCCTTTGAAAGTGCGCGAGACCATAGTGGGAGTGGGCAGAACGCCGTAGAAAGTGTGCGGGACCATGGTGGGAGTGCGCAGGACGCCGCAGAAAGAGTGCGGGCCCTCAGTGGGAGTGCGCAGGACGCCGCAGAAATAGTGCGGGCCCCCAGTGGGAATGTGCAGGACGCCGTAGGAAGTGTGCGAGACCATAGTGGGAGTGCTCAGGACGCCGCAGGAAGTGTGCGGGACCACAGTGGGAGTGCGGAGTACGCCGCAGAAAGAGTGCGAGCCCCTACTGGGAATGTGCAGGACGCCGTAGAAAGTGTACGGCACCCCAGTGGAATGCGCAGGACGCCGCAGAAAATGTACGGGACTCCAGTGGGAATGCACAGGACGCCGCAGAAAGAGTGCGGGCCCCCAGTGGGATTGTGCAGGACGCCGTAGAAAGTGTGCGGGACCCCAATGGAAATGCACAGGACGCCGCAGAAAGAGTGCGGGCCCCCAGTGGGAGTGCGGAGGACGCCGCAGAAAATGTACAAGACTCCAGGGGGAGTGCACAGGACGCCGCAGAAAGAGTGCGAGCCCCCAGTGGGAATGTGCAGGACGCCTTAGAAAGTGCGCGAGACAATAGTGGGAGTGGGCAGCACGCCGTAGAAAGTGTGCGACCACAGTGGGAGTGGGCAGCACGCCGTAGAAAGTGTGCGACCACAGTGGGAGTGCGCAGGACGCCGCAGAAAGAGTGCGGGCCCCCAGTGGGAATGTGCAGGACGCCTTTGAAAGTGTGCGAGACCATAGTGGGAGTGGGCAGAACGCCGTAGAAAGTGCGCGGGACCACAGCGGGAGTGCGGAGGACGCCGCAGAAAGAGTGCGGGCCCCCAGTGGGAGTGCGCAGGATGCCGCAGAAAAAGTGCGGTCCCCCAGTGGGAGTGCGCAGGACGCCGTAGAAAGTGTGCGGGACCCCAATGGAAATGCGCAGGACGCCGCAGAAAATGTACGGGACTCCAGTGGGAATGCACAGGACGCCGCAGAAAGAGTGCGGGCCCCCAGTGGGATTGTGCAGGACGCCGTAGAAAGTGTGCGGGACCCCAATGGAAATGCGCAGGACGCCGCAGAAAATGTACGGGACTCCAGTGGGAATGCACAGGACGCCGCAGAAAGAGTGCGGGCCCCCAGTGGGATTGTGCAGGACGCCGTAGAAAGTGTGCGGGACCCCAATGGAAATGCACAGGACGCCGCAGAAAGAGTGCGGGCCCCCAGTGGGAGTGTGCAGGACGCCTTTTAAAGTGTGCGAGACCATAGTGGGAGTGGGCAGAACGCCGCAGAAAGTGCGCGGGACCACAGTGGGAGTGCGGAGGACATCGCAGAAAGAGTGCGGGCCCCCAGTGGGAATGTGCAGGACGCCCTAGAAAGCGTGCGAGACCATAGTGGGAGTGGGCAGGACGCCGTAGAAAGTGTGCGGGCCCTCAGTGGGAATGTGCAGGACGCCGCAGAGAGTGCGGGCCCCACTGGGAGTGCGCAGGACGCCGTACAAAGTGTGCGGGACCACAGTGGGAGTGCGGAGGACGTCGCGAAAAGAGTGCGGGCCCTCAGTGGGAATGTGCAGGACGCCGCAGAGAGTGCGGGCCCCACTGGGAGTGCGGAGGACGCCGCAAAAAGAGTGCGGGACCACAGTGGGAGTGCGGAGGACGCCGCAAAAAGAGTGCGAGCCCCCAGTGGGAGTGCGCAGGACGCCGCAGAGAGTGCGGGCCCCAGTGGGAGTGCGCAGGACGCCGTACAAAGTGTGCGGGACCACAGTTGGAGTACGGAGGACGTCGCGAAAAGAGTGCGGGCCCTCAGTGGGAATGTGCAGGACGCCGCAGAGAGTGCGGGCCCCACTGGGAGTGCGCAGGACGCCGTACAAAGTGTGCGGAACCACAGTTGGAGTACGGAGGACGTCGCGAAAAGAGTGCGGGCCCTCAGTGGGAATGTGCAGGACGCCGCAGAGAGTGCGGGCCCCAGTGGGAGTGCGCAGGACGCCGTACAAAGTGTGCGGGACCACAGTGGGAGTGCGGAGGACGCCGCAAAAAGAGTGCGAGCCCCCAGTGGGAGTGCGCAGGACGCCGTAGAAAGTGTGCGGGACCACAGTGGGAGTGCGCAGGACGCCGCAGAAAGAGTGCGGGCCCCCAGTGGGAATGCGCAGGACGACGTAGAAAATGTCTGCGATTCCAGCCAGGGATGTGCGGCAATTGCCGTTTGCCGGTTGCCGATTGCCGTTTGCCGGTCGTTTTCGAACGATTTTTGTCGATTGTTGTTTGCCGTTATTCATCTCACTCTTCCATCGACAAACTCGGCAAAATGTGCGCCATAGATGACAAACGCCGCGATTAGAACGCGCATGGTATACCTGATAGACAGGCTATACGTACTTTAAAACTTCAAGTCAGTTGATGTCACCTACCGTGCAATCACGTCAAAGCAATTGCTAGTATTGCATTGTTATGCTCAAGTGGGTCCTCTTGTTTGGAAGAGTACCGAATTCCCAACCCCTCCTTGTTGAGGGTCAAGCAATTAACGTAGGGCTCTTCGAGACTGGAGTTGTAACTCTGAACGCTACCACGAGAGGGTAAAAAGGGTTCACGAAAAACGCTAAATGGCTCAATTTACTTCAGTTGTTTTCAGATCGTTGTTTACCCTCTATAAAACGTCGTAATTCACATCATTCGAGGCGCGAGCATCACGCGCGCCGCCTCAGCCTCCGTCTGCCCCCCGATCTCTCACCGTCTCTGACCTCCGCTCCGCACCAGCACGCGTAGGAATCATGTGATTTTCACCGTTTCAAAGCCTGTAGAGGATGTTGAACTTCACTGGCAGTTTTTGTGCTTATGTACCTCGTCATCTTCTATTTTGCTAACAAGGGCGCTGAAAAATATTCCAGCAAGTTGAAATTATTAGCTCTGAGTTGAAAGGGTGTGAGAGGGTGTACGGCGTGGGGAACATCCGTTTAAATTAGATTCGCTGCTTGACTATAAACCGGATGCACGGAGTCGGGGGTGATCAGTTGGGAGTAAGCGGTGGAGTACAGTTTGAGAAGGAGGTGGTTTTTCAGGGGTCGTAGTTTTGGAAAGCTTGAAAAACTACCCGATTGCATGTATACTCTGTTTATCCTGAATTGCACAGAACACGGTCCGCCAATATCTGTTTCAAAGCTAGTACCGTAGTGTACGTCCACGACGCGTTCTCCGGCAGACCCGGGTGTGCACCCGGTGCAGAGCAATCGATTCGTCAATGCCGTTTTTTGGCCACCCACCCTGCCACCCGGGTCTGCCGAGAACGCGTCGTGGACGTACACTACGGTACTAGCGGGCCAATTAGAGGACTAATGGCGGACCGTGTTTTGTGCAATTCAAGATAAACAGAGTATACTTGAGTTGTTAGTCCTAAAGGAAATTTGAAAGATGATATGCCGAAGATGGAGCAGATACTCGGGAACGCTTCGAAGACTGTCCGGATTCGTGCGTTCTAGTTAGTTGTATTTGTCCACGTCATAATCTTTCATCCAAATTCTAGTCAAGAAGTAAACACACCATGAGGCACGCTAACGAGTACGCCGCGAACTATGAGAAAGTTTGCAGCGGCAGTGCCGGGAAATTAGCGCGATACTCAAATGTGCCGTGGTAGCTCCGCGGTGGTACCGCAGCGGCTCCACGATCATCACTGTGTCGATACGATTCTACTGCAGTGTCTTCAGCCTTGACAACGCCACGACAGGGCCTCGATAGTACCGCAGCGGCTCCGTGTTAGAACCCCGCACCGACTCCGCGAGGTTGCATCAGCGAACCCGCATCGACTATGATTCACTGTCCTGTGTAGTGTCGCCATTTCAATCACTCAAGTTTCATTGCCTACGTCCCGTATCTCCTTGCCTGCACCAATGGGAATACCCTCTGCCCCTATATGACAGAGGAACTAACAACCATTTTTATTCGTTGGCCCCGCCTAAGAAGAAGTTCGCCTACGTCTCAGAAGAAACAACATCTACCTACAACAGAGTATGTGCTCTCCGAACTGCAGGAAACTTCGTGGAGGAGAAGCGTCTGAGGAGGAAATTGCGTCGGCAGCTTCAAAGTGACCGCGAGCGAGAGTGGACGTGTAGAGCTAAGGAGTTCGAGAAGGCTTGGGAGGAGAAGAATCGGAGGAAAGCCTACACGTTGCTGCGACAGTATAGCGGGAAGATGAAGAGATGTTCTCCTGTCTTGAACACTACCAATGGAGTTGCAGTTGGTGATGCGACGCTGCCAATATGGAAGGATTACTTCAGTTCACTACTGAATCGTCCAGCGCCATCAGTACCTGAGCTCCCGCATGTTCAGAGAGCACATTACGATGTCAGTGAGGAACCGCCGACTGAGTCTGAAGTTTTGGATTGTGTCCGGAAAATGAAGAATGGAAAGGCAGGTGGAGATGACAACATCACTGCTGAAATGCTGAAAGCTCTTCCTCCGTCTGGGATTCGTGAAATGACCAACACCATCCGTGCCATATGGATGAGCGAAAGGATACCCGATTCGTGGAGACATGCGATCATCGTACCTCTTCACAAGAAGCTATCCGTCACGGGATCCTAAGAACTACAGAGGAATCTCTCTACTTCGTGTCATGTACAAGGTTTTAGAACGTATCATTCTCGAGCGACTTATCAAACATCGTGAAGGAACGACCAGAGATGAGCAAGCCGGTTTTCGACCTGAAAGATCGACCATCGACCAAGTGTTCGTCGTGAGAAGTGTAATTGAATCGTGGCAGCGGTATTCGAAGCCATTACAGGTTGCTTTTTTGGACTTTGAAACCGCGTTCGACTCTCCTCATCGTGATCGATTGCTCAATGCTCTGCGAGCAGATGGAGTCCCGCAAAAGTATGTTCGGTTAATCGAGGACATGAACAAAGGAACAACAGCAGCAGTTCGTACACCTGTCGGATTTACGTCAGCTTTCGAGGTGAAAACAGGAGTAAGGCAAGGAGCCGTTGCAGGACCTTTTCTCTTCAACTTCGCCGTTGATGACATCATGCGTAGAGTTGCAGAACAGTTTCCTGCGGATGTGATCCTAACACCATCAGGACGCTCCCTTGTCGACCTGGAGTCCGCCGACGACATCGTGTTATTCGCTGAAAACAACGCAAAACTGCAAAGGATTGTGAACCTCGTTTCGAAGTATGCCGCAGCCTATGGACTTCGTATTCGTCCCGAAAAATGCAAGCAGATGTGGGTCTCTCAGAGGCCTTCAACGGGAGTTTGTGTGGACGGACAACGTATCGAACTGGTGGGTGATTTCTCTTCTTTGGGCTGCTTGCTGAAGAACGATGGTAGTTATGCAGCGGATATTCGACAACGATGTGCGAAAGCTACGTCTGCATTTAATTCTCTAACCAAGTGTTTGTGGTCTACCACCATCGCGAAGGAAGTCAAGTTGCGCGTCTACCTATCCGCTATTCGCCCTATCATGATGTACGGATCGGAGACGTGGGCAGCACCGAAGACGCAGATGGAAAGGTTGGATTGCACGGAGAGGAAGCTTTTTAGGCGTTTGCTTGGATATTTCTGCCCGCGTGTATGCCATAACGAAGACCTTAACAAGGAAATCGACGCAGTACATCAACGCTTGACACGAGGGAGGTGCCAGCATCTTCTAACGCCATCTCAAGCAGCAATGGAAAGTCGACTTCGACTGCTCGGGCATATACTAAGAAGAACGCCGGATCGTCTCGTACAACACGCTTTAAAAATGCTTCCAAATCCTGTCTGGAAACGGCCACCTGGGCGTAGGCGAAAGTTCTGGACGGATGTGGTTAAAGAGGATTCAAAGTCACTCGGCATCGAAAGACAGTTCAGGCGCGATGTTTCGTTTCGCAGGAAATGGAATAGTGACAGCTGGATGGAATGTGTTCAAATTGTGGCTGAAGACCGTGAAAAATGGACACGGCTGACTACTAGGACGGCACACCTCGGTGAAGATGCGGAATGACCGCGTCAGGCGAAAGCCAACCGATTAAGTCAAGTAAGTCAAGGCCCCGCCCAGTTGTACTATGACTCATAAGTAATTTCATATGAGTTGCTCTCACTCGGTCCTAACTTTTGTGAATCCGCAGCTATGATGGCGAAGCCGCAGCAGCAATTTCGCGGAGCCGCAGTGGTGCCTGTAGGAGCCGGTGTGGCTTTATCAGCAGCAACAGCAGCGGCAACTCCTACCAGAGAAGCGGCGTGGCTGCTAATCTCGTTGGAAAATGATCACCTAAAACCACATTGAGCTCATCATTTTTTCGAATGAATTTCATGAATGATGTGAATGATGTGCGATGACTTTGAAGCACGAAGCAAATGAATGACTACTACATGCTCCGAAAAAGGTTGACATTAGAAAAGCTCAAAAATTTGCTATTCTTTCACGACAACATTCTTATCACCAGTGCTCAATGACATGCTCCTTCTTGTGCTGTTTTTTATATCAGGTACTGTAGCAACGTGTGGGGTTCAACTTCTTGTGGTATTATTGAGAAACCATTTCTTGTCTGGCTATTGAAATACGAAATGTGCATGAGAAAATAGTATTCTTCTCGGTTCTTTTAAAACGTTTGTATCTTTATTGTACAAGATTTTTTTTTGCCGTTTGTCGATTGCCGTTTGCCGGCCATTTTTGGACAAAGTTTGTCGATTTCCGTTTGCCGAGTTTTCAAAATCGTTTGCCGCACATCCCTGATCCCAGTGGAAAAACAAGGGTCGTTTTTTATAGTTGCGGGTCACAATTGTTAGGAGTTATAGTTGTCCGACCACACCGATCGGTACCGATTTCATTATTCAACGAAGGCAAAAACTGTAGTCATAGGTTTCGCCCTTTCAAAATGGGAATCGCTAAAAAAATAATCAGGTCAAAAAGGGAACCTTTGGAAAAAATATATGAAATTGCTAAAAGTTTAGCTTCCTGGCAAAAGTAATGATTTGGCAATGCTATAATTACAATATAGAAGTTGTAAAAATAAAAAAAAACGTCTTGAAATATCTTTTAATATGATTTGGCGCAAAATGACCAGAAGTAATGAAAAACTGGGAAATGTAGTGAAATGATTAAAATCGTAATTGGCGGTCAGTCGTAGGCCAACTTTTTATAGGCAGTGAGAAACGAGGTATAGGCGTTTACAAGCTTCTCCGTCAAACTTATCAAAGCTAAATCAAGCGCGCAACGGAATCCGTAGAACGTTTTATTGAAGCTGTAATACGGAAATCAGCATAGGTCAAGCTATGTGAACGTAACGCTCAAATCCGATGCACGCTTGATTTAGCTTTGATAATTTTAATGAAGAAGCTTGTAAAATCCTATATCTCGTCTCTCACTACTCATAAAAAGTTGGCCTACGACTGACCGCGAAATACGATTTTAATCATTTCACTACATTTCCCAGTTTTTTCATTACTTGTGGTCATTTTGCGCCAAATCATTTTAAAAGATATTTCAAGACGTTTTTCTTATTTTTTCAACCTCTATATTGTAATTCTAGCATTGCCAAATCATCACTTTTGCCAGGAAGCTAAACTTTCAGAATTGGTATAAGTAAACCGCTTCCAACCGAAAACCCGTACAAGTCCGAAACGCTGTTAGTCCGCGCAAAGTTTGGAAAATGTTCCTTCAACCTAACTTAGCTTAGTGGGGTAATTTTAGGCGCTGAGCACGATTATGAGGTCCGTTTCCGGATTTTCCTAACAATAATGCGCTTTTTGGAGGGTACGATAAGTACGGAAATCAGAGAAAAATGCCTATAACTTTTTTCAGAGTGGGTCTAGGCAGCTGCGATGGGCATATTCGGACTTTTCGTCCGAAAATGGTTCTAGAAAAGTACATTTCATTTGGAATGGTCACTATGACTTCTTGTGGTTCCCTTGTTAGTGGTGAGTTAACGAATAGTGGAGAAACGGCGGAAAACACCCAGAGTAAGCTAAAATAACAGTTTCTCACGTACGTACACGCTCAGGGCGCGAACGAATTTATGCTTTCTGCTAGTTTTCGCAAGCGCGCGCTAATGGCAAAGTGTGCGCGCATCGATGAGGCTGGACCTGGCGGATGCGTGGCAATTTGTCGTCGAAAACGTCCGCTGCCCCACAAGCTCGTCAAAACGGGGGGAGGGGAGGGCTGAGTGGGCGTACTGGGTTAACAAAGCCTTCACCTCGCGGTGTTTTCAATCGACTTCTCACCGATTTTCGCTGTTTTCTTGTACCCTGTCCCCTCCACGTTTCATACTGAAAACTTGGAAAATAGATTCATCGTGCGCACTGCCTTTACCTACATATTTCCTAAACCATTTGATGATTTTAACGTATGGTTCACTGGTTTTCGTGTAAAAAGTGAAAAAACGCGCGTTTTTATTGTTAATCTCCTTTTTTTCAGACGGAGTACACGATCTTGTTGGTACACTTAAAATTGAGCTAGGGAGCTCATTTTTGGACAGGAGGCCGGAAATGGATGCAGGTTGCTCCTATTCCAATTTGAACTTGATACCTTAACTATATACCTCAAAGGGAAGGTACCTCAAAGTCTTGCGTTTACATACTAAATTAGCCGTGGAGCACGAAACTACTTTTTCCTGCTACGGCTGTGGAGACCGAGGTGTATGAGTGAATCTGCAGCCAAACAACACAGGTCGTCGGAGGTAAGTACTGCACTTGTCAGAATTCGGACTCATGACACGTCATCGATCGATAATCAATATTATCGATTTTCGCGCTTTTTGCACAAAATGCGTCGAGAAGAGGTGATTGCTGGTGGCATTGGTTTTCTTGGTTTAGCAATTTTCTCATCAGTCGTTATCGATAAATACCAATCAATAATATTGATTTTTTCGCCTGTCGCACAAATTGCCGCAGTGATATTTGATTGTTGATGGCTCTAAGTCACCTGTTTGGAAAATTCTTCTCATTATGCCAGATCAAAGTTCAGTGATCAATAATATCGAGTTCTCACATGTTTCACAAAATGCGGCAATGAGCGGTATTTTTTATGGTTTGGGTTATAGTTTCAGAAATTGTACTCATACGACAATATCGTCTATTAGATGTTTCATCATTCCGAAATGGAAATCGTGGAGCGAAATTCGAGTCAGAAAGGGAACCTTCGGGAAAAATATGTAAATTTCTGAAAACTTAGCTCACTGGCAAAAGTAACGATTCGGTAATGGTGAAAAAAAGCTTGAAAAAATCTTGAAATATTTTTGAAAAATGATTTGGCGTAAATAGCCTGGAGTAATAAAAAAGCTAGGAAATGAAGTGAAATAACTAAAAAATACGATTTGGTGGTCGACCATTTCACAAGCTTCTCCGTTAACTGATCAAAATGAAATCAAGGGCGCAAGGGAAACATTAAGCCATTTTTGAAAGCTGTAATAAGGGAATCAGCATAGGTCAAGCTAGGTGAACGCAACGCTCCATTCCTTATCGTGCTTGATTTCGTTTTGATAAGTTTAAAGGAGAAGCTTGTGAAATGATCGACCACCAAATCGCATTTTCGGTTATTTCACTTTTATATTTTTCCAGGTTATTTTACGCCAAATTATTTTTTAAAAATCTTTCAAGACATTTTTGAAAGCTTTTTTTGACCATTACCGAATCGTTACTTTTGCCAGGAAGCTAAATTTCCAGAAATTCTTTCAATTAAAAAAATTTTTAGTAGAATTCCACTTGCTTCTCATAAGGTGACACCATGACGCGTCGAGGCGTCCATCTTCTACTGTGTGTTGCGCAATGCACATCACTTTTCAATTCGAACCTGGAGCAGAGCGCCTTGAGCTGTTCCTTGTAGTGCGGAGGTGTTGTGCAGTAACTTCCAGCGTCACTTCCTATACCATTTTTTCTAGGGAAGGGCATGATCGAGTAAGCCATAGCAATGTGCGATTTTTTCCCACCATAGGAATGATAATTAGAAACTGCTTCCTAACTCGTTATACTAATTACTACATTCGTTATACTCTTTTTTGTACTCTTGTTATTCAATTCGGAGAGACGTTCAGAGCAATGAGCCCACTTCCGTTATGCTCCTTGTATGAGTCTCAAGTTAGTTCAACAGCTTGATGACGCCGATTCCCTCTCATCCCTCATATTCTTGACCTGAATATTCCCAAAACATTGAAAATCGCCTGATACTTTTTTTTCATCATTCAGAGTTGGTGAACCGAAGTGGTCTGAACTCCATGTCAACGATGAGCAGATTCGGCTTTCGAATCGAGTAAGGAATTATGGGTCTTTTTCTGACACAATTCTAAGCTAATTCTCCAGTGTATCGGGGCTCGGTTCTAACGAACGCCAGTAACGTCTATATTCATTCTTACGTGTTGCGTTCCTTACAAGGGAACCACAATAAGTCATAGTGACCATTCCAAATGAAATGTACTTTTCTAGAACTATTTTCGGCCGGAAAGTCCGAATATGCCCATCGCAGCTGCCCAGACCCACGCTGGAAAAAGTTATAGGCACTTTTTCTCTGATTTTCGTACTTATTGTATCCTCCAAAAAGCGCATTTTTTTCACGAAAATCCGGGAACGGACCTCGTGTTCAGCGCCCAACGCTACCCCACTAAGCAAAGTTAGGTTGAAGGAACATTTCCGAAATTTGCGCAGACTAACAGCGTTCTGGACTTGTACGGATTTTCGGTTGAGCGTTTATTTATACCAATTAGAGGGCTTTCGGAGCGTTTTAGAAAAACATTCCAGATTTGACTAAAAACTCGCTCTGGGGGGTTATTTGGGGTGCTGATCACGAATCTGAGGTTCATTTATCGATTTCCGGCAGCTTACGGTATATTACGGTGGGT
This sequence comes from Aplectana chamaeleonis, assembly GCA_029168955.1. Lineage (NCBI taxonomy): Eukaryota > Metazoa > Nematoda > Chromadorea > Rhabditida > Cosmocercidae > Aplectana > Aplectana chamaeleonis. Next base: position 822,139 of record JAPDOI010000127.1, read on the forward strand.
ATACGGTAGTTTGGTCGAAGTCTCAGATTTGTCTCAAAGTTCCAGATTCCAGAAGTTCCAGAAGTTCCTAATTCCCATAACCAGATTAGCGTCAAAGCATCGAACGAGGCAGTCTAATCAATCAAAAAATTGCTTCAAACAGTGCTCTTGGCCCGCCTTTTGAGTAGATCACGGCTACTCAGAGTTCACGAAAATCATCACGTGGATTCGTTTTTTTTTATTCCAAAAGTTTGAAGCTAAAAACGGTTTCCTCTAATTAATTTCTCTTGATCCGCAGCAAACGGACACTCAGAAAAGGCGTGAGTGCTAGTTTAAACGCCCATCTTCGCCCTTTTTCTGAAACCGTTATCTCTCACTAATGCGAGCGTTCGGTGGGGCGCGTTGGCTGCATTCTTTACTAAACTATTGGGACCAAACTACACAAAGCGGCAGAAATTTGAAAAGCGGTTTTTTCGCTCACGTTTCCTTTGAGAATCTACCGTATCGTCACCATAAAGCTACGATTCTGCAAGTGATTTAGTGGATATACGAACAAAATAGCCTGTGATGGGCGACCGATACTGTGCTCTAGATAATATAGAGTTGGAACGGATCGGACTGATACTTTGCGATCTCTATTGAAGGTTGGTGCAAGCTCGGTGCCATATTTTTTAGCGAACGTGCACCGAGTTTGAGCCAACCTTTATTTAGTAAGGACTTCGAAGTACATAATGTATAGCATATGAGTGCGATCCCTACCGACTGTATGTGTAATCGGTGTTGCGGTTCCGCTAGCAAATGGGAGGAGTTCTCAACTTCGGCTGTTGAGAATTGCTTAGATACGGTGATTCTGGCTTAACGCTCACAACGGCGTTAGCGTTTCAGGAGATGCATTACGAGTATAATTGTGTCTCTGTTGCCCAGCAGATACGCGGACAGCTGAATCGGACTTACGGATTTCTCAAGATCTGGGAAGGAGTTATGGAATGAGTGGTAAAGCAAAGCAGAGAAATACGGGTAAGACGGTCCCATTAAGGGTATGGTATACTTTTACGAGACACAGTCGCGTCGCTCCGCACAGCGACAGCGACCGGCTGTCGCGGAGCTCCCGCTCTTTAAACCTGTCGCATTCATAGCGCGCTGCACAGCGACAGGCTTCGGCACATTTGAAGTATGTCAGCCCTCCGCGACACGTCGCTGCGGCTGACGCGCCATAATTGTTCCAACGGCAACCGATGCCGCTGCTCCGATTTGTGCTAGATTTCATGCCTGTCGCTTATGACAGCGACAAAGTGTACCATACACCTTAAACATGGTTAGCTTTCAAATACTTAACGCAATTAAATATGTACTTTGTACGTGAAACGGTGGACAGTACGTAGTTTCTCTTGTTTCACCACATTAATCATATTTTTAGTGGTTTTTGTTATTGATTGCTGTTTACGATTTACGATTTCCGGTTTACGATTTACAGTGGTTTTGTCGTAATTACGTTTTACGATTTACGAAATTTGAAATTTCAATTACGCACTCCCCTACTGTAGGTAGACATGTGTCACCCAGCATTAATATTTTAAGGCAGTGTTCACAATAAATCTCGCTTCCGATTTTTCAGTTTGGAACACTATGCTGGCAGATGCTGGAGCTGATAGGGTTGAAGACAGCAACGAAAACGAGCCGGAAGTCGTTGAAAACCGCCGCGAAGTGAAAATTAGCCCAGTACGCCTGCTCAGCCCGCCCCGCCCCCGTTCTGACGAGCGTGTGGAGCCGCGGACGTTTTCTATGGCAAGTTGCCAAGCACCTCCGTCACGTCCAGCCCGATCGATTCGCGTGCATTTCTCCATCGGCGTGCGCTTGCGGAAACCCGCAGGTCACGTAAGCTCGCCTGCGCCCTGAAACTGTACGTACATCATGAACCGCTATTTGAGCTTATTCTGCTCGTTTTTTCTCAGCTGTCTCCTAACTATTCGTTTAGTCACTACCGAAAAATCCCACTTTTGAGTCAAACCTTTAGGGTGTCTCCTATCTGTTCACCACAAACTATAAATTTATTCTAGTACGGGTATTCCAGCTACAAGGGAGAGACATCGTTTTTTTTTTGCAGAAGCAACAAAACCGTGCCGTGGGGCACAGTGTGGACAGGCGGTCTTTTAAGTGTTAACAAAGTGCTTCTTATGCATGTACGATTTCATCCTTCGAAAATGGTTGGACTGCGCCACCTGTAGACACCACGACTCAATGCATGCGGTCGCGTCGCGGCCATTACTCACTGACAGCTCCAGGAGACTGAGGCACTCTGAGAGAAATTGCCACTGCGGCTCCGCGACAGTGCCGCTTCGGAGCCCACAGGCAGCGAAGCGGCGCTATTGCGGGGCCACGCCGGCGCTACCGTGGAGCCGCGGCGGAACTACCGCGGAGCGGTAGCGGCGATGCTGCAGTGCCGCTTCGGCTCCGCGATAGTGCTGCAGCGGCTCCGGGAGAGTATCTCATATGAAGTTATTTAAGAATGATAATACAACTAGGACGCGCTTTTGCGCCCAAGGAAATACGGAATATACCTGAAACTTGGATAATTGAACCGAAAACAATTTCGTTTTACCACACAGGATAGTACATCATACTCCACGCGGGTTCGCTGCTGCATCCTCGCGGTGCCGGCGCAGTTTTAACACGGAACTTCTGCGGTACTATCGCGAAACTATCGAGGCACAGTCGAGGGTCGCGGTACTTTCCCAGCACTGACGCGGCAATTTTTCTCAGAGTAATAGTCAAATGTGACCGCGACGCAGCCGCTCGCACTGAAATTGAATGTGACAGCGCACAGTTTTGGGAACAGCAGAATAAGAATGATAGAACGTGCTCAGAGTTCCAAATTTTTGTCAGGAACCGCCACTGCAACTCCCTGTAGCAGGCGATTGCGCATGTTTTTGATTTGCGGAAATCGCTCTACGAAAGCAAAATTCTGTCATCATCTGGAGCACTTTGGTTACGTTGTCTTGTTTTTTTTTTCAGTGAAAGGTATTCAATTGCGAATATAAGACCCGTTGGCGGCTCCTGACAAAATTTGAAACTTTGAGCACATTATATCACTCTTACTGCTGTTCCCAAAACTGTGCGCTGTCGCATTCAATTTCAGTGCGAGCGGCCGCTTCGCGGTCACCCTTGATAGAAAAAAATCCGTTTCTCGCTTTTTCGTCTTCAACGTTTTTCGCACATCCCTGCTTGGGAGTGGTGCAGGCGTTATCTGCCTAGAGCGTCATTTGCTGTTGTTTGCAAGACAACATTTCGCCATCGGGAAATTTTAGCGCAGATGTTGAAATTCAGGCCTAGGCTTTCAATCCGAAAAAAAAACAAGTGGCATTGGGACATTCATTATCGCACCGGGTTTAACTGGCAGTTTTCAGCAGGATTGCAAGCAAATAATCATGCGTGGGCCATCATGGCTTTGTTTACGATGTCCTGTGTAGCGCATGATTAAGTTGAACACGCCCCAGCATTGCGAACAATATTAAGGTGTCTCGCCCTAATCGCCGAACCTCATTAATCACTCCGATTGTGGTGTTGCCATGTAGCGAGATGCGTTTAGCTGTGCCAAGTATGGGGACAGGTGAGATTCTGACTTGAAGGCGTATTCGGACAGCTGCGAATCCAGAGCGCAAGAATATTGGACGCTTATTTTCTATGACATGTTTCTCACATTTTGCATTAGCCTGCTTAGCCACGCAGACCTACCAAGGACAATTTCCATTGAAATCGTTCCGTAAAAATATCATCCAGTGAATTCTAGGGATGCAATTCTAGGGATGCATGTGAGACTTACCCACTCAGTGCAGCAATCTATTTGGTCATTCATCCTCTTCAGCTTAGACATCTCTTAACCCAGAAAGCTGAAACTCCCTTCTTCAAAGTCATCATTTACGGTTAATTTTGTTTTCTGACTTTTCCATACCTATGATGGAAGCTTTTGTACCCTGTATAATAGCTAAGTCAAGGGAAAAAATCACGGAAAAAACTTTGGAAACTGTTTTTTTTTTTCAGACCGCAATTTTCTTCGACGACTTTTTAGAAGGAACTAGTCGATCATTATTCAGACACTCGTAGTCGTGTTCTGTCACACACTGCCGTATAAAGGCTGAACTCGTTGCCCCGAAACGTTGGCCGTTTATCCCGACACATCGCTCTTCTGTGCTTTATTCAGAGGTATCTTACACGCAGAGAACCACATATCATTTTTTCGTGTTTTGTATAGCTTGTCCTCTTTGCTGAGCAAAAATGAGCCTCTCAGAAACCTTCATTTGCAAAGAACAACCAGTTTGAATACACTCTCAGGCGATTCTCGGCCCCGAGCCGCCTGACAGTTCGGCTCGTGCTCCTGATCTGCGGGTCGGCTCCTGTTGCTGCCCGGGCAACTGGTGTTGCTTTCCGGACCACCGCTGTTGCTACCCGGGCTGCTCCAGTTCGCCCGAACAGCAACAGCGGCGGCCCGGAGATTGTGAGAACGAGCCGAACTGTCGGGCGGCTCCGATTGCTGTTCCGTGCCGCTCAGGGCTAAGAATCGCCTGAGCTGTAAAAACTGATTTAATGTTCGCGTCAACATCGTTTTTGAAAATTTCATACATTAATATTTCGTGCCATTAATGTTTTCCATGTTGTTCGACGGTAGCATCAGAATTTTATGAAAAAATGCTAGATGATCGACCCAGAATTGCTAGATGATCGATCATGCAACAAATTTCAGATGGTCATAACCTTCGAGCGACACATTTTCAGAGCTTCAAGTTTCGTGGATGGTTTTAGGTAACACGAATCGTTTGATTATACAGAAAAATGGAAGTGGTCTCGAGCGAGCACGATGCCTTTAACTCCTGGTTTTTTCCGAAAAACTCTCTGTTCCACCCCAAACACCTGCTGTTCGCCCCGAGACAAACGGGAACAACGGCGAAACACAACTACACGTGCCTGAGTTGGAGTAGCTGAGCTCAGCCATGATCTCTCGATCCAGTCATGTTCATTTCTCTTTTAGGAGGAGCACGACTAGCAGACTTTGGGGTGTGCCGAGACCCGCAGTTTCGCGAGTTTTTGGACTACCGCTTTCCGAGAACCGCGCAGAGTGCTGCGTAATGTGGAAATTTCGAGTCTGTCTAGACAGAGGCAGCTAATCAATAATTTTTGAAAATTCCCTCGTTTAGCGTCACGAAAACAGGATTTCCGCGCATTTTCGCCAGTTTTGCAGCCGATTTTCGAAAACCGAGATAAAATGCTGAAACACAATTTAAAATTCTATAAATGATCATATAATATATTTCTTCAACTTCCACTCATTTGTACTATTTCATTTGCTGATAAGTTTCATTCTTTCCTCATTTGGTGAGCGGAGGGCCAGATGACCATTAGAGATTCTTGGAGCGGCCGCCTCTTCTCTCACTTCAAAGTCACAGTCCAACTTCAGAATCGTCTTTCTGATCTCTCGCCTATCTTGAACGCAGTCCCACGCTGTTTCCAATGATGTCTTCCAAATCGTACCAGACCCCCTGGGAACGGAGTTATGGCCCGTCAAAAAATACCTAAAATTAGGCGGCAAAAGGATTGTGGACGAGTTATCCTAGGCTTCTTATTCCTGTGATTCCCAACTGATGCAAGGGAGAAAGCCTGTGTGATATGCTTAGTATCCGAATCACTCCTTCTCGGATATTCGACCGGATATCCGAAATTCGAATAATCCGATATCCGAAAATTTGAAAAGACGCATTATCTGAATCAAACCATTATCCGAAGGGTCCGAAATTCGGATAAAATCAGATAAAATTCGGGCAAAATCGGATAATTTTTGGATAAAATCGGATAAAATTGCACGAAGCCACGCCCATTTTCCGCACGGCCTTTTTTTAGTACATCAACCCAGGATTTTCCTTCTCCTTCCAAAATCGGAAGAGTCGTTGTGGCGCGAAAAAATGGGCGTGGTCAAGTGGCATGACCAAGTGACTAGTTATTCAGTGTAGAAGTTTTTGGTATAGTCGCTTTGCATACTTTTTACTTGCTAGTTGTCCTGAAAAACCTGTGTATGAATAATACTGTGCCTCCCAACGACGGCAGAGTAGTTGAAGATTTGTTTTCATATTTTTTATTAATATGCATATATAAAGATTGAAGTTTGTATGTGAACATGCTGCGAATGCAATGAAGGACTACTGTTTGCTCAATCATGGATGTTTTCGAAGGCTTGCCTTGAGTGCCTGGTTCATTTTCCACCGTTTCGCCTCAACTTTGTTCCGAAAATATCCGAAGTTATCCGAAATTGTCCGACCGGATATCCGTATCCGAATCATTGGAAAAATGGCATTATCTGAATCGATACATTACCCGAAAATTCGAAAAAGCGTATTGTCTGAATCGAACCAATATTCGAAAAACATAAAATCGGCATTATCCGAATCGATCAATTATCCGAAAAATCATCTTCGGATAACAAGTATACTGTGTGGTTAGAAAGGCTAGCAATGAAGGGAAGAACGGATATATCGATCGAGAACCATCGCTCATCTTGCCACTGTTGGGCTCAAAGGGCATCTAAGGGGGCGTGTCAATGTGGCTTCTTGTTGTGGGTGGCTTCTTCCTCTATCTCACTTATCCGGACGAATCTAGAGCTCGCACTTGGCAGGTGTTATATGTATAGGGTGGGTCTTCTTCTCAACTATGTGTAAATCTCAGGCTCTGTCCGTAAGGTTCGACTGTGCCTTTAAAGTCACAGTCCAACCTCAGAATCGTTTTTCTGTTTTCTCGCCTATTTTGAACACATTCCCACGCTGTTTCCAATGATGTCTTCCAAATCGTACAAAACCCCCTGGGAGCGGAGTTATGGCCCGTCAAAAAATACCTAAAATTAGGCGACAAAAGGATGGTGGACGAGTTATCCGAGGCTTCTTATTTCCATGAGTTCCAACTGATGCATGGGAGCAGGCCTGAGTGATGAGAAAAGCTAAGAATGAAGCGAAGAACGCGTATATCGATCGAGAACCATTGCTCATCTTGCCACTGTTGAGCTCAGAAGTGCATCTAAGGGGGCGTGTCAATGTGGCATCTTGTTGTGGGCGCGCCAGCGGGGGGATTCTTACTCTATCTCGCTTGTTCGGAGGAATTAAGAGCTCGCACTTGGCAGATGTTATATAGGGTTGGTCTACTTCAAAACTATGTGAGGATTTCAGATTTTTCCCTAAGACTTGACTGTGCCTTTAAAACTCCCTAACTCTAGAACGGTATGTTTTTGACGCGCAAAACTTGACGAGTGTGGTCTACATGCGCGACTCATGCAGTTGTGCCTAAAAAATAGTTTTCATCGCGAACGATGTCTCTAAGTAAATCTAGCTAATTTTTAACTGAGCGGACCCAAAATTCTGACTTCTTTCTCAGCTTATCACACATAGCTATCCTTTTCTTGCAGCCAGCCATTGACTTTGAAGGACTGGCAATTCATCAAAGATCGGCCTTTAAATCTTCCTATTCAATCTTATAATTTTTATTTATTGCGGTTGTTCAACTAGCACAAATAATAGCACCGCGTGCGGATAATTTGTTGCCAGACAAGTTCCACTTCGGCTTGCTATACGATAAGACTAATTCATATTCATCCTACTAATTCGCATCAGACTCCTATATTCATGCATCTTCGTCATTTGAACGTGAAAAAACAATTATGTTCGTCTTTGCAGCTGCCTTATGTTTCGTAAATGTCCTCTTTCTCATGCCATAGTCAGCATCGTTGTCTGCTGCAGGAAGTGCCTTCTTTTCAGACTACTTGATCCGTTTATCTACATACATATATCTGATCCATATCTATACTGTTTTCCATAATCATACTGAGTCCGTGTTCTGAATATTTCATGGCTTTTAATGCGCGGTGCATGAACAGAAGATATCACAAGGTAGCTATGCCGAATATGAAAGTTAACCCATTCACGACCGCGTGTCCCACCGGTGGGACACGCGTTGACTATCACTTTGGACCGCGTGTCCCACCGGTGGGACACTCTTTTCGAAGATCGATTTCTCCACCGCATGTAGGAATTTCTAAACCTATCAGTGGCCAATGTATTTACCTATTCTGGACTCGATTATGGTCAGCTTCTGTATTTAATATCTATATCATATCAATATGCTCAGACATTGGGATTGGCGGAACTCCGGCATTTGCTTGGCGAGCAAAAACCATTCCCGGTGTCGGACAGCCATTAGCCGGCGGACCGTGAAAACCCTGCTAGCGGCCCGCCAGGACGTTGGCCGACCGCTGGCAGTCTCTTGGCTAATACCTGGCAGCCCGCTATTGAGCAATCATTTGCCAGCGGTCCGCCAGTCTCTTGGCAGACTAATGAGCCGGGTGAGTCCCTCACCGCAGATCGTTGCGTAGAATATCGCCTACATAACGGTCTGAGGTGAGGGACCCACCCCACCTCCCCCCCCCTAGCCGTGGGGACTTGCCCCTCAGCTGCCAAAAATATGCTAGCCTCTGTAGAGTGACTTCAGGTCACCTTCCAGGGCTGGCATCAAAGTGCCGAGTGAACACTCATTGGACTGAATTGCCTTATATACCGGCTGGGCTTATCAGTAAAATCAGAGGTCAACGTGTTAAAATCATAACGTGTTAAAACTTGAGTAGTCGCCGACTCTCTCGAGTGCCAGCCATGCGACAACTCAGTGCCAAGCAGTGATGAGCGGAACAAAAACATGAAATTTCGTAAATCGGTTATCGGGTTTCGGAACAAAAAAAAATTCTCGAGTTTCGGAAATCGGGCGCGAAACGCCTTAAAATGCGCGGAAATGCGATTTTTGAAACGCAAAACGCGGAAGATTTCAGAAATCATCTAATGTTTTCTTCCTCCAAGATGGCCCAATATTTTCGCCTTCCGCAGCGTTTTTGCGGTTTTCGGAATGCGGAACGCGGAACGCGGAACTCCGCTCATTCCCGGTGCCAAGCGAAGGCCACTGGGCGATTATGCGCTAGCCAAATGCCGATTGGTGGATAACTGCGTTTTTAAGCGCTCGGTAATTTCGAGGTTTGTTTGACCTTGCCAGCTGAACGCCCGTTATCTTCTAGCTGTTAGGCAACTGGCACATATTCACCAGCCGTCCGCCGCTAGCTCTAATTGAGATGCCAAGGATGAGCCAGCTGTCTGCCTCGTAATTGCCCATCGCCAGCTGAATGCCAGCTGTTAGGCAACTGGCACATATTCGCCAGCCGTCAGTCGCTGGCACTAAATGACATGCCGAGTGTATGGCAACTGTTGGCCTCGTGATTGCCATTGGCCAGCTAAATGCCAGCTTTCCCCCCAGCTGTTGAGCAACTGGCGAGTTTTTGCCAGCGGTCCGCTGCTCCCAATGTCTGAGTGATAACTGATACGCGCACCATTCCCGCGTTGAAAATCGGTTTCTCTATCGCCCGTATTTTGTTCTCAGAAATTATTTCGTGCAAAGATCACCAATGTAGAGACCATTTGGTTCTTTTTTTTTTGGGAGCACTGCTTGGTTATAGTTGGTGTACTATCGTACGCCGTGGCTCCAACTTCGGTGAAAACTACGTTGGAGAGGAGCGGACGAGAAAATGGGGACGCGCCAGAGCAGAAAACGAGTGAAAATCCAAAAAACCGTAGATATATTCATCATTTATAGTCAATATGTAATAATAGAATTATTTTCTACGTCTAAATGTAAAAGAAACGAACGCTCAAGAAGGTTTTTCACAAATAGTCTAACCCTAAAAGGCGCCGAACGGGAGAGGTGAATGGGTGGCCGAGAAAAAAAAAATGGGCGAGTATCTAAAAAAAGACCTTTTCATCAGCATGCCCATTCAATAAACAAATTGAGGAGTATTTTCTACGTCAAAATGCCAGACGGAATGCTGAAAATTTCTGCTACAAAAAAAACTCCTGTCGGAATGCGATAGACCGCAAGAGCGAAGGGGTAGCTAACGCACAAATTAGTGCAAATCTGAAAAATATAATATCTCTAAACAATTCCTGTCAATTGAAGGACAAAAGAGTGTCTATTAGGGTGATCTACGATATTTAATGCTTCAAACCGCTAGAATTCAACGAACTCCCGTGATTTTGTGGATGGTCTTATCTACACAGTCTAAAACTTAGGAGGCCTTTTCTCTGAAAGGAAAGAGTTATGGAAGCTCAGACTTCGGCACAGGGCTGGGCACACGTCCCGGCATGACGATTCTGGATATGCACCCCCCTTAGCTCGGTAATTTCTAGGCACCCCCTTATGGGAAATCGAAATCGGCTGTTTCCCGATTAGTTGGACAGCCATGATCTTGACTTCCTGATTTTGATAAACAAGAATATAAAAAAAGCACTGAATAGAGAAAATTCCGAAAATGGCAACAAAAAAGGTAGTGTAATTTCTGAACTTCAAATCAACGCCATGAGGAAAATTTGTTAGTAAGACGGTAAGCTATTACAAAAGATAAAACATTTTTCAATACAAAACAATTGAACATTTACCAACAACAGAACTACTACTATTGAGATAATTAATGTTCTCTGTCGAATGTTTTCATAAACCTATGAAGGATTAGTTAATCTGTGTTTGATTGTTCTGATGTGGAAATCAGAACTATTTTGTGTTGTGGAACAATGTGAGGATTCATGTGATTCGTAGAGAGTTGAAAACCCGAGTTTTACCCTTCTAGAATGCCGCAATCCTTCAAAAAATCGGCTTGCCGTGCGATACGGTGTTTGTACGCAGCTACACAGCGCACACGGGAATGGACGCGCACACAATATCAATAAAAAATGTATTTTATTACAGAACGGGGAGGAAAAAAGGATTAAAACCGAAGAAAATGGAAAACGGTAAAGGTAGTCTATTCTGGATGTACCCATTTTAGAAATTTAATGTAAATTAACAAAGTTAGAGCGGGTGTCAATATTTAGCCGTGATAAGGTTCATTCAAACGAACCTTGTTGATCAAAACTAGCATTAAACTGAGAGCAAAGGATATTGTGAGAAAGAGGAGAATCTGGCAATTACTTTAGCATCAATGGGGCCGGTTTTGATGTGATTTAAAGACCTTAAATCTCGTCCCGGTTTTACCCCGAAAACCGGGACAAAACCGGGACGAGTTTTAAGGTCCTTAAATCACATTGAATATCAAACCTATTGCTATTAAAATGTTTGCCCGATTCTCCTCTTTCTCTCAATGCTCTTAGTTCTCATGTTTATGGGTGTTTTTAATCAAGTAGGTTCATTTGAATGAACCTTATCACGTCCAAAAAATTCACTCCGCTCCAACATAGTTTATTTACATTAAAATTCTAAACTGGATACATTGAAAGAACCCTATTTCAGCCTCCTTCCATTTACTCCAGTTTCAATCATTTTCTCCGCCCCGTTCTGTAATAAAATACATTTTTTAATTAATATTGCGTGCGCGTCCACTCCAGTGCGCGTTGTGTAGCTGCGGACAAACGCCATATCGCACGGCTAGCCTAGTCTATGAGAGATTGCGGCATTCAAGGTGGGTAAAACTCGGGTTTTTATGTACAGGGTACTTCTCAATGAGGAGGAAATGGTCATTCGCTTCTTTCATAGTAACTTGCAGTCTTCATTTTTTATAGTTGGCTCTCTTCATGAGTCACATTCTCATGAATTAAAATCTGTAGACTAGTTGTGATGCTGACTGTGCTATCTGTACTTTCAAACTGTCGAAATAGATCCTAGCCTGCTCGGATGAGTCCGGGCAGAGTAAGCAGCGGAGCGGTCGGTCATGGCAAAGTATAACAGTGATAAGAAGATTTTGACGTGATAAGCCCGATAAGCCTTGCTTCGACCGGCTCAAAATGAGCGACCTAGGCTATACATCAGTTCGCTAATCCTTTATTGAACTTGAATGATAGTTTTCCTGGGCTCTGTCTTTGTGTTATATCTTTGCCTCGAATCGGTAGCCACCCGCGTAATCAATGAACGTTGCACCAAAGAAACATGACATCACATCAATCCTTACTTGCTACAAGATAACAGAGTGGTGTATTCCTTCATCAAAGCAAACTTTGACAGCAACTATGAATTATTGCGAACACAACCTGCATCTCTATCAATAATTTTAATTCTTTTCGTGTTCGACTCAAAAAGCGGGGAAGAAGATATGACAAATTAGAAGAATAGTGCGTACTATTTTTTTTCCTGAAATTCGACAGAACATGCACTTCGTTCTTTTTTTGGTGTTCGGTTTAGGCACCCCCTTTGCCCTCTCTGCAACGTCTAATATGCACCCCCCTAAGGTTAACCGGGACGCGTGCCCAGCCCTGCTTCGGCATTAAGATTTTGACGTCAACAGTCATACGTTGAACAAAAAAAAACCGAAAATCGATTTTTTGGTGGCGTGCCATTCGAGCAAAAGTGGGGCACTATATGCTGTGACGCAATATTGCACGGGTTCCGAACGTGCAGCCACTCAAAATTAGGCGTGGTCATGAATGGGTTAAGAGCAGTGATCGTGATATAAGACCGTGATTTAGTTTTTGATATTTTTGAGTAGGCAAGTCCTCGAGGTAAAATATAAATGAGAAAAATTTCACAAAACTCGCGAATATCGGAGGAAAAAGCTGATTAGAAACCTTTGAAAAATTAAATTACGCCTGTTCGGTGTGTTTTGGAGCACTGCGGACTCGACAACTCGAATGTGTGAAATCGTTTTGCGCTTGAAAATTCTCAGGTAGGTGATGTTGTTCTCTGTTCGTTGTACCGAAAACTCTTCAAAACTAAGATGGTCCAATACACGTGCTTGGATTTTAGAATATTTCGGGATAAAGAATGTTAAAAAAGCCGGCAACTGTTCCTGTGGTGAAACGAATGCAGGACAACTATTATATGATGTGGGCGGGGTGATTCAATGGGTCGGCCGGCCCACGAGATTTTCACCGACTTTTTGACAGTTTTTTGTCGTACTTCCGTCCTTACTCTTCTCAGATGGACCTAAAGCTCACGTTTCCACGAAAAAACCGGTCACTTTTTCATCGTAAACACCGCCTTTAAGAATCAGGCATATTGGGTTCATTACAAAGTTTCTTGAATTCATCTGGTGTGCTAGATTTCAAACATAGCACTGACTTTGATTATTTTTATTTGAATAAACGTAATGGATTATCCTTTTACGCATGGCCAAATTACCTTTAATGCATCGTACACGATGAAAACCGAATTCCAGCTTTTGCGTGCAGTCGGACTAGTGGGCCATAACAATGTCACTCGGAACGTTTGGAGTTTCAAAATCACCTCTGAACGAAGATTTGCTTACCTTAAAAGGGCATTGTGGGTTTGGGGGGCCGGCCTTGTGGTCGATACGTTGTTACAAGGAACAAAACTCCGTGGTCGCTCCCGGCGATCGTGCGTTGACGCGTCGTAATGCGCAACGCACACGCCACTCGATTTCACGTTCGACATCGATCGAAAGCAGCTGACAGCATTGGATGCAGCATGCTACTAACCCTTTCCAACTTCGTTCAAGAAAAAAATGATCGCTCGTCTGAATGGCGTCCTTGGCGAATTACATCCAACACAGCGCCAAGGAACGAATCGTGAGACTGCTCTTTGCGTTCTTCGCGCTACTATCCTAAGTTGATGTCGGCAGGAACTTCAAATTTGTCTTGAGCTTTATTTAAATGGTTTTTTCTTAAAAAGTTGACGTTTTTTAGGGGGCTTTTTGCAACCTTTAGTCACTATAGGGATATAAAAACACGAAAACGTTGAAAACCCAGGTATGGTTTTCATCGTGTACAATGCCTTTAAAGGCAGTGCTCACGACGAAAGAGTTGCCTAAACTTTTTTCGCGGTAACGTAAGCTTTGGGTCCATCTAAAGACGGAAGTTTGACGAAAAACGGCCAGGAAATGGATGAAAAGCTCATGGACCAGCCTACCCATCGGATCACCCCGCCCACGTCATATAACAGTTTTACTGCATTCTTTTCACCAAAGGAACAGTTGCCAGTTTTTTTTTTCAATACCCTTTATCCCAAAAAAATTTCATATCCAGACATGGTCATTCAGCCATCGAATTTTTCAAGAATTACTGGTACACGAAACAGAAAACAAAGTCACTTACCTAAGAATTTCGAAGCTTAAAACCAATTGCGACGTTTTGTCTGACGTTTTGTCCGCAGTGAGCAAAACACACCGAAAAAGCGTAAATAAATATTCAGAAGATCTTGTTGAAAGTTTTTTTTCTAAGATCTGATAAGTTTATGGGGACTACCCTATTATACTCTGCTTTTTTAACTTGCTCACTCAGAAAAATCGAGAAATGATCGAATTGTGTCTGCTTGAATTCAATGGTTTGCGGACCATTCGTAGTAGATTGAGGACTTTTTAGAAAGAGACCGAACGAACGAATTTCGAATTAATTCGTTCATTTTTCATTTCGAACGAACGAATTTCGAATAAATTCGTTCATTTTTTATTTCGAACGAACGAATTTCAAATAAATTCGTTCATTTTTTATTCCGAACGAACGATTTTCGAATAAATTCGTTCATTTTTTATTCCGAACGAACGAATTTCGAATAAATTCGTTCATTTTTTATTCCGAACGAACGAATTTCGAATAAATTCGTTCACTTTTTGTTTCGAACGAACGAATTTCAAATAAGTTCGTTCATTTTTTATTTTGAACGAACGAATTTCGAATAAATTCGTTCATTTTTTATTCCGAACGAACGAATTTCGAGTGAATTCGTCCATTTTTTATTCCGAACGAACGAATTTTGAATAAATTCGTGCACTTTTTGTTTCGAACGAAGGAGGTTCAAATAAGTTCGTTCATTTTTTATTTTGAACGAACGAATTTCGAATAAATTCGTTCATTTTTTATTCCGAACGAACGAATTTCGAGTGAATTCGTCCATTTTTTATTCCGAACGAACGAATTTTGAATAAATTCGTTCACTTTTTGTTTCGAACGAACGAATTTCAAATAAGTTCGTTCATTTTTTATTTTGAACGAACGATTTTCGAATAAATTCGTTCATTTTTTATTCCGAACGAACGAATTTCGAATAAATTCGTTCATTTTTTATTCCGAACGAACGAATTTCGAATAAATTCGTTCACTTTTTGTTTCGAACGAACGAATTTCAAATAAGTTCGTTCATTTTTTATTTTGAACGAACGAATTTCGAATAAATTCGTTCATTTTTTATTCCGAACGAACGAATTTCGAGTGAATTCGTCCATTTTTTATTCCGAACGAACGAATTTTGAATAAATTCGTTCATTTTTTATTTCGAACGAACGAATATTCGAAATTCGAATATTCGAATGACGAATAATTTAAGCATCCATAACATTATCGCGTAACTGCGAAGTGAGCGGCACTAACAAGTTGAATTCTTCTTCTAGAGCTTTATTTCCACTTACAATTGGAATTAATAAGACACGACTCGTCTCTAGACCTGTACGGGCTACAACGCAAAGAATGCTACAAAATCAACTTTTCCTCTGTAGCTTAGCCTAAGGAGCTTATTCGAGGACCTTACTAACTTTTCGTGCCCCATAAGCCAGCGAGATTGGTGGAGCCGAGCTCCATAGTTATCTCCAGAGGGTGCTTTCGCCTCTATGGTTCAAAGGCAGTGATCACGATGGTCTTTAATTTTGAGATTATTCGCTATATCGATTAACTGGCCCCCGGGTGGATCTAAAATGACGTAGAAATTGAGAAAAACGCAACAGAAGTACGCGAAATCCTCAAAGGCAGCATACACGCTCGCAAGCATAGTCGAGATAACAGCATAGATAGGTCCGCACGGCCCGTACTATGTCGTCAACGACGTTTGAAGCGCTGAAACTGTCCAGGATGACAATATTTGACAATGTTTGAGCAATCTTGCCTTCCACGCCCGTATTTTCACACCCCTTCGAGTAACAGAATGAAAATCGATACTTGTGAAAACGTGTGATAATTGAGAGTGATAGCACTATCAAATGGGAGTGCACGAGAGAAATAGCTTGGTTTATTTGAGTATAACATGTCTGCATACCTATTGACTCTCGTCCACTTTCGAGAATGCCGCTCTGCTTTGGCTGATCTCTTGAAATGGAGGATTTTATCAGTGCACAAACATGTTATATTGAGGTAAATCGAGTTTTTTCTCTACTGCACTCCCTTTTTATAGTGCTATCATTCTAAGTTATCACATGTTTTCACAAGTATCGATTCTGATTCTGTTACTCGAAGGGGTGTGAAAATACGGGCGTGGAAGGCAAGATTGCTCAAACATTGTCAAATATTGTCATCCTGGACAGTTTTCAGCGCTTCAAACGTCGTTGACGACATAGTACGGGCCGTGCGGACCTATCTATGCTATTATCTCGACTATGCTTGCGAGCGTGTATGCTGCCTTTAAGTATCACTCCGCCTCATAAAGGCAGGATTCTCGATAAAATCGGTTGTTGTGCTATACCCAAGGAATGGTAGATCTAGCCATCATAAAAGTGAAAATAAGTAAAAAATTGGAGAAAAAGCGCTCAGGAGCAAGTTATGGCTTGGTGTCCTCCCGCCCTCAATTATCGAGATTTGGGTAAAAGCCTGCTGTGTCAACTTTTATTTTGCTTCGAAAGTAATTTCTGAACATTTCTGAAGGCTACTGATTACTTTCACAGCAAAATAAATATCGTATAGCCAAGCATTAATGAAAACCGCGTTAATTAGGGGGCCGGCCGACACCGGTAATTGGCCGTTATTCTTTGTTTTTAAGCGTTTTCCCCGCGAATTTCAGGGGTTTTTCACTTATTTTTACTTTTGTGATGGTCAAATCTACATTCTTATGAAGAGAGCTCAAAAGCTGTTTTTATCGCAAACCCTGCCTTTAAGTATCACAGGAATTGTTTGTTGTGACATTGAAATCTTTTGTGGACGCGTCCTTTGCAATTCTGTACTCTCTATTGCTCCGTTCCTTCCTTAGAGCCCTAACTAATTCTGCTTTGCATGAAATATTCTTCTATTTTCGATTGACACAGTTTTCCAACGGTGAAAACCATCATTAACATGTTTATCCGACCGGACAACTGGCCCATGTTAAAGAATAATGTCACTGAAATACGACGTTTTGATGCGTTCCTCGCCATTTCTTCGTAAGTTTGGTAACACTTGGAGGCCAGCGCATTGTTTTATGTGAAAAACCCGCAGATGAAAATCATCGTGAACACTGCCTTTGAATGAGAGGCGCAGAGTTCTGCTGGAGCCAACAACGGGGTTCGGCCCCACCGACCTGGCTGGCTTACTCTGAGAGAATCTTTTGCGGCAGTACCGTGATGCTCCCGTGATTCGCGTTCGTTCCGCGATAGTTACCCAATCGACTCATCCGTTGACATTCTCGTTCTCATACCCTGATAATACCGCGATCGTTGAGAGGTTTACGGCGCTAATACCGTGATGCACTCGCGATCCGCGATGGTACCGTGATCGTCTCCCCCCGCTCCAGCGTTCTCATGTTGTGCAGATTTGTAAGCAGCGCGAAATGCGGCGAGGGCAATACCTTATAGTTTCGTGTTGAACTGATAGGCAACACTCGCTTGGGTGAAACATCGAGAGGGCCTGGATGCGGTACCATCAGAAGGCTGGAAGAATCTCGCGATCGTCCCGCGATAGTTCCAAGCTCGGTTCGTCGCGGATGCGCGATGTAACGCCCCGCATACGTCAATGTATATACGCGACTCGCCCTCAGGCTGAAACTGGTAGGATCTCGCAATTGTTCCGTGATAGGCCCAGGCTCGACTCCTCGCGGTTTTGCTATAGAGCATCGTGGGAGCATCGATGAACGAACGCGGTACACTCTCGGTTTGAAACTGGCAGAATTTCGCGATCGTTGCGCGATAGCCCCATGCTAGAATCCTCTCGGCCCTACCAGAAACCGAAGATTCTATCCGTGAACGATCGCGGGGGATCCTCTCAGAGTATGGAGCGAGCAAAGTTAGGAATCCGAAATATCATTCGACGCAGAATTTTACGCAGATTTCAAAAACAACTCTCACCAGGTTAAAGAGTTATAGGCGAAAAACCGGTGTTTCGTAAAATGAAATAGGCTGAAGGATCGAGAATAGAATTTCGAACTGGAAGCACAAGTTGACTCAGAATTCTATCTCCAAGCACAAAAAAGTTATGGACGAAAAACCGGCAGTGACACCCACACAATCTTGAAAATGACTTGCATGAGTGTTGGGTGACTTTCATTCTTTTTCGGGGTGCGTACTGGGGGGAGATCGGAGTACGGGGTGGAGTTTATTGCTCCGTCGGCCAATCGACAGACGTCTCTCCACCACTTAAGACGTGGGTGATTCGTCAACGGAGGGATAAACCCCACCCCCACGTATTCCCGTCTCCTCCTGTGCCTCGGGGCGTTTCACCGGTTGTCACCGGTTTTCCCAATGATGGAGGTTCCCCCTTCACCTGCCCAGAGGTGAAGGTTGGTGGAGTGCATGGCTCCACCCAACGAAGCTATGGTTGGTGTTATCATTGCACAGCGGCATGGACAAATGGGAGTGGCCAAGTGCGATTGCCATATGGCTCCCCCTGTTAGAACCGCCCTAGTAGCCTCATCAGACGGTGTGGGGAAAAAATTTAGTTCTTGCGTTCGGGAAAATGGAACAATGGAGTAATGAAGAGACTGACATCAGTCTTGAAAGGTATGTCGATTCCTTCATACATTGGAGCTGATTTTCATATTTTTTGTTAAACCAGCTCGGGTATTCAAATTGGAATAACGTTTGAATATTCACCTCTCCGAATAATCGAGTTCGAATAATATTCGAATATTCACCTTTCCCGAATAGTCGAGTTCGAATAATATTCGAATATTCACCTTTCCCGAATAGTCGAATTCGAATAATGTTCGAATTTTCACCTTTTGCGAATAGTCGAATTCGAATAATGTTCGAATTTTCACCTTTTGCGAATAGTCGAATTCGAATAATGTTCGAATTCTCACCTTTTGCGAATAGTCGAATTTGAATAACATTCGAATATTCACACTTTTCGAATATTCGAATGTTCGAATAAAAATTCGTTCGAAAAATTCGAATATTTATTCGAACTCGAATATTCGGTCCTCACTCTAATTCGTAGCTCAGGGAGCAATACAGTCGTTCTCGGAGCCGAATTCCGGTCCGCAAATGCGGACAATGTACGGTTGTTGCACCACGCGACACGATGACAATCGTGTTACGAGAAGGTTCAAGCGTGTCGGGACCAAGTGGTCCCAGCACGATTATCATCCTATTGCGTGATTCAACAGCCGTTTTCCGCAATAGCGGGCCGAAATTTGGCTCTGAGAATAACACTACTTCCAAAATCATCCTTTCTACAATGCTGTCTGATCCTAATCCTAACATATTAGAACAGATGAAGCTGTCTGTCTGTCGGCCCCCGTCATGGTCGACGGAAGGCCGGATTAAGCCGTCCTTTCCTGTTCCTAGTGGTGCTGAGCCGTATTGCGCCGACCCTACTGTGTCGGCTGCATGCCAATCGATTGGGAAGGCACACTCAGGCGCGCCGCGGGGGCGGCTCATTCCGGCCACAACGGGGGAATCTTCCACACCAGTAAGCAGTGCATTGCATATGTATCGACCGGGACAGCCACAGCTAGATTAGGACGGATCAGGCGAGCTCAGTCCGGCACATGGGTAGATGATTTTTCCATCTGCGTGAGCAATGTATTACGGCCCCGGACGACTCTGGGGTGTTCAGTCCGGCTACAGCGGGTGGATTAGATACTCATCGACCGGGATGGCTACAGCCGATCGGCCGACCATGATGAGGTCGTACTCAAATGGTATTCCTCTGAGTTTTTGTCGAAAACTGAAAAATGGAATTGAAACGGCCCTGCTCACAAGAAGCAGTCGTTCGTCGCCACTGTCGGATTGGGCCATATATCATTGCTCAATTTCCTAAAAAGTGTTCGTAAATTTGGAAATGTGACAGATTGGGTAAGAGACATTTATTTTTCTTATAGATGAGAGATTGGAAAAAATGAGCGATGTCATATATAGTTCCTCCCATCTCGAGCTGATGCAAAATTTGTGCAACTGGTGTACTAAATGGCACAAAGTGCACGTTTCTATACAACTCGTCCACGGAACTGGTAAGTTTCATTCAATTATTCTGAACTCAGCCACGCTATCATTGACGACGACAAGTGCCGACTTTGTAGCATCAAACCTGTAATCCAAGCAGGTAAACCTCTCAATGATCGTATCCGCGCCACCTTGACGGCAGCAAACATCTTGGATCTATTCAGCCTCAGCCTTGGCCAGTTTGAGCTTCTAGAACAGGGAATCTTCCTCCAGTGTCTCTATCCTTTCGTACCTTAATCCACTTTTCCATCTCATTGTTCCAGACATTTCAGTTTTTATAAGTTCACCTTAATTCGGTCCTAATTAACTGTCTGCTCACGTGGTCGGTGTGCGTGTCATGCAGTCGTGACATAGACATTTTACGAACTTGTGAACCGATTAGGAGGAATATTAGACGAATAATGAATAATATCCCAGTACAGCTATTCGCATCCGTGACACGATTATTTCGAAAAAAAAAATGCCTTTGAGACGATTACTTGACACGCACGCCGACCGCGTGGGCGGACAGTCTGATCTAGACAGACTTTAAGCTGTTACCCTCTCTTTCACCTCACGGCAATATTTCCCAGTCATCGACTGCAAACTCTTTATCAACAAGCAAAAGTTGTCTGGAATTGGACTCAGTATATGATCGCACCTCTATTTCTAAGTGAATCTGACTGTAGTTGATCGCGTGCGTTTGCGCGCGTTTGCTACGTTTCACCCTCCCCCCCCCAAACACTCTCTCGCTGTCTCTCCCTTCGCTCCGCACAAGTACGCGAAGGAGCAAACTAAATTTGCTCCCGAAATATGTAGAGGATACATCCGTAAATCGGAAATTGACGCAAAAGAATATTTTGCGTTACGAACTTCACCGGAAAAGTGATTTTTGATCGATTCATTTCAAGAATGTCCTATTGGATAAATGGAATCGGATTGAGAGTTCCAGACTTCACTGGGCTCTTACATAGTGCACAGTTTGACGTGGACGCTGGCAAGCTCTTTTTCCTTTTAACTCGTTTAATTGATGTTTTTATCCAGATATATCCGGGTTTTAAATGACTGAATTTGAAAAAATTTAGTAGTTTGCTATCTTTCCTTCGTCGGATCGAATTTTTTATAGACTTGGTCTTTTTTCATTGTCGAATGGGATCGGATCGAATGGACTATCTGACCGGATTAGCTGGGTGGATACTCAAAAGTCTTGTGTTTGTTCCGGCGACCGCTTGAAAGAACGCCCGCTTTCAGCGAAATTTTTTTTCATTTGAAAAGAACACATTTTTCCAAAAATCATTAGAATCTATTCGGGAGCGTTGTTTTGAAATCGTCATACTGATCACCCTCATTTCATTTTCTCGACGTGTCTTCATAATGCCGGTCATCTCTAATAATAAAATCACCTCTACATTTATTCATGTAATCAATTTTTTTGATCATTCATTCCATTTGTCTGCTTCTTTATATTTTATTGTTATTTTCGACGATCATTGTTTGTTATTGTTTTATCAAGTCTTTGAATTTTTTGATTTCACGGATTGTTCGAAACTCTCCGAAAACTTCATCTAACATTTGTGAGTTGACAATAGTACCAGGTTGTTCAATATGTTTCGTCGTTCGACAAGAAAAACACAATTTTATGGTTCAAAATACACTTTATTATTCAGTATAATCTCCCTGAACATTAATACACTTCAAAAAAAACATCCAAAAAAATCCAAGTCTCATCCAAAGTGATGAATCGACGCACAAAATCCACTTTACCCTTTTTAGAACGCTCCGAATGTTGCTGAGAAAGTCGCATTCAAATGTGCTTTTGTTCCATTTTTAGCGAATGCGGCATCCATTGTACGCACATCTTTCTAAAACCCAAAATTTCTTTTGAAATATGGCTCACACTGTCTAATGAGTTGTGTACAGCCTTTATTAAAGGCAGTGTTCACGATTAAAATCGTTCTTCTCTTTTTCCGCCTATCCTGAAAACGGCCCCATGCTGATTCCAACGATGTCTCTGAAATCGTACAAGACCTTCTGGGAACGGAGTTATGGTCCCTCAAAGATTGAGCTATGGAAACATGGTGGACGAGTTGTCCGAGGCTTGTAACTTCCGTTTTTTGCAGCCGATCTATGCGAGCTGACCTGAGTGAAGAGAGAAGCTGAGAATGAAGGGAAGAACGGGGCTAATGAATGAAAATCATCGCTCATCTCACGATCTCGAGCATTCATTTCTTCACGTCGGTGGGCGTGTGATGCGCTTTTGGGGTTTTCAATGCGCTCGAAGTTGCAACTTCGGGCTCTTTTGGGGCTCTTCCTGGCTCGTTTTCATGCGTTCTTTCGACGTTAACGTTACAGAGTGTCCCTCCACTACCCAATCGTAGTGGAATTCTGAAAACTTTTTTCATCGTGAACACTGCCTTTAAATCTCTCAGTCAATCGACGATTTCCAGAACCATATCCTGTGTTTTGGCTATGGTTTCTGGTGTTGATGCGCTTTTTGGACGTCCTTCACGTGGATCGTCCGTCTTCAAGGCTTGTACGACCAGGTTTAAATCCAGCAACCCATCTTTCTACTGTTCTTATTGTAGATGAACAATCATTATACACTTTTAACATTCGTTCGTGAATTTCTTTTGATGCTACACCTTCCAAAAATAAGAATTTTATCACTGCACGATATTCAATTTTTTCCATTGCTGTGACACGGCGACACTAAATGGCTTGTAAACAAAGAATGAATTGACAGATTGAAATGAAACTTCACATACGTTCATATGAAGAGCGTGCCTACAAAATAAAAAAATTTGGGCTAGTAGCAACGCCCTCTCCTATCTAACAACAAAACTTATTGAACAACCTGGTATACAAACCTTCAAAAAGGCTGATGGCGCTGATATGGAATCGCAATTAGGGTTGCAGTTATTTGAAGATCTTTTCTTTCTGAAAATGTCGAATAAATTCGAATTTTCGATGACTGAAAATTAAACAGTAATATTTTCTTTCAAACTTGTAGGTCGTAACCTTATTCAGCCAACGCTCGGATCAAAGCTTTATTTTTTCGCAAAAAGTTATCTATCTTTCCAAGTTGTTATCAGATAAAGCTTCAAGGCATCGTTCGCGATGAAAATCAATTTCCATTTTTAAGACTCACTTTCATGAGTGAGTCCGGTAGAGACCACACCGGTGGGTTTCGGCGCGTCAAAAAACCTAGGGTAATGAGGTTGGAAGGGGTTAAAGACGAGGATCCGCCATCAGTTCTCACCAGTCATCTAGCACTTTTTCATAGAATGTTGATGCGGCCGTCGAACAACATGAAAAACATTTACGGCGCAAACTTCACATGCAGAAAAACATCGAAAGTTATAGTGATGAGGCCTCCAAAGGCAGAAAAACGTCAAAAACCATTTTAGCGCGAAATTCACATTTATATTTACAATGCAGAACTATGTTGCATCGACTGGGTAAAATTGATCAACCAATCCTGCTCAGTGGATGCTCGCAATGGCAACTTCCTAGCAATCTGCCACGGTCTAATAGAAGGCAATATTCCGCTTGTTTCTTTCACACGAATCCACAAACGCTTCCACATAAACTGCGGAAAGTAGAAGCCAGAAAAAACTAATCCTTCAAAAAATTAGTAGGTATGGCATGTCGAAATGCACGAGGTACGCGAGGAAACTGAAGCGTGAACTAGCTCAGTTGACAGCTCACGAAGAAGAACAGATAGCAAATTCCAATAACTCAAAAAAATTCTTTAAATTTTGTAACGGCAGGCTAAAATTGTCTGAGGTAATTCCTAGTCTAGCTCGTAATGACACAAACGTTATCGACGATGACTGTCTGAAAGCAAATATGTTTGCCGATTTTTTCGAGAGCGTCTACAAGCATTCCTACGATAAGGAGCTGCATCTTGATCGACTGACCGACGATGTCCTAGAATGGGTAGATATATCCAGTGAATCTGTTTACAAGGCGTTAACTAAGCTACCAAACAGAACTTCGACTTCGCCAGACCGTATACCTTACATCTTCTTGAGAAAAGCCGCGCTTGGCCTTGCTTACCCGCTCTCGCTAATGTTTAACCGGTTTTTACTGCATAGCGAAATACCAAAAATATGGAAGTTGGGTCTTGTTCGGCCAATCCACAAAAAGGGGTTCAAAACTCTTGTCAAAAACTACAGGTCTATTTGTCTCACCTGTGCTGCCAGCAAGGTCATGGAGCGTTTAATATGTCCCAGAATAACTGATTTCCTTGTGGGCAACAACCTTATTGCGAAGGAACAGAATGGATGTCTGAGTCATAGATCCACAACTTCTGCTCTTCTGTCAACGGTTTCCGTTTGGCATAAAGCGGTAGTCCGCGGTGACTATGTCTATAAGCGCTATGTTGACTACCAAAAAGCATTTGATTCTATTTCTATTCCGCTACTCGTGAAAAAACTGAAAACTTTCGGAAAATCTGGCTGTCTACTCCGATTTCTCGAGTCTTTTCTGACTGGCCGAATCCAAACTGTGATAGTGAATAATTCGCGATCTCTTTATTACCCCACACCAAGCGGAGTTCCACAGGGTACCTGCATAGGGCCACTCATGTTTTTGATATTCATCAACGATTTACCCAAGGCGCTTCCCGAGGGTGTATACTGCTCCATTTTCGCGGACGACTCGAAATTGTATTCTTTCAACAATACCCAAAGTCTTCAGTCTGCTATAAATGCCCTGTCTTGCTGGTCGAAGACATGGGACCTTCAAATTTCAGTTGAGAAGACCGTTGTTATGACCTTCGGGAAAAACCATCCTGACGTAGAATTCACTTTGAACGGAGCCGCCTTGAAGAAAAGTGATAGTGTACGCGATCTAGGCATTTCATATGAGAGCAACTTTAGTTGCGAGACCCACATTTCAAATTTAGCTGCTCGAGCAAAAGCGAGGTCAAATTTCATTCTCAAGGCGTTTAGCAGTCGTAACCCCCACCTGCTCTTCAAGCTTTTCGTTGCCTATGTCAGACCCATAGTAGAATATTGCTCTCCTATATGGTCGCCTCATAAAGTTTCACTGATAGAAAAATTGAGGATGTTCAAAAGTCGTTCACGTACAGGTGCTTTGCTCGTCAGGGAATGCTAAGACTTTCTTACAAATCCAGGCTGAAGAAACTGGAGGCACTGACACTTTGCAATCGGAGAAAGGTGGCCGATTTGGTTCTCATGTATAAATTGACCACGCCGGAATTAGACCTGTCGCTTTGTGACTTGTTCAGTCTCTCCCCGTTCGTTCACCTGACTAGAGGTCATGCTTTCAGAATCTCACCTGATATGCCGAGAACTTCTTCGTATCGACAATCCTTTATTTCTAGAATAGCGACGCCATGGAATAATTTAGATGCTGATGCTCTCAAATACAGACACTCATCTGGGTTTCAGCAGTACATCAGCAAGACTTTCCGTATATGATCCGCACTCGTCTCGATATTCCACCATTTTCAACACTTGTCTTGTTTTTTGATGACTTCCCCGTTTGTTTTCACCTTACTGACCCAATCGCGTGCAGCAACTGCGAGGCTTGAGTAGTCCATAGAGCGATTTCAAGGTTCTAGTAACAGAGGGCAATTTCGCTGTGTCTCGCTTCTCTGCTGGTCTCCTTATCAGGCAATCGCCCGGGGTGCGTACCAGTTTAAAGAGGTTCTTGAAAAACAGAACCCGCCCCGGAATGGTCCTCCAGTCGCGTGCCTGATAGGTAGTAGCACGTTAAGGCAGTAAAATAAGCCTGCTCTAATGGTGAAGTCTACAAAGCCCAACAAGTGAGAAACTTTGCCACTCCTGACCGCTTTTGAACAATCGTTGCACCAAGTTGGAAGTTGCTTTGTTAATTTTTAATTGTTTTTCTTTAGCTGCCGATAGTTTAATCGATGCATTGCTAATTCAGTACTCAATGCAGTTATTGGCACTAAACATGAATAAATGAATAAATGTGTTCCGATTGACTTTTCTCCACAAATGAAAGCTTTTCATGGGCCTCTCCGACTTTTTCGTTCACTAGAGAGGCCAAGCTACACAAAAACGTGAAAAAATAATACAAGGTTTTCTGCACGTACGATGCCTTTTAAACGATATGGCTGATGGAGAGATTGACTATTTTGTTTTCTAAATCGCATATTCGAAAAGTCGGACGTTGTAATCTCTAGAGTTGATCAAGTGATCAAAAAATAATAATTTAAACTTGCGATTGATGAACACCAGGGAAAACAAATATGTAAGTCGAAACCTTATTTGATTCAAATATTCAGGTGAAAAAATAATAGTTTCCAAGTTGTTTGAATATTCAAAAACTCTAATACCTGAACTATTCGAGTATTAGCAGACTAATTATTCGATTCGATATCGGGCCCGGGGCGCGTATAGGGCAGTGGCAAGCGGCGTTACTGTCGTGGACACGGTCGAGTGATCGATCCTCGTTCAAGCACAACTTAGCTTTCTATCCCTCCAGGGTCAGTAAGTTGATATCGGGCTTATCTAGGAGTATGATAACACTGACTTCAGCATCAGCTGGCCCCACAGGTCACCGTGGAGGCCCAATGCTCTTTCAGAATACTACTATTCTTATTGGAAGGTGAATCTGTGGGGATTGAAGAACGCCAAGAATTTTATTTATTTATTGCTTTATCGAGCTACCAGTACTTGGAACATTTGTACGAGTTCATTTGGAATCACCTAAAATCAATGCAAAAGGAAGTTTTTATCTCTTTCTCGTCACTTCGATAATGCCTCGTTTCGATATATGTACGAGTTGAACTCCTCTAAGCAGTGATTTCCAGAAATTATACCTCACTTGTCCATAATAGAAGATTTGAAATGATACGCTTTGTTCAGTGTGAAAATACACTCTACGTAAATAGGTTACACTTCAGTGAACGTCATTTGGTGCTTTCGTCATACCGTGCCTTGTACTCGTTTTTAGAAGATTCGAGGACATTTGAATGAAAAATTTTCGGTATAATAAGTCGCATTTCATCTTAGTCAGCTGAGTTCGATATTCAGCTGCCGGTCATAAATCTCACATATCCTGCCGCAGTTTCATTACGTGTACACACTATCGACTTCAGTATTCAAACATATTCGCCGTCTCTTATATCACCTGATAATTCATGAAAAACCATCAATCTCACTCGAATTTTCAGGGTTAGAATGATCTTCCTGTATGTGTGTTTGGGAGTGGTATCCGCGTCAGCACTGCAGTTAGAACCACGGTTAGTGTTACTTCCTAGCTACAGATTTATTGGTTTGACCCAAATGTTCTGCTCCGAATGTAGGTCAGCGAGCTCGAAATTCGAGCAAGCCTGGATTACCATACGGAAGGAAACCTCCTCGATCTAGTAGACTTTAGCGCTATTCGAAAAACCTGACCTGCTTTATGTTCCACATCAAAATGCACCGAACCAAAAAAAGGTTGAGAAGCGAAAATCTTTGAATGTCCCTGAAGTCAGTACAAACGGGACTGTCCGCCAAAGCGGTCGACGGGCGTGCTGACCGGCCGTCGCGAAGGATTTTTTTTCGGACCTGTGAATCGATTTACAGGAGTATCAGACGAATAGCGAATAATGTCCAAGACAGCTGTATCTCAGTCGTGAATCGGCTCGTGCGAAAAAAAATGCTTTCGTGACGGACGCTCGACACGCATGCGGACCGCATGGACGCACAGTCTCTTTCGGACAGACTTCAGCTGTCTTCTTACTATATACCATTCAGAACTGCTCGAGAAAAAATTAATTTTTTCTCGATAACTTAATTTTTTGTGAATTTCAATTTTTTTTCTTTTTTATTGCTGTGTGTGTGCACTACCGCTCGTAGTATTTGGTCAGAAAACGCGCGAGAACGGGTTTTCGCATCGTTTTCGTCTTTTCCGAATAACTTGCTTCAAACTCAACATTGAGCGAAACTATGATGATATTTATGATCCTGGCGTCGAGGGCTACTCAATGGTACAATTCTTGTCGCGGTTTCTCTAAAAGCTATAGAAGTTCCGCAATCAACCAGCTCCCCATATACGGTAGAAACAGGGCAACGCAGACAGTGGCGGTAGCGCCCTCGTCGCCACGGTACTGTAATTACAAACCTGACTGATTCGAAACTTCTATGATTTTCAACGAAACCGTCACAAGGGCTCCACACCTAAGTAGCCCTTAACGCTAGGGTCATGAATATCCCCCTAGTTTCGCTCAAAGTTGAGTTTCAAGCAAGTTATTTAAAAAAAGACGCGAAAACCCGTCCTCGCGTGTTTTCTGACCAAATCCTACGAGCGGTATTGTATCTATGATAACGGCTTCAGGTGTATTGATAATGTGAGTGGAGGGGAACCCGCAGTTTTTCAACTTTTCCGATGTTTTTTAATGGAGGGCAAATTTTACGAATCTGCCGTCGATTCTGGCGGGATGTCCGCAACTAGGAACCGAACCAGCCATGTGGCTACAGTGTACTTGGTGAAAGTACGCAACCAACCGCGCCACGGCCTTTTCCCTTGCCGTGCACCCATTCTGTCAAGTATCGATCATTTTTTTCCACGAAAAACCCAATAAAATCCGTAGAGAATCGAATTTTCTGAGATTTAGTCGATGATTGACAAAATAAACATTACATATTAGATAAAGCGCTTCTCACAAAAGTCAATCGAAAAATACTATGCCCTCCGAAAAAAGGAAGTTCGCAATTTTGGAGACATTTTGAGAAGGAAGAAGAGAACCACTGACAGTAAAAAATATTTGTTACCCGAAACTTCTTCAGCATTTTCATAAAAAATCCGAGGCAGTTAGAGCTTAACCCCATCAGATAGGAAAAAAAGTGTGCTTTCGATAGGTTTGCCACACTTACGGGTCCACCAGAAACTGATTTTGAAGTTACCGTCATTGTCATATCGAAGTCCTGAAAACCTTCCATTTTTTTGCAAAAGGAAATATTGTCTCGTTTATACTCGTATTAGAGCGACATTGCATACGTCATTGAATGAACGGTTGGCGTTGCCGTCGTAAGTTGATCAACACGATGCCTTTTTATTCTGTTTGAAATATGTCGTATGAAATTGTGAAGCCTGAAGACAAACTTAATTATGGAGCGAGTTAGCAGTAGGCTTCTAAATGAATCTCACTTGAATACAGGGCCCGCTATAAACGCGGTTGTTGTCCTATCCTCATGATAAGGTAGATCAGGTCGTCACAGAACTACGGCTAATCAAGGGTGTCCGCCCGCCCCCCAATTACCGAGGTTGCTATAATTGTTTGTTTTCAAAGATTTTATGTTCCTGTTCAACTGGTTAGTAGCCTTCTAAAGTACTTAGCAACAACTACACAAGCAAAATAAAGGACGGCATAACAAGCATTCATGAAAATGCCGCTGATTGGGGGCGGGCGGACACCAGTTATCACCCGTCCTTACTTGTTGCTGTACTTTTCCTCCGACTTCTCATGTTTTTTCTCACTTTTGTGATACACAGCTCTACCTCATCATTAGGATAGCACAACAATCATTTTAATCGCAAACCCTGCTGTGTCGAAGATCGGGTTTTCGTTTTCATAAAGAAAATTAGCTCATTTTTGCATATCCCTCGCCGAAAAAAGTCGTCGAAAACCGGTGCATGTAAGACCGTATTCACCTAAGATATTCTTAAATTACATTTATTTGAACCTGGTAATATAAAAATTCTCGGTTTTAGTCCGATATACTATTTTGATTTTTTTTTCTGAATTTTAGAACAGTAGTAAGCAGAAATCCTAAAGTTTGGGGCCTTTCAATTTTCGAAACGCCCATCAGGGATGTTTTCTAATCAATTTCTACCAGTTTCACTGTCACTTCCTTCCAATCTGAAAATGGTGTTTTATTGTATCATAGTCAGGGATGAGACTTTTCGAATATTTTCTATGAATTCTACTACTTTTTTTACCGCCTAAAGAAACAATCGCAGAGGTTTTGAGCTATTTATAGTGAACTTCTTTTCTTTAATTTTTCATTTTTTCAAAATATTCGACACTAATCTTCAATGAATGACTTACTCCTCCAGTTACGCATTTATTATGTTCATTTGTCCGTCAATAAATTTATTTGTTTGCTAACCTATGTGATTACGTTTTGTCTAATTATTCACATACTATATTTTCTTTATTGAAACTTGCCTTTTCAGTTTTCCTCGACCATAAGTTGTACTTTTTCGCTTACTAATGTCTTGGTTTTGGATTCTAAATCGAGGATCGCAATCAATCCTTTTCAATTCTTCTAACAAGGGAAGTATAAGAAGCGTAAGTCTGATCGGTAGAAATCTAATGTCATAAGGGAATGTTCACGCATTACATGGTAAAATAGTGTAGGCGGCCCGCCGCGAAAGATAGATCTGAAGGAGTTATAAGCTCCGAAAGTTTGCCAGCCATCGACCTCCTCCTAGTCTATGAATTGTTAAGCGGTCAAGTTAACAGCATCGACGGCGCAAAGGAAGGAAGGGGCAGTGGTGGGCATGTGACCAGAGTTCGAGTCTCCCCCAGAGCTATGTTTTTGCAAATTCACGGAACTTTCATATTTTGATCAAAAATTATATCACAAAAGTCATCCTTATTCTTGTCCAATTTTATCCTTTTGCTGCGCGATATGGCCATATCTACAGTGAAATAGACTCGGGTACAAAGGATTTAAGATTTTGTTCCCAATCAAGGATTTCCATTGTTTTGGAGAACTTATGTGATTTAGGAGTATTTAGGAGTTTTATGGGACGCAAAATACATAACCATTTCTTTCCCCAATGGTAAACATAATGCATCAAACATAAGCAAATTCCGCAATAGGGACAGCGAATAAACGCGATAGGCCCCTAGCAACCTACCTCTTCACAGGGGCCGAGCGCTACTGGGAATTCGAGATCAGTTGAAGTTTCGAATGGACCCGGACGGATAAGAACGTAGCCTGCTTTAAAGGCATCGTCCACGCAGAAAACCATAAACTATTTTAAACGACCTAAAAATTCATAATTTTGAAGAACAATAGTAGAGTGAAATCGCTTGAGCAGTGCTTTCGAATAGCTGAAAACCCCGATGTCTGCCAGCTGAACCGAGCTTGTTACGCCAGGCGGTCTCGTCAAAATCTGCAAGTTTTTCCCCGCCGGCACTAGAGCCTGTATCGCGCTTCGATTGGAAAAATCACTCCTTGAGTCTAGAAAGAGGACACAGTTCTCCGGCATTCGCTGAATGAAAATATTCTCGAAAAATGCAAGCGTTGTTAACGTCGTCATGATATTTGATGTTCCGCTGACGACGTGAAGTTTCTTCGTCTTGAATACACCGTTCAATGGGAAGCGACCACCCGGCTCTGGTGATTGGACAAAGAGCATTTTTCCGACCTTGCCTGATGGGAAAATGAGGGGCTTGACGGTCAGACCACGGGTGGTCGCAGAAGCCGACTGTGCCAAGCGCACCGTCTTCTGTTACTCAATGGTTCTCAATGGGAAAGCTTTGATGGGAAACAAAACCTTGAATTTCGTGTACCCGAGTCTATTTCACTGTCGATATGGCTGTATCGCGCAGCAAAAGGATAAGATGGCATTTGTGATATAATTTTTGATCAAAATATGAAAGTTCCGTGAATTTGCAAAAACAGCTCTGGTGGAGATTCGAACCCTGGTCACATGCCCATCGCTGCCCCTTCCTCCCTTTGCGCCGTCGATGCTGTTGACTCGATAGCCTAACAATTCATAGACTAAGAAGAGGTCGATGGTCGGCAAACTTTCGAAGCTTATAACTCCTTCAGATCTATCTTTCGCGGCGGGTACCCATCACTATTTCACCATGTAATGCGTGAACATTCCCACATGACATTAGATTTCTACCGTTCAGACCTACGCTTCTTATACTTCCCTTGTAAGGTTTTTCTCGTCTCATGAAATTTCATCACCTCAAATTTACATACATACTGTGCTCATCTGGGCCAAATTCCGGTCCGCAGTTTCGTCTCGACACGCTTTGCGGCCGCACACTCCCAAGCTAGAAGAGCTTTCAGCGCAGCAGCCGCCGATCTGCTGGCTCTAGGTGGGTTTTGGAAACTGGAAACTAAGAAAAATTGGAGAAAATTGTATAAAAAAATCCACACCGAGTCGGCTTTGGCGCTGGAAACCCGACTGACTCGAGCGCATGCGGCTGCAAAGCGTGTCGAGCCGCAATTGCGGACCGGAAGTTGGCCCAGATAAGCACAGTAGCACCTGTCCGAAAGAGCTTGTCGGCCCAAGCGGTCGGCGTGCGTGGCGAGCGGCCGTCATGAAGGAATTTTTTCAATTTCCTTATCACGTCGTCAAACAACTAAATCAGATATTATCCATTACTCGTCTGATCTTGCAACTGATAAATTTCCAAATCGTAAAAGTGTCTTTGCGACCGCAGCTGGACGCGCACGCAGACCGCGTGGGTGGACAGTCTCTTTCAAATGTACTTTATCTTGCCTTGCGCAGACAGAAATAGTAGTTAGAAAGATGAGGAAATAAGAAAGCTGTATCCTATACAGTACTCAGCATGATCAAATCAGTTTTAGAGTGACACGGAATATGTTTTTTTGCGTTCTCAGACACTCGTAGTTGTGTTCCGCCAGACCGCTGTTGCTTGTGCTTGTCTCAGGGCAAACACGAGGTCTTTCGGCTCAAACAGAAGGTGTTTCGGAGAAAACCAGGCGCCGAAGAACGATGTCTAAAGATGAACGGCCGACGTTTCGGGTCAAGCCATCCGGCCTTTATGCAGCAGCGGAACACACCTACGAGTGTCTGAGTTTAGTTTAGGAATGTAGAATCTCAAAAAATCCAAGTCATAGATGTTATATGTAAAGTTGTTGTCTGTATACTTCATTTTGAGTAATGTTTACATTGAATACGTTACAGATACTTCACCACTCACTACGACAAGAGGACGTTAGATTTTGACGATCCCAGGTAATTGTTTTTCAAAGTTGTATAATATTAAGAAGGGAAGTGTTTAGAGTGGTAAACGCATCAGCGAAAACGACCAGTATCGTTAGTATCTTTTCTGGCTCAATAATAAAAATGCGCAGTATACCGCCCCGAGCCGCAGGTTCAAAAAAGTTTTGGGCATTTTTTAAAGGCAGTGTTCACGATAAAAAAAGTTTTCGAAATTCCACTAGGATTGGGTAGTGGAGGGACACTCTGTAACGTTAACGTCGAAAGAACGCATGAAAACGAGCCAGGAAGAGCCCCAAAAGAGCCCGTAGTTTCAACTTCGAGCGCATTGAAAACCCCAAAAGCGCTTCACACGCCCACCGACGTGAACAAATGAATGCTCAAGATCGTGAGATGAGCGATGATTTTCAATCATTAGCCCCGTTCTTCCCTTCATTCTCGGCTTCTCTCTTTACTCAGGTCAGCTCGCATAGATCGGCTGCAAAAGAAAGAAGTTACAAGCCTAGGACAACTCGTCCACCATGTTTCCACAGCTCAATCTTTGAGGGACCATACCTGCGTTCACAGAAGGTCTTGTATGATTTCAGAGACACCATTCGAATCAGCATGGGGCCGTTTTCAAGATAGGCGGAAAAGCAGAAAAAAGATTTTTATCGTGAACACTGCCTTTAAGCCTCGCGCTAGGGAACCCATCAGGCATTTTTTGGAGTTCCAAAAAAACTTCTCGGACCTAGCTCAAAAGTTGTATGTAGGGGTAATCTGGGGTGGTGAATATAAATCTGGAGTCCATTTGTTGAAATTTTGAGGTTTACTGTAGGTTACGGTAGGTAGCATGTCATTTAGGGGTCAAAACCCACCTCAGTATTTTGAAAATCGACAAACGGAGATTAAATTCGTATTCTCCACCCCAAATAACCCCCGTATTCAAATTTTGAGTAAAATCTGAGATTTTGACCAGACTACCGTAAACCCACCGCAATCTACCGTAATTACAAAAAAATCGATAAACGAACTCCAGATTCGTGTTCAGCTCTCCAATTAACCTCCAGATGAACAATTTGAGCAATATCTACCGTAGCCCTCCGAAAATCTCGAGAAAAAGGCGTTTTTCCCTCGAAATTTTCTCCGGTTGGGAAGCTTTGAACGAAATTAGCAGAAAACTCTGGAAAATCAACTAATAATTGGTAGTTTTGGGCGCTGAACACATTTATGAAGTCCGTTTTCGAATTTTCGAAAGATTAATGCCTTTTTGGAGGATACAAAAAGCACAAAAAACTATCTTTTAAGGCTTGTAACTTCTTGGAACCTGCAGCTCGGGGCTGGATACTGCGCAGTTTTACTATTGAGCCA
The DNA here is from genome assembly GCA_029168955.1 of Aplectana chamaeleonis. Lineage (NCBI taxonomy): Eukaryota > Metazoa > Nematoda > Chromadorea > Rhabditida > Cosmocercidae > Aplectana > Aplectana chamaeleonis. The sequence goes on from JAPDOI010000127.1 coordinate 856,487, forward strand.
CTAGAGATACTAACGATACTAGTCGATTTGGCAGATGCGTTTACCACTCTAAACACCTCCCTTGTAAGTCAACCTAAGGGGTCGTTTATACTTCCGCCGCCGAGCGGCGCGGCGAAGTGCATTTCTTTAATATTGATCACGCGGCGCGGCACGATCGATACTGTAGAATTGCACTTCGCCGCGCCGCTCGGCGGGGGAAGTATAAACGACCTCTAAGAGGCTACCCAATTGGCAGAATCGTTCCCTCACCCAGTGCTTGATCGAGGCTGCCAAGAAACATTAAAATTTCACCTCATGAAAAACCTTTGTTTTTTGCTCCAGATTGTTCACAGCAGCGTTTGGTAAACGAAGTGGAATCGCTAAAACAACACTAAACAGCCGCCGGTAAGATCAAGTTTGTCCAACGAAAAATCGCCGCCACAAAATCCATTTCAGACTCGTCAAGCGGTTTCCATACTTCGGCTTGGACCTAGATGACACTTATGAAAAACGAGATGTTATGGACCCAAGGTAGGTTTCAATCAATAAATGGTGACGTTAATCAACCTGGGGGATATGTCACGACGCCGCGAACACGATGTCGCGCCCGCTCAATCATACGCGAACCCGTATCCTCTGTTTCAGAGGCAAATTTAGTTTGTTCTTCACACGCTTGTGCGACGAGAGAGACACCGAGAAGGTGGGGGGGGGGGGGGGGGGGGGTGAATGAGACGCAGCATACGCGCGCGCACGCCCGTGATCGACAGCAGCAAATCTCATTTTGAAATCATTCCATAGTAATAAAGGAGAGTGGTGTCCGTCCGTCAGTCAGTCTGTCAGTCTACGGTGTGCATTCTGTAATTGCAGACTTTTCAGTTTTAGAAGGGTTACGCCCGAAATAACCGAACGTCAGCGGGAGAGCAGCGGGAGTGCGCCGGACGCCGAAAAAAATGTGCGGGACCCCAACGGCAGTGCGCCGAGCGCCGTAGAAAGAAATGGGACCCATTTAAGAGCGCAGGACGTCGTAAAAATGTGCGGGACCCCAATGGCAGTGTGCCGTAGAAAGTGTATGGGACCCATTCAAGAGGGTGGAACGCCGAAAAAATGTGTGGGCCTGTGTGGCAGTTCGCCTGACGTATGTGGGACTCGTTTAAGAGTGCGCCGGACGCATAAGTTAGTTTGCGGGACCCATGTAAGAGTGCGCCGGACGCCGTAGAAAGTGTACGGAACCCATGTAAGAGTGCGCCGGACGCCGTAGAAAGTGTACGGAACCCATGTAAGAGTGCGGCGGACGCCATATAAAGTATGCGGGACCCATGTAAGAGTGCGCCAAACGCCATAGAAAGTGTACGGGACTTGGCACCTCCCTCGTGTCAAGCGTTGATGTAAGGCGTCGGTTTCGTGGTAGACGTCTTCGTTTGGCACATCCGCGGCCAGAAATGTCCAAGCAAACGTCTAGACAACAACATTGCAGCAATTAATAGTCGAGTATCAATAGGGGTATGCACAGTGATGACCGATGGCGGACGGTAGCGGTCTCTATGATTCAATCGATTTTTGAATTTACAGGTCAGCGCCTTTTTATGCACACAGTTTCCGCGCGCGGTCCCTTTGCGATCTATGATTCAATCGATTTTCGAATTTACAGGTCAGCGCCTTTTTATGCACGCAGTTTCCGCGCGCGGTCCCTTTGCGATCTATGATTCAATCGATTTTCGAATTTACAGGTCAGCGCCTTTTTATGCACGCAGTTTCCACGCGCGGTCCCTTTGCGATCTATGATTCAATCGATTTTCGAATTTACAGGTCAGCGCCTTTTTATGCACGCCGTTTCTGCGCGCTGTCCCGTGGCGATCGATCATTCAAAGCTTTTGATCTTCCGTAGTCTACCGCTAAAGTTCAGTTCATTGTACTCATCTGTAGCTATGATGCTAATGCTGGGTCTCGCAAGCTTGCACTTCTTCATCGGAGGCGTGACATCTTGCGACGTTGTGATATGTTCTCTCAACCAATACCCACATACTGATTCAGCTATGTAACGGTCTTCAGGTTCTACACGAACTCGTTTGGAAAGCGGTCAGGATTCGACTTGGAGGATCCTAGGTGAGCTTGCCTTCAAATCTGTTGATGTCTGGGCAAATCTCAGAGGCGGGAGGGAGTAGCCTGAATGGAGCACTACTACTCAGGAATTTCTGATCAAGTTACATTCGAATTAAGGCCTTTGAACATCACTTTGAACATGTTACGTGCGAATTACTTTCATAGCCTTGAGTTACATGTGACCTTCAACAAAGTAAGTATGTTGGACGGTGCGAGTTGACTCACACGTGACACAAAGTACTGACGTGTAACTTAAATATAATATTTCATCGCACATGTAACTTAAAGGTAGTGTTCACGATGATTTTCTTCCCCGAGTTTTCCACATAAAACAATGCGTTGGCATCCAAGTGTTACCAAAATTACGAAGAAACGGCGAGAAATGCATTGAAACGTCGTATTTCAGTGACATTATTCTATAACATGTACTCGTTGCCCGATTGGATGAACATGTTAATGGTGGTTGTCACCGGTGGAAAATTGGGTCAATCGAAAATAGAAGAAGATTCTATGCAAAGTAGGATTAGTTAGGGCCCTAAGGATAGAATGGAGCAATAGAGAGTAGAGAATTGCAAAGGACGGGTCCACAAAAGATTTCATTGTCACAACAAACACTTCCTGTGATACTCAAGAGGCGGGGTGATACTTAAGGATTTCGTGTACTTCTGGTGCGTTTTCCTCGGTTCCTTCGTCATTTCAGTTCTACTCGGGGTCCAAACAATCGATTTAGCGACTAATCTCAGAATCGAAGATTATCGTGAACACTGCCTTTAACTCAGGGCGGGCTATTTACCAGGGAGGTATACGACGCACTCTCGAGGCAGGACTCAAATGTCGGTGGCGTCGTCGGTTCAATTACCCAAGTTTAGGGTTCATTGCCCTGCCCAACGGCTGGCGCCTCCCCCCCCCCCCGGCATGCTCGGCGAGCATGCCGCGTGTCCGCGTGCTGACCGCGTCGCGTGTCGGTTTGCTGACCGCGTCGCGTGTCGGTTTGCTGACCGCGTCGCGTGTCGGTTTGCTGACCGCGTCGCGTGTAGGTATCAGGTAACCTGCAGCAACTGTGGTGCAAGTTACTCGCAATTATTGGCGCAACTTACAGGATACTTTAATCGCAAATCTGGCGAAGCCAAATGTATCATCGCTTCAAGTTACTTGTGAGCTTCAAATAAGCTGCGTGAAGCCATCATGCGACTTGCGTTGGAGTCTCAGTTAACTTGTTCAGAAATTCCTGAGTATCGCTCGCGGAAAGCTCCATAATTTCGCCAATGAATGATCAACTCATATGCAGCTGCTTCCTGGCCCTCTGGCGTCTGTTCAGGCTTTAGCGCCGACTTGAATAGACTCTATATATTCTACCATTCCCCAGACAATACAGAATAACCTTTTCATACAGGTTCGCCTCAATGTCATTTGGAAAGCGCTCAGGATTAATTTTAGACGACCCCAGGTAAGGTTTGATCACTGGTTACCCTAGTTCGACTGACAGCCGGCGACATCGGTGCGTGCTTTCGTAGTCATGCGAGCGGTACCTTATACAGGTCGTTACGGGACCTGCCTTCTGGCAACTTTTCAAAATTATGACCTGACTGAGAAGCATTATCTATCCATTGTGCCCATTTCTCGCTCGTCCGAAGAACGCCTTTGCGATGACCGCTCGAGACGCACGCCGACCGCGTGGACGGATAATCTGATTCAGACAGACTATAAAAGGGCCGTGGTGTAGAGTAGGGCTCAGTTTTGAGTTTTGTGTTCTAGTTGGAAGTCTTAATGAAGACTTCCAAGAAGACGTCTCCGCAGAAGAAAAGGTCAGTGGACTATAGTTGTACAATTTCGAAAAAAATGTCGAACGAAAGAAAATCGAAATTTTTTCGTTCGAAATGGCTTCGAACGAACGAAAAATGAAAAAATTTCGTTTGCAAAAGTTTCGAACGAACGAAATTTGAAAAAATTTCGTTCGGCGAAATTTTGAACGCACGAAAACGAACGAAAAAAAATTCAAAAAATCTTTCAAAAATTTTTCGAAAATTTCGTTCGTGTACAACTATGCAGTGGACCTAATGCCATCGCCCGGATCGTTACTGTAATAGGAGCTCTAGAACAGGGGTAAGCGGAAAAAAATTCAGAAACCGAAAACAGGAGACAGAAAATTCAATTTTTCAGGAAGCGCAGGACAGAAAAATTCTCGAAAAATCTATTAAAAGTATTCCGCGTGCAATATTGGGAATTTTCACAGCATTCAACTTTTTCATACATTTTTGGGTGATAAATTCTTTTTTCAGCACAATACCTAAAATCCAACAGTTAACCAGTGCAAGAAGTGTACACGTCCAAGAAAGGCGGGTGATAAGTGCAGAATATGACTTTTAACTGATAAAATCTCGTAAAAGTTAGCGAAACATGTGCTAGAAATGCGATATTTATTGGAAAAGCTTCATTTTCTCAATACCTACCAAGAACCCTTATACAGTTTGCCAGATTGAAAGCACAAGAGCTTTGGAAAAAATTCTTAATTGATATCGTAGAGATCAATCACATGCAGTGGTGGAATGGTGGCCTCAGAGAAAGTTATAGCAGACAAGATTAGAAATTACGAGATTCTACGCAGAAATCATTTAAAAAAAAAACAGAGAAAATGGAAAATCATAAGAAAATACCAGGATTGTGAAGTAAAAAAATGGAAGAGCACAATAAATTGAAGATCTCTTGAGGGTTGGAATCAGGGATGAGCGGAATTCCGATTTCCTTTGATTTACGGCCTTCCGATTTCCGAATTCCCATTTCCGAAAAAAGGCCTCAAAATGCGGAAAGATTTGGGAATGATTAGAAGATTACAATTTTAGAAGGTCACGCATTGTTCTCTGCCAGACTTTTAGGAAGTTCTTTAAGCGCTAAATCTTAACCGGAGGTTTGTTTTGATGTTTGAAAAAGAGCAAGGAATGAGATTCACATATCGATAGGAACGATACTTTTCTAAAATAAAGAAAAAACCCACTGTGAATGAACTCTTTTCCGTCAGATCCAGGTTGAATCATTCTCAAGCTGGGCTTTTTTAAGGGGAGATTCGGGTTTGACCATGCTTTTATTGAATTTCATAGGGGCCTCTGCCGTGTTTATGTTTACTGTGCTTATCTGAGCCAAATTCCGGTCCACAATCGCGTCTCGACACGCTTTGCGGCCGCACGCTCTGGAGTCAGAAGAGCTTCCAGCGCCGCAGTTGCCGATCTGTTGACTCTAGGTGGGTTTTAGAATTTGGAAACTAAGAAAAATTGGAGAAAATTGTGTAAAAAAGCCACATCGAGTCGGCTTTGGCGCTGGAAACCCGACTGACTCGAGCGCGTGCGGCTGCGAAGCGTGTCGAGACGCAATTGCGGACCGGAATTTGACCCAGACAAGCACAGTAAGTGGAGCGCACAGTCTAAACAGAAGGTACGCGTGATCTCTTCTCACAATGTAGTGTAGTGAATGGACGGGGCTGCGACGGTAGACGCGCGATTGAAACTCTGTAAGCCGTTGGTATCGCGAACTCCGCACGGTCCGCCGCAATGAGCGCTCCTCGTCCATCCGCTAGATCACATTTAGCAAGGGCCCATTACCTAATATAGTATTTTTGCCCTTCTGTACTTCGGTTTACTTGTTGCGATTCTAGTGGTCTATATATTTCTTGTTATAGAAGGGTTACAGGCACTATTCAAGTTGCAGTACATAAAATTATATCATATTGGGCTACAGTCAATTAGTGAGTATTGTCTCGAAGTCATGCTATCTATAGTGTGCTACCTGAAAATGCTTAAATGAAGCGAATTTTGAGCAGCATCAGTCTGGTTACTCGGTTTTTGTCGTGTATCCGAGTTTGGTGAAGAATACGAAAGAAGATTAAGCGTCACTAAGTCCTTTTTCTGGGGGAGATCTCCTTCCAGCAAGAGATTTAAGACAGTTTTGAAGGCTAAACAGATTAGCAGTAGGGTAGATACATACAGCCACCATGGGTGGTTAGAATCTATCCAGGTGAACGTATTTCCGATTTCCCGGTTTTCCGATTTCCGTTGGTTTTAGACGTTCCGATTTCCGAAATTCAAATTGTCGTTCCGATTTCCGAAATTTTCAAAAAGATTTTCCGCTCATCCCTGGTTTGAATCTAACCTCTCCGTGGCCCAACCCAACCGGGTCACGTGCATTGATGCATGCGAATTCGCGCTGCCCCAACCTTAAAGGCATCGTTCGCGCTGAGAACCGATTTCCATTTTTCAGGCTCAAATTCATGAATGAGCCCGCTGGACCACGTCGGTGGAGTTTTGCGCGTCAAAAAAATATGGTTCTGAAGTTGGAGTGGTTCAAAATGACGATTCGCCACCAGTTTTCACCGACAATCTAGCACAAGGAACAGAAGCGCCATCACAGGCGCTGATGATTCAGCATGTGAAATTCCTAATTCGGAAAATTCTAGCATCCAAACTTGTCCAATTGATACTTCTTCTTCTAGAATAAGTTCCAGTGAGCGAAAGGCAGGAGAAATTTACCCACCTAATAAGTTTGAAGGAAAAAACACACCCGACGTTTCTCAAAAAAAAACTTCCGACGTATTGCACCAGACACACCGAAATTGACGGAGGGGTGAGAATTGAATAGTTCCAGACGTTTTGAAACGAGTTTTTTTGGCGAAAGTTGATGGTTTTGGGGAGCCTTTCCACTCTTATTCTGTATTTCAGAGAATCACCTGCGCAAAAACATGGTAAAATGAGACACGTTTTTTTTGCGCGTACGATGCCTTTAAGTCCACCCTGCAGAAAGGTGAAATGGACACATTTGAACGATATGCAGCACAATAAGGGGAAATAAATGCCTAAACCAGAGGGTGAGGAGTGGGAGCTAGAAAATGGGCGATTGTCTCGCCGTCGACAGGTATACCCCCAGCCGACAAGATCAAATTTGATTGATTTTTGAAGAGCGGAAAAGGATGATACATCAACTCAAACGAATTTCTCAGGCATAGGAGCAGATAGGCTAATAACTCAATGAGCTAATAGGGACTGTTTACGTGTTCTGCGGGTTGATAAACACTGGAAAGAAGACATTTTTAGCAAAAGTATCATTTTGTAAATTTAGTTCTGCATCTATAAAACGTCAAAATATCTTCTGCACTAGCACACCAACCAGTAGTATTCCTTTCTTTGCTTGTTTTTTTTTCAACGATTCTTGAGCCATCAGCGAAGTCAAAACTAGATTCTTGCAAGATGTCCATAAAGACACTTGAATTATAACACTTGTTTATCATTAAATGTGTAATAGGAGCTCTAGAACACGGGGTACGTGGAAAAAAATTCTCAGAAACCGTAAACAGGATTCGGGAAATCCAATTTATCAGAAAACACAGAACAGAAAAACCTTTGAAAAGTCTACAAAAATTATTCCGTGTGCAGAATTGGGTATTTTCACACCATTAAATTTTTTCATTCGATTTTACGTTATAAATTCTTTTTTTTTCAAGCACAATACCTAAAATCCAACAGTTAGCCAGCGCAAGAAGTGTAAACGTCCTAGAAAGGCTAGTGATAAGTGCAGAATGTCACTCTAACCTTCCTCTTCCTGACACAATTACACTCGATTCTTGCTAGGGAACCTCGCATGGTGTTCCCCCGGTCCAGAATGTTTATGAATGTTTTGTAGTTAATTTTGGCACGCTCTCTTCTAATCTGAATTCGGATTTTGCTACGGACACCACTTCACAAAAATATAAACGTTTTTGAAAGGTAAGGATGTACACATCAGTCAATTTTTAGGGTGTTGGAAAATTTTTTTGGATTCGGCTCAAAACTTGCAACTGGGCGCATTCAGGGCGCTGAACGCGAATCTGGGGTCTGTTTGTCGCTAGACTTATGGTTACTGTAGGTTACGGTAGGCATAATGCCTTTCAACTGGCTTCACCTACCTTAATATTTCGAAAATCAAAAAATAGACCTCAATTTCGTTTTCGGCGTCCTGATGACATCCACAGAGAAATTTTGGGCCTACTCTGAGACTTTGACCAAGCTGCCGTATACCCACCGTAACCTACCGTAATCTATCAAGAATCGATAAAAGGATTGCAGATTCGTGTTTAGCACTGCAAATAGCTCCCAAGGCAACAATTTGAGCCATATCTATCGAAACCCTCCGGAAATCATCAAAAGTCGCGATTTGCCATCAAGTTTTCCCCCCGATGGGAAGCTTTGAGCGAATCAAGTCGAAAACGTCAGAAAATCGTCAAATAAACATCAGATTCGGTATCAGCGCCCCAAATAACTCACCTTAGAGAACTTTCAGTCATATCTGGAACGTTTTTTAAAACGCTTCCAGAGCCCTCTAATTAGGAAAACTAAACGCCCAACCGGAAATCCGTACAAGTCCAAAACGCTATCAGTATGTGCAAAGTTTGGAAAATGTGCCTCCACTCGAAATTTGCGTCAGTGGAGTAATTTTGTGCGCTGAGCACAATGATGAGGTCCGTTTCCAGTTTTTTCAAACATTAATACGCGTTTTTGATAGGAGAAAAGACGCTTAACAAAAAATTAGGGGCCTCCAGCCCTTTCAAATCTGTAACTCATGGATCCGCAGCTTATCCCCTTGAAAATTAAGAAACCGACTTCCAATGCAAGCTCAGTATGTCAAATTACCCTTCATTGAACTTTTAGCCAAATTCATCCATGAACTGCAAACGTCACTTTCAGCTCAGCTGCAAGAAATGCTAACTTTAACTGGCTATAACTTTTTTCGCAGATGTCCGTAGCAAAATATGAGTTCAGGATCGAAGAGAGCGTGCCAGAGTTGACTGGAAAACATTCATCAGCTTTCTGATCCGGGGAAACACCCTGGTTAGATGAGACAAACCTAGTACGCTATTCATGTACTTAGCAATGAGCTGATAATGACTTTTCACGTGTTCTGTAGTTTGATAAACACTGGAAAAAAGACATTTTTAGCAAAAGGAACATTTTAGACACCCAGTTCTGCATTTATAAAAAGTCCGTCCTCTGCACTAACACATTAGTATAGTTAGGTCCGTGGCCTGTTTCCTCAAGAAAAAATGTTTAAATTCAAACCGCGGCTGGCGCGGCGGTTTGATTCTCAGAGATTGAGATTTAAACCGCCACGCCAGCCGCGGTTAGACTTTACACGTTTTTTCTTGAGGAAACAGGCCACGGGCCTAACTATGTATATTTCTTCTCTATCTGTTTTAGTCGGAGAATCATGAGCCGTCGGCGAAGTCAAAGCTAGAATCCTTCAACAAGTCCATAAAGACACTTGAATTACAACTTTTGTTCATCATTAAATATGTAATAGGAGCTTTAGAACAAAGGGTACACGTAAAAAATTCTCAGAAACCGTAAACAGAAAATCCAAATTATCAGAAAACACAGAACAGAAAAATCAAATCCAATTTATCAGAAAACAGAACAGAAAAATCTTCGAAAATCTACAAAAAATATTCCGTGTGCAGAATTGGGTATTTTCACAGCATTAAACTTTTTCATACGATTTTACGTGATAAATTTTTTTTTCTCAGCACACTACCTAAAATCCAACAGTTAGCCAGTGCAAGAAGTGCAAACGTCCCAGAAAGGCTACTGATAAGTGCAGAATGTCACTCTAACCTTCCTCTTCCTGACACAATTGCACTCAATTCTTGCTAGGGAACCTCTCGCATGGTGTTCCCCCGGGCCAGAAAGCAGGGGTGGTAGTAAATGGTATGTTAACCGCGAATAAATCGCCACCTCCAAGCCGCCAACATACCGCGAATTAAATGCAGTAGAGCCGCCAAATTAACACGTATTAACCGCCACCTCCTGGCCGGCTACGAACCGCGAAATAGGTGCCACGGTTTGTTGCCGGTTTAACGAAAGCTGCCCTCTGCTTACACATACATTATGCGTGACCTTCGTCCGCATAAGTATTTTCTACACTAGGACACGAACGACGTTTACGGTGGAAAGACGAGGGATCGGAAAGATTATACAAATGATGCTATTTATTTTATTCATTAGGAAGAGCTTTCAAATGGAACTTCGTAATATTTTGCTTGTTCGAAACACGATCAAAATGCAATTTTTCAAATTTTCCTTGTAAATCCTAATTCTCGTAATTTTTTGTGAGCTCCGTGAGTTTTCAGGACCACTCTCGAAAAGACATGTTAGTTTAATCATTAGCCTCAATCATTCAATTGCGTGTGATCTGACAAAAGTTTGCATTTGTAGTAACTTTGTTAACTTTTTTTTTGATATTTTCAAACAAAAGTTTTTTTGAAAAACAAAAAATTTATCGGAAGGAAATTTCGAGTGAACAAAAATTTGAGAATTTCTGGATGAAGTATTTACAAGGTGTTCTTGAAAAGGTAACGCTAGGTGCGAAAAAGACATTCCGCAACTCGTCGAGTAATGCATAAATTCAAAGAATGTCCTGCATTCAACTGAAATGGATAGTTAAAAACCTATAAGAATGATGATAAACTAGATAATCTATTTTCGTTCTTGAAAAAGAATTCTATTGTTTTTTTTTTGGAAGTGTGCACTCAAGTCTGGCGTCCGAGATTGGGGTAATGGTGTGGTTTCGGTCATTGATGCAATTGAATTTGTGAAGTGTTTGCCGTCTTCTCAAAATGAAACTAATCCACCGCCCGCAGTTAGTGCTGAAAATATATAGAAACACTGTTACACACTCATATGCGCATCGTTTAAGGAAAAGATTTTGTACACATATTTCAAGGTAAGAATTTGAAACACTTCGAGTGGCTCTACCAATGCACCAAAGCAACTGCGTCGCGGACCCTCAAAAAAAAAATAAGAGGCCACGATGGCACTGATCTGGCAATGAATGAGGAGGATTACGTGAGAACTGGTCCGCGCCGCGATTTCGTAAGCCCTGATACCTGGGATTAAACTCGAATAGAAAATCCAATTTGGTGTGGAAGTTTCACTTCTTGAGGCTCTAAACTATCCTGATTTTGGAAGGGGAGGGAAACCCCGGGTTGGTGCGGTTTTTTGTGGGTGAAAAATTAGGCGCGGACCAGTTCTCCGGCAACAAATGAGGAGTATTAGAATCTTGCAGAAAAAGGAGAACAAATTTAGTTTGTTCAGAAACAAGTTCGCATTTCTTTCCCACAAAACTCGCCCGATCCGCCCCGACTAACGCAGATTAATCCTTACTAAAGCATCAAATCACTTGAAAATCAGTGGCTTGGAAAATTTTCACTTTTTTGCACTAAAAAAGTTGTGGAAACCCCTTCGAAACGCGAGCAAACAAATAATTTACTACATACTCCTCATAGCCTGTGCTATGCAATGAATTATGAAAATGAAACTAACCTGATAATAGCAAAGCGAATGAATTCCGGAAGAAAATAAACAAAAGCGGGAGAAGTGTCGGCGCTCCAAAAAAAATTAACAGCTGATTGGGAGGGATTGATTAGTGCCACCAAAGAAGACGGCCAACGTGTTTCAGCAATGATCCTTGCTTTGTTTTTGATCCCTCATCGCCCGTTTCCCTGGCGGAAGCCGTTAAAAGACTCTCTCTTGGAACACCTTTCAGTTTTAAAGATAGGGTGACGTCCTGGATCAAAATCGCTAACAGTGCTATCAAACTTCCTTAACCCTCTGCATTAATTAAACTCGTACTTGCCCTCAGTATAGATTTTCAAAACTGTTCCTACTGTATCTTGCTAACCGCATCCAAAAACTCCTCGGGAGGAGTTTTTCGTTAACCGCCAGTTCCTCTCGCATTTCAGCACTATTTCCGTGCTGTCTGCGAGAGTATGTTAAACGCGAACTTACCGCGAGGATGCCACATGGCGGAATTTTAGAGAAGAAACAGACCTGAAAACGTTTTGAAAAGGCTATTTTCCGTAACAAAGGTTACAATTGGCGCTTTTTCGAGGCGTTTTCATTGGAAGTGTATAAGAGGCCTACCACTGGGGGATCTTAGGGTGAAACTAGAGCGAGTTCTCTCTTAACTATCAAGAGTTATCATTACAATCTGGTGTGGTTAAACTCGCGTTTGAAGCGAATTTAACTCCTGTTAACTCGCGTTTAACACACCCAATTACTACCACCCCAGATGAATGTTTTGTAGTCAACTCTGGCACGCTCTCTTCAAATCTGAATTCGGATTTTGCTACGGACATCTGCGAAAAAAGTTGTAGCCTGTCAAAGTTCGCATTTTTTGCAGCTGAGCTGAGCGCGACGTTTGTAGTTCTCCGAACGAATTTGGCCGAAAAAAATCAGTGAAGGGTTATTTGACGTACTGAGCTTGAAATCTAAGTCGGTTTCTTAATTTTCAAAAGATTAAGGTGGTGATCTATGAGTGAAAGATTTGAAAAGGCTGGAAGCCTCTAATTGTTTGTTAGGCGCCTTTTTAACTATCAAAAAACGCGCATTAGTGTTCATAAAATCCCGAAACGGACCTCATAATTGTGTTAAGCGCTCAAAACTACCCCCTGAGCAAATTTTGTGTGAAGGCACATTTTCCAAACTTTGCCCAGACTGATAGCGATTCGGACTTCAACAGATTTTCGGTTGGGCGTTTATTTATACCAATTATACGGCTCTAGAAGCATTCCGAAAAAATGTTCCAGATTCCATTCAAAATTCTTACAGGTGTGCTATTCAGGGCGCTGATCGTGAATCTGGGGTTTATTTGCCAATTTTTCAAAGTTTCCGGCTTAAATGCTTCACAGGCTTCCCATCCGGGAAAGTTTGTTGGCAAATCGCTACTTTTGACGATTTTCGGAGTTGTACGATAGATATATCTCAAACTGTTGCTCTGGGGGTTGACTGCAGTGTTTAACACCAATCTGCCATCCGTTCTTTGATTTTTGATAGATTGCAGTGGGCAGACCCCAAGTTTGCGTTCAGCGCCCTGAATAACCCCCAATTCAAAATTCTGAGCCGAATCAGAATTTTTTTCAAACACCCTAAAAATTGGCTGATGGGTACCAGGGCTGTGCGTAACTGATTTTTGTAATTTCGTAGATCGTAAATCGTAATTTTTCAAATTCCTCGTAATTCGTAAATCGTAATTCGTCAGTGATAATGAGTAATATGTAAGCCCACAAATAACCCAAACCTCATTCGATGTGGAAACACCACAGCACATCAGTGATACTGGGTTTCCTTATCGAAGAAGGTTTGAATTTAGATTTCAAAATAACACTGCTTTGAGCAGTACTTCAAGAAATATTCAGTACAGGGGATAGAAACGACTTTAATAGACAAAACAAAAACTCTGGGCTTAATTAAGTGCCAAACCTGTGCCACGTTTTGCCCATTCTTGAATACGAGAAATAGAGAATCATAGCTTACCAAACATGGTTTATTGGAAGCCCAGGGGGGCAACACAGTGATGAGCAAACAAATTGCGGTTCGATAGTTTTGGCTCAATTTTTTAAGGAATGATACTTGGTCAAGGTGGCCATTCTAAAGAGGACAAATGTGCTTTTGCAAAAGCACATTCTTACGCAGAAATCGAGTCTGCCTTCTAAATTTGTGAACCGTTACTGTGAACGGAGTTACAAACGTTCCTTTTCATAAATATCAGGTTGTTGGGGTGGAGACAGCGGTCCGAGATGGGAAGGTTGTTTATGATTCTACCAGGTTGTCCAATGATTCTTGTCCGAAAATTTTCAAAATTCTATAATTTTCCTTAGAAGTGTTATAATATCAGGCAAGTGTAAGAACCTTCTAGAAGGTTCTCCAAAGTTCTACGCTAGGGGTATATAAGGCGCAGTCACCGCGTCTAGCTACCAGTACAAGCTAAAATGGACCAAGGTCGAATTCGTACGTTCGTGTACTACGAGTGGCTGCTGGGCAACGACACGGGCACCGCGGTCGCCAACATCTGCAGAGCGTGCAAGGAGGATGCAGTGTCCCAACGCACAGTCAGCCGCTGGTTCAATCCTTTCGAGAGCGGCGACACGAGCCTCGAGGACAGGGAGCACAGCGGGAGGCCTTCTACGGTGGATGATGACGAAGTCCGTCGCTGTATCAAGGAGAAGCCGGAAGCCACCACCCGTGAACTGGCGACGACGCTCGGCTGCAGCAAGTCCACCATCCACAATCGACTCAACTTACTCGGCTACCACACAGTTCTGGCCCGTTGGATCCCCCACCGTCTGACGGACGCCAACAAGCAGAGCCACGTGGCCGTCTGCCAGTCCCTCTTCCTTCGTCCGCATCGCAAGGAATTTCTCGAGGACCTGGTCACTGAGTATGAGAGCTGGGTCCTCTACGACAACGTCGCCCGCCGTGCCGTCTGAATCCCGCGCGGAGAAGAGCCGCCGACGACGCCGAAAGCCGACCTGCACCCGCTGAAGATCATGCTCTGCTGCTGGTGGGACACCAAGGGCATGCTATACTTCGAGCTGTTTCCACAAGGCAGGACGGTCACCGCCTCCATCTACACCGATCAGCTCGAGAAACTAGCTGCCGCCATCCGAGGAAAGCGTACCCGACGGGCCTCGGTCCACCTGCTGCACGACAACGCGCGCCCCCACGTGGTGAATGAGACCCAGCAGAAGTTGGCGACGCTCGGCTGGGAGACGGTTGCCCATTCGCCGTATTCCCCTGACCTCGCCCCCTCCGACTACCACTTGTTCCGCCCGCTGAAGCACCATTTGGCCGGAAGAAAATTCACCAACTACGACAACCTCAAATCTGACATCGCGGACTTCTTCGAGTCGCAGCCCCCGGAGTTCTGGGCGAAGGGCATTGGTGACCTGCCCAATCGATGGGCCACTGTTGTGGATAACTGTGGTGATTATATTGTTGATGAGACTTGTTTTTCAATAAAGTTGAAAAAAATTAAAAATGGTGAAATTTTCGGACAAGAATTATTGGACAACCTGGTACTACTGTTTGTTCAATTATGGATGTTTTCAGAGACTTGCCTTGAGCACTCGGTTTATTTTTCACCGTTTTGCCTTAGCTTTGTCTCAAAAACTATCCGAAATTATCAGACCGGATATCCCTATCCGAATCATAGGGAAATGGCATTATCTGAATCGATCCATTATTCGAGAATTTTGAAAAGTACATTATCAGAAACGATGCAATATCCGGGAAACTTCAGAAGACATTATCCAAAGAATTACATTAGGATAACAAGTATATCTGAACCTGGTTGAAGGCAGTGTTCAAGATTCTAATTGGTATAAATAAACGCTCGCCCGAAAATTCGTTCAAGTCCATAACGCTGTTAGTCTGCGCAAAGTTTGGTGGAAGTTCCTTTACCCAAACTTTGCTGAGTGGGGTAGTTTTGGGCGCTGAACACGATTATTAGGTCCGTTTCCGGAATTGCGTAAAATTAATGCGCTTTTGGAGGGTACAATATGTACGAAAATCAGAGAAAAAAAACCTATAACTTTTTCCAGAGTGGGCCTAAGCAGCTGCGATGAGCATATTCGGACTTTCCGTCCGAAAATGGTTCTAGAAAAGTACATTTCATTTGGAATGGTCACTATGACTAATTGCGGTTCCCTTGTAAGGGGTATGGTATACTTTGTCGCTGTAATGAGCGACAGGTATGCAATCTAACACAAATCGCGGCGTGACCCGCATCAGAGCAACGGCATCGGTTGTCGTAGGGAAAGTTATCGCGTAAAAGCCGCAGCGAAATGTCGCGGAGGGCTGGCATACTGCGAGTGAACCGAAGCCTGTCGCTGCTCAGCACACGGTTGCGACAGGTTTGGAAGGCGGAAGCTGTGCAGAGCGACGCGACCGTGTCTCGAAAAAGTATACCATACCTTTAATGGGACCGCCTTACCCGTATTTCTCTGCTTTCCCTCATCCCTCATTCCACAACTTCTTCCCAGGTCTTGAAAATTCCGCCTGCCCGATTCAGCTGTCCGTGTACCTGCTGGGCAACAGGGTCACAATTATACTCTTAATTCCTCTCCCGAAACGCCAACGCCATTGTAAGCGTTAAAACGAGCCAAAATTACCGTATCTGAGCAATTTCCTACAGCCGAATTTGAGAACTCCTCCCTTTTGCTAGCGGAACGGCAGCACCGATTATACATTCGGTAAGGATTGCACTGGTATGTAATACGAGTTCCCTACTGAAGGTTGGCTCAAACTCGGTGCACGTACGCCGAAAAATATGGAACCAAACTTGCGCCAACCTTCTATAGAGATCGCAAAGTATCAGTCCGATCCGTGACAACTCTGTATTATCTAGAGCCGAGTATCGGTCGCCCAGCGCAAGTTATTATTTTCTATATCTTCTAAATCACTTACAGATTCATAGCTTTATGGTGGCGATAATGTCGATTATTAAAGGCAACGTAACCACAGAAAACGCTTTCTAAATTTCGCCGCTTTTTGTAGTTTAGCTCACATAGTGGAGGAATGTAGCCAAGGCGCCCCAACAAACGTTCGCATTTGTGAGAGATACAGGAAAACGGCGAAGATGAGCGTTTAAACTAGCGCTCACGCCCTTTCTGAGTGTCCGCTTGCCGCGGACGAAGAAAAGTTAACTGGAGGCAACGATTTTGAGAGTCAAACTTCTTGGGTAAAAAAGGACACCCCTCTTGTTGATTTTTGTCGACTCAGAGTAGACATAATCTGCTCAAAAAGCGGGCCAGGAGCAGTATTTGACGCAATTTTTGGATAGCTCAGACTGCTCCGCTCGATGTTTTGGCGCTAAACTAGTTGTAGGAATCAGAACAGTTAATCTTCATGAAAAACTCGAGAACAAAGTTCTTCGTGAGGAGTGCTTTCAGACTGCATTTCGTCGTAGGGGGCAGCTAGTGAGACGAGCGCGGCACGCATCGCGGATCAGTTATCCAGCGCCTCCAACTGATGATGGGATCGTGTTGTAGTCACACGCCTGGGTTGGTCCCGTCGCCGTTCCAAAAATATCAGTATGCGCAGAACAGGATTAGAGCTAGTCAGTTGGAGATATCTTGTTATTAACTTCCACTGCATGTATTTTTATTTACGAAAAATTACGATTTACGGTTCAAAATGTCGTAAATCGTAAACCGTAATTACGCACACCCCTGATGCTGTGGCTATTCCTAGTCTCTTCGACTTGTGATTATTTATTCTATCACAGGTTATCTAGCACAAAAGAGCACGCGGCGCGACCGCACGCAGCGGGGGAGACTCGATCGCGTAGCCCACTACAGCGGTGTCAGGCCATTGGTATACTTCAGCGACAGCCGGTCGCCGGCGACGGAGTCATCGTCGCCGCATTGAATTCCACGCGCTTCTGCGTACTGAAATTTCCGCACACGCGCATCTGCACAGCAAAAAAAATCGGCTATGGTCATGCCATCTCAGTCTATGTGGGATTCCGTGACGTTCCCAACGGTTTTCACTTTCTGTTACAATATTATCATCATTCTAGTCGTTCTAACCATCCCTGTGTTTAGTTGGTAGTTGAGGAAGCGGAAAATCTAGTTTCATAGAAGAGGCAAAATGCGTCGGCTTGGGATATAATCCATGTATTCGATACCCTAGACAAATATATAAACAAAAGGAACGATTTATAAGTAATCGAATGGGATAGTGACAGCACATAAACACCCAATTGAAAAAAAGCTGCAGGTAAACAACTAAACCCAAAACGTACAAAACTATAATGCCTTTTGATGTCGCTATACTGTCCATGATATGCCAACAATCACAGAAAATAGCGTGAAATAGATGAAGCTGTGGAGTCCAGGGGAGCCAGCGACAGCCCGTCGCTGCGGCGACGAACTCAGACATTCGCCGGGTCCGACCCCAGCTCGAACGGGGTCCATCCCCAGATTTCTGTCGGGTCGGACCCTTTAGCATTGTTCCTTCACGTAGTCTCAAGTGAGAAGACATGAAGGGAGAATAAATTTTACTTCTCCCCCACGCCGTCTCAGTTGGAAGACTTGAGGGGCGAAAACGGAAAGGGGTTCCCCCGACAGAAATCTGCGGTCGGACCCGTTGAGTTTCTGACGAGTATACCAGGGTTACGTCACTGAAAGCTATAACCCCCCTCATCGCCCTGTTGCCGCGACGGGCGCAAGCAAACTGATCCCGCGTCCGACCCTGCCATAACACCGGTGCTGGTCCCGACACGATGAGTGATAGATGTCGAAACCTGTCGCAGCAGCTACAGGGAGGTATAGCAATGGCCTCAGAGTTCAGGTTCTCTAAGCAAGTGCTTACCCAAAAATGAGAACTGCGACGAAAAGCGAGCCGCTAACGCCGGCTGACAGTGGTACTCGGTCACAATTTCTCAATTTCAGCTGACTTTACTTTTTCAGATTTGCGTCAATGTCATTCGGAAAACGTTCAACCTTCGATTTGGAAGATCCCAGGTACATTATCAGTCATCTCTAACTACGGCTTTCCTTACATTTCCCAAGGGCTTTTACAAAACCATGTTTTGATAGCTGTAGGTATAGGACACAGAATTAATGGCCCGTTTTCCGAATCCCCTAAATGCCTCAGAGATTTGCAGGAGATTTCCAACAGTGAGCATTTTTATAGCTTTGCTTGGATAAAAAGGGGTACATGAACGGCAATTTTCAGGGTGTTCGAAAAAATTGTCTCGGGTTGAGCTTAAAACTTGTTTCTAGGGGTTGTTTAGGGTGCTGGTTACGAATCTGAGGTCCATTTGTCAGTATTTGAAAAATCCCGTCTGATTTGGTCTGAAGCTTCAACACGGGGAAAATTTTGCTGGCAAAGCGCGTTTTTTGGCAATTTCAAGAATGCTATGAATGAATCGTCTTAAAACTTCTATATACAGGTCTTTTGGGCTGCCTAACACAAATCTGAGGTTGATATATCGAATTTCCTTGGATAACGGTATGTAACTGTGAGTATACGGTAGCTCGGTTAAAGCCTCAGATTTGGCTCAAAATTTCTCAGTGGGTGTTATTTGGGACACTGAACACGAATTTGAGGTCCATTTTTCGATTTTCAAAATTCTAAGGTAAGCAAAGCCAGTTAAAATGCACTACCGTCACCTAAAGTAGCCCTGAGCCTGGCGAAGAATAAACCTCAGATTCGGGTTCAGCGCCCTATATAACCTCCAGCTGAAAATTTTGAGCCGAATTCGAAGAATTTTTTCGAACACCCCGAAAATTCCCTGATGAGGTCCCTTACCCAGGGTTGAGCAAGCCCTTCCGCCAATTTTCAGCGGAGCTACGACCACCCTTGCTGATTGAAAATTTTGCAAAAATTTTCAAAATTTTAACGATCCAATGAGATTGAAGATTTTTTTTACTATCTAAAAAGTTTAAAATGCATACTTATTCCACGCAGCTGAATATTTTCAAGAAAATTTACTTGTGCTCCAAATTTTCGCTACCTCCCCCAAATTTTCATTTTTTCTCTGAAATTTTCCCAAATTTTTACGATCCCCTATCGAGCTGTGTCGTATCCCTGCTCAATCCTGCCCTTACCTTCTTGTGAAGCAATAAAATAACCATTTTTTTGGAACCCCCGCAGCCATTTAAGACAGTTCAAGTAAGGCTCATTTTTGTGCTGTCACAGACCTACAGCAACGACAACATGGTTTTCCAAATCGCCACAGGGTGGGTAAGGCCTATTTAACACTTCCATCACTGATGGCCGCGATGGTATGTTTCGCTGGGCGTCATGGTTATCACCGCGTCGCGCATAGCTTCGTTGGGTTGGAGACAGCGGTCCGAGAGGTGAAGGTTGTTGGATGGGTTGACGGGCAAAAAGGTGTAGATAGCCTTCTCACCCTAATTTGAAGAATGAAGAACATTTGTACCACCTAAATTTTTCTGTATTCTCTCTTTTTTTGTACCTCAAAGTTCATGAGGTAACCTGACCTCTACCAAGAAAATGCAGGCTTTCCGCAAGTAACATTTTTATGTGCGGAGAAGAATATCGAGCAAAAGTTTTTTTTTCTCGAAATTTCTTTGAAATTCTTCGTCGAAAAGTAATTTGAGGATCTACCGCGCTTTAGAACTCCGAACCAAGTTCGACTTGGAAAGTGCCAGTTTTCTCTTTAATAACTTTTTCTCCTCATATATAACCCTTTGGTGAAGGCTGTTTCTAGAATCCCCATGAAATTCTGCATCGAATAATAGCGTTTTCAGGTTGAAAAAATAATTTCTCCATCCTTCAGCCCAACTCATTCAACGATACACCAGTTTTTTCGCCTATAACTCTTTAACCGTTTAAGATAGGGTTTGGTAAAGGATGTTTTTGAAATCGAAGAAAAATTCTGCGTCGGATGATGTATCGAGTTCCTAACTTTGCTTGGCCAATAAACCAGCCAAGTCGGTGGAGCCGAGCTCCATCGTTGGCTCCAGTGAGACTCTGCGTCTCCTACTTACACCATAGAGGTGAGAGCACCCTATGGAGATTAGTATGAAGCTCGGCTCCACCGACCAGGCTGGTTTATGGGCCCAGCAAAGTTAGAAACCCGATATATCATTCGACGCGAAATTTTACGTAGATTTCAATAACAACCATTCCACGACCCTCTCTTAAATGGTTAAAGAGTTATAGGCGAAAAACTGGCGTTTCGTAAAATGAGTAAGGCTGAAGGATCGAGAAAATACTTTTTGAAACTGGAAACACTAGTCGACGCAGAATTCTAGGGAGATTCCGAAAACAACCTCTACAACCTCTAAAAATGATCCATCTCTTGACGTGAAAAAAGTTGTGGACGAAAAACCGATGACTTCAGGCACAAAAAATGCACCTAATAAACCGAAATCGGCGGGAAGAGTGAGAACGTATTTTTCGACGCTGAAAACGCTATTTGATGCAGAATTTCACGAGGATTCCAATCATAACCTTTACCAAAGGTCCATCCGTGAGCACAAAAAAAGTTATGGACGAAAAACCGGCAACGACACTCAACAAATCTTGAAAATGACTTGCATGCATGTCGGGTCACTGTCCTTTTTCGGGCGTTTCCTTACCGGTTTTCCCAACGGTGAATGTTCCCTACTGCACCTGTCCATAGGTGAAGGTTGGTGGAGTACCTGGCTCCACCCAACAAAGCTACTGTGCTTCTCTGGGCCAAATTCCGGTCCGCAATTGCGTCTCGACACGCCTTGCGGCGGCACGAGCTCGAGTCAGTCGGGTTTCCAGCGCCAAAGCCGATTCGATGTGGCTTTTTTATACAATTTTCTCCATTTTTTTTAGGATTCCAGTTTCCAAAACCCACCTAGAGTCAGCAGAACGGCGGCTGCGGCGCTGGAAGCTCTTCCGACTCGGGAGCGTGCGGCCGCAAAGCGTTTCGAGACGCAATTGCGGACCGGGATTTGGCCCAGATAAGCACAGTATGCCGCCGCATCGCGCGGTGATCGAACTCTGGAAGGGACCAATTAGAGTCCCGCCGCTGAAAGGTGCGGCAGCATGCGATGAAGGAGTATCGATCATGCGGCGCCGCACGATCGATTCTCCTCCATTGCATGCTGCGGCGCCTTTCTGCTGCGAAACTCTATTCGGCCCCAAAGCGGCTAACTCCACTCTAACTCTAACTAGCTAAAATCGTTCTACTCTAACTACCTAAAATGCTTTAGGTTCCTCTCCATGTCATTCGGAAAGCGACGATGAACTAGACGACGAGACTTCTCCCTACACAGCCGGCGCATCTGACATCGGGCGCAGCTTCATCAGATCAGATCTCAATCTCTCTCTCCTACATGCCCCCCCCCCTATATCACAGGATATATCGTACTGTTGAATGTCGGCGATCTAGGCCTAGCCGTACAATAAAATGTGTTACGCGAATATTTTACACAAAAATTTTATTATTAGGGAATACATACCACTAACACTACACCACATCATGTAGTTAACCAGAAGAGGGGGGAAGTGTGTATACTAAGATACAGCAACGTCTACACAAAACGATAGCTGCATCTGTTAAAATAAAATGAATGGAACTTAAATACACACATCCCGACGAGTAAACAGGTACTCTCGTACACAACAAATAATTGACCGTAAAACGCCGTAAATCCGCCCGCCAGCTCAACTCCACCAACCGGCAGATTGGCGGCGGGCGGATATCGATAAAATACATCTGATCTCTGCATAAATATAAATACCATCTCTAATGTTGCACATAGGAGTCAATACTGACGACCAGGGTTAGTAACCGTCAATTCCACAAATAAAGCAGGACATTATCCGCCACAATCACGGAGATACGCACGCACTCAAATACAATTCTCCGCTCAGAATTTAACAATCATGAACATGTGCCGGTAATAAGGAAAGAGAAACCCATATTATCAATACGTTAGATTCACAAAAAAACGAAAAATCGCCACACCACACGCACTAGTCCACCTTCACCGACGAGTAGATTTTGTGCATGAAATAGTATGTGGCCAAGAAACCGATTGTACCTGCAAAAAAACGGCACTAGACTGAGTAAGAAAACTGAATGCGGGAAAAGACGGCCGGTTCACACTTCGTCGCTGCGTCCATCCAATCGATTCGCGCCGACTGGGCCTAGTGCGTACTTACCGCACAGCGCAGCAGCTAATGTCAGCCATGTCTATTGAGTTTATAGTTCCTTTTTTTCTCAATCGGAACTTGGGTACAAACTGTTGAAAACTCCAGCATCACGTTATACACCGTTCAAAAGAAAACGATTGGCTTCATACGATAATGTGACGGACTTTCTAGTGAGTTATTTTTTATCGATTCCAGATTGACAAGCTCATCGATCCAACAAAAATCGATAAAAAATAACTTGATCGAAAAGTAATTGCATTATCTAACAGAGCAACTTATTCCCTTTCAATCGATATATTACGCGACACCAGAATCCTCAAAAACTTCAGGCGCGAATCCCGATGGAAACACATCGGAACCTATTCCTCAGCCCAACATTGTCAATCGATATAAAGGATAATCAGTGCGTCGCGTCTTTCGTCGCTGAAGGTATCAACTATGGTTTAGGCACCATTCATACTTCCCGTTTGCGACGAGCGAAAGGCAATATTATGCATAACCAAGGAGTTTAAGGCAATGTTCACGACGGAAAAAAAAATTCAAAATTCGTGGCGAAAACGTTCCCTCCAAGAAGAGTAAGAACGGAAGTGCAACAAAAAAAACGGCCAGGAAGTGTGTGAAAATCTCGCGGACCAGCCAACATATTGGATACCCCCCCAGGGTCAAGCGGGGTTGTGAAATTTCTCAACAGGGGGTCGCAAAATTTTTGGCCCGAAATTGAAGGGCTGGGGGGGGGTCGCGAAAATCACGGAACAAAAATGAGAAATCATAGAAGTAAAAAATAGAACTCGTTTTCCACTATCAAAAATGTCAAAAAAGTTTTGCAAAAAAAAGTGTCAAAAGGTATTTCTGGGGGGGACCGCAGAAATTTCGGCTGTTCGGACAAAAATTTGATGGCCGGGAGGGGGGTCGCTCCGATTTCGGAATATTACACAACGCCCCGCTTGACCCTGTACCCCCCCCCGCCCACGTCGTGTAAGTTGTCCTGCGTTTCTTTCACCAGAGGAACAGTTGCCATATTTTGAAATTTTTTTATCGCGTAAGAAATTAACATCCAAGCATGTGCATAGGTCCACCTTTTTTTCAAGTTTTTGGTGCAAGAAGCAGAAAAAAATCACTAACCTAAAAATTTTGGAGCGCAAAACCATTTCCGACGTTAGGTTTGACGCTTTGCCCGCAGTCAATCGAGCAGACGTCATTAAATATTTGTTTCTTTACACCGTTTTTCTCCGTAACTTATGAGTTTTGTGAAGACTTTTCCCTATAAACCTCCTCTTCGTGATCTTACCTAACGTCGGCGTGGATCCGGAAGAGACTTCGCGTTCACTGTTGAAGCTTGGCGCAAACTCGGTGCACCTATGTTATAGCATATGGCACCGAGTTTGTGCCAACCTTCGGCAGTGAACGCCAAGTCTCTTCCGGATCCACGCCAACGTTACACAAAAACATCAAAAACTAGAATACGTTTTTTTATCGTGAACACTGCCTGCAAGGAATAAAATTCCTAATTTCACAATTTTTGTTGTGAATGAGCACAAAATTTTCAGGATTTCGGCATACTGTTACTAAAGTTTGGAAAAAAAATTATTTGAGCTATAAGCCAGAGCGAATCAATTATTCAGTCGAGATATTAGTACAAAAAGAAACCGCTCATATAAAAAAGAGGACCTAGCAGGGCTCCGACATATCAATTCCAAAATCTATCAGAACAGCTCGATCAGGTCAAACCAATTGATCCATTTTAGAAAGCAAATAATTATTTTTCGAAAAATATATAACGTGGCACCAAAATGTTCAAAATTTTGTGAGCGAATTTCGACTGAAAAAAAAACGAGGGAATTTATGCCACAGCTCAATATTTTCAGTCGATCTGAAGGATAAACAGGCTGTCGCGTCGGAAGTATGAACTAGGCTTTGTGCATCGTTCATACTTCCCGTACACGACGAGCGACACTGTATATAAGACACAATTAAGGGGTGGAGGAACAAAATCCCCGCATTTTAGCTTTCAAATTGAAGTTGTGCAAAAAATTAGCAATATTTCGCTGTTGCATATACACCTTCCAAAAGAAATTCATCTGCCTAATAGGTGTGTAATGTCGTTCTCGGGGCCAAATTCCGGTCTGCATTTGCGGACTACGGCTGTTTCATCCTGCGACATAGGATAATCGTGATGGGACCACTTGGTCTCGGCACGATTCACCTTTCTCCCAACACGATTATCACGTTTCACATGATGCAACAGCCGTAGTCCGGCATTGCGGACCGGAATTTGGCTCCGAGAACGATAGTAGATTTTTATCGAGTTGATGTTTATTGACTTTCAGATCGATAAAGCTCAGGGTGGAAGAAAAATATTCCGCCTTGAAAATTACCAAATCAAAAAACTAGTTGCGCTGTCATATTAGGCAGATAATTCCCTTGCAAACTATATATAACACGACAACAAATTATGCATATTTCGTGCACCACTTGCAATCGGAAATGAACGCGGGGTCACATTCTTCACCCCGAGATTTTCGATCAATATGGACGCTCAACATTATGTCGCGATCTTCATCCCTGGAAGCATGAACTAGGCCTTAGGAACCTTTCAGCTCACACATGTCCAGCCTACACGAATCTCACGGCCAAAGTGCGCTCGCCACGCGCAGCATGACAGCAAGATCTGTCATATTCTGTGAACATATTCCAGTTCCTTATTTTCCATTACACGAGCATGCTAAGAACCGCATGATTATAAGCCATTGGTACGTTTTTCTGGTGAAAAAATCTAAATTTGAGTACTGAAAAACCAAATACAATTATGCCTGATTTCAAATTCAACTCAGAATTGTTAATTGAATAAAATACAAGTTTCAGATGAAAAACTCCGCTTATGGAAGGGGAACACAGAATTTTTTCTGTTTAAGGTGCCAAATCATGCTACTGTCCTTATCTGGGAAAAAATCCGCTCCATATTTGCAGACAGCCGCTGTTGCAGCACGCAACGCGATGATATTCGTTCTGGAAACACAGAGTCCCGGTGGGATAACCTTGTGTAAAAGGGCGCTGCGTGCTGCAGCAGCGGTCGTCCGCAACTGCGGAGCGAATTTCGTTCGGGTCAAGACAGAATGAGCCTAAAGTGTACTTCTGTCACTCGCGATGTGACATAGTGTTTGCCATTCAGACCGACCAAAAATCGATATTGCTATAACGCGCATTGCCGTCGCGCGCCAAGGCAATTATGCCCCCGGCCATAGACTATCCGTGAAACGTTTACAAACCACTCACCAGTCATCAGGAAGAACATGAACACAAAGATCGCCGTGTATGAGAAGTACAATATGGTCGACACCTGTAATAAAGTGTTAGCAATCAAACCAATCAATATTTCCTTTTCCAGCTTTTTGTTCGATCATGGGTTAACTTTCGAGACTAGGAGAACGATAAGCTGTACAGAATTACCATCTGCTCCCATGAAAAACGAGCCGCGCGCGCGAATAAGTGAACGCAAACCCACTCAATCAATACGCGTTGTTCCCAAGCCTCCCGGCGCGCCACGTATCCGTATACAGTCGCGCGCGGCTCCCCCTTCACTAGAACAGCTCATGAATTATTGATTGAAAAAACTCACAACTCCCGTAATGGCCAACTTGCTAGAGAAGAAGCGGACACAATAAGCGAACAGGTAAACAGCCGTAAATCCACTAGTGAAGAACGAACGCCACCACCAATGGTAGTCCTGAAGTATGGTTCAAAAATCTTTGATTTTTTTCTGTAATAAAATCTAAACTACATTGATCAAAGCTGGAATAGTAACTCACCTCAGCACATAAATGGAAGTAGGCAAGAAGAATCGTAGCCTCAGAGCACGTGATAATGAGAATCAGGAATACAACGAAAAGGAATCCGAACATATAATACGTCTGATGAGCCCTAGAAATTACCAGCTATTTAACACAATGTATTTTCTCAACAAAAAAAGAAAGAGGGTTGGAGCAGGATGAGGATGAACGCGAGCGGCCGCGCTGCGGGTTCTAGGAGGATAACAAATCAGTTTTTTAGTCTAGTCAATTACTCAGGCAAACCATCGCCCGGAGCGGGACCGGAGAGCGAGCGACTCGAGCGACGCTGTCTCTCCGCTCCGAGCGAAAATTAGCCATCTACTCGGGCCACAGCAGCCGCTCTCCGGGCGACCGCAGCCCCGCTCGGAGCGGAATTCAGTCGCACTTGGCACTGCGGTCCCTGTCCGGGCGATTTTCGAAACTTCCCCCTAGTCATTCTTTATATCCGCCTCTTATCGAAAGAAGCGTGAATGTCGCGGTTCACGGCAGAGAAATCCCCGCCTCGGTCCGTAACAAGGGCGTAACCTTCGCCGACGTCTGCGGTGAGGAACCACCCTCCCTGCGGACAGCGGCGAAACCCGCCCCACTTCCCAGCCGTGGGATCCCCCATCCCTCAGCGGTCAAAAATATGCTGGCCTCCGAATAGGGACTCCAAGTCACCTTCCAAGGCCGGCATCAGAATGCCGAATGAGGACTCGAGTGAGATGAGGCACCTTTTATACCGGCTGTGCATGTGATAAACACATTAGAACGTGATCATTCGCTTCACCATGTTTTTCCATGTCTACCACTGCGCCACGCACTCTTCAACTCCGATGATGGGTCCCTCGGATGATGGGTAACGGACTTAAACTCGGGGAAATCGCACTAGCTGTATTCGGGAAGTTGAAAGAAGACAGAATTTCGCCAGGTGATCCGATATTCCTGCTTGAGTAGTCACAGAAAGCGAAAAGACAAGAAAAAAAACGGAAGCCGATTGTGCAAGGTGCACCGTGACGGCTCGGCCTGCAAGCACTTCATGACATCCTGCACACTCCTTCGGGGTCCTGCACGCTTTTTCACGGCGTCTGACGCACTCCCTCTTGAGTCCCGCATACGTTTCACGGCGTCTCACGTACTCCGATTTGGGTCCCGCACACTTTTTCACAGCGTCTGACGCACTCCCCCCTGAGTTCTGCATACGTTTCACGGCGTCTAACGTATTCCCATTTGGCTCCCGCACACTTTATCCGGCGTCCGGCGCACTGTCACTGGGGTCCAGCACACTTTATCCGGCGTCCGGCGCACCGCCAATCGGGTCCCGTATACTTTGTCCGGCGTCCGGCTCACCGCAAACTGGGTCCCGTATAGTTGGCCCGGCGTCCTGCGCACCGTCACGGGGGTCCCGCACACTTTATCCGCCGTCCGGCCGAGTGCCACTGAGGTCCCACAGTTTATCACTATCTCTGGAGTTGGCAACGCTGTCGCCCCGAGAGCGACAGGACAGCGACCGAGGGGCGAACTGGCACCGGACAGGGACCGCGGTGCTAGTTCGCCCTCGGCTGCTGTCCGGGCGATGACGTCATAATTGGGAGGAGCCGGTGTCGCTCCGAGCGATGGTTTGTCTGAAAACTTTTCTTCGATCCTTTGAATTTACTCGCGAGGAATTCATTCCGCAGAAATAATGAGAATTCTAAAGAAGTGTAAAAGCCGTCGGCGAGAATAGAAGAATTAAATGAGATCTGCTTCACTTGCGCAGCGCAACCGCCCGCGTTCACCTGCACCCGGGTATGCCCAGATTGCTATCCGAAGGAAATGCTGTAAATCATAAACGACGCACCAGATGCTGTTCAGAATGAAGAACAGCTGGATGAAAATGCATCCAAATGGAAGAATACCACCCATAAGCATTCCAGGAAGTGGCTTCGTGTACACGGTCTGCTCCGGAACTTGACGTGGGATCTGATTCGTGCGAACTGGAGCCTTAATAGCCTGAAAACAACGGCATAAAATTAATTAGTTAATGTTTTTTTAGCTGCTGAGATCATACGCTGACCCTTCACTAAGCTGGGTGCCTCGGTTTCTTCCAGAATGGAATGAGAGATGATTAAGGGGAATTTCAGCTACACTCGACCCAGAACGTGTTCAAACGTGGCTTTTATTTGGACTGCCTACCACGTCGTCAGAAATCCTCTTCCCTCTTCGCAATAGGATAGGCGCTTTGATGTGAAACACTGATGCGTGAACCCCTATCCGTGAGAAGTGGCTGGATTGCAGACACTAGGTTTTTGCGCGAGCAGTCGCGTCACGGCGCTTCTCGGTGGACAACCGACATGCCGCGTTTTCTCGAGCTAAACCGCAGGGTCCGCAGTCCGAACGATCCAAAAATTGCCTTTCCACGTTACCTTTCCGAGAATAAATGATTTTTTCCAAATCATAATTTTTCAGTGATAAAAGCCATCAGGAATCCAAAATCAATAACTTCTCTTGAAAAAATGCCTTTTTGAGCTTCCAAAAAATGACTTTTTTTCGATCACGGCCTCCCTGGAATCTCGAATGAGTTTCATTTCATCGGGTTCACATGACCGACGTTCTTCAAGTTCCATTTAAACGAACGTTCGAGTAATTAATTGACGAAATAAAGGAAACGCATATAGATACAGAAAATACCCTACATTTCTGAAGGTAGTTACCTCCAATTTTGAAAAACACGAAATTTCAGAATTGAAAAACATGCAACTTTCCTAATAGCAGTTGAGTTTCATTTAAACAGCACAGGGAAATACTGGATGAAGTTCACAGCAATTAAGAAAAAATACACAGGTTTCTTATGGTTGCTAAATTTAATTTTGCGAAATACACGAAATTTCTAGCAATAGTTGGATTCGATTACAAAATCACGAACTTTCCAATGGTAGTTCAATTCGACTTTAAAGGAAATACACGTAATTTTGAAAAAAAAAACATGAATTTTCTGGAAGGAAATATTTTCAATTTTGAAAAATGCACAAATTCTCTGGAAATAGCAGAATCGAATCTAAAACCAAAAACTCTCGGGCGTAGCTAAATTCAAACTTCAAAAATAAACAAATTCTCCAAAAGGAGACAAGTTAAATTTGATTTTTAAATTGCATTCTTCTTTTTCTTGCAGTTGTTGAATTCGATTAGGAAAAATACAGTTAGATCCGTGGTTTGTTTCCTCAAGAAAGAGCATTTAAATCTAAACCGCGGCTGCAGGTATGGTAAGCTGATCAGCTGCGCTCTTCTATTTACCTCAAACGATTAGCGCGCCAGCCGCGGGTGAGATTTAAATGTTTTTTCCTGAGGAAACAATCCACGGACCTAACCATGCACATATTTCCCAGACAGAAAAAGACAAAAATTTTGACAGCAGCTGGATACTACTCAAAATCGAGTGAACCAATACAAACTTTCCGTGACCAAATACTAGAGAAACCAAATTATATTTTTTTTCCAAATACACCGAATATTCGAAATCCAATGAATTAAATTTCGAAACGAATCCATTAACGCTAAAAAAAATACTAAATCGATTCAATTCCGCTTTTAGAAGGCAAATTATACGGATCCGAAGTAAATCGAAAACGTGAATAGATAAAAAAAAACTTGATCTCCGAATAATTGAATATTACACAACCCAAATGAAACTTCGAAGTCAAATTAGTCAAATTGCTAGTCAGAATAGCTCCCATACTTATTGCGGCGGGCGACGCATTGCTTTTTACCCATTTCGACCAAAAATCAATACGCCTATCATGCGTGCCGACGCGAGAGGAGTTTGGAGCAGGCTAAGCCAAATATCATTTAGTGGGTTTTGAGGTTTTTTTATTTACAGTGTCTTAAACTTCTTTATTGAGTAGAACTTCATTGTCTCGTGAAAAGTATATATTTCTTGGGGACCACGATCAGATCAGAACTCAGACTTACTGTCTTTATCGGAATTAAAATCCGGTCCGGACTTGCGGACAACTGCTGCTGCAACACGTCACACGATGATAATCGTCCCGCCCTGGAGGACTATGTGATCCCGGCACGATAAACCTTTGTTCCAGCACGACGATCAACCTGTTGCCTGACGCAACAGCAGCTGTCTGCAAGCCCGGACCGGAATCCCGCTCCGAAAATGACAGTTTGTTCACCCAAAAATTGATATTAATCGATTTCCATGATCTATTGATCAGCAGTTAGAGAACAAGTGCATCACACCAACCTTCTTCTTGAAGCCGAAGAATGCACCAATGAACGTCATCGGAGTAGAGATGAACAGCCAGAGCGACAGAAGTGCAAGCAGGGTTCCAAACGGCACGGCAGCCGACGATCCCTTGGCCCAGAGCAGAATATTGGTGAAGAAGAACACCGTAAAGAGAATTCTGAAAACAAAATAATGTGTACAATCTTTAGAGACCATTCGGAGAATTCGAGTAAACAAACCCAGGAATCAAGAAGCTCGTCAGGACAACATTAGTCTTCCAATGAACGCCTTGGAACGCTAAAAAAAAAAGATAAAACCGCATGGACGATACCTCGGGAGAGAATCTTTAAGGTTTCCGGACCCAGCACACAAAAAAGAGGAAGCCACGAACGAGTTGACCTTGCCGCGCAAACATCGTCCCTTCACGAGCTTAGACGAAGCCGCTCCACCGACAAAGTGACCAAAGAGGAAACTCGTCCGTGGCTCTTCGTTTTTCGTCCACGTGATTCGTAAGCCGACTTTTTAAAACTTACTTTTATACAATCGTGCAGCCACATAACCAGCAACAATTCCGAAAAGCACATAGAAAACTAATGCAAAGGTGATCAGGGCTCCGCGGTTTGCTGGCGAAAGAAACCCAAGGCAGGCAAATACTGAAACGACAGCGGAATAGTGAGAAAAATCAAAATTAAACCATTTAGGAAAAACTTCCGTGTTTTTGTGCGATTTATAAAAACTCCGATTCAAAAATACATTCGTCTTAATTGAAAAAAAAATCATCTCAAAAGGAGGGTCAAGTAGGCCAACACGTAGCCAAAAAAGGTCGTTTTTTCGCGAACAAATGTAATTTAGAAGTAGTCGCATTTTTTAGCTCGAGTAAGAAACCTCTGGGCTAGTTCTTAAGCAATAAAACCATCAATCCTCTTAATCTCGTTATGTGAGGTGATACCGCCCTCGAAAGAACATAAATTAATCACGGTTGGAAGACTTGGAAAAAAAATTAAAAAAGGCGAGAAGATTCAAAACACTTGGCCGTAGTTTTTCTGACGAAAAAATCAGAGGCAATCTGTGAGCTAATAATACAAATCCTCTATTTTGGTCGCCAAGAGAAGGGGATCGTTGCATCGCAGAGGTCCTACACCTCTTTTAGGATAGATCGAACGTTTGTATGCCTTTCTAGAATCAATTTATGTTTTAAATCGTGTATCAAAAAGATGGGACACCCCTGGGTTAAATCGGATTTCTCGCCCGATAGAATTGTGCTATCCCAAAAATAATGGTCGATAGACCTTCCTCGCACCTTCACTTCAACGAGTACTCGATTTCGTATACTTTCCACCAAACTGATCTGTCTTTGCAAGTCGACCTTGCTCCATTTCTCGGTTATTGTTTGTTGCACAGAAATCGAGATTTCGCCGGCCATTGTCTCAGACTTGGCGAAATAAAATATCCCACAGATTTTTCATTTTGTTGAGATCAGGACTGTAGACTAGCCACTCCGGACAAGACAGTTCTTGCCGAGCAAAGAAACCTACCTCAGACCTGCTCACGTAAACATTCTGGTCGTCCTGCTAGAAACTGCATTTCTTCGCCCGAAAACGCGTGGAAATGGTGGTAGGCGTCACTCTTACATCCTCTCGTACTCGCTGGAGATCGTCCGACAACTGACAACCGCGACCTGTAGACGTCCCTCAGGGGCAAATGCTCTGACGGATTATTGGAAATCTACCTTAGCAGTTTTGAAAGCTAAATTGGACAGCATATATCCTCGAATTCCTTTAGTAGCAATTCCGAACATCGAAGCTATAAAGAGAAAATTCCTTTTCTTCAAAAGCCATCGCCTATACGCTAATAGTCGAAATAGCTGTCCACTTTAGCCGTAGGAACTGCGGCCGCAAATCTCCCATAATCTGTTAGAGCGTTTAGGGCCTTTCAGAGTGGCGTCGCTGCGAAATTCGCGGCATCGCTCCTCAGAGCGAAGGAAAAAAGGCGTGGCCTATCGACTGCCGCCGCGTCATATCCCTTTCTCAGCGTCTCTTATTTCTTCCCCGCCCTTTAAGTTTGATCAGAGCGCATAAACATGCGCTCTGAACAAGAACTAGCCATTTCGAATAATATACCAGGAAACACTACCACCAGTAGAATCACCTTCAACTGAAAATATTTGCATAACAATGAAGGTGTCGACCACAAAATATTATTAAACGCCATGACGAGGTAAATCCTGGATGACCAATTAAATCCCATGACGAAATTAATCCTGGATGGCAAATAGTTAGTGAAATAGGCAAAAAGATGATTCCACAGAGAGTTAATGGACAGATAGTAACGAAGGAACACTAGCTAATACGAGATAGTAACGAAGGAACACTAGCTA
The DNA here is from genome assembly GCA_029168955.1 of Aplectana chamaeleonis. NCBI lineage: Eukaryota > Metazoa > Nematoda > Chromadorea > Rhabditida > Cosmocercidae > Aplectana > Aplectana chamaeleonis. Next base: position 889,421 of record JAPDOI010000127.1, read on the forward strand.
TTACGAAGAAACATCAGCGACAAATAGCGACAGCGACAAAAATGGTCGAGACCATTCGCCTCGCAAAACGTCGCAAAACTTCGCAGAACGTCGCTCCCAGCTCGCGCCGTCGCTCCCACTCTGAAAGCGCGACGTTCGCTCCCGTCGCGCGGCACGGTTTGCGCTGCGTAGCACCCCCCCCCATCTCTCACCTCGTCGCCGCGACAGCGAAATTTTCTGCGACGCCACTCTGAAAGGCCCTTTTGTTCGTCAAGGGCGTCGACAACTTGCGTTCGTCAACAGTCGGATGATCTCCAGCGAGTACGTGAGAACGCAAGAATGACGTCTACCTCAATTTCCCCATGTTTTCGGGCGAGAAAGTTGCAGTTTCTAGAAGGACAACCAGAAAATTCACAAGAGCAGGTCTGAGGTCGGCTTCTTTTCTCGGCAATAGCTAACTTGCCCACAGTGGCTGGTCTACAGTCCTGACCTCAACCCAATGGAAAATCTTTGGGGGTGCTTTGGTTCGTCGGGTCTGAGCCAATGGCAGGCTATATCTTTCAATTTCAACAAGCAATAACCGAGAAATGGAGCAAGATCAACTTGCAAAGACAGACCAGCTCGGTCGAAAGTATACCAAATCAAGTATTTGTTGCAGTAAAGGTGCGAGGAAAGCCTATCGGCCATTAGATTTGTGATCACACAGTTTTATCAAACGAGAAATCCTACTTGAACCAGGGGTGTCCTATCTTTTTGATAAGCGATTTATAACATTAATTTATTCTAGAAAAAAGTAAAAGCATTCGATCTAACCCTAAAGAGGTATACGGCGGTTATTCAATGTCCTGATCACAGTAGTGTTGACGAAAAAGACACAACTTGCTCAACAAAAATCCATGAGTGTCCTATCTTTATCATACACAGTGTAGTACAAATCCTCTATTTTGGTCGCCAAGGGGAGGGGATCGTAGCTTCGCAGGGTCCTACATAACATCCCACTTGACCCTGCTCTCCCACCCACGTTAGGACGATCCTAACGTAGGCTTCATGGTGTGAGGAGCCTATTCGTCTAGAGCAGAAAAAAAGCAAGCTGTAAGCTTGCGACTCTACAAAATCTAACAAGGGAAGGAAAAAGTGTTCATACAAGAGATAAGATTCTAGAACAACTTTGACTCAAAATTCGATATTGTCCACCTTAACGGCGAAACCCTGCCCCTAAAAAAAAAATAAAAGCGTTTCATAACGGGTTACGATGGCGATAACTGCGTAAAATCGATCCCTTGGTTGTCCGAAATTGAAACGAGCAAACCCGTCTGAAGACGGCATGAATCCTATTGATACTTTGCGTTTTTCATTAAAGGCTGGGGCAAACTCGGTGCACCTATGCTATAGCATATAGCACCGAGTTCGCGCTAGCCCTCAATAAGGAAAGCAAAAAATCACTAGGATCTAAGCTGACGGCACGTCTATGGGAATCAAAAGGCAAAACAGCTCGCTCCAACGGGGTCAAGGGGGTTATTTGGTACGGCGAATACGAATACGAGATAGATTTTCAGTTTGTTGAAAAATTATGTTGGGGTAGGGGTATGCAAATGCCATGATCTCGTGCGTGTCGCTTAATTGGAAGCCGCACGCAGCCAATGGGTGCAAAATCATTCGATCGATACCGACCAAGTCTTCGTTCTTTCGAGCCACTTTTATCGCCAAGCAGCATCGCGGCTTCTTATTCATCCGACACGGACCACACCTACTACAATGTAGGGAAACATTTCGCACCCATAGAGAGAATGTTCCTGTTCTACCCTAGAAAAGGTGATGCTAAGAACGCACATTTAACTGAGAAAAAACCACCTTGTCAAATCACCCTTCCTTTTCAGTGGTATGCCCACAAAATTTAAATTGAAAACTTTTCGAATTCAAGTACCCACCAAGCGTAATGGCTACCATTAGCAACGTCTGGCATCCTGCTCCAATGAATACAGACAAGACCATCGCATGCCTGGGTGGTCGGAACACATCTCCATGGACCAGCTTCCAACCGTATTCCTCTTGTGCATCCTCATGAAAGCCTTTCATTATCGGCAAAAACTCAAAAACCTGTCAAATTAACTCAGAAACTACCTCATTATCAAACTGGTTGTACCTTGCAATATCACGATGGAGCGTTCGCATCAGAATCATGCCCACCTAAAATTTATAAACCAATTTCGACACATTTCAACTTCTGCGAAACTAACAAAACTAACCATTCCAGACAGGAAAAGCACAATGACAAGCGAATTCATGATGGAGAACCACTGGATGTTTGAATGAGGTATCGAATCCAGAATATAATCCCATCGAGAAGACCATTTCACATCGGTTTTCTGTAAAATCAACATGTATTAAACAGCCATACAGTAGAACGAAATTCCCATGATTCCTTCGCGTAAGCCCGGGTTTATATTAGGTCTAGAAGTTAATTTCCGCGTTTTTGTTGTTATTGATATTTTGTAAAAAATAAAATTATTTTTATATAACGAATTTTATGTTATAATGCTCACTGTATTATCAGCTTTCTATTGATATATAACTTGCTTCACGTACCTTATAAAAAAAGTATTATTTTAGTTTCAGAATATGTCAACTTTTGTGCCGGAAAAACGCCATTTGCGGGAAGCTCTCCTTTTCCTTTTTCATCTCAAGAAGAAAGCCACTGACGCGCACCAAATGCTTGCCCAAGCTTACGGGGATGCTGCTCCATCCATAAGAACGACAAAGATCGACCAGGACAGCCAAAAAAGTTCGAAGACGAAGAACTTCAGGCTTTGTTGGATCAAGATTCGGCTCAAACGCAAGAACAGCTCGCGGCATCTCTCGGCGTCACCCAAAAGCAATTTCTATTCGATTGAAGGCAATGGGGAAGATTCAAAAGGAAGGAAAATGGATCCCCTATGAGCTCTCAGAACGCAACAAAGAGCAGAGAAAAACAACTTCACAAATCTTGTTGGACCGATTCCAAAGAAAGTCTTTTTACACCGCATCATAACTGGCGATGAAAAAGTGGGTGTACTACGACAATCCGAAGCGAAGAAAATCGTGGGTTAGTCCTGGTGAAACAACAACTTCGACCGCAAAACCAAACATCCACGGGAAGAAGGTCTTACTGTGCATATGGTGGGATCAACGCGGTATACTGTACTATGAACTTCTTCAACCTGGCGAAACAGTTACTGCGAATCGCTATCAACATCAACTAGCGCAATTGCGGCATGAAATCGAAGCAAAAGAGACCAGAATGGGCGAGTCGACACGAAAAAGTCATATTGCTTCATGATAACGCTCGACCTCATGTTGCTCGAACGGTAAAGGATACGCTAAAAGAGTTCAAATGGGAAGTCTTACCGCACCCGCCGTACTCTCCAGACATCGCCCCGTCGGATTATCACCTTTTTCCGGTCAATGGCGCATGGTCTAGCGGAGCAGCGCTTTCAAGATCGTCAAGATGTCAAAAATGGCTCGATGAATGGGTGGAGGCCAAACCAGAAAATTTTATTATGATGGAATCCATAAGTTACCCAAACTCTGGGAAATGGTTGTTATTAATGACGGAAATTATTTTGAATAAAAATTTTGTTTAAGTATGTCCAGTTTTCAATAGTGTAAAAAGCGTAAAAACGCGGAAATTAACTTCTAGACCTAATACTTCCATCGCGGAGTGGGGTGACGTCATGCTCCAAATTCGGATGGATGCGCGACGCGATATCAATCAATGCTCACCAGAGTCATGTAATCGCGCGGCGAAGGAAGTGTGAACGCAGCCTAGGAGACACACAACGAGAGTGAAGAGGGGACGGATTGAGCAGCGTGCGCGCGAAAACGCATGTGGGGAAACCATGAGAAATTCGTTTTAACTCAGGTTGCGCAACTGCAAAGCACGATAAAAAATGTGACTAACGTACCACCCATTCCACTTTGTATGTGTACACAATCTCAGTTTTCGTCTCGGCGGATTTGATGGCAAATGGAGGAGCTGTGTCGGAGCAGTCCAGCTTGTCAGCACTCGGATGTTTAATCGAGCGAGGCTTCACCAAGATGTGAATAATCCGGCCACCAACCTTAACAATAAACAATAAGCATTAATGTAAAACTATTCATTACAACCTAGCAAGAACGATATTTGGACCTCGTCCGATTTGCATCTAAGGATGTGAAACGGACACCCCAAAATTTACCGGAAGGTTGAAAACCAACAAATCGAAAACTGCCGCTTCATGTCCATTTATTTATCTTTTTCAACCCTCTTGCGTATTAACCCGCAGAAAGCCGGGTAACATGAAAACCACGTGTTCCCGGAACAATCTACCATCAACAGCGTGTTTTGTCAACTGCGGGGCGAAAGTTGGCTACGATAAGGACAGCATAGGGACTGTTCTCAATTTTTCCCAAGACTACGGTAAGTTATGGTACAAGTAAAGTTGTGAGTCGACGCTTCAAAATTGGCTAAATCTTCGCTCATGTAGTTCGCTCATTTTATGACCACGAATACAAGAATTTTTTGGGCACTATTCCACTTTTCGGACCCACCTGGTCAGAAAAATTTCTCAAAATATGGTCCTGTAAAGGTTATTTGACGAACTGAACCCAGAAATGCGCTCTTCTCAGTTTTCGGAAGGCTACTGTAGGCATACGGTAGTTTGGTTGAAGTGTTTGTTCCAGGAGCATTTATCCGCAATGAGGGGTTGAACAAAATTCCACGACCCCACCATTAATTGTGATCGAGCTAGAAAATATTACAACCGTGAATAGCATCCCAAAGCACCTATTTGGGCAACGTTTCAGCCAAAGGTGAAACAACGGCCTGGCAGACTACTGTATGAATACCGTATCCTAACGCCATCATCCAAAAACTGATAACAAAGACCTGAAGGACCTACCAAGAATCCATTTGCGCAAAAAAGAAATCCACCACAAAAATCAGAACAAAGTCGGGGAGCGAAATTTTAATAGCATCACGTTATATTTTTGTTCCGTTACCACATAAAAACACCCCTGGTGCTCAATATAATCCGAAAAAGTTCCTGTTATTTAGATGACATAATATTGTTCAGATATCAATCCCCGTCACCCATTGTTCACCTCCTCGCCAACAATGGCTGAGGACATTGCGCACTACGACACGTCACGAGTACATCCTATCTATCTAGAACGGCACGTGCTCACCTGTTCTCCATCCAAAAAGTTCTGATCCTGGGTCATATCGCGGTATTCAATCGTGATATCGACATGATTGAAAATATAGTAGCTATCTGCTTGAGTGAAACGAGGCTGAAATGGGCAAAATCGCGTTTAACATTTTTTTGTAGTTTTAAGCAATCGCATTATGCCTAAACCATCCGTTGGAAGACCCTCACCATGGAACGTACACCTACGTTATCCCATGTTCTCTAACGTCACCTTCAACCCAGTTCAACTTACCAATGTCTAACTAAATCACACGACCCCTCTTACAATATCCTACGGCTAAAGCGACTCTTTCCCGTCGATAAATACAACCAGATCTCCAACGTCATGCAAACCTCAACTCTACATACCCTAAGCTTTGACATACGCACCTATTAAAGGTATTTCACGACCCCTCGTATCTAATGAAACTATGACACAACCCTCTTGTGACATTTTAACGATTCCATTACGATATATCATAAACCCTAAGTCAATAAGGAGAAAACTTTAACCAGTTTGTATTATTTTCCAGTACACCGAGACAATGTAAGGGTGCAGGAGTCTCTTACGACACACCTCTGCAGTTCGTGCGACACTCTCGCTGCGTAGAGGAATGTCACGACTTGAGGTTGAACAGACTTTTTGTTTACCTCATTTATGACCACTTCACTCCACAAAATACGACTGACAACTCATCGTAGAGCAACAGTTTCTTACAAACTTTCTAGATCATGCGTGAAAACGCTGCGACCCACGTGTGGTGCAGAGGTCTTCTTCAACACCCCTACTACATGACCCAAGTTTCTTACGAACCCTTATTTGCATGGTAAGATGTCGCTATCGATTCGCGTCACGTATGGATACGTTAATACTCCCTTGTGTGCTAGAATCTCTGATGATCCTCCTCATCCTACCCAGAGTACAATCCGTGTCCACATAGTATACCGATATACGACCACTCAATGTAAACTAGAATGCCACAAACCTCTTATTCTGTAGAAGAACATTTCAAAAGGTACTCGCCGTAGGCCAAAACCTGTTTTACGACCCCTCCCACCACACTTAAAAGCTCTCCATAGAAGAGCTGAGTGCAGAACCCCCTCCGACCACCATGCCATGGCAGCCACCCTTACGACCCCCTCAATGAATCGTGGAATCTCACGACTCCCACAGTAAGGTTGAGCAGACCGTTATGCCAGATTTCAGCGCAGCTAAGTTCCAAGATAGAAAAATTTCTCAGGCTTTTTTAAAGTAAATGAGTCAAGGAAAATTCGAATTCAAGGCGAAATTCGGTCAAATCGTCTGAGCCCCCCCCCCAATTTTCCAATGTATGGCCCCAGTTGCCCTGAGTCGCAAACCTGCTCCTACAGCACCATATAAGTCAGAGCATTGCTAACGACCCCCCCCCCTTTGCTACAACAGAACATGTAACATACCAATTGTGTACATGAGCTTTATACGACTCGCTCTGTCATATCACAGCATATTGCGACCCCTCCTTGGCCACGCTAAGCTGCCTAAAACTTCTGCTCCAAATGCATAACACGACCCCCTACTGCATTACAAAATTTCGTAACCCAACTCGTACTATCTTCTCTTCTTCTTTGCAGCCACTGAGAGGGGTTTCGTCACAAGTTGAGAAACTGGGCGACCAGCACTGGATTCGTCCACAAGTCTATTGTAGTGAGCGTTGTTGGCTTCTTCGGACAGTCAAATAGGTGTTTAGTGTCGTGGCCTTGGTTTCCACAGTCCGGGCACACGTCAGGCTGACTATTGTCGATCCTGTGCAGGTAAGACATAAGCAATGGAGAATGTCCGCAGCGCAACGAAGCGAGGATACACCTGGCGCGCCTACCGAGCTCGGACTCGGTATCACATACCCTGGGCGGCACATCACCGAGAATAGGGTTGACGGCCGCTTTGGCGAGATGATCCTTGACAAACCGGGTGTGCTCCGCGCGTAAGAGACGAAGCCGTTCTTGATTCGAGTCGGTCCATCTCTGTACATTCACTTTGTTCGGAGCATCGGCAAACGGCACTCTGATCGATCTCTCTCTCACGGGATTTAATAGTCTTCTCGACGGATGATTAGGTTGCTTAAGGACATTAATAAACATCTGCTGAGCCTGGAGCTGACAATGCTCTTTCACTGGCAAGATACGGGCCTCGGCGTGAAGGTGCTCAATCGGTGAGCTTTTGCACATCCAGTGGCTATTCGTAGTGCAGCATTCTGAATTCGCTGCATCTTAGTCCAGGAACTGTCCGACACGATGTGCTGCCAGACAGGTGCAGCATACTCCAATGCAGGCTGCAGAATAGCTCGATATGTCGTCAAGATTGTCTCTCTGCTGCCACCCCAGGACGTTCCTCCTAGAGCTCTCAACACATTAAGCTTTGCCTTGATAATTGCCTGCTTCTGTTCAGCATTTTTGTGAAACTTCAGCGATGGGTCCAAAACGAGGCCCAGCAGTTTAGGAAATTGCGCTGTAGGCAAGAGGTCACCATCCCACCTGACAACAGGTTGGGCGCTGTGTTCCTTTGGGTCAGATGTGAATACCGAAACAGAAGACTTCGCCGCGGAAACTGTGAGCATCATACTATCGAGAAAGTTTTTAAGCTCGACGAGATAGTCGCTGATCTTGTTTGCGGCTACCTGTATGTCACGATTACGGCACATGATGGTGATATCGTCGGCATACGCAACAATTTTTATGTCTTCAGGAGGCTCGGGTAGGTCTTCAATATACAGGCTGAAGAGGGCAGGTGACAAAACTCCACCCTGCGGCACACCGGCTGCTACAGGTATACTATCGGAGACGTGATTCTGGAATAGCACTTTGGCCCGACGACCTTTCGTAAACGCTGCTATCCAACGCTTCTGCCACGGTTGCAGCGAGGACTTCAATAGTTTCTCGGACAAAAGTCCTAGGTTAACAGAATCAAATGCTTTGGTTAGATCGAGGGCAACGGCCACTGTTCTAAGAGGCTTTCTGAAATTGAACCCATCGACCGCATAGCTGACAATCTCCAGAAGGGCAGTGGTGGTGGAGTGAAGCTTTCTAAACCCATGTTGATGTTGCTGTGCCTCATTCTGCTCTGCCAGGTCCCTTACGATTAGCTTTTCGGCTACTTTCGCGATCGGTGATAACAGGCTAATAGGGCGATAGCCCTTCACCGTGCTTTGCGATTTGCCTGGCTTAGGCAGGGGTATCACATTGGCGGTCTTCCATGCTTGTGGTAGAGTGCAGGTTCGGAAAGAAGTGTTTATGATATCTGCGATCATCGGTAGAAGTTCCGTGGGAAGCTTCTTCAAGATGGCTGCTGAGATACCATCAGGTCCGAGAGCCTTCGAGTTCCGCATTTCCTTGATAGCCTTCTCCACCTGAGCAGGAGTAAAGGCCTCAGTGGCGTTCATCAGCGGCAGACGGCTTAGTTCCCTTACCGTGACTCTGTTTTGTAAGCCACGCTTGGTACGTGTGATGAAGAAATTTTTGCCAAGAGCATATGCGGCAGCCTTTCCTGATTTGAAGACGCTGTTATCGAATTCTATGGTAGAGTTCGAGGAGGGGGCGCACTTGCCAGATATCTTCCTCAATACTTTCCACGCAGTTGTTCCGTCGGTTTTAAAGTTCAACCTTTCAGTGAACTTCTCCCAACTGTCTTTCTTGTGCTTGTCCAGATCCTTTCTTATCTCTTCATCCAGCTTGGCCACCTCAGGGTCCAAATGATTCTCAGCTCTCTTTTCATCTCTTGTCCTGATCTTCTGTAGAATCTCCTGGTGACATTAGGGTAGAAACTTTTCACACGTCCTTCAGGTATGGCCGCTTTTGTAGCCTTCCGGATGGCGTCAGATATGTGATGCTCTTTCTGGTGCACATCGCCATTCCATGGATACTCAGCTGCCTGGCGGAGCGCAACCTCTCTGAACAGGACCCAGTCAGCAAGGCCTAAATTGAGATAAGAACGTTGACGAATACCAGTATAAGGGGCAAGAGAGTTTGAGAGATCAATATGGAGAAAGACAGGAATGTGGTCGCTGGAAAGAGTTGTGGAAGTGGACCATGTGCAAGAATTAGAAAGATTGGATGAAACGACGGAGCTGTCCGGCCTAGAAGGACGGCCGTAGGAAGGGGAGACGAGTAGGCTGATCATCGTTGAGGATAACCAGATCACACTCCTCAGCCCATTCCTCGACGTCTTCCCCTCTGGCGTCGGACTCAAGCGCAGAACAGAACGTGTGAGCATTGAAGTCACCTGCAAAGACAGCTGATGGGGAGAGAGAGCAGTCATGCAACTGCTTAAGAAGAGGTATGGGGTTGTAGGTTGGGGGACAAGAAGTGGTAGGAGGGATGTAAATATTAAATAGAGATAGTGGAGTTTTAAGAGGGAGGTGAACGGGAACGCACTCGAGAGTACCGTCCTTAGGAACATTTGGAATTAGATGAGAAGGTAAGTTAGAAAGCACAAACGTAGAAACTCCGCCTCCAAGAGCTGTCCTTGGGATGTGATAGGCAGTGTAGCCTGGAATGTTTGGTTGGGGATAAGTGGTAGAGGGAGAGAGTTTGCTTTCTTGAACCATAATAACATCCGGATGATGAGTACGTGCGAAGAGTGAGAGTTCAGACAATTTGGTGCGAAGGCCGTTAAGATTTATATGTACAATAGAGAGGGGGCGGTTGATGAATGAGAAATCAGAGTTGCTGGGGGCGGAGCACAGAACACAACGGAAGGATGAGTTGTGATGCCTCACAGAACTAAGACCTGAACAGGAGAAGTGCACCCACCTTTGGCATCCAAAGCATTGGACGCTTGTTCCATTCCAGTTGACTTTCTTGCTGCAGGTGGCACATTGATACTTCTGCACAGGTCCAGGATTCCTCTCGACGCCAGCCCTTTGTAGTAGAATCTTCAGGAGAGCTGGGGCCAGCCAGCGACTCTCCCATGACGAAAACCCTCTCGGTGGAGGGAGTGATGTCGGTTTGCACGAAGGTGATGTTGTTTCCTCCACACTGCCACGGCACGAACGTACGACATCTCGGCAGCAACTCGTACTATGCAAGAATAGCCTGAAACGCTCTCCTGCTACATCAACTCGGCATCTATGCCAGAGCACCTCGCAACCTCATGGTATACAAGAGCTATTCACGATCCCTCCTGGCATATCACAATATGCTAAGACGCACTCATCCCTAGCTTACGGCCCGTCCATACCACTCCAACCTCCCACGACCCCTCCAAGGCACCCGAGACCTTGCTGCGACCCCTCCCGAATGGCTACCATCGCAATGCAACTAAAGCAAGAACTCCTCTAAATAAGGTCTCCCACCTCAGAGATGTACTCCTTAACCTTCAATCCTTAACCCCTTATCCAGTTCACTCACATCAATGACGCAAGCATCCCGAGGTCGTCCATTAGCGTCCACGTAGCAACCCATCGGGAATCCAGTCGTACAGACCTTCACGTCCTGCTCATTATTGAAACAAAACGTGACCGGCATGTTGTCAATAATCCTGCAATAAGACCGAATTACTCATATAAAGATGCTAGAAAATTCTGAAAAATCATATAATTGACTCACCAATGATGTTGGTAATTAAGACGCATTCCCCGCTGCAACAAGCGAAGTCGTTCGATGCTTTCAAACGAGTTGGTGTAGGACTTCGAGCATAGTTTCGAACAGCTTTGACTTTGGAGAAATGAGATCTGAAATGTAGTAACAATAGAATTAAGGTTCAGCACATAATGCGGCAACCGCAACGATGGGGTTATGGAGAGCGAGGGGGGTCGCATCCACCATTTGCGCGTAAAACCACGAGACTATGCTATTTTGAGAGCATATACGGTTGCATATAGATCTTGAAGAGATCGGAGGAGCTCGTCTACAAATAAGTAACAACTACCTACTCAAAAATAATCGAGAACTCTTTTTTACCAATACCTGCAGCTATTCCCCGAATTATCGAGCTCTAGGAAGTCAGCGGACATAACGATCATTCTGAAGTTTCGCGATCGACAGCTGCATTTCGCTACAACCCCGTAACTGTCAAAATCTGCGGGCCTGCCCCCGCTCTACAGTACCCCTGCTCTTGGCGGGACCGACATGGATTGGTGAAGCGCATGCGACCATATCTTCATGTCATACTCACGCGACCAGGGATTCATAATCCATGTTCCAAAGCCAAGAAAAGTCGGTGCAGCGCGAAAAAATGGGCGTGGCGATTCTGGATACCATAAGTGTCCCCCCCGCTGCGCTGACCCTTGCTGTCGTTTATCTTAACTGCAAACTTCAAGAAAAAACTTCGAAAAAATTACTGCAACCTTTAGAGCCCTCCATTCAAAATTATTCATCACGACCAAAATTAACGATCATGGATTTCAGAAGAGATATAGTGGGAGTCCACCAAGAGTGTCTCCTTCACTTATCAATAAGAAGCGGTCGGCTGATGATCAATGTGCATGAATCTCATACCAGCACGCCCGATACCGATTGAGCGAGAGCGGTTGTGCTGCAATGAGTTTCATGTTCATTGATCTCCAATCGACCGCTTCTCATTGATAAGTAAATGAGACACCCTTGGTGGCCTCCACTATACTTCCTTTTAAGCCTGTTGAAGAACACAATCGCAAAGAAAAAACTTTCTTTCAAGCGTCTTCACAGAAAATATTCCAAAAATCCTCAATTCAGAGACTTCGGAACAAGTTTTTCCTTCATTAATTCACATGAAAAAAGTTCAGCCCTTAATGTCGCCACGAAACAGTTCTCATCCATGCTAACGAACTTGATGTCAAACTGGGACAGTGTTTCTCTAGAAAGCAAGGGTTGTAACGCGACGCGCGCGGTAGACATCCTTTCTGTTTACTTCATCGGTAAAGCGCGTTTACCGTTAGCTCCCGGCAATCCACGGCATTTTTCGATTCTGATAGTTCCTCTCATGATTATTCGGAGCTGTGGAATCTTTCACACAAAGGTCTAAGCCACCCGAAACTTTCATCATCTGCCCGAAAAATTGAGCACCACAATTACTCCGACGAGTTACACCGCGCGGTCGGGTGGCTCAAACTTGTACTTTTATGTGGAAGCTTACACAGTACCAAAAAAATCCCAGAAACCATCAAAATCGAAAAATGCCGTGGATTGCCGGGAGCTTATAGTAAACGCGCTCTACTGACGATGTAAACAGAAGGAATTTCCCTCGCGCGCGTCGCGTCGGAACCCTCGCAAAGTAGAGCCCTTGTCCCTCATAAACTTAATCGGGCAAAAACTTCAACTCGAGAATTTTGATGGGACCTTACTCAAAAAAAATCAGTTCTTTTTTTTACTATCCGAAAGGGATAGCTCCAGGACTTTCAAAGAATAATTTTTTTTCAAGTAAAACGAAAAGTGTTACCTTGTAGGGACTGGGTCGAATCCTCTCGCCGAATAGCACCTGTCCGAGATTCTCCACAGGAGATTCTTTCTCTGAGCCCACACAGAAATCAAAGCTGAAAATGGTGATTAAATTCAAATTAAAGTCTGATAATTGGAGGGGGAAATGAATTCGAAACTGTACAAACCTATGATATTCATAGGGAATCACAGACTGATCACTATCCAAGTGATTCACGTACAGCATAACATCGCTCTGAAATCACAATGGAATGAAGTTTATATAGAAAAGGCTAACATAATTGTGGTTGAACTAACCGGACAAGTCGGCTTACGCTTCGGAGCCTCACAGAAATTTACAGGAGCCAGCCCGGGTAGATAGAAAGCCGAGCAAATCGTGGCTAATACCAAGCAAAGAACCACGACCCAACGCATTCTGAAGCGAAAACTCACTAATTAGGGCTCAAAACGGAACAAAGAGAACGAAATCGACATTTAAATCTGTATTTGAAAACGTTTACTACGAAATCAATCTGCGAAATAACATCGTAAAAGATCAACAGACAAGTAGAGATACAATGTAACAAAATTATAAGATTAGGAACACGTAGAGATACCGATAGTATCAATCGAAAAAAAAACATTACGAATAGCACCAGATCACCCGTGCTCCGTCACCGACTCAGAAAAATGAAAACAAGTTACTTGTAACATAAAAGGCCGAAAACAAGTTACCTGTAACATATCTGAGCCGATGTAAGTTACTTGCCACTTATCTCAGGTCATTTAAGTTACATGTAACATATCGGCAGGATACTGCGTGCTTTGCGCCTCTGATATGTTAAATGTAACTTAAATGACATGAGATAAGTCGCAAGTAACTTACACCAGCTTAGATGTTACAAGTAACTTGTTTTCGGTTTCTAAGAGAATCCTGCGTGCAGTGCGCCTCCGATATGTTACATGTAACTTAAATGACAAAATATAAGTCGCAAGTAACTTAAATTGGCAAAGAAGATATTTCCATGGTTGATGTACGACGCACTCGCGGGTTCAGGCTTACGACTGGCGTTGCTGTTGGTTTAAATACCCAAGTTTAAGGTACTTGACGCCACAGCATAGCGTTTTTTGCGTAGTGTGTGGTCTGGGACACGCCCTCTGCGTCGCGTGTCGTCTGCGTCACGTGATGGCCACCCATAGTGAAAATTCAAATGTAAGTTACATGTAACATAAGTGTAACTTACGTATAATTTAAATTTAGTTATATGTGATATAAGTTACCTGAGACATTCAAGTAGGTTACGTTTATATTACAACTCTGCCACAGCCCTGTCGAAGTCGTAGACCAGAGCGACGTCGCAGTCGCCGAGGGCCAGTTGTGCTATGCCACACATCGCGCCAACTTACGTCTGATACGCGCTCATGTCCGCGCAATCGCATACAAATCAATAACCCGGAATCAACAGCAAATCAATTCAGTTTCACAGAAGAGAAAAGAAGGATGGAAATACAAAAAAAGAAGAAAAACAAAGGAAACCCGCGCTAAACCAATTAGGCCGGGATCATACTTCCCGCGACAGCGACAGTGCACATTAGGCATATCGATTTTCGGTCGATATCGATGGGAAACATTGCGTAGCGTCGCTGGAAGTGTGATTCCGGCCGTACTCCGTCGCTGTCGCGAGCACCATTCGCAGAGCGCCACACTGCGACCGATGCCCGCGACAGCGACCGATTGCGACACAGTTTCAACATTTGAATGTATAACACCCATCTGCAACCCTGCGACGCGACCGGCACATGCAAAATGTTCCCGCGACAGCTCTTCTCATGATGAGAGTGCGGGTCCCCACACGATTTGCAACAGATCAGCGAACATGTCGCGGTCGCAGACTGGAGGCATAACAATGGTCTGACACTCTTTCTAGCCGGAATAGAGCTCATATGCATGATCAAGACCCAGATGTACCTACCACCACCGTTCCCGGAGAACTGGTCCGCGCCCGAATTTTTCACTCACGAAACACTTCGCACCAACCCGGGGTTTGCCTATCCTTACAAAATCGAGTTCAAAACCCAGGGCCCACAGGGCCCAAGAGCTGAATTTCCCACAGACAGAAGGCTTTCTGTTCGAGTGTAATCTCAGAATGAGAGCTTTCGAAATCGCGGTGCAGACAAGTTCTCACGTAATCTTTCGCTAACCCGTTTTGATATTATGATCTAGTCCTCACTGGTTCAAAAGTTTATTACAATTGAGCAGCCCTGATTCGTAAGAAGAAGTAAACTTGGGATATTTGAAGATTTTCGAGGCGCAAAACTTCCGGGTCAACATAATATAGTCACATGACCTCTATTCCGAAGGGAAAACTACTTGGGTCCGTCGCATGCGTGTGCGCGCGCATGTTTCCTCTCCTTCTCTCTCCTCCACTCTCTAGCTGTCTCTACCCTTGCTTTGACCACGCACACGAAGACGTAAACTGAATTTCGTTCCAAAGTGTAGGGTATACTGACACCTAAAACGATTCAGCAAAAGTCTGAAATTATGTTACAGCGAGTAACGCCCAAGAGGCAAGCACAAACCAGACTTTGCTCGCTGACAGAGCATCGCTATCTGCTTCGATAGCATCACGTGCTGATCATAACTCCACCTCTCATATTGCTCAAAATGCACAACAAACGGATTTACAACTCCTCGAAAATCGCCTAGATCTGACAATGGGACCAGACAGATCCTATTAGTCAGCCTGGCCATTCCTGATAAAATGCACTTCTCTAGAACGGTTTTCGACGTAGAATCTGATTGTAATCTTCGCAGCTGCCTGATATGTGCTTACTGTTTCTTTCAGACAAATAGCACTTGCTGGTTTAGGGTCGCTAAGGCACGTTTTCAACCAGTGAGTGGATTTCCTAGGTTGATGAAGGTGAAAATGTTAACGTTGTTCATAAGGAATTTTCAAGGGTTTGGTAATCAAATTTCATTTCTAAAGCTACCCGTATTACTATCCGACCCAGGATTGTATCGTGGAGTTTTCAAAGAAAAGTTTTCATGGAAGGATAGGCCTTTTGTCCCCTTTTTGTGGCGTGCACCCCACCGTGGAACGTAGCGGTGGGATCATCCTTTTTGTGGGAACCTTTAATACGGGTCGACCGCGAGCAGAATGCTCGTCGACCGCATGTGTCAATGGGCGTCACAAACACGTAGCCCGCGGTCGACATCTGATCAGGTCGACCGCCAGCGAATGGCCTTGTGGTTGTGACGCGCGAAGACACTTGAGGACGACCGGCATGTGGCTCGGGGTCGACCCCCACGAGTGCCTGAGCCACTAATAAACGTTCACAAATTCACTGGACTGTTCAACTGCTGTTCGCTGGTTAACTGGCGATCAGACTCGAAACTCCGAGCTGAACAGAAGAAGCGTGCTGGTGCCACCCCCAAATAAGACACAGGAAGGAAGAATGTCGACGGCCCAGAAGAGCGCTGCTCCAGCCCAGGTAGCCACGATGGCGGACCACGGATCCTTCTTACAAGGTAAGCGTTAAGAGTTGTAAACGCATCTGCGAAAACGACTGGTATCGTTAGTATCTCTTATGGCTCAATAGTAAAAATGCGCAGCATCCCGCCCCGAGCTGCAGGTTCGAAAAAGTTATTAGCATTTTTTCACATTCGCAAAAATCCAAGGGTACTTTGCTTCTCTGGGCCGAATTCCGGTCCATAATTGCGCCTCGACACGCACTGCGACCGCACGCGCTTCAGCCGTTCGAGTTTTCAGCGCCAAAGCCGACTCGATGTGGCTTTTTTATAACTTTCTCTGGCTTTTTTAGCTTCCAGCTTCCAAAACCCACCTAGAGTCAACAGATCGGCGGCTGCGGCCGCAAAGCGTATCGAGACGAAATTGCGGACCGGAATGTGGCCCAGAGAAGCACAGTACATCAGACATCTTTTTGAGATATTTGTGGGTAATCTAGGGTGTTGAACACGAATCTGGAGTCCGTTTGTCGAAATTCTGAGCTTTACTGTAAGTTACGGTAGCTACCATGCCATTTAGGGGGCAAAGCCTACCAAAGTATTTCGAAAATCGACAAACATACGTCAAATTCGTATTCTCCACCCCGAATAACCCCGGTATACAAAATTTTGAGTACAATCTGAGACTTTGACCAAGCTACCGTATACCCACCGTAATCTGCCAAAAATCGATAAACTGACTCCAGATTTGTGTTAAGCACTCCAAACAACCCATGACGAAAAAACTTGAGCCATTTCTACCGGGGGTGAGGCCACTGCTCACCCGTGCGTTCTGCGTGGCGGTCGGTGAGCGTCGCGCGCGGCGACGCGACATCCCGGTATTCAAGTGACGAAGATCCATACTAGTCCAAAACGCTATCAGTCTGTAAAAAAATTGAACAAGATGCCTTCAGTCAAACTTAGCTCAGGGAGATAGTTTTGGGCACTAAACACAATCCTGATGTCCGTCTGCGGATTTTCCAGAGACTAAGGGGTCGTTTATACTTCCGCCGCGGGGCAGTGCAATCCTATCGTATCGATCGTGCCACGCCGCGTGACCAATATCGTAAGATTGCACTGCGCCGCTCGGCGGCGGAAGTATAAACGACCCCTAATGGAGGTTTTGGATGGTTCAAAAAACTTCAAAATCCGAACACTAATTCGAAACCGTAATATCAGACAAATACTATCACAGAAGTTTTACTATTGAGCGACAAGAGATACTAACGATATTGGTCGTTTTCGGAGATGCGTTTTTAAATAACATCTCGACCCTGATAAAGGTTAAAAACGAATTCAAGAAAAAGTATGGTTAGATCCGCGGCCTGTGTCCTCAAGAAAAAACGTGTAAATTCAAATCGCAGCTGGCGTGGCGGTTTGAACCTCGATCTCCGAGAATTAAACCGCCGCGCCAGCCGCCGTTTGAATTTAAACGTTTTTTTTTTTGAGGACACAGGCCACGGACCCAACTACACATACTTCTTTTAAAAAAAATCCCCAATTTCAACTACTACGCAGGTAATAAATTTCAGTTTTCTAAAAGTGGATATTTTCAATTCAGAAAAACACAAAATTTGAGGATGTAGTTAACCCCAAAACTGAAAGACAACTTTCTTAACAGCAGTTGCATCCCATTATAAGTACACGAAATTTCTGAGATATCCTAAATCAAAATAGAAAAATACACTGATCTCCCAAGAGGTGTTGAATTTATAACGGAAAAAAAGCACAAATATTCTTAAAGTAGTTTACATATTTAGAAAAAATACAAGGATTTCCCGATAATTGCTGAATTCAATCTTGAAAAATACGCGGATTTTCTAATAAAAGTTCGAAAGATATTGGGCAAGGTTGGAGGTGAAACCCCTCCCTGCGGAACGCTACTAAAATAGGCCTTAAATCAGAAAATGAGGACAAAAGGCCTATCCCCCTTGAAAACTCTTCTTTGAAAACTCCGCTCTACTATCCTGGGCCGAATCGCAATACGGGTAGCTTTGGGAACGAAATCTGACTGCGAAATCCTTGAGATTCTACATGGACAGCGTTAACAGCTTCACCCTCATCCACGTAGGAAGTCCACTCACAGGCTGAAAACGTGCGCTAGCGACCCTAAAACAGCAAATTCAACCCGTCTGAAAAAAATTAAGCATATATCACAAAGAAACAGGTCATACCTATGTAAACAGACCACACAAATACAACCACCCAGACGAAATAATACAACGTGGGCATCCCGGAATAATCGATGCCACGCCCAGTCTCGTTGCCACGCATTATCTTAGCGCGCGGTCCCAGCACGAAAACCGGCGCCGATATTTTCGGGGCCGCTCACGACATCGCGCGCGGCGTGCAGCCGCGGTGACCCAATTGACCTCCACTTTGCTGTCTATGTTGATGGATGATGGAGGTATGAATGATCAAAGAGCAAACCATGGGTTCAGGACGGAAGGATATGCGAAGTGAAGGTGTGTGTCATAGGAAGAAAAGAGAAACTAGGGGAAATTTACCCTGAACCCATAGGTTCACCTTTGGCAATTCATACTTTTTGGATGCATGTGGTTTTGATGAGCTATTTGAACTCGAGGGTTGCCCCGAAAACGAAATGTTTGTTATATATCGTCTCGTTTTTACCCATAGGAAAGGAAGGATTACGGTGCTGACTAGCCCGCTCCCGCCCTTCCGACAACCAATCATCAGCGTGGGTGGTCTCCGCTCATTGGACGAGGAAGGTGCTGAGGCGTGGTCACCTCTCGTCGTTGTGTACACTCGGTGACAAGTTCTAAAGGTCACTTGAGTGCCACCGTCAAGAAACACTAGTGTTTTAACACGTTCGCGCCAGATTTTCTGTATTGACGCGTTGGTACAACTTTTCACAGCAGTTATCTGCGGGTAAAACTGAACAAACGTGTAAAACCATGCAAGAAACAGTGAACGTGTTGAAACTCTCCACCGTAAGTGGTGGAGTTTCGAAGCGTTCATTATTTCTTGCTTTTCATGTTTTTTCGCTATATTATTGATTTTGCCTAACCCATATATGGTACTGAGTGCAAGAAACGTGGTCCCAACGGGCTGATAGGGCGACCCTAGTTCAAATGATATCACAATGCCTGTTTGTGATCTATACTTTGAGTGTTTCGCCCACCCTGAGGTCCAACCTTTTCGGAAAATCCTCAAATGTTTCACACCTACATCGATGTTCTCCTCGATTTCACAAACGAGTTGGAACCATGGGGTGAACGAGAAAAGATTAACCTGAAATAGTCACCTAGCAGTGCTGTGAATTAGTGCATTTTCAGTGTATCAGGAATTGGAAATATTCTTTTTCTTATTATTTAAAAAAACTATTATTTTTTATATGATTAATATTTTTTAAATAAAATTATTCTCAATACACCAATTGATGAAGTCCATTGGTTCGGAGCTGCGGCTGCGACACGTTAAGCCAGCGTTCGATCCAGCCGTCTTCACCGACACGGTGGATCTTTGTGCTCAGGCCACCATCATACAGTGCTTCTCTGGGTCAAATTCCGCTCCGCAATTGCGTCTCGGCACGCTTTGCGGCCGCACGCGCTTGAGTCAGTCGGGTTTTCAGCGTCGAAACCGTCTCGATATGGCTTTTCATACAGTTTTGTCCAATTTTGTTTAGTTTCCAGTTTCTAAAACTCACCTAGAGTCAACTGATCGGCGGTTGCGGCGCTGGAGACTCTTCGGACTCGAGGGCGCGCGGCCGCTAAGCGTGTCGAGACGCAATCGCGGACCGGATTTCAGCCCAGATAAGCACAGTAGTTGGAAAATAGGAAGGCCGAACATCCACAGGCAAAAAGTGCAGTGCTCGTTATGAAGGGAACAATTTTGATCGAATGGGCAGCCTAGCGAGTAGCCGCGACGTGACACGCAGCACAGGAAGTTAAGTGCCGTACCTGCGGAGCGCCCGTAAAAAGTAGAATTGATGCAGTGTTTGTACGGAAAAATTAGCTGTGTTGTAATGGTATTGAACTTTGATAATGAATCTGAGTCATATCTTACAAGAGCCACTCTTTTCCTTACAGGAACAACTTGTGGGATCGACTCCGATCTCTTTAGGGATATTTTAGGGATCGCGTCTCCAGGGGGGAATTATCTTCAGAAAGCAATGTAATGTGAAAAGTGGTACAAAATGATGTCA
Source organism: Aplectana chamaeleonis (assembly GCA_029168955.1). Classification (NCBI taxonomy): domain Eukaryota; kingdom Metazoa; phylum Nematoda; class Chromadorea; order Rhabditida; family Cosmocercidae; genus Aplectana; species Aplectana chamaeleonis. Next base: position 909,642 of record JAPDOI010000127.1, read on the forward strand.
GAAACTACAAAAAACTTTTTGAAGTGATGCGAAAATGAAAATACGTCCCAACGCTCAGTAGACCCCTCTATAAAACATGTGTGAACCCACTTGAACACGTTTGAACAAGTGCTCAGGTTGGCGAAGACGTGGACTGCTTCGCCCCATTTCTTAGTATTCCACTAACATTCCACCACCAGCTGCCCTTCCTCTAGAACGAAATTTTCTTCTTTTCCACTTCTGTTTTTTAGTACTGTGTCTCCACTTTTCTTATATATGTATTCCTCTCGAATAGATCCGAATAACCCCCTTTTTTGCGTCCGATTTTTTACTAGATTTGATTACCCCCATTTTTTGAAGTCCGATTTTTGAATACATTCGAATGCCCTTTTTTTGAGGTCCAAATTTCGGATAGATTTGAATAAATCCGATCAGAATATATTCGAATAATTTCCAATCGACAAACTGAAAAGAACCCAGTTGAGCAGTCAGTGTATTCTCTATTTCGAAGTGAGTCTTACTGCCATTGATCGTGAGCGTGTGCGCGCGTATGCTATGTCACCTTCGCCTCACACTTTCCCGCCATGCGGTCCCAAACTTCTTCTTCTTCTTCTTTGCAGCCACGTAGAGGGCTTGTTGATCGAATCCACAGCTCACGGTGCGTGGCTGCCCTCTCATCACTGCGGCGCGCCTTATAGCGGGGATCCACGCCGCTGTGAGCTGTGGATTCGATCAGCAAGCCACGTAGAGGGTTTTGTCATAGGCGGAGGAACTGGGCGATCAGTAATGGATTTGTCTATAGGTCCATTGATGTCAGCGTGGTAGGTCTCTCCGGACAGTTGACTAAAGGTGCTGTATCATGGCCGACGGTAGCGCAGTCTGGGCACACATCAGATTTGCTGCTGTCAATCTTGCTGACATAAGACATTAACATTGTAGAGTGACCACAGCGTAATGATGCGAGCGTGCATCTCGCCCTTCTTCCGAGTTGAGACTCTGAGGTGCAGATGGGGGGCGGTATATCTCCTAGTATAGGATTTATGGCCGCCTTCATAAGATGACACCGTACGAACTTGGTGTGCTCTTCGCGCAAAAGACGGAGTCGTTCTTGCTGTGAGTCGTGCCCTCATTGCAAATTGATTTTGTTTGGAGCATCGGCGAATGGCTTCCTTATACTTCTTTCTCTCACGGGGTTTAGCACTTTCCACGACGGGTGATTTGGTCGCTTTATAATGTTAATGCGGAGTTGCTGGGCCTGGAGCTGACAGTGCTCCTTCACTGGTAATAGACGGGTCTCAGCATGCAGGTGCTCGATTGGGAAACTCCTTCCACATCCGGTGGCGATACGGAGAGCAGCATTCTGTACTCTTTGCATCTTTGTCCAGGAGGATTCTGAGACGAGATGCTGCCATACCGGTGCGGCGTACTCCAGGGCGGGCTGAAGAATTGCCTTATACGTTGTGAGTATAGTCTCCTTCCTGCTACCCCACAAAGTGCCGCCTAAGGCCCTGAAAACGTTGAGCTTAGCCTTAACGACTGCCTGCTTCTGCTCGGTATTCTTATGAGACTTGAGTGATGGATCGAGCACAAGACCGAGCAGCTTTGGAAAGCGAGCAGCAGGCAAACGGTTTCCGTCCCACACGACATCCGGATGAGCGCTGTGCTCGTATGGGTCCGTCGTGAGAACGGACACTGACGACTTGGCTGCAGAGATCCTTAGCATCTTGCGGTCGAAAAAGCTCTTCAGTGTGATCAGGTAAACGTTGATCTTATTGGCGGCCACCTGTAAATCCCGATCTTGACACATGATTGTTATGTCATCAGCATACGCGACGACCTTGATGTCCTGTGGAGGTTCAGGCATATATGTATGTATGTTCGAGGCATATCTTCGAGGTACAGACTGAAGAGGGCTGGCGATAGAACCCCGCCCTGTGGGACTCCAGCTGCCATAGGAATACTGTTGGAGACATGGTTCTGAAACATGACTCTTGCTCGCCGACCTTTAATAAAGGCCGATATCCAGCGCTTCTGCCAAGATGCTATTGACGACTCCAGTATGTTGCCTGACAGGACTCCAAGGTTAACCGTATCAAATGCCTTGGTGAGATCCAACGCAACAGCTACAGTTCTCGAAGTCTTGTTAGAGTTGAACCCGTCTATAGCATAGCTGGTAATTTCTAGCAACGCCGTAGTGATGGAATGTAGCCTTCTGAACCCATGTTGAAACAACTACTTCTCGTTGTGCTCCGCTAGATCCTTGACAATAGCTTTTCGGCCACCTTGGCAAAAGGTGACATCAAGCTAATGGGACGATATCCCTTAACTGATGACTGAGGTTTGCCAGGCTTGGGCAACGGAATGACGTTGGCTGTCTTCCAGTTTTGCGGAATAGTGCAAGAGCTAAACGAAGTGTTAATCATATCAACGATGAGCGGAAGGATCTCAGTCGGGAGTTTCTTCAGTACAGCAGGACAAATGCCGTCCGGACCGACAGCTTTGGAGTTCCGCATGTCCTTTATAATCTTCTCTACTTGCGCCACAGTGTACGCTTCGGCCGTGCTCATGAGCGGGAGGCGACACAGCTCTCTTACTGTCACTCTATTCTGCGGACCTCGCCGTGTACTCGTGACAAAGAAACTTTTACCGAGAGAGTAGGTGGCTTCCTTTCCTGACTTGAAAACGTTATTACCAAACTCAATAGGGGAGATGGTGGCTGGCGAGCTTTTTCCCGATAGCTTCCGAGGCACCTTCCAAGTAGCTCCACTTTCCGTCTTGAAATTCAACTGTTTTGTGAGATTTTCCCACTGTTCTTTCGTGTGCTGGTCGAGATCTTTTCTGATCTCACCATACAGCTGAGCGACGACAGGGTCTAGATGGTCAACTGCTCTTCTGGCATCTCTGGTCCTGATTTTCTGAAGAATTTCTCTGGTGACGTTTGAATAGAACGTCTTAACTCGGCCAACAGGGATAGCCGCCTTCATGGCCCTGCGAATTGCATCAGATAAGTGATGCTCCTTCTGGTGTACATTGCCATTTCACGGGTAATCAGCCGCTAGGCGTAGCGCAACCTCACTGAACAGGCACCAGTCTGCTTGGCCTAAATTGAGATATGAACGTTGACGAACACCAGAATAGGGAGCAAGAGAATTTGAGAGATCGATGTGCACAAAGACGGGAACATGATCACTAGACAATGTTGTTGAGGTAGACCATGAGCAAGCGTTGGAAAGGTTGGAAGAGACAAGAGTCATGTCTGGGCTAAAAGATCGGCCGTTGGCAGGGAGACGAGTGGGCTGATCATCGTTTAAGATGACCAGGTCGCACTCCTCAGCCCATTCTTCGACTTCTTCTCCTCTAGCATCAGAACCAAGGGACGAGCAGAAGGTGTGGGCATTAAAGTCGCTCGCGAAAACAACTGATGATGAGAGGGATCAATCCTTGAGTTGCTTGAGAAGAGGAATGGGATTGTAGGAGGAGGGGCATGAGGTGGTAGGGGGAATATAGATGTTGAACAGAGAAAGGGGAGTTTTAAGGGGGAGATGGATTGAAAGGTACTCGAGAGTACCATCCGTGGGGGTATTTGGTATGAGGTGGGAGGGGAGAGAAGATAAAACAAAGGTTGAAACTCCTCCGTCAAGAGCTGACTTTGGAGCATGGAAGGCAGTGTAGCCCGGGATATTAGGATGAGGATAGGTAGGGGATGGAGAGAGCTTGGTTTCTTGAACCATGATCACGTCTGGATGGTAAGTACGTGCGAAAAGAGAGAGCTCAGAAAGTTTGGCACGAAGGCCGTTGAGATTGATACGTACAATGGAAAGGGGGCGATTTGAGGAAGAGGAATCAGAGTTGGTAGGTGTAGACCATAAAACCCAGCGAAAAGCGGAGTTATGATGCCTCACAGAGCTTAGATCCGAACAGGAGAGATGCTACCACCGTTGGCATCCGAAGCACTGGACGCTGGTATTTCTCCAGGTAACATCCTTGCCACAAGTGGCGCATAGGTACTTCTGTGCAGGTCCAGGATTCCTCTGCACGCCGGCCTTTAGCAGGGGAATCCGAAGGAGAGACGCGGCCGGCCAGCACCTCTCCCATGACAAAAACCCTCTTCGTGGAGGGGGTGACGTCGGTTTGCGTAGAGGTGATCTTCTTTCCTCCACACTGCCACGGCGTAAGCGTACGACATCTCAGCAGCGACTGACTGTAGGCTGCTTTAAAGGGCACCTTCACTTTGAAATGAGCAATTTTCGAAACTGCTTTGATCGGTTTTATTAGGAAAGAGGATTCGAAATCGTAGAATATCTCATAGTGATTTTATGTAGTTGGGTGAGGGAAGGATAGTACACCGCGCGCTGCGAAGACACGCGACGCGTGCTGCGTCGCGGCGTACCACTGTCCACTCATCATTGTATCGGGGAGTTAACACAAATAAAAGGATTAAATAAAGGCAGTGTTCACGATGAAATAACCTTATTCTAGTTTTCTATGTTTTTGAGCAGGCAACTTCGCGAAGTAGTGGATAATAGGGAACAGTTCCCATGAAATTCTTAGATAACGGCAACAAACTGTCTAAGAAAACCTAATAAACGTTTTTTCACGCCTGCTGCTGTGTTCCTTGAGCTGCGGACCAAACGTCGCAAATGTGTTGAGCTTCCAAATTCTTAGGTGGGTGACTTACTTGTTTCCAGCTTCCTGTACCAAAAACTCCTGGATAAGATGGGTCAATGCACATGCTTGGACAAGGTGCACACCCACGCCGCTACGCGGCGTACTTTTAGGCGTGTATTGTGACGCATAAAATAATCCAATCATTGCAAAATGAGAAGTTAATTATTATCGTTTCTCAAAACCCAGTTAAACCCACACACTTCCCCTGGCGCGTGGCGCACTCCCAGTTGGGTCACACACCCTTCCCATGGCGCGCGGCGCACTTCCAGTTAGGTCCCACACATATTCCCGGCGCTTGGCACACTCCCAGTCGGGCCCCTCACACTTTCCATGGCGCGTGGCGCATTTCCAGTTGGGTCCCACACACTTTCTACGGCGCGCGGCGCACTTCCAGATGAATTCCGCACACTTTCCACGGCGCGCGGCGCACTCCCAGTTGGGTCTCACACAGTTTCCACTGCGCGTAGCGCACTTCCAATTAGGTCCCACACACTTTCAACGGCGCGTGGGGCACTTCCTACTGGGTCCCACACACTTTCCACGGCGCGTGGGGCACTTCCTTTTGGGTCCCACACACTTTACCCGGCGCATTGCGCACTCACAATTTGGTCCCACACACTTTCCACGGCGCGTGGGGCACTTCCTTTTGGGTCCCATACACTTTCCCCTGCGCATTGCGCACTCACAATTTGGTCCCACACACCTTCCTCGGCGCTGGACGCTTTCCCAGTTGAGTCCCACACACTCCACGGCGCGCGGCGCACTCCAGGTTGGGTCCCACACACTTTCCACGGCGCGTGGGGCACTTCCTTTGGGTCCCACACACTTTCCACGGCGCGTGGCGCATTTCCATTAGGGTCCCACAGACTTTCCCCGGTGTTCAGCGCACTCTTGGTTGGGTTCCGTACACTAACTTCGGCGCTCGGCGCACTCCCACTTGGGTCCCGCCCTCATCCCCGACGCTTGGTAAACTTCCAGTCGGGTTCCGCACACTTTCTCTGGCGCTCGGCGCACTCACAGTTGGGTCCCACACACATTCCCCGGCGCTTGGTAAATTCTCAGTAGGGTCTAACACACTTTCCCCGGCTCTCAGCACACCCCCAGTCGGGTTCCGCACACACTCTCCGGCGCTTGGTGAACTCCCACTCGGGTCCCGTACACTTAACTCGGCGCTTGGCGCACCCCCAGTTGGGTCCAATACACTTAGACCGGCGCACTGCCACTTGGGTCCTGCACACTTTCACCGGTGCTCGGCGCACCCCCAGTTGGGTCTAACACACTTTTCCCGGCGCTTGACGCACTCCCAGTTAGGTACAACACACTTTCCCCGGCGCTCGGCGCACTCCCAGTGAGGTACAACACACTTTCCCCGGCGCTCGGCCCTCCCCCAGTCGGGTTCCGCACACTTTCACCGGCGCCTGGTGAACTCCCAGTGGTGTCCCGCACACTTTCCCCGGCGCTTGGTGAACTTCCAGTCGGATCCCCCGTACACTTACTTCGGCGCTCTGCGCACTCCCAGCTGGGTCCAATACACTTAGCCCGGCGCTAGGCGCTTTGAGGGGGGAGGGGGATCCCGCACACTCTCACTGACGCTCGGCGCACTCACAGTCCGGTCCCGTACACTTAATTCGGCGCTTGGCGCACTCCCAGTTGGGTCCAATACACTTAGACCGGCGCACTGCCACTTGGGTCCTGCACACTTTCACCGGCGCTCGGCGCACTCCCAGTTGGGCCTAACACACTTTTCCCGGCGCTTGACGCACTCCCAGTTAGGTACAACACACTTTCCCCGGCGCTCGGCGCACTCCCAGTTAGGTACAACACACTTTCCCCGGCGCTCGCCCCCCCCCCAGTTGGGTCCCGCACATTTTCATCGGCACATGGTGAACTCCTAGTTGGGTCTCGTACACTCTCCCCGGCGTTTGAGGCACTCCTAACTGGGTCCCATACACTCTCCGGACACCGGTCACCGGTCAACTCTTAGCCGTTTATAATTATGTATGATGTATGATGTTAGAATACTTAGTATTCAAAAACTCAGCCTCTGTACCCTTGGTGAAAGAAACGCGGGACAACTGTCATATGACGTGCACGGGGTCACCCAATGGCTTGGCTTGACTACGAGATTTTCACCCACTTCCTGGCCGTTTTCCGTCATTCTTCCTTTTCCCCTTTTTTACGAGAAAAGGAAGTACGACGGAAAGGATAAACCCTTTCATCCGATCATGAGACATGCGAGGACCAGTTTAATGAAAACATTTCTGTAACATTTTGTAACATAATCCTAATTTGTTGTTGTGTCGGTGGGGTGTGTGTTGAGACGATGGGAGTGACCGTTTATTCGGTAGACGAGGGATGAACAACTGAACACCGTTTGAATCATACGGCAGCTTTTATAGCCGCGTTATCGCTGATATCATTCACCATGATATCGTTTCATTCGTATACAACACCTCCCTTTTTTGAGAATGAAGCACATAAGATTAGAAACGTCTATACTGTGCTTATCTGGGTTAAATTCCGGTCCGCAATCGCGTCTCGACACGCTTTGCGGCCGCACGCGCTCGAGTCAGTCGGGTTTCCAGCGCCAAAGCCGACTCGATGTGGCTTTTCTATTCAATTTTCACTAATTTTTCATAGATCCAAGTTTCTAAAACCTATCTAGAGTCAGCAGATTGGCGGCTGCGGCGCTGGAAGCTCTTCTGACTAGGGAGCGTGCAGACTCCTCCTTGAGGGACACCGGCAGCGATCGGGATGCTATTAGAGACATGTCCCTGAAACAGCACTTTCGCTCGGCGCCCTTTGATGAGTGCTGTAATCCATCGCTTCTGCCAAGGCGGGATGGTGGACCTCAATAGCTTCTCAGACAGTATGCCCAAGTTGACAGTGTCAAACGCCTTCGTGAGGTCCAGGGCTACTCCAACAGTGCGTTGAGGCTTGGTGGCGTTGAAGCCATCCAAAACATAGCTCACAATCTCCAGCAGCGCCGTGGTGGTAGAGTGTAATTTGCGGAATCCATGCTGGTGCTGCTGATTGTTATTATGCTCGGCAAGCTCCTTGACGACCAGTTTCTCAGCGACCTTTGCGATTGGTGATAACAGACTTATTGGCCTGTATCCCTTAGCCGTCGATGGTGATTTACCTGCCTTAGGCAACGGAACGACGCTTGCCATTTTCCAGTCTTGGGGTACGATGCACGTGCGAAAGGATGTGTTGATGACGTCAGCCAGGATTGGCATAATCTCAGTCGGCAGTTTCTTCAAGATCGCTGGACTAATGCCATCCGGCCCTACAGCCTTCGAGTTGCGCATCTCTTTTACCACCTTTTCAATCTGCGCGGGCGTCACTGCTTCTGCTTCATTCATGAGTGGCAACTTACAGAGCTCTCTTACAGTCACTCGGTTCTGTTTCCCTCTCTTAGCCTGAGTTATGAAAAAATTCTTCCCGAGAGCAGTTGCAGCCTCCTTTCTCGATTAGAAGACTCCATTCTCGAACTCGATCGTAGAGTAGTTGGTGGAGGTGCTCTTGCCCGAGATCTTCTTTAGAACTTTCCAAGTTGACGCTCCATCACTCTTGAAATTCATCTTCTCTGTGAATTTCTCCCAACACTCCTTCTTGTGCTTGTCCAGATCTCGCTTAATCTCGCTATCCAGCTCAGCAATGGTCGGATCCAGGTGATCTGCCACTCTCTTTGCATCCCTTGTCCTTATCTTCTCCAAGATTTCCCTGGTGACATTGGGAAAGAAGGTCTTAACTCGGCCCTCCGGAATGGCGGCTTTCATTGCCTTGCGAATCGCGTCCCTCCATTCCATGGGTAGTCATCCACATGGCGAAGTGCCACCTCCTTGAACAAGCGCCAGTCTGCAAGGCAAAGATTAAGATAAGACCGTTGACGGATACCTGAATAAGGAGCAAGAGAATTAGAGAGATCGACATGGACAAAAACGGGGATATGATCACTGGACAGAGTTGTAGCGGTAGACCAAGAGCAGGCGCTGGAGAGATTGGATGATACAAGAGAGATGTCTGGACTAGAGGATCGGCCGTTGGCCGGGAGACGAGTCGGCTGATCATCATTGAGAATGACCAGATCGCACTCCTCCGCCCATTCCTCGACGTCTTCTCCTCTAGCGTCAGTGTCAAGCGACGAGCAGAATGTATGAGCATTGAAATCGCCTGCGAAGACAACAGAGGGTGAAAGTGAGCAGTCGTACAACTGCTTGAGTGAGGGAGTAGGGTCGTAAGATTGGGGACAGGACGTGGTAGGAGGGATATAGATATTAAAAAGAGATATAGGTGTTTTAAGAGGGAGATGGATAGGTAGGTACTCGAGAGTACCGTCCTTTGGTGTGTTTGGTATGATATGAGAGGGTAGATTTGATAATACGAAAGTGGAAACTCCTCCGCCGAGAGCTGTCCATGGAGCATGATAAGCAGTGTAGCCAGGAATGTTAGGGTGACGTGCGGTAGTAGAAGGAGAAAGTTTGGTTTCCTGAACCATTATGACATCAGGATGATGAGTACGAGCAAAAAGAGAGAGTTCAGACAACTTGGCACGAAGGCCATTGAGGTTAATGTGCAAATTAGAGAGGGGGCGGTTGGTAAATGAGGAATCGGAGTTACTGGGGGCAGAGCACAGAACACAACGGAAGGAAGGATCGTGATGCCTCACAGAACTGAGACCCGAACAGGAGAGATGCACCCACCTTAGGCATCCGAAGCACTGGACGCTGGTATGTCTCCTGGTAACATCCTTGCCGCACGTGGCGCATGAGTACTTCTGAGCGGGTCCTGGATTCCTCTCGACGCCGGCCATTTGTAGTAGAATCCTTAGGAGAGCTGCAGCCAGCCAGCATCTCTCCCATGACGAAAACCCTCCACGCGGAGGGGTTGACGTCGGTTTGCATGGAGGTGGTCTTCTTTCCTCCACACTGCCACGGCACGAACGTACGACATCTCGGCAGCGTCCATGGTTTCTCGGGTATATTCCATGATGCAAGCGTTGTCTTGACAGGAAGTTTGACGACAGACGAGCATTTAGTGCAGCGTTTGACTGTCTCTTCGACATCTTTGTCGATACATGGCCAGTATACATACCTGCGTGCGAGTGCCTTCATTCGGACCATTCCAGGATGTCCACTGTGAAGTTGGCGCGGCACTCGTTGTTGAAGGGATTCTGGTACGACCACGCGTTCAGCAAGTAGAAGACATCCATCCTGAGTGGAGAGAGAATCGAGTCGATTGTGAAAACATTGCACTTTCGGATTTTTGATTGTCTTCGGCCATCTTCCTTGAACATAAAGCTTAACGCGTTGCAGAATACGATCCTTTGCTGTGAAATGCTTGATTTCATCGGCTGTCACTGGCAGTCCCTTGAGAGCGTTGCATAGCACATGCTCAGAGAGTAGGGGGTCCTATTTGGCCACGATAGGCTTTCGATTCGACTACAAAGCGGACGACGATACGACTACGTACTTTTTGTGCGCCACGTGGCCTAATCGTCGTCCAGGTGAGAAGCACGTGGCGCCAATCATAGCCGTTTCACTCGGCCACGATACGCTTTCGATTCGACTACGATGCGGTTTGGACGACGAACGAGCCACGATGTCCATGATTGAACACGTTAATCGATCGCTCCACAATTAACCAGGCGCATATCAGCCGCACAGCACGTATATAAGGGGCTCGATCCCACAGAGAGCGCAGTCAGCCTTTCGAGGCCGCTCCTGGAAGGTGACTACAAGTCACTTTCTGGACGATTTTTGACCGCTGAGGGGTCTCCCCCACGCCTCAGCAAAGGGAGCTCCCCTCGCTGTCGACCGTGGCGAGGGTGATGTCCTTGTCGCGGACTGCGTTGGGGGTGACCCCCTGCTGCGAGCCGTGACTTGGACAGTATCCTTGTTGGGGGAGATCCGCTCCTTGAAGAGTGAAACCTCGCCATCCAGCGCCATGTAGTCCTATCGAACAGGCCACGTGCTCCAGCGTGGGAAATGGGGGTGCGGCAAAAGTTCTGCCTCGCTGCGCCACGTAGTGCTATCGAACAGGCCACGTGCTGCCGGGTGGGAAATGGGGTTGCGGCAAGGGTTTTGTCCAGGGTTGAGCAGGCCGTTGAGACCGGCGACCAACATTTTACGACCCCCCCTGGTGACCAAAATTTTTACGAACTCCCCTCCCCTGGGATGGAGAAATGGTCCCTATGCAATCAGTGCATGGCGCTATAGATAAACTGTTCAAAATTCATACGCGACTTACTACTCTTGCCTCACTGTACCTTTCCGGGTGGTGTGGAGATAAACCCCATTTTTTCTGAAAATTTTACGATCCCTCTCTCTCAAAATCCTTTTTTTTTTCGAAAAAAATCCGACATCGTTACGACCCCCGTTGCGACCGGTCGTAAGCCTGCCCATCCCTGGTTTTGTCTCTCTGCGCAACGTAGTCCTATCGAACAGGCCACGTGCTCCTCGGAGCAACACGTGCTGCTGCGAAAGTTCCTTTCAACTCGACTAGGTACCCGATTCTTCTTCTTCTTATCAGCCACATTGGAGTTCCTTCTCATAGGCGCAGAAAAGCGGCAACATCACTCGGCTTGTTCCACATATCACGAGCAGACAGAGAAGTAGGTCTGGCAGAGCATGAAAATAAATGTAGTGAATCATGACCAGTATTTTGAGAGTCAGGACATTTATCCGGGACCAATTCGTCGATCCTATGTACGTAGGCTTTGAGGTACGAAGAATGACCGCAACGTAGACCCGCTAGAGTGACGCGGGAGCGTCTGGGCAGAGTCTCCTCACTGTCATCGACCGTAGGAGGCACACTACCAAGGACTGGATTAGGAGGTGCACAGGACAGGTATTCAGACACGAATCTGGTGTGTTCGATTTGCTGCAGCCTCTTCCTTGTGAGCTCTGAGGTGGCCCATCTTTGACGATCCACTGTAGAAATGGCAGCATGCAGCGGTGTGCGAATATTACGAGGATGGGGGTCTGATGACAAGAGGGGTAGTTGGGATGTGTGGCATTCTTGACTATGCCGATGTGGAACTGTTGTGACTGCAGTTGGCAGTGCTGCTTGACAGGAAGTAGGGCACATTCTTGGTGAAGATGGGATATAGGTGTTGATTTTGGGCAGCCAGTGATGACACGAAGTGCAGTGTTTTGTACACGTTGTAGCTTGCTCCAAGAGGCGTCCGACAGGTGTCTAGTCCATATCGGGGCTCCATACTCCAGAGTAGGCTGTATCATGGCCTTATATGTCGTGCGTAAAACTTCCTTTGTGCTACCCCAGGTAGTACCCGCCAGAGCACGGAGGATGTTATTTCGCGTGTTGGCAGTTGCAGCTCGGATGCGCGTGTTTTCATTAAAGCGCAGTGAAGGATCCAGAAAGATTCCAAGTAGCCGAGGGTGCTTGGAGAGGGGCAACTGGTTACCTTCCCAGAGAACCCTGGGATGTAGCTGATGCTCAGCCGTTGCAGTAGTGCACAGAGTGACGCTAGACTTTGAAGGAGAGACCTTTAGCTGCTTCGATTCGAGAAATTTGGCCAGGCTGCAGAGGTACTTGTTTATCTCCGTAGTGGCACGATCGATAACAGAGTCAGTGCATACAATTGTACCCGATTAGAAAGCCTATCGTGGCCGGATCGGACCCCCCGACTCTCTGAGTGTGTCAGGTCAGCATCTGCTGAGATAGCGGCGATGACTTGGTCTTCGTCAGGATTTGACTGAGTCGCAATGAGCCTTGAAAGTGCGTCGGCTTGTCCAAAACTTGTTGTGGATCAATACTAAATATTGAAGTCGTAGGCTAACAATGTCATTGCCCATCGCTGCAGTCTGTTGGCCGTGTATATGGGAATTCCTTTCTTTGCCCCAAATATTGCGAGAAGGGGTTTGTGGTCTGTCAGAAGGGTGAATTTTCTTCCGTGTAGCATCCGATGAAATTTTCGAATGGCAAATATCAGCGCAAGGCCTTCCTTTTCAATCTGACTGTAATTCTTCTCAGCGGGGAGTAGGGAGCGTGATGCATGTGATACGGCTTTCTCGGATCCATCTGGATATCTGTGGGAAATAACTGCTCCCAATCCATAGTTAGAGGCATCTGCGGCGACTATAATTTCTTGGTTGGGATCATAGTGGGCTAGAAGAAGATCGGAGCTCAGGATTGCCTTCGCTTTGTTGAAATTCTCCTCACATTTGGAAGATCATTCGAATTTGGTGTTCTCTACCAATAACGCATCGAGGGGCGCACAAAGATATCTCATTTCTTTGTTGAAATTTTCGTAGTAGCTGAGTAGACCGAGAAATGAGCGTAATTGGGGAATATCCTTGGGTACTGGCATGTTCTATATGCTTTCGATCTTCCTTGGGTCTGGACGTCGTCTTTGTCGACGATATACCCGAGGTAGTTGATGGAATTTGCTGCAAAGCGGCATTTCTCTAGTTTCACGTGCAAACCGCTGTCTGCGACCCTTTCGAAGACGGCATCTAAATTGCGTTTGTGTTCTTCGGCTGATCTTCCAACTACTATGACATCATCAAGGTAAGCTACAACTCCATTGAGACCAGCAAAGGTGGCGTCAATGAGTTGTTGGAAAATCGCTGGTGCTGATTTCACTCCGAATGGTAGACGATTGTACTGGTAGAGTCCACGGTGGGTGTTTATGACCAGTAGTTCCTTCGATTTATCGTCCATTTGTATCTGAAGATATGCATCGGCGAAATCGATGTGAGTGAAGTAGCGACCTCAAGTGTAGCGAAGCTGTCTTCGGGCAAAGGGAGTGGGTACTGGTGGAGATCCAGGGCGTCGTTGAGACCAGTTGAGAAGTCGGCGCAAATTCTCAGTGATCCATTCGATTTTCTCACGATTACTATTGGGGCTGCCCAATTTCTGTAGTCGATCTTCGAAATGACACCGCTTGATTCGAGTCGATCAAGTTCTTTCTCCACTGCGTGGAGCACGGCGTATGGGACGGGTCGTTTTGGGCGGAAAATTGGATTGGCTCCTGGTCTGAGTTGGAGGGTAGCCTTCGAGAATTTGTATGGGCCCACTTCGGTGTCGAAGACTTGCGGGTAATCGGTTTTTAGTTGCTCAGCTATTTGCTTGCTGTTGGAGTTGGAGGTAGGAAGGGAAATGGGGTTGGGGATGCTGGTGAAGTTGATTGTTGTCAATGAATCCGTGTTTGGAAGAGAGTTCATCATACGATAGATTCCCCTTTTTGAAATCCATTCAGCTCCGAGCAGGTTTTATTTCGTATCAGCTACATAGAATGCTCCCTTAGCTGAGGATCCATCAAAGGAGTAGGTGCATTCCCGTTCACCAACAAATTGAATGCGGTCCGGAAGCACTGTGAGCGTTGAGTGTTGATGCTTGTAGGTTCGGCTTGTTCATGAGTTTCCCTGTTGCCAGATTGGTAATAGTGATATCAGAAGCGCTGTCCACTCGGAAAACAATGGGTTGGTCGTCTACCTGTATCGTGGCGAAACGTCGGTAGTAGTTGCAATTGATACTAGATACCTTGAATACTGCGTCTGACCGGAAGTTTTGCCTTGTCGGGTGCAATCGTTATCGATCGTGATGTGGATTCGTTGAGCGGCGTCTAGCTTGGTTGCAGAAACCTTCCTTGTGGCCAGTCCTGCGGCAGTTGGAACATTTGTGGCGTTTGAATGTGCAGTTCCGAACGATATGCATTGATCCGCAGAGCCAGCATGGGGATGGGGGCGGTCTCGTGTTGGTATCGGAGCCGTTGAAGTGGTTATTGCTTCTGGGATTCAGCGCGGTTTGACGTCTTTCTTGATGATAGGATATGAGTTGAGGATGCGGGCGTGATCGGGAAGCAGGTGAACGTTGTACAGATTGTACGGTTGGGGTTCCATCCTCGATTATTTTAGTGTCCCGTTTCAGATTGATCAGTCTCAACTTTGAGCACTCACGATTCACGTGTCCAGCATAGGTTGCGAATTCGTCCTTGGCGTCTTTGACCATCTTCAAGCAGGAATAACGTGCACTGAATAGGGATTGTTGTGGTCCAAGGAGATCCATTAGTGTCTTGACTGTGGCATCGAATGAGACTTCTCGAGGGGTCCGGGGGAGGATGTAGTTGGAGTAGCGTTCATAAGCGGCGGGATCGAGCTCATGAAGCAGGAGGCGGACTCTTGTGGGTTCGCCCAGGGATTGTGCGTCCACGGTGAGCACATCATGGTGACGTCGGAACCAAGCTTCGAATGTGACGTCTGCATCGGGGTCATACGTGAAGGCTAGGATTCGACTGGCGAGTAGGTCGAATTGTTTGGGTAAGGGGTCTTCGGATGCTGAAGAGTGGTGTAGGGTATCTCCTCGGAGGGCGTTGGCGAGGGTGGCGAGCAGCTGTTGGAACTGCTCGTCGGTGATGGTTGGCATGGTGCGACGGTAGAGGAGGTCGCTGTCGATGTCGTCGGTCGTTGAGGGTTCGGTTCCGCGATCGTCGTTGCCTGATCGCCAAAATGTTGTGTCGGTGGGGTGTGTGTTGAGACGATGGTAGTGACCGTTTATTCGGTAGACGAGGGATGAACAACTAAACACCACTTGAATTATAAGGCAGCTTTTATAGCCGCGTTATCACTGATATCATTCACCATGATATCGTGTCATTCGTATACAACACTTGTCATGAACAAATAATATTCATGGAGAGTTGCCGACTGACCCATCTTGGGTTCTTACTAAGCACAAGCAACAGATGGAGTAATTAGCGAAGAAGGAAAGGACTGAACCCTCTATTTCGGAGCGAATTTGCTGTGTCGCAAACGCGCGCTCATGCACGCAATGGATTCCATTAATTCAGCTGAGATCAAGGGCGGTACGCGCATGTCACAAAAAATGGCGGCAGAGCACATTTTACACTTTCTTATTTGGAGCGAAAATCCCGTCCGCAGTTGCGCACAACCGCTGTCGCGACACGCAGTGCAAGCGAAATCACGCTGGTACCACGTGGTTCCGGCTCGATCGCCCTTCGTCCCAGCACGATTGTCTTCCAGCTGCATACTGTGGTTGTCTGCAACTGCGCACGGAAATTTCTCCCCGACATAGGCAAAACATACTTATCGGCTGCCTTGTATCCTCTGTAAAACGACGTGATTCTCACGACTCAAGGAGCGAGCGGCGCGTGCGATTCTGCTTCCTCCTTCTGTCATGCGCTCACTCACTGTCTCTAACCGCCGCTCCGCACCATCACGCGTAGAAACCATGAGAGCTTCGGGGTTTTGTAGCCTTTACTTTCGCTTTATGCTCTTACTCAGGCTTCTGCAGTTGTCTGGATCTTGATGCTAATATAAGTCTAGATCTGAGTGTAATTGTCAGAGCGACTACACATAGGGATGAAATGTGCGGATGAGTGTGATCACTTCTATGTATGATTTTATATAAAAGTTTTTCTCCTTCAGTTTCCACTCAACTGCAACGCTACTTTACTGTATCAACAATGACTGGAGACATGTGTTCCACGAGTTCTACTTATGTTCCCGTTAAAGGTAATTCATTTTTCTCATCTGAGCGAAATTTCGGTCTGTAATTGCAGAAGACCGCAGTTGTAAAACTGGAAGACTGTTGTTGCAATTGTTTATTAAAGGATGAACCTGCTTAATGACATCGTGAAAGATCAACAAATACTTGAACACATTGCAAACAGGGGTGCGCGGCGAATCCTGTATTCTGACCATTTTCGCCCTTCTGTTTCTGCGTTCTGTTTCCTGAAAAATTTGTAAAAATCAAAAAAAAAATCAGAAAAAAATCATCGAAAAATAAACTCTTTGGAACATCGCAGCTCTTTAGTTGTTTACGAGGTATTAATTGTACTCACTGGTGCGATTGCTGTTAAAGCCGGGGCTCGCCATAAGTTATTGCTCTGAGAAAATTTGCCGGGAAAGTACCGCGACCCTCGACTGAGCCGCGATAGTTCCGCAGCGGCTCCCTGACCAGGCGATTCTGTTGCCGTGTCTTGGGCTTCGACATCGCCGCGATAGTACGGCAGCGGCTCCGCGAGGATGCAGCAGCGAGCCCGCATCGAGTACGATATACTGTCCTGTGTGGTTAAACTAAATTGTCCCCGGTCCAAGTGTTCAAGTTTGAAGTACTAACCGTACTTCCTTGGGCGCAAAAACGGCGGTAACCTCTGTCCTTATTAGACAGAGGACGTAACAACAGCAGATGCGTATTTTTGTTCCTATAGTTAGGCCCCCCTTAGTTGTATTAAGATCCTTAAATAAATGTATATGATATACCATCCCGGAGCCGCGGCGGCGCAATCACAGAGCCGCGGAGGCACTACCGTGCCGCCGCTACGGCTCCGCGGTAGTGCCGCAGCGGCTCCGCGACAGTGTCGCTTCGGTGCCTGTAGGCGCCGAGGCGGCACTGTGGCGATCCGCAGCGGCAATTTCTCTCATAGTATTGCTTGGTGTCCGCCCGCCCCCAATTATCGAGATTTCTTTAGATGCCTGTTTTACCTACTTTTATTTTGCTTCTTAAGTAAGTTCTGAGCACTTCTAGAGACTGCTGACTATTTTAAAAGCACATTCCAACCTCAGATCCGTTTTTCAGTTTCTTCGCTTGCCTTGAAGAGATTTTCGGGTTGATCACAATGGTGTCTCCGAAGTCGCCCAGAACCCACTACGAGCGGAGTTATGGTCACTCAAAGATTGTGAATTCGGACGTTGAGAAATTCGTGGACGAGTTGTCTCGGACCTGTTTTTCCTCGTCATTCGCAACCGTCGCGCCGGAGCAGACCACATTGTAGAGCTATTCCGATGAAAAATTGAGGAAGGTAGATTTCGATCAAAATTCATGACCCATCTCGTCGCTATTAAGACCGAAGAATTCGAAGTGGGCGGAGCGAATGGGTGATCGATTTTTCTGTCTTATTTTGAAGAGTTTGGATTCCGCGCTTAGCAGGGTTGCTACACACAGCGGCCAGACCATAGGGCCCTGGTTATACACCAGCGTTTCGCCGCCGCTGGCTTCCGTGGCATGGCTGCTATTTGTCAATTCCGAAATCTGACCAATCGCAGTCGTCCCGCAAAAACCAGCGGCACCGAATCGCCAATGTATGACTAGGGCCTAATATAAAATTTTACCCACGAGCTCGGACTGTGCCTCCAAGAAGAAAACAAAAGACTGATAAGCATTCATGAAAATCTCTTTAATTGAGAGGCGTACGGACCCCTTCAAGTGGCTGTTCTACCTTGTTTTTGAGCGTCTTTCCTGAAAGTTTTCACTTATTTTTACTATAGTGATGACCGAATCTGAATTTTTACGAAGAGAACTCAACATTCGTTTTTGTCGCGAACCCTCAGCTGGGACTGATGAACGCAAACAAAAGGTTACAGCTGGGTTTGTCTCCAAAGATTGCGTGCCATTTTCTCAGCAAACCCACTCAGGCGACTCTCGGACCCGAGCCGTCTGACAGTTCGGCTCGTTCTCCCAATTTGCGGGTCAGCTTTTGTTGCTGTTCTGGCCACTGCTGCCGCTTTCCGGGCCACTGCTGTTGCTGTCCGGGTTCCTCCGGATTGCCCAAACGGCAACAGCAATGGCCCGGACATTATGATAACGAGCAGAACTGTCAGGCGGCTCCAACTCCTGTTC
Source organism: Aplectana chamaeleonis (assembly GCA_029168955.1). Classification (NCBI taxonomy): domain Eukaryota; kingdom Metazoa; phylum Nematoda; class Chromadorea; order Rhabditida; family Cosmocercidae; genus Aplectana; species Aplectana chamaeleonis. The sequence continues at coordinate 927,897 of JAPDOI010000127.1, forward strand.
GGCGCGGCTCGGGGCCGAGAATCGCCTGAGCAACTGTAGCCCATCGTTAGCCGTTCATGAATCCCAGCCCATCTCACGCTTTCGTAGGGTAGTACTCCGGCACAATAGGGGTAGCATCCCAGGGCAGAGATCGAATTTAACTCCTCCTTGTCAGCAGCTGCTGCTGACAGCGAGGGGTTGAATCCGATGTCTGCCTTGAGATGCAACCCTTATTGTACGGACGTACTACCCTACGGGTGCGTGCTCTGAGAGTTTTGGCCGAGCAATACCCGATAATTAGCCACAAAATGCCTGCTTTCCGCATAATAGCCGAAAATTAGGAAAATAGCAGGTTTCCGCGAATTAGCCGTCAAATAGTACTTTACGAGAGAAGTTTACAACGCATTCTTGAGTCTGATTCGGATGTCAGCACCGCCATCGGTTCGGCTGCCCATGCTTGCTCGGTTATTTCTCGGCCAATTTGTGACAAACATGGTCGCAGCCGCGTAGTAGCCAAGAGATAATCGAGAAATATTTGAGCAATACTCAGAGAGTCGGGGGGTCCGATTCGGCCACGATAGGCTTTCTAATCGGGTACCTAGTCGAGTTGAAAGGAACTTTCGCAGCAGCACGTGCTGCTCCGAGGAGCACGTGGCCTGTTCGATAGGACTACGTGGCGCAGAGAGAAAAAACCCTTGCCCAACCCCCATTTCCCACGCGGCAGCACGTGGCCTGTTCGATAGCACTACGTGGCGCAGCGAGGCAGAACTTTTGCCGCACCCTATTTCCCACGCAGCAGCCCGTGGCCTGTTCGATAGGACTACGTGGCGCTGGGGGCGGGGTTCCCCCCTTCGATGGGAGAGGGTCTCCCTAACAAGGATACAGTCCAGGTCACGGCCCTCAGCAGGGTTCACCCCCACAGCAGTCCGCAACAGCGGTATCCTCCACCATGGGGGTGACCCCTTTACGGTTCAAAAATCGTCCAGAATGTGACTCGTAGTCACCTTCCAGGAGCAGCCCTGAAAGGCGAATTCTCTGTGGGATCGGGCCCCTTACATACGTGCTGTGCGGCTGATATGCGCCGGGCCAGGGCTGAAGCGATCGATCAACGTGTTCAATCATGGGCATTGTGGCTCGTTCGTCGTCCAAACTCATCGTAGTCGAATCAAAAGCGTATCGAGGCCGAGTGAAACGGCTATGATTGGCGCCACGTGCTTCTCACTTGGACGACGATTAGGCCACGTGGCGCTCGGAAAGTACGTGGCCGTATCGTTGTCCAACCGCTTAGTAGTCGAATCGAAAGCCTATCGTGGCCGAATAGGGCCCCCCGACTCTCTGAGTAACTTACCAGGAACAGCTGTTGAGCTTGGGGGGATATTTTCGGCCGAGACTGTCAGAGAGAGAGAGAGAGTGCCTTTGATGATGTTCTTCTTCTTCTTATCACCCACAACGAAGCTTCTTTTCATAGGCGTTGAAAGGCAGCTACATCGCCCGTCCTGTTCCACACAGGGTCAACCGGGGTTGCGAAATTTCGCAACGGGGTGAGGGGGGGGGGTCGCAAAAATTTATCTTGAAAGTGAAAATTTTTGATGATTATCGGAAATTTCGGTTCAAAAATGACAATTTTGTGAAGATATCCCGAAAATTCTCGATATTTTGGGCTCAGATCATAGACGCTTGAGCCCGACTACTGAGCGAATTTTCGGCGTCTTGCAGTTTAGTAAACAAATATAAACTGCTCAGAAATCGCGCTTCGGAGATAGCAAAAATTTACGATTTTCGCGGAGGGGGGGTCGCAAAATTTTTGGATTTTCGAAAAAAAAGTGATGGTGGGGGTGGGGGATCGCTCCGATTTCTAAAACTTACGCAACGTCCCGCTTGACCCTGGTTCCACATATACAGAGCCGTCAGAAAAGTTGGCCTAGCTGGGTATGGAAATAAATGGAATGAATAATGTTCTGTATCATGGCAGTCAGTACATTGGTCAGAAACCGACGGGTCGATCCTATAGCCATAGGCCTTGAGGTACGAGGATTGACTACAACGTAGACCCGCTAGAATGACGCGGAAGCGTCTGGGTAGGTCTTTTTCGCTATCATCGGCTTTGGGTGGCACACCGCCGAGAATGGGATTCGGAGAGGCATTAGACAGGGACTAAGGCGTCATTCATAGTCGTCATTGCAAGCGCGGGACGAGCGGTGGACTAAGAAACTTTTTTTCCGCGCGGGACGCGCGGTAAGAACTTTCATAGTCCACCAGCGCCGCCCAAACCGCCGTGGCGGTCTTACCGTTTCAATCAATACTTGCTTCTCGATTTGAGTTCACTCCAACGTACATAATTCTGGGACTATCCTGCGTTACCGCATACGCAAATGCAGCCCAGGAATTTCTGTGCATGTCTCAGTTAAGGCCCGACTTCAGGGTCAAGCGGTGTTGCGAAATTTTGCAACGAGGGGTAAAGGGCGGTCGCAAAAATTTTGACCCGAGAAGATTGCGGGAGATCGCAAAAGTTTCAGACCAAAAACGAAATTTCGGTGAAGATATCCTAACAGTTCTCGATATTTTTGGTCACCGAAGGAAAGGATTGTAGCATTGCTAGGGTTTCGGACGCTTGAGTCCGACCAATGAACAAATTTTCGGCGTCTGACAGTCTTGGTAATCGATGATATTGATTAATTTGGTTTTCCGAACGACTTTTATCCAAATGCAGAAAGAAGTTTTTTTTTGGGAAAAAATAAACAGCCCAGAAATCGCTCCTCGGAGGGATCGCAAAACTTTTGGATTCTGGGAGAAAATTTTTGATGGTGGGAGGGAGGGGGGTCGCTCGAATCCCGAAAAATTACGCAACGCCCCGCTTGACCCTACCCGACTTTCACCCGCACTTTTCATAGTGGGCGATTTCATAGTGGCTTCCCACTCGTCCCGCGCGTGCCGCGCTGTGAAAAGTTTCATAGTCCACCGCTCGTCCCGCGCGCCACGCCCGTGTCGCGCTTGCGGTGAGGACTATGAATGACGCCTAAGTGACAAATCTGGTGTGCTCCATTTGCATCAGTCCCTTCCGATTGAGCTCTGAAGTAGCCCATCTTTGACGATCAACGGCAGCGATAGCGGTATGCAGCGGTGTGCAGATGTTACGGGAGTGGGATCGTATGATAGACGGGGAAAGTTGGGATGTGTGGCGTTCTTGACTATGCCAAGATGGAACTGTTGTGACTGTAGTTGGCAATGCTGCTTTACGGAAAGTAGTGCACATTCTTGATGTAGGTGGGATACAGGTGTGGACCTAGGGTAGCAGGCTTGAGCAGGCCGTTGCGACCGGTGATAAAAATTTTACGACCCCATGGTGACCAAAATTTTTACGAGCCCATCCCCCCTGTGATGAAGAGATCTTCGTGACCAAGATTTTTACGACCTCCCTCCTGGGATGAAAAAATTTTGATAACCAAGGTTTTTACGGACCCCCACTGGGATGGAGAAACAAACAAACAGTCGTCAAGGCTGGGTGATGGCCATCGTGTATCAACGCCCCTGAGGAGGCGGGAGAAACGGAGGAGGAGCGAGGTTCCTGATTGGACGCAACGCGGGGCTAGCCCGTGTTGCGTCCAATCAGGAACCTCGCTCCTCCCCCGTTTCTCCCGCCTCCTCGGGGAAGTTCACACACGGTGGCCACCACCCGTCAAGGCTAGGCTTAATATCTTGAGAGCTCTCGAAGGAACATCACGGGGAAGCAGCCAAGAGACTATTCTTAGAACCTACAGAGCAATACTTCAGCCGGCTCTGGAATATGCGGCACCAGTGTGGCAGCACCTGGTGTCAGACAGCTCCTGGGATAAGCTGCAGCGTGTACAGAATGCTGCGCTTAGAATTGCTACCGGTTGTGCAAGGAGCTCCCCAATAGAACAGCTTCACGCGGAGACCTGCATATTGCCGGTCAAGGAGCATTGTGAACTTCAGGCACAGCAGATCTATATTAATGTTCTGAGACAGCCGAATCATCCGACAAAGAGAATTATGAAGCCCATTAGGCGCTATTCATACTACTCAACGCCAGCGCGGCACGCGCGTGCCGCTCTGGCGTGGCGTTAGAGTATAAATACTTTTCAAGCGCGTGACGCGCGTGCCGCGCTTGCGGAGACTATGAATACTCCAGCGGCGACGCCTAGGCGGAGCGGAAAAAAGCGGTTCTAACTTTTCCAAACAACCAAATTCTGTAAATGCTTGCACCACCACGATAGCAGAGGAGAGCGATGGAATTAATTATAAAGAAACGAAATGAAATTGGTGATGATTTAGTGGTGAAAATGATTGAAAAGCATTACGGCCATCGCCGCCATGGCGGAGCGGGCGTCACGCGCGTGCCGCGCGGGCGAGGCGTTAGGCCATTCATACTCAAACGCCACGCCAGCGCGGCACGCGGGTACCGCGCTGGCGTTGAGTAGTATGAATAGCGCCTTAGGTCGATTAGAACGCCGTTCGCAGATGCTCCTCGTAAAGTTGATGCACAGAGATGGGCCGACTCCAACATGGAAAGGCTTCGTCTTCTGAGTGAGGAGCACACCCAGTTTGTTCGAGGATATCTGGAAAAGGTGGCTGTGAACCCCATCTTAGGAGCAGTGCCGCCTCGGGTCTGCGAGTCCGAGTCTCAACTCGGCAGACGAGCCAGATGTGCTCTTGCATCGCTGCGCTGTGGTCACTCTATTCTGCTCATGTCTTGCGTCAACAAGATCGACAGCAGCCGACCAGACGCATGCCCGGACTGTGGTGCTCCCGGACACGACACGGCGCACTTGTTCATGTGCCCGAATAGACCTACCTCCTTAACCACAATGGACCTTTGGACCAATCCTGTGAAGGCCGCCCAGTTCCTCAACCTATGAGAAAAAACCACTTTGAGGCTGCAGGAGAAAAGAAGGGATGGAGAAATAGTCCCGGTGCGAGTATTCAAAATTTTCAATTTGATCACAGCCCTACAAAAATGAAGGATATTCATTTAAAGTAAGAAAAACATTTCCCAATTTTCCCAAAAATCTTACGGACCCCCCCCCGAAAATTTTCGATTTCTCGAAAAATTTCCCGAATTTTTACGACCCCCTCTTTGCGACCGCTCGCAACCCTGCCCGACCATGTAGGGCAGCCTCGCTCCAGGAAGTGTCCGACAAGTGTAGTGATCAAATCCGAGCTCCATATTGCAGAGCGGGCTGTATTATCGCCTTGTATGTAGTTCGCAAAACTTCCTTCGAGCTACCCCATGTAGTGTCTGCCAGAGCGCGGAGTATATCACTCATGTTGGCGGCCGCAGTTCGGAATCGTGTTTTTTTTTTCGTGAAAACGCAGTGAAGTATCCAGGAAAACATATAGTAGGCGAGGATGCTTGGATAACTCTTTTAATTCCAGATATTTGGCCAGACTGCTAAGGTACTTGTTCATATCAGCAGTAGCACGATTGATAACAGGGTCAGTACAAATAATATTGATGTTATTTGTTTACAAGCATAATCAGAGATTCGAGGGATCCTATTCGGCCACGATAGGCTTTCGATTTGACTACAAAGCGGTTGGACGACGATACGGCCACGTACATTCCGTGCGCCACGTGGCCTAATCGTCGTCCAAGTGAGAAGCACGTGCCGCCAATCATAGCCGTTTCACTCGGTCACGATACGCTTTTGATTCGACTACGGGACTACGATGAGTTTGGACGACGAACGAGCCACAATGCCCATGATTGAACACGTTGACCGATCGCTTCAGAACTGACCCGGCGCATATCAGCCGCACAGCACGTATATAAGGGGCCCGATCCCGAAGAGAGCGCAGTCGGCCTTTCGGGGCCGCTCCTGGAAGGTGACTACAAGTCACTTTCTGAACGATTTTTGAGCCGTTAAGGGATCTCCCCCCACGATCCTCAGCGAGGGGAAGTTCCTCGCCGTCGACCGTGGCGAGGGTGATGTCCTTGTCGCAGACTGCCGTGGGGGTGATCCCCTTCTGCGGGCCGCGGCTTGGACCGTATCCTTATTGGGGGAGACCCACTCCTATCGAAGAGGAGGGAGCCCGCCGCCAGCACCATGTAGTCCTATCGAGTAGGCCACGTGCTGCCGCGTGGGAAAGGGGGGTGTGGCAAGGGTTTTCTCTCTCCGCGCTACGTAGTCTTATCGAATCCTCGGAGATGCACGTGCTGCTGCGAAAGTTTCTTTCAACTCGACTAGGTACCCGATTAGAAAGCCTATCGTGGCCGAATGGGACCTCCCCCCCTCAGACTCTCTGAGGAGAGAATAGGCTTGATGACCATACTCCACCTTGGGGAACGCCTGCCTTCAGGGTAACCGACTTCAACAAAAGTCCGTCGAACTTCACATGTATAGAGCGATTTTCGACGAAGGTGTCAGTCCATCGTTTACACCAGTCAGGATATCTCAGTCCAGAATCGATTCAGACAACAATGAGGTACTGACATTATCGAAGGCAGCGGCTGGGTCCACTGCTACGACCAGACTTCTGCCGGCGGGAGCTTTCCTGTTGATACCAGCAATGATGTGCGTAGTAATCGACGTTAGCGCTGTGATGGTGGAATACGCCTTCTTGAAGCCATGTTGATGCGCGTTATATTGTAGTGTGCCTTGGAGATGCGGATTGATGATTTTCTCCGCTGACTTAGCGAAAGTGGACAATAGGGAAATGGGACGATGAGAAGTTGCCTTGTCTTCAGGTTAACCAGGGCCCGTAGTGAACCCCCAGTCCGGCTGATTAAATCACTCGGACTGATGACCTGACAGCCGGCTTTCAGCATGCGGACACACACGTTGTTGGATAGCAAACGAGGGCACTCGCGCAATACCAGGCCAGGTCCTAAAATTAGATGGAAATCAGATGGACTCTTATAATCATCCGGATTCTAGCGTGCTACGAGATAGCACTGCTATTGGAGAGTATTTTCAGCCCAAGTCGTAAGTTTCAAAATAGCAACTTACGACTAGAGCTGAAATTTGGCAAACGAAACACAGGGGTTCAAACCTTTCGACGACGTCGGCAGGACGTCGTGGAAATCTGTAGGACTTCGGACGACGTCGTCAGGACGTCATAGAAAGTAGGTAGGGCTTCAGATGATATCGTCAGGACTTCGTGGAAAGCTGTTAGGGCTCCAGATGACGCCAGCAGGACGTCGTGGAAACCAGCAGGGTCTCAGGTGACGTTATCGGAACGTCGTTGAAAAAGATAGGACTTCAAATGATGTCGTCAGGACGTCGTGGAAATCAGCAGGGCTTCAGATGGCGTTATCATCACGCCGTGGAAATCAGCAGGGCTTCAGATGATATACGAGGCAGGTGTGTTCATATGTACAGTGGCACACGTGTTCGTGCGCGAACAGACGCGCAGGCGCGTGCAGGATTTTTGCAAATGCGGGTGAGTGTGCTACAATACGAAGGTATTTACACATTGCGCTGCGAGTGACCGCAACCTGGAAAAAACGAAAATGAAAAACGAGTGAAAAACGCTCCATAGCGTCGCCAGGCGCACGAAGCTGGAAATGGATCTAAGCGCGAATAGGTCCGCGCGCGCGATTGCCGGAAGAAGCGTAGGAGAGTGCGTACATGCGTTTTCTTTAACATCTTTTGATAGATTTTGAGAGGTAACTAGTTTGGAGAGAATCTTATAGTAAGTGTCTGATAATTCAACAGAGTAATCTTGAACCAAAAACTACAAAAAACATTCAAGTTGATTTCCATGAAATAAAGATAATTTCACGTCTGCCAGAGATTACCGGGAAACTTCTGGGGTCGTATTCGCCAACACCCCGCCGAGGGTAGTCGAAGGGAAGCGGAAGGGAGGATACCGCGCGCGGCAGAGGAGCAGATCAACCCATCTTACACCATGTAAGATGGAAATGCAAACTGTGTAACGTATCGATATCTCTGCGAAAAGATAAAGGTTCCATTGCGAAGCGGCCATTCTTCAGCTATGCTATTCGAAAAATTGCGGCGGTCGCGAGGGAAGCCAAGGGAGGCGAGAGGTGGCCGTGGAGCGCGCACTTTGTACTGAAATTTCACCTCATCTACCCTTCGACTCCCCGGCGGGTTGATGGCGAATACGACCCCTGGTGAAGTTCTGGTACATTTTGGACCTGAGACAGGCCATACTCCCTGGCGAAGGATGAATATGACGAGTTCTCTGGGAAAATCAAGCCCCTGGCGGAACACTACAACCCTGAGTTCGTCGCATGCATCCGGCATCAATACGACTGGGCACAGCCCTTCATCGCTGTTACTTGCTACAGCCAGCCGGGTGCCGCCAACCGTCTTCGCTCGGCTGACTTGGGTTTACTACGGGCCCAGGCTTCGGGATCTGTAGGACGATGGCTTGCTTCCACCTCGCGGAATCACGCCACTTCTGAATGACGAGTAGACGAGATCGCTTGGCAATTCGGGGAACTGATCCGGCAGATGCTTCAGATGGACAGCTGAGACGCCGTCAGGACCCTCAGCCGGAACCTCAGCCCTCGAACTATTCATTGACTTGATGAGGGCAGACAAAGCAGAGGCACTTATTGCAGTTACAACGTGACGACTGAGTTTCCTCATGGACCGGAGAGTTCGTCTATGAAGACGATCACGGCGCGACAGAGCCGAGGCGAAGAGTTTCCCAAGCCGACAGGAAGCTCCATATCCGGACTCGTATTTACCCGATGGAAACTAGCATGTTCCGACCCGCTGCTGTTTTCTTTCCAGAAAGTCTTCTTGGCATCAGTGTTGGCCTGTAATACGTATTATTAACCCATTCACGACCAGGGCTGTGCGTAACTGAATTTTGTAATTTCGTAAATCGTAATTTTTGAAATTCCTCGTAATTCGTAAATCGTAATTCGTAAATCGTAATTGATAATGAGTAATAAGCCCACACATGACCCAAACCTCATTCGATGTGGAAACACCGTAGCATTTCAGCGATGAGGTGTCTCCATATCGAAGAAGGTTGGAGGTTGGGTTTCAAAGTGACATTTTTAGAGCAGCACTTGAATAAATATTCTGTACACATACGCGGGGTAGGAACGACTTCAGTAGATAAAATGGAAACTCTAAGTTTATTTAAAGGCACTGTTCGGGATAAACTTCATCCTCGAATTTTTCCTGGCAAAAGCTTCTCGTGGCTCTCAGAAGCAGAAGCAGAAAAAACAGTACGAAAAGCTACCCAGGAGCCGCAAAACGGCTTAGAAAAGTGGGCAAACCCCGCAGCTGTGGGCAAGTCCCGCCCCTTTCCGCCCTTCGATGTGAACAAATGAACACAGAAGATTGTGAGATGAGCGATGGCTTCCGATCAAAAGCCCCGTTCTTCCCTTCATTCTCAACTTCTCTCTTTACTCAGGTCAGCTCGCATACATTGGCTGCAAAAGACGGAAGTTACAAGCCTCGGACAACTCGTCCACCATGCCTCCCTAGCTCAATTTTTTAGGAACCATAACCCCATTCCCAGAAGGCTTTGTACAATTTTAGAAGCATCACTGGAATCAGAATGGGACCGGTTTCAAGATAGGCAAAAAAACAGAAAATCGATCTTTATCGCGAACAGTGCCTTTAAGTACCACCACACCTGTGCCAGGTTTCGTACAACTTTTGAATACGAAAGCATAGGGAATTATCGCTCTACCAAACACAGTTCAGTTAAAGCCAAGGAGGGCAACACTGTGATGAGAAAAAAATTACGTTTGGATAGTTTTAGCCTTAACCTTTTAAGGAAGGATGCTTGGATAAGGTGGCCATTTCAAAGGGGATATACATTTCCCTTTGAATATATACATTTACAAAACCACTTCTTGACGCAGAAAACGAGTCTGCTCTCTATATTTGTAAAGCGTTGCTCTGAACGGAGTTATAAGCGTTCCTCCCCACAAGCGTAAGTTTGTTGAGATGGAGACGGATGTATGAATGGTGAAGGTTGTTTAGGATTCTGAAATGCAAAAGGGTGAGGGCTCCCTCTAAATCTGCGCTTTCAAAAATTAGGTTCTTCATCTTCTTTTCTTTTGCGTTCAGAATTTGCTCCTCATTAAAACATTTGAAAACTTCTTTGAAAAAAGTAGGAGACTCTGCAGCCATAATTTCTTGGAAATATTTCAAACCAAATTTTGAAATTACGGATTACGGCAGAAATGAAATTACGGCAGATTTGAATTCACGAAGTTCCACTTTTTTGTTTGTACCTTTCTAACCGCTAAAGATGAATGCGTGGGGAAGGTTGTTTTTGAAATCTCCGCAAAATTGTGCAACGAAGTGTAACGTTGGCATGGAACCGGAAGAGACTTTGCGTTTCACTGTTGAATGTTGGCGCAAACTGGGTGCCACATGCTGTAACATAGGTGCACCGAGTTTGCGCCAACCTCCAATGGGGAACGCAAAGTCTCTTCAGGATCCATGCCGGTGGTATATTGGGTTCCAACCTTTACTCGCTCCATGAGCCAGCCAGGTCTTTGGAGCCGAGCCCCATATTTACTGTCTATTTATGTGGGAATGGAATTGCTGTCCGCAGCTGCAGGCGACCGCTTTAGAAGTTTACAGAGAGCTAGAAGATAGTGGTGCTGGGACGAATATCAATCATGTCAGGACCTCGCGGTCACAGCATGATTTTGCTTGCAGTAAGTGTTGCAACAGCGATTGTCTGTAACTGCGGACCGAAATTTTGGTCCGATATAGACTGCAGCTCCACCAAAGGTCTGCGTCCCTGGTGTTCATCATGTGACAAGAGCATTCCATGGAAGTAAATAGCTGTGAAGCTACCGACCTGGCTCGGCTTGGGGCAAGGGAAGGTTGGAACCAAATAATAAGTTTGGGTCCGTTAGAGTGAGAAGGGGAGCGATTGGTCATTTCTAAAGCTCGTTATCAACAATTATAGTTCTCCATGACTGACCTACTGCGGACTTCGACCGGCCGGGCATGCACGGGTACGGGTTCACCGAAAATTAAAAATTTGAAGAGTAATCAAATATTAGGGGCGTGTCAAATTTGAAAGTGTTGAAGTTGTGTCGTATTGAAAGTGTTAAATTTATATTTGTACTAGACCGCCGATTGGAATTGCTCATTTAACCGCGTTTTCACGTTTTATTACGATTTGTTACGATTCGTTACGATTTTGGTCCCAAATTTCGTGAATCGTAAATCGTAAAAAAATTGCCAAAAACGCCCGTAATTCGTAAATCGTAAACCGTAATTCGTAATTACGCACAGCCCTGTTCACGACCACGCCTATTTTTGGGTGAATGCAAGTTCGGACCGCGTGCAATATTGCGTCACCATACAACGTGTCCCACCGGTGGGACACGCTGGCTTGAATAGCGTCCCACGGGTAATTGCTTCTACATTATTGTGTCTATATTGTAGCTAGCAAAGCTGATTAAACAGTATCAGAGTTTGAGCTTCCGAGACGATTTCGTTATTGAGAAACAATTATTCAAAACCAAAACGGGGTCAACTGAGCTGCAACGCTTTCAGAAAAGTAAACGAGTACCAAACGATAAGTTTTTACTAAGCAACCTAAAAGCCAGAAAAAGAAGTAAAAAGAAATCATAAGGTGCTTTTAGGGTTATAGCCGTTTTTTTCCTCTACTCCAGCGCACCTGATTCTATAAAAGTCTAGATTGTTGTTGCACTTGACCTACTGATGGACCATGAGGTTTTTATTCAAGTCTTGGGTAGGTCAATACATTGATCATATGTAAGCTTGAAAGTACTTCCGAAAGTACGATTTTTGAAAAGCGTGTCCCACCGGTGGGGCACGTGATCCGAAGTGGTAGTCAACACGTGTACCACCGGTGGGACACCTGGTCGTGAATGAGTAAAGACAGTGTTCACGATAATCTTCGATTTTGAGATTAATCGCGGAATCAATTGTTTTGCCCCCGAGTAGAACTGAAATGACGAAGAAACCGAGAAAAACCCATCGGAAGGGCACAAAATTCTTCACTCTCAACCCGCTTCATTACTCTCAGTGGAACTGTTTGTTGTGACAATGAAATCGTTTGTGGACCCGTATTTTGTTATTCTCTATTTGGTGTTGCTCTGTTCTTTCCTTCGGATCCTAACTAATACTGTTTTGCGTGAAATTTTCTTTTTTTGTTTTTGACTAGCCCCATTTTTCACCGGTGACAATCACCGTGAACATGTTCATCCAGTCGGACAACTAGTCCGGGCCGGAAAATAATGTCACTGAATTAGGGCGATTAAGTGCGTTTTCCGCCGTTTTTCCGTAATTTTCGTAACACCTAGTTCCCAACGCCTTGTTTTGAGTGGAAAACTCGGAAATGAAAATCATCGTGAACACTGCCTCCAAGTGCAGTGTTCACGATGGAAATTTCTCATCTGTTTTTTCGCCTCTTCAAAACGGTCCCATTCTGAATTCCATGATGCCTCTGGAATCGTACAAGACCTTCTGGAAACGGAGTTATGGTGCCTCAAAATTGAGCTAGGGAAGCATGGTGAGCGAGTTGTCCATGGCGTGTAACTTTCGTATTTTGCAGCCAATGTATGAGAGCCAACCTGAGTATGGAGAGAAGTTGAGAATGAAGGGAAGAACGGGGGTTTCAATCGGAAATCGTCGCTCATCTCTTGATCTCGAGTGTTTCATTGTCTACGTCGAGGCCCAGAGGGGGTTGCCCACTTTTCTAAGCCTTTTTGCGGCTTCTGCGGCTTTTGCGGTTTCGTCCCGCTTCTCCGACGCTGTTCTGCTTCTGAGAGCCACGAGAAGCGTTTGGCATGGAAATTTCAAGGATGAAGTTAATCGTGAACAGTGCTTTTAAGTTGAAAAATGTCAAGACCATGAGGAGGAAAACTTCTTCTTCTTCTTATCGGCCACATAGAGCTTCTCCTTATAGGTGTAAAAAGGCAGCCACATCGCACGGGTTCGTCCACATATCCATAACTGTTAGAGAAGTCGGCCTTGTAGGACATGAAAATAAATGAAATGAATCGTGCCCTGGGTTGTGGCAGTCAGGACATTCGTCGGGGATCGACGAGTCGATCTTATGGACGAAGGCCTTGAGGTGTGAGGAGTGTCCACATCGTAGACCTGCCAGGATGACGCGTGTACGTCTGGGTAGGTCCGTTTCGCTGTCATCGATCGGGGGTGGCACATCACCAAGAATTGGATTTAGGGGAGCACTGGAGAGGTATTCTCTGACGAATCGGGTGTGCTCCATTTGCAGTAGTCTGACGCGATTGAGCTCCGACGTCACCCAACGTTGACGATCCAAGACAGAGACGGCAGCATGAAGTGGCGAGCGAATATTTCGGAAATGGGGACCAGAAGACAGTAATGGGAAATTAGGGTGTGTGGAATTCCTTACAATGCCAACATGGAACTGTTGCGACTGAAGTTGACAATGCTGCTTTACAGGAAGCAGCGAACACTCTTGATGTAGATGAGATACCGGTGTGGATCTAGGGCATCCAGTGATCACGCGTAGAGCAGTGTTCTGTGCACGCTGCAGCTTGCTCCAAGAGGCTTCCGACAGGTGTCGTGACCGAATTGGGGCTCCGTATTCCAGAACCGGCTGCACCATAGCCCTGTAGGTGGTTCGCAAAATTTCCTTGGAGCTGCCCCATGTAGTGCCTGCCAGCGAACGTAGAATGTTGTTACGTATGTTGGCAGCAGCAGCTCGAATACGTGTGTTTTCGTGAAAACGCAGTGACGGGTCCAGGAATACACCAAGTAGACGAGGGTGTTTTGATGAGGGCAGCAAATTTCCTTCCCAAAGAATCTTGGGATGCAGCTTGTGTTCGGCAGTCGCTGTAGTGCACAAAGTGACGCTGGACTTGGTAGGAGAGACCTTTAGCTGCTTCGATTCAAGGAACTTGGCCAGACTGACGAGGTATTTATTCATCTCAGCAGTGGCTCGATCGATGACAGGGTCAGTACAAATAATAGTGATGTCATCCGCATATAGACATAAGTGGATGTTTGGTGACGGCTTCGGCACATCAGACAAATACAATGAAAACAGGCTGGGAGATAAAACTCCTCCTTGTGGAACGCCTGCCTTCAGGGTAACAGACTTCGATAAGTGTCCATCAAATTTCACACGAATGGAATGATTTTTGACAAAGTTATCTGTCCATCTTTTGCACCAGTCAGGAATAGTAGAGTCCAGGATCGATTTGGACAGCAGCGGGATACTGACGTTATCGAAGGCAGCGGTCAAGTCAACCGCCACGACAATACTTCTACCAGCTGGAGGTTTCATGTTGAAGCCAGCAATTATGTGTTCTGTGATGGACGTGAGTGCCGTAATGGTAGAGTGTGCCTTCTTGAAGCCATGCTGATGCACGTTATGTCGTAATGCTTCTTGGAGGTGCGGGTTGATGAATTTCTCCGCTAACTTAGCAATAGGGGACAAAAGGGAGATGGGTCGATGCGAAGTTGCTTGATCTTCTGGTTTGCCAGGCTTTAGGATCGGAAGAACAATTGCTTGCTTCCATCTAGCGGGGATGACATCTGTGCTAAATGACGAGTAGACTAGGTCACAAAGCAATTCAAGGAACTCTTCCGGCAGGTGCTTGAGATGGACGGCTGACACACCGTCGGGTCCCTCGGCTCGCGAGTTCTTCATGGACTTGATGAGGGAAGACATCTCAGAGGCAGTTATGGCAGGTACATCTTTACGGCTGAGCTTTCTTATAGACCGGAGAGTGAGCCTGTTGGAACGATCGCAGCGGGACGTCGCTGAAGCAGTGTTTTCCAAGTCGACATGCAGCCTTAAAGCCGGACTCGAATTTCCCTGAAAGGAAGTCAAGCATGTTGCGATCCGCCGCCATTTTCTTCCCAGATAACCGCTTAAGAATGCTCCAGGTCTTTTTTGCATCAGTGGAGAAGTTCAAGGATTCTGTGAACTCCATCCAATGCATCCGCTTGTAATCATTAAGTATTTTGGTGATCTCATCAGACAGTCGTTGAATGCTGGGATCTGCAGGATCAGCTCGGCGCTTCTCGTCCCGTAATTAGATCAGCTCCAGGACATCTTTGGAAACGTTAGGGTAAAACGTTCTAACGCGCCCTGTAGGGATTGCAGTTCTGGAGGCGTTGCATATGGCATCAACAATGAACTTGTCCTTCTCATGAACGGAGCCGGTTAGCAGATAGCAGGCTACCCGACTGAGTAACACCTCTTTAAACATGACCCAGTTGGCCTTACGGTAGTTGGTGTACAATTTGCTACGAGAGCCTATGAAAGGTGCCAGGTGACTGTTGAGAGACAAATCCAATGAAACACATATAGGTACATGATCGCTGACCATAGCTATAGCAGTGGACCAGTTACAGGAAACAGCAATAGAAGATGATACAAAAGTGACATCTGGAGAGGACGGTCTGCCCGTGGAAGGTAGCGAGTGGGGGCGTCCTCGTTAATGGCAACAAGATCACAATCCTCAGCAAAAAGCTCAAGTAGTTCCCCTCTGTCATCGGGATCTAGAGAGGAGAACCAGGATGTGGAGTGAGCATCAAAATCGCCAGCCATGACAACAGAAGACGATGGGAGGGCAGTGTGCACAGATTGCAAAAAATACAACATGAACACCAATACATTCTACAACATCATCATTAGGGAGAGCTATAAGATGAGAAGGTGGTACAGAGGTTTTTACGAACGTAGAGACGCCTCCACCATGAGATGTGCGAGGGAGGTGGTAAGACGTATAACCGGGGAGGCGGGGTAGGGAGGATGTTAGGCTAAGTTTAGTCTCCTGAAGGAGAATGACATCTGGACGAAAGCGTTCAATGTACAATGTGAGCTCAGCAAGTTTGGCACGCAGGCCATTGATATTGAGTTGAAAAATGTCTAGACTATGAAGAGGGACATTAGGGGGAGAGTTAGAGCAAGAAGTACAACAATAAGCGTCAGTGTAGTCTGTATAGCTGGTTAACCCCGAACATTTGAGGTGTACCCATCCGAGGCAACCACCGTACTGGACGCTTGCATGTTGAGCCGAAAATCCACAATGACAACAGGGATATTGTGGAGTCTTGCTGCGTGGCCCTGGGTTCCTCTCAATGCCGGCTCGCAACAGTAGAATGCGAAGGAGTGCGGCAGCCAGCCATTCGCACTCCCATACAGAAAAAACTCCTCGTGGAGTTGTTGATGCCCGTTTGATGAGTCTCCTTGACCTTGGTAGTCGACTCCACAGATTTACCACGCGTAGGGTGAGTCTCATAGGATATCGCCATACTGCTACCGCATCCGGGGCAGCCGATGCGCCAGCACTGGGGACCCAGGGTGTTGGTGACAAGTATGCGACTGGCCAGAATGGTGGAAGATTGGTGACGCCAAAGAAGGAGGTGCGGTTTGCCGTTTGGAATGTACGATCAGGACATTACGTTGGACAAAAAGAAGTCATCGCAAGGGAACTGTCG
The DNA here is from genome assembly GCA_029168955.1 of Aplectana chamaeleonis. Classification (NCBI taxonomy): domain Eukaryota; kingdom Metazoa; phylum Nematoda; class Chromadorea; order Rhabditida; family Cosmocercidae; genus Aplectana; species Aplectana chamaeleonis. The sequence continues at coordinate 944,261 of JAPDOI010000127.1, forward strand.
AGGTCGAAGATATCGGTAGCAGCACTGTCTGAATTGAGGATCAGCGGTTGTGGAACAATGATTGTCCAGGTGCCTGATTCTGAAGAAAAGATGGTATTGTACTACTCCGGTGGCGAAGGACATCACGAAGGTGTTGGATTTATGTTGAACTGGCAAGCGTCTGGAAGCGTCATCTCGTTCGAGCCGATTTCGAGCAGGATTGCCGTTCTGACGTTAAAAGGAACTATTAAGACGCATGTCGTGGCTATCTACGCTCCGACGGAGCCTAGCTCTGATTCCGATAAGGACGCGTTCTACGCTCAACTGCAAGACGTACTGAATGCGATCCCAAAGACTGGCCTAATCCTTGTCGCAGGTGACTTCAATGCACGCGTCGGAAATGACAGAATTGGCTGGGAAGGAGTATTGGGCAGATTCGGCGTTGGCGAGATGAATGAAAATGGTCTGCGTCTGCTCTCATTTGCAGCGTTTAATGGACTCATTGTCGGGAACAGTCACTTCCAGCACCGCAGGAAGCACCAACTGACTTGGAGAAATCCCTCTGGACGAGACGTAGCTACGTTGGACTATGTTCTGATGAGTTCACGTTTTAGGTCATCGCTGAAAGACGTCCGTGCTATGAGAGGTCCAGATTGTGGTACAGATCACTACCTTCTTCGTGCAGTTGTGCAGCTCCGCCTACAACGGACTACGCGAATGGAACCTCCTAAACATAAACTCGACTGGACACACCTCATGGTACCCGAGACGAAGGAGTTGTTCCAAGTGGCACTGTCAAACCGCTTCGCATCATTGTCGGACAATGCATCGGTGGACGAGCAGGAGCGGCAAGTAGCAGACGCCATCTTGGAATGTGCAAAACCACTTTGCCCTGTTACTCGCAGGCGGATCCAGCCGTGGATAACAGACGAATCTTGCTACTCATCGAAGAGAGGAAGCGAGCAAAACTGACTAATTTTGATCGATACCGGCAACTCAGCAGAGAACTTCGTTGCAGGCTGAAAGCGGAAAGGGAGTCGTACTGGAATAAGGTGGCTGCTGATCTGGAGGAGTCCGCTAACAGGCATGACTATCGCACCCTCTATCGGACACTCAAGCGGCTTGGAAAGAAGACGAAACGCGTTAGCGATAGCATTAGGAATGCAGATGGATCGTTTGTGCGCTCTGTGGAAGAGCGTCTTCGTCGCTGGCAACAGTTCTTCGGTGAACTCTACAGTCATGAAGCGCCACAGGGACCGCTTCCCAACCCACCATCAATCGATGCGCCAGAAGATTCTGATCTCGGCTCAGAGCCCACTGTGGAGGAACTGAAGACTGCTATCAAATCGCTGAAGAACGGCAGGGCATCAGGCGTTGACAATGTTGCTGCTGAGGCCATCAAAGCGGGTGGAAACGTGTTGCTACTTCAGCTTCATCGTCTAATAACTCTCATCTGGCAGTCAGAGAACATACCCGCTACTTGGAAACGTGCAATAATTGTACCCATCCACAAGAAGGGCGACGCCAGGGACTGCAAAAATTACCGAGGGATCAGTCTGCTGTCAATCGTAGGCAAAGTCTTCATGAAGATTATCCAGAACAGGCTTCAACGTCATCGAGAACAGACCGCTCGTGAGGAACAAGCAGGGTTTCGGACAGGGAGAAGCTGCAGTGATCAAGTTTTCACTCTTTGACAACTTATGGAAGAGAGGATCCGCACTGGAAAGCGAATTGTCATCACTTTCATTGATTTCAAGTCTGCATTCGACTGTGTTCATTGGCCTGCGCTGTGGAGAGCACTTGATAGCGAACATGTACCAGACAAGATAGTTAACCTGCTCCAGAAAACGTATGAAGGTTTTTCCAGCTCGGTTCGCGTTGGAGATAAGCTGTCGGAAGAGTTTGAGGTTAAAGCTGGAGTTCGCCAAGGTGATGTTATATCGCCGTTGCTCTTCAATACTGTCGTCGACGCTATTATGAGAGAGGTCTTTGAGAACAGAAGAGGTGTTCAGTATAGCACTAATGGATACGTCTCGGATCTGATGTTTGCGGATGACAGTGCAGTGTTTGCGGATACCGATGAGGATGCAACGTACCTGATAAATAGAGTGGCGCTTGTTGCAAGCTCTTACGGCCTAAGAATAAATCAGGAGAAGACAAAAGTGATGACATCGGATGGCTCGCCTGCAACTGTGCACTTCGAAGGGGCGGAACTTCAGCAGGTCAAGGAGTTCAAATACCTTGTATCAGTCGTGCAAGAACGGAAAGTTGCGGCCACAGCAGAGGTATGCAGCAGGATCGGGCAGGCATCCAGTGCGTTTGCATCGCTTGGTTGGTGTCTGTGGAAGAAAAACAATGTTTCACTGGAGACTAAAATGCGATTGTTTCGAGCGCTAATAATTCCGATTCTACTGTATGGTTCGGAAACATGGACTCTACTGAAGCCAGACCTTGTCAAGCTGGAAGTCTTCCAATTGCGGTGCCTGCGACATATTCTTGGGATCACGATTCGTGACCGTATTTGCAACGATAACATAAGAAGAAGCTGTATGGATCAACCGCTGGTTGAAGAGCAACTGAAGACAAAGAAGATTACGGTGGTTTGGACATGTATGTCGAATGGATGCTGGCCGGCTCCCGTACAGTATGCTGTGGCGGAAGCGCCCGCCGTCGTGGAAGATCCAGAGAACGGCCCCGAAGAAGACGTGGCTCATGCATATAGAAGAAGATTTAAAAACCCAACGGTGCAGTGTTCCTAACGCTAAAATTATTGCTGCAAACCGTACTGAATGGAAGCGTATCGTTCAGGCCGCACGAGCTCCTATGGCACCTACAGCAGTGTATTGGTTGAGAGGGCATCCCGCTCCGCCAGACGCCAGCTAACGGGATGAGTGAGTGAGTGAGTGAGGGTGAGCATCTCGGATCCGATGATGTTCTATTCGTCATTGAAGCGTCATTGCTACTAAATTGCCTTATAGGTCTCTTTCATGGTCCACGCGCGTGAGGCGTAGTTTATACTTCTGCTCGTGACGCGCCACATGATCAATATTACAGAAATGCAGTGTGCCGCGCCGCTTGGAGGCGGAAGTATAAACGACCCCTGATGCGCTGTGGGCTATAGAAGTTCTCACCGTGCGTGCCGCACGTGACGCGCCGAAAACAACTATGAAATCTTCCGCGGCACTACCATGGCGGTGCAGATTAAAGTTGGGTCTCAAATGTGACATGCACAGAAATTCCTGATTTGCATTTGCGTATACGGTAGCCTGGAGCAGGGCTGTGCGGAAATATTTTTCAACATTTTCGGAAACGGAAAAGACCAAAAGTTCTGGGTTGTCTCATTCCCAAGTTTCGCCGCTGCTCATTGCTTGCAGCTCTCATTCGAAAACCTATGGCTCCAGTCATCAAATTAATAATTCTTCAAACTACATAAAATCACATGAAGGGGCTGTTTCAAAAATTACTCACTAGATATAGCTGTCTCTTCGAAGCAGTATACAGCCTATTCCCCAGAAAATAGTCTAGGCTGTACCAGGTGTAGATGAACACGGGCGGCCGCGTTGCGTGTTCATGAATGATCAGAAGTCGATCTTCAAATTCTTTACGAGAAATTTTCAGATTCTATTTTGCATCTTAATTGCCTGCCGAAGGTAATACCACGCGATTGAATTTGAGAAAAATGGAAAAAGATTGCTTAGTGAGAATAGGAAAACTCACTTGTGATCTGCCTCCAAAGCGCAAAGCAGCTGTCCGTGGCCACCTCCACCTGTCTCCGCCCAGACTACTCCCTGGAGGACAGGCTGTACGTGCGAAAAAACATGTTTCTATTCTTGTTGCTGTTGTGGAGGTGGACAAACGACTAAAAAACTTTGGCGGAGAGCCAAACAAAAATCATTGATTCTCGAAAAGAAGTTGTGAAAAAATCCTTTAAAAAGCGGTCGGATTCCTGCGAAGCCTTATTTGTATCATCATTCTGGAAGGGAGCGATTTCAGAGAATCCAGAACTCTGTCGAGGATCTCAGTCAGCCTCAGATATTCGGTTGACCACAAAAAGTTCAAAAGTGCTTCCTTCAAAGACCCTCGCCTAGACCTCGTACCAGTACCCGTGTGGCACTATTTTCTTCCGTTTCCGAGCCCAAAAAGTCGGAAGCAGAACGGAACAGCTCAAATACACCGGAAATACGGAAACGGAGTCGGAAACGGAACAGCTTTGCGTAGCTCTGGCCTGGCGTAGTAGCAGAACTAGTATTTATGTTGGAGTGGACTTAGAGGCATGTTTCGTGATAAAAACGATGTTTAAGTTCTCTTAATAGGAATGTAGATTTGGTCATCGTAAAAGTAAAACTAAGTGAAAAAAACACGGAAGTTCGCGAGCAAACCCTTCAAAAACTAGGTTTAACGGCTAATTAGAGGTGTCGGCCGGCCCCTAATTAACGCGATTCTCAAGAGTGCTTGCTTATCCGCCTTTTATTTTGCTTTTAAAGCAGTCAGTAGTCTCCAGAAGTGCTTAGAAATTATTTTAGAAGCAAAATAGAAGTTGGCAGAACAGGCATTTATAGAAATCTTGATGGTTGGGGGCGGGAGGACACCAAGCAATATTTTGTTTCTGAGCGTTTCTCTCCATTTTTTTTACTTATTTTCTATTTTGTCATGGCCAGGTCTACCTTTTCATGAGGATAGCACAGCAAGCGATATTATCGAGAACCCTGCCTTCAAACTGAGAAGCGAATATTGGAACCAATGATGAAACCGCTATGGGATGGGCGGCACACGCGTCCCGCGCCGTGAGAGCTATTATAGTCCAAAGCGCTTCCCGCGCGTCTCGCGTGTGCCGCTTTTGCGTTGAGAACTATGAAAAATTCTTCTGGTCATTTGTGCAGTTCAGTAGACATTGTATTACAGGTATGATGAAGCTGTTAAAATTACACTCTTTTTTCACTTTAAAGAAAGTAAGAATGCAATAAGTAATTTTTTCTGTAAAATTTAATGTTTTCTGTTTTCTGGCCCATCTGGCCTTTCTGTTTTGGAATTTTTGAATTTTTTTTTTGAAAAATTCCGCTCACCCCTGATTGCAACGACATTATAAAAAATCGGGAGCACGTAGTGACATAGTATCGATAGGAGAAAATAACATTATGACTCACACAAGATCACTCTTTCTTGTCACTAGCTACTGCTCTATAAAACGCTGGAAGGAGCGTAAGTTAGCTGATCATAGGTTGCCTCTTTCGAATAATTTTTCCAAATCACTGCCAGCCTTGTTAGCAAAGAAATGGTGCCTGACACTCTTCCTAGCCGGATAACGGATTTGTTAGAAACCGTTACCTCTAGTGGTAGATGATCTCATTCTGAGAAAATAGTTTGGCCGAAGGCCACTAAGTCCCTACAATATCTGTTCTGAGCCTTCTCCAACGCTCTTTTACCAGGTTGTCCAATAATTCTTGTCCGAAAATTTCACCATTTTTAATTTTTTTTCAACTTTATTGAAAAACAAGTCTAATCAACAATATAATCACCACAGTTATCCACAACAGTGGCTCATTGATTGGGCAGGTCGCCGATGTCCTTCGCCCAGAACTCCGGGGGTGCGACTCGAAGAAGTCCGCGACAGGGCTGTGCGTAATTACCAATTACGGTTTACGATTTACGAATTACGGGTGTTTTTGGCAAATTTTTTACGATTTACGAATTACGAAATTTGGGACTAAAATCGTAACGAATCGTAACAAATCGTAATAAAACGTGAAAACGCGGTCAAATGAGCAATGCGAATTTGCGGTGTAGTACAAATATAAATTTAACACTTTCAATACAACACAACTTCAACACTTTTAAATTTAACACACTCCTTATATTTGATTACTCTTCAAAATTTCAATTTTCGGTGAACCCGTACCCGTGCATGCCCGGCCGGTCGAAGTTAGCAGTAGGTCAGTCATGGAGAACTATAATTGTTGATAACGAGCTTTAGGAATGAACAATCGCTCCCCTTCTCACTCTGACGGACCCAAAGTTATTATTTGGTTCCAACCTTTCCTTGCCCCAAGCCGAGCCAGGTCGGTAGCTCCACACCAATTTACTTCCATGGAATGCCCTTGTCACATGATGAACACCAGAGACGCAGACAAAGGTCTGCGTCTCTGGTGTTCATCATGTGACAAGGGAGCTTGGTGGAGCTGCAGTCTATATCGGACCAAAATTTCGGTCCACAGTTGCAGACAACCGCTGTTGCAACACGTACTGCAAACAGAGTCATGCTGTGACCGCGAAGTCCTGACATGATCTATATTCGTTCCAGCACCACTATCTTCTAGATGTCTGTAAACTTCTAAAGCGGTCGTCTGCAACTGCGCACAGCAATTCCATTCCGATATACATAAATACACAGTAAATGTGGGCTCGGCTCTAAGGGCTTTGCTGGCTCATGGAGCAAATAAAGGTTGGAACCCAATATAAACTTCATTGCCGAATTTTGCGGAGATATTAAAAACAAACTTCCCTACGCATCCATCTTTAGCGGTTGAAAAGATTCAAGCAAAAAAGAGGAACTTCGTGAATTCAAATCTGCCGGAGAATCGGGAAATTATTTTACTAACCTCTAAACATTATTCGAAAAAAGATTTTTACGGGGACTCCCAAATTAACCTTTGGTGTCCCCAGAGGCTACAAGAGGAGAGGGGGTAATTTGAAAATTTGGTTTGAAACATTTCTAAGAAATTATGGTTTTTCAAAGAGTTTTGAAATGTTTTAATAATGAGGAGCAAATTCTGAACGCAAAAAAAAGAAGATGGAGAACCTAATTTTTGAAAGCACAGATTTTGAGGGAGCCCTCACCATTTTGCATTTCAAAATCCTAATCAACCTTCACCACTCAGACCGCATTTGTGCACTACTGCAAATGCTGAGCACAAACTGCATCCCAAGGTTCTCTGGGGAAGAAATCTGCTGCCCCTATCTAAGCACCCTCGTCTACTTGGTGTGTTCCTGTACCCTTCATCGCGTTTTCACGAAAACACACGTATTCGAGCTGCTACGGCCAACACGCGAAATAACATCCTCCGTGCTCTGGCGTGCACCACCTGGGGTAGCACAAAGGAAGTTTTACGCACAACGTACAAGACCATGATACAGCCAACTCTGGAATATGGGGCTCCGTTATGGACCAGACATCTGTCAGAGGCGTCCTGGAACAAGCTACAACGCGTACAGAACTCTGCACTACTTGTCATCACTGGCTGCTCAAGGTCAACGCCCATATCCCATCTCCATCAAGAATGTGCAGTACTTCCTGTCCAACAACACTGCCAGCTGCAATCTCAACAGTTCCACATTGGCATTATTAAGAACGCCGCACATCCCAACTACCCACTTCTGTCATCTGATCCACATCACCGTAATATTCGCACACCACTCCATGCTGCTATTTCCACATTGGATCGTCAAAGATGGGCCACCTCTGAGCTCACACGAAAGAGGCTACAACAAATCGAGCACACTAGATTTGTGTCTGAGTACCTGACCTGCGCCCCTTCCAACCCGATCCTTAGTGCCGTGCCTCCTATGGTTGATGATAGTGAGGAAGATCTGCCCAGGCGCTCCCGCGTCACTGGCAGGTCTACGTTGCGGTCATTCTTCATACCTCAAAGCCTACGTACACAGGATTGACGAGTCGGTCCCAGATAAATGTCCTGACTGTCAGAATACTGGACATGATTCATTGCAATTATTTTCATGCTCCGCCAGACCTACTTCTCTGTCTGCTTGTGATATGTTGAACAAGCCTAGTAATGTAGCTGCCTTTCTACGCCTATGAGAAGAAACTGCTGTGGCCGATAAGAAGAAGAAGAAGAAGACCGCCGTCTCCACCGCAACAAACTTACGCTTATGTGGAGGAACGCTTATAACTCCGTTCAGAGCAACGCTTAACAAATTTAGAGCGTACTCGTTTTCTGTGTGAAGAAGTGGTTTGGTAAATGTATATCCCCTTTGGGATGGCCCCTTATCCAAGCATCCTTCCTCAAAAGGGTAAGGCTAAAACTATCCAACCGTAAATTTTTTCTCATCACACTGTTGCCCTCCTTGGCACCACTGAACTGTGTTTGGTAGAGCGATGATTCCCTATGCTTTCGTATTCAAAAGTTGGGCGAAACCTGGCACAGGTGTGGATCCCACGTATGTGTACTGAATACTTATTAAAGTGCTGCTCTAAAAATGCCACTTTGAAACCCAACCTCCTGCCTACTTCGATATGGAAACACCTCATCACTGAAATGCTACGGTGTTTCCACATCGAATGAGGTTTGGGTCATCTGTGGGGGGCTTATTACTCATTATCAGTTACGATTTACGAATTACGAGGAATTTCAGAAATTACGATTTACGATTTACGAAATTACAAAATTCAGTTACGCACAGCCCTGGTCCGCGATGTCGGATATGAGGTTGTCGTAGTTGGTGAATTTTCTTCCGGCCAAATGGTGCTTCAGCGGGCGGAACAAGTGGTAGTCGGAGGGAACGAGGTCCGGGGAATACGGCGGATGGGCAACCGTCTCCCAGCCGAGCGTCGCCAACTTCTGCTGGGTCTCCTTCGCCACGTGGGGGCGCGCGTTGTCGTGCAGCAGGTGGACCGAGGCTCGTCGGGGACGCTTTTCTCGGATGGCGGCGGTTAGTTTCTCGAGCTGATCGGTGTAGATGGAGGCGGTGACCGTCCTGCCTTGCGGGAGCAGCTCGAAGTACAGCATGCCCTTGGTGTCCCACCAGCAGCAGAGCATGATCTTCAGCGGGTGCAGGTCGGCTTTCAGCGTCGTCGGCGGCTCTTCTCCGCGCGGGATCCAGACGGCACGGCGGGCGACGTTGTCGTAGAGGACCCACCTCTCATCCCCAGTGACCAGGTCCTCGAGAAACTCCTTGCGATGCGGACGAAGGAGGAGGGACTGGCAGATGGCCACGCGGCTCTGCTTGCTGGCGTCCGTCAGACGGTTGGGGATCCAAGGGGCTAGAACGTTGTGGTAGCCGAGTAAATTGAGTCGATTGTGGATGGTGGACTTGCTGCAGCCGAGCGTCGTCGCCAGTTGCGGCTTCTCCTTGATACAGTGACGGACTTCGTCATCATCCACCGTAGAAGGCCTCCCGCTATGCTCCCTGTCCTCGAGGCTCGCGTCGCCGCTCTCGAAACGATTGAACCAGCGGCTGGCTTTGCGTTGGGACCAGGGCTGTGCGTAATTCCGATTTACGGTTTACGATTTACGAATTACGAGCGTTTTTGGCAATTTTTTTACGATATACGATTTATGAAACTTCGGCCCAAAATCGTAAGGAATCGTAACAAATCGTAACAAATCATGAGAATGCGGTTGAGGGGACAGTGTGAGTTTTCCATCTAGGGCATAGAAGGATTCAACGCTTTTTCACATGCCTGACAATTTATTATTTTTTCCAATTTATATTTTTGGTGATGCCCTTCCCTGGCATTCCTGGTCGATCTTAGGGAGTAGTAGGCCGGACATGGCGAAATATAATTGTTGATAACGAGATTAAATAGCAACAGACATCTTGAAAATGCTATCGATTTTATGGTTTGAATCGAAAACTTGGAGTTACTAGTATTGAAATTTGAAAATAAACCCGAAAAACTCGATGGAAACGAAATGACAACGGGTTGTTCTTCATTCGGTTGAAAACGGACAATGCGCTCCAAAGGCACACGAGCGCAAATACGATTGGACTGCCGATGTTACCCCACTCGCATGGCCGGGTTCTCTGAGAGAAATTGCCGCTGCGGCTCCGCGATAGTGTCGCTTCGGCGCCGACAGGCACCGAAGCGGCACTACCGCGGAGCCGTGACGGAACTACCGCGGAGCCGTAGCGATGATGCGGCAGTGACGCTCCGGCTCCGAAAGAGGATCTGATATGAAGTTGTTTAAGAATGATAGTACAAATGGGGGGGGGCTAAGGACAAAAATACGCACCTGCGCTCATTACGTCATCTGTCTTGTAGGGACAGAGATTACCGCCGCTTTTGCGCCCAAGGAAATATGGAATGTACCTCAAACTTGGGTCATTGAACCGGCGACAAATTCAATTCACCGCACAGGATAGTACATCGTACTCCACGCGGGTTCACTGCTGCATCCTTGCGGAGCCGGCGCGGTTCTAACGCGCAGCCGATGCGGTACTCTCGCGGCGATGTCGAGGCTCAAGACACGGCAGCAAAATCGTCTGATCACGGAGCCGCTGCGGTACTATAGCGGCACAGTCGATGGTCGCGGTACTTTCCCGGCACTGATGCGACAAATTTTTCTCAGAGTTCTGAACGTTTACGCCGTTTGAGGCCTCGAAAACGAACCAAAATAACCTTTTTTTTAAAGAAATTTTGAGCACTGAGGTGTGGAACCTCTCCCACTTTACCTGTGGTACCCTGCCTTCCCATACAACTTTATTGCTTCAAAAAGGTCGCCTTGTTTCGTCTTCGACGTTTCCAGCGACGTAGGCGTTATAGTATTGGTTGTTTGAGTTAATCAGCGTCGTTATCTCAACTACTTTTGCGAGCGTGTATGCTGCCGTTCAGTGTGACAGGCCGCTCCAGTTCTCGAACCGACCGGCTCAAACTTATTATTGGATAAAGCCAAGCTTCACTGTTATACACATGCTCCCATTAAATGCTTTCGCCCCCATGATGAACACAGGAGACTCAGCCATTTGGTGAAGCTACTGTCTATATCGAAGCAAAGTTCAAGCCCTCCCAAAAATGATGGCAGGAGAGCCACCTAGCTCATCAAAAAAGGTTCATAAATGTTATAAAAATGAGAATTCAAGCACATTGTGAATGCAAAAGAAGATCAAGAAGTTGTTTATCTTCAAAATCACAGATTTGGCGGGTCCCTTCGAACTTTGCATTTCAAAATTTCAAAGAACTTCCGTTTCTAGGACGGTTGTCTCCAACCCAAAAAGCCTGTGCTTATGGGAGGGAACGCAAAACTCCGTTCAGAATAACACTTAATAAATATCGAGAGTAGACTCTATCTCTGCGTCAAAAAGTGGTTTTGCAAATTTATATCCCTTTTGGAATGGTCATCTTGTCCAAGCATCCTTCCCTCGAAAGATTGAACTTAAAACTATCGAGCAGCAATTTTTTCTCATCGCAATATTGCCCTCCTTGGCTTCCATTGAACCTTGTTTGGTAAGGCCATGATTTCCTATGTTTTCGAGTCCAAGAGTTGGAAAAAACGTGACACAGGTTTGGTGCCTGAAAAAGCTTGGAGTTGCTATATTGTCTATTAAAGTCGTGGTGTCTCACGTACATATGTATACTAGAACTTTCTTCAAGCGCTCAAAACAGTTAAACCTAACCTAAAACCTCTTTCGATATGGAAACACCTCATCATTGAAGTGTTGAGGTGTTTCTAAATCGAATGCGATTTGGGCTATGTGTGGACTCATGGCACATTATCAGTTACGAATTACGAATTACGATTTACGAATTACGAGGAATTTGGAAAATTACGATTTACGATTTACGAAATTTTAAAATTCAGTTACGCACAGCCCTGGTTGGGACACCGCATCCTCCTTGCACGCTCTGCAGATGTTGGCGACCGCGGTGCCCGTGTCGTTTTCCAGCAGTCACTCGTAGTACACGAACGTACGAATTCGACCTTGGTCCATTTTAGCTTGTACTGGTAGCTAAACGCGGCGACTGCGCCTTATATACCCCTAGCGTAGAACTTTGGAGAACCTTCTAGAAGGTTCTTACACTTGCCTGATATTATAACACTTCTAAGGAAAATTTCAGTTTCATAGACATTCAAAGGCGCCTTTTCATTATTAGAAGAGGGTGCCCTGAACAAGCAATACATAACCTGGTAGTCGTGCCGGGACGAGGACTAATCATGCTGATACCCACTAGTCTTACAAGGGGAAGTGTTTTTAGTGGTTAACGCACCTGCGAAAACGACTAGCTGTGTTACTATCTCTTGTGGCTCAATAGCAAAACTGCGCAGTATAGTTGTACAATTTCGAAAAAAAATCCGTACGAAACGAAAATAGAAACATTTTCGTTCGAAAAATTTCCGAACGAACGAAAATGGGAAAAACATGGCTCCACGAAATTTCGAACGAACGGAAACGAAGGAAAAAAATTTCGGAAGATTTTTCGAAAATTTTTTCGTTCGTTTCCGTCCGTTCGAAATTTCGTCGAGTCGAACGGGATTTTCCCGATTTTAGTTCATTCGGAATTTTTTTTCGAACAAAAGTTGTTCGATTTTCGTTCATTCGACATTTTTTTCGAAAACTTTCAACTATACTGCGCAGTATCCCGCCTCGAGCTGCTAGTTCCAAGAAGTTATGAGCGTGTTTCAAGATTCGCGAAAAGGCAAGTGTAAACCTCATCAGGCGCTTTTATTTGGGGGAGGGGGTTTCAAAAAATTTTTCTGAATTCTGCTCAAAACTTGCATGTAGGGGTATTCTTGGGTGGTGAACACGAATCTGCAGTTGAAATTCTGAGGTTTACTGTAGGTGACGGTAGATATCATGTCATTTAGGAGGCAGAACCTACCTTAGTGTTTTGAAAATCGACAAACGGATGTTAAATTCGTATCCACCACTCCGAATAACCCCCGTATGCAAATTTCGACTCAAATCTGAGACGTCAATCAAACTACCGTATACCCACCGTAATCTACCGTAAACTGTCAAAAATCGATAAGCGGACTCCAGATTCGTGTCTAGCACTTCAAATAACCCACAGATAAACATTTTGAGTCATTTCCATCGTAGCGTTCCGGAAATCGTCAGAAGTCACTTTTTGCCCTTTAAATTTTCCCTCTAAAGGGGGGCTTTGAACGAATTTCGGCCGAAAATTTTGAAGAATCGACAGATAAACCCCAGATTTCTGATCAGCTCCCCAATTAACCCACATGGGAGATTTTTTAATCAAATTTGGAAGGTTTTTTTTTCTAAAAACGCTGCCAGAGCCCTCTAATCCGTATAAACAAACACCCAACCGAAGATCCATACAAGTCCAAAACGCTGTCAGTCTGGACAAAGTTTGGGAAATGTGCCTCTACCCAACTTTGCTCAGGGGGTTTAATTTTGGACGCCGAACACAAATGTGAGGTCCGTTTCCGGATTTTCCGGAGACTATTGCGCGTTTTGGAAGGCACAAAAAAAAACACAAAAACAATCATTTTAAGCTTGTAGCTTCTTGGAACCTGCAGCTCGGGGCGGGTTACTGCCCAGTTTTACTAATGTGGCCCAAGATACACTAGTACTACGAGCAGTTTTTGCAGATGCGTTTAACGCCATAAAGTGATAGCGGCGCTAGGGCTCCGGTGGTGCAGTGCGATAAGGCGCTTTCCCGGGAAGGGATTATGCTGGTTCAATCTCACCCGGAGCCAAGCGCTTCGCGATCAACTCTGCACCTTGTGTAACCATACCATAGCGTGCACTGTGACGTTAAAGGCAGTGTTCACGAAGAAAAGGTTGTACGTTTTTTTTGGCTAAAACGTAAGCTTTGGGTCTCTCTAAGGAGATCGAAAACGAAAGTGCGACGAAAAACGGCCGGTAAGTGGGTGAAAACCTCGTGGGCCAGTCAACCCATTGGGCCACTCCGCCCACGTCCTATAACAGTTTACCTGAATTCGTGGTTAGATGAGCGATGATTTCCGATCAAAAGCCCCGTTCTTCCCTCCATTCGCAACTTCTCTCTTTACTCAGATCAGCTCGCACACATCGGCTGCAAAAAACGGGAGTTACAAGCCTCGGACAACTCGTCCACAATGCTTTTCTTGCCGAATTTCGAGGGGCCATACCTCCGTTTTCAGGGGGTCTTGTACGATTCCAGGGACATCATTGAAATCAGCATGGGACCGTTTTCAAGATAGGCGGAAAAACAGAAAAATAGCTTCTATCGTGAACACTGCCTTTAAACAGCAGTTACGGCAAAAAAAAACAATACAAAAATCGTGTAATACTCAACTTCCCTTGTTAGCACGATTATATACGAGAAGCGTGTTGCAACTGCCAACCGAAATATCGAAGAACGGTATATGAGTACTCTGAGAGTTTTGCCCGAGAAATAGCCGACCAGGCTCTGCAGCGGCTCCTGGTGGGCTATTTCTCAAAATTGGTTATTTGAACCGACGGAGGCATTGAATGCTGAGTCACGTCTCTGGAATACTTACCTGGAGAGCAATTTATTTTTAGCGGCTTTTCCGCGGTTATTTCGCGGCGAGCATTGTTTGGCGGCTATCGCCCGGCTATTTCGCGGCGAGCATTATTTACTGGCTAATTCTCGGCTATTTCGCGGCCGAAGCTCTCAGAGTAACTCAGGTGGCTCAGGGATTGACGGCGTCCGAATGGGGTCGCCGCGTTCTTGCAGTAGTCATTAATTTGAATTTGTTGAACAGCTTCCCTCCTCTCTTGAACGCAGTTGAATTTACAGGCGGAAAACGAAAGGGAGAAAGGCAGTCGGTACCCTCCAAGCTAAGTGGGAAAGGTGTTTTGAAGGAAGAAGAGAAGGCTGCGTAAGGCATTTTCTACGTTTATCTACGGTTGACTTAGGGAGCATGAAGTTACGTTTACAGGGGAGCTCAACCGCAGCGCAAACGGAGGTGTAGAATAGTGGATTGTTCGACTGGATCTCATCAATCGACTCTTCGTCGGTATGGGCTAACCTTCCACAGAATTTGATACGAGAAAGAGTGGCTTATCTGATTTGCAATGTTTCAAGGTCCTCTCGTTCATCTGCAAATCGCCCGGGGACTAATCCGGATAGCTGTGTCTGTCAATATGGAGGCAAAGAAATAAAGCAGAGGCCGAACAATGAAATCGTACGTTTGACGTTCTCGAAATTTCTGTTTCTGTGACTGTAATTAAAATATGTGAATGCATCGTTCTGGAGTTTTCATTGGCGAAGCATCCTGCTGGTTTTGAACCCTCAGCTCGCATTGTTAAAGGCAGTGTTCACGAAGAAAAAGTTCCTCTTTTTTGGGCTAAAACGTAAGCTTTGGGTCCGTCTAAGAAGATTAGGAACGGAAGTGCGACGAAAAACGGCCGGTAAGTGGGTGAAAATCTCGTGGGTCAGCCAACCCATGGGGCCACTCCGCCCACGTCCTATAGCAGTTTCCCTGAATTCGTGGTTAAATGAGCGGTGGTTTCCGATCAAAAGCCCCGTTCTTCCCTCCATTCGCAACTTCTCTCTTTACTCAGGTCAGCTCGCACACATCGGCTGCAAAAAACGGGAGTTACAAGCCTCGGACAACTCGTCCACAATTTTCCCTTGCTGAATTTCGAGGGGCCATAACTCCGTTTCCAGGGGTCTTGTACTATTCCAGGGACATCATTGGATTAGCATGGGACCGTCTTCAAGATAGGCAAAGAAGCAGAAAACCGATTCTTATCGTGAACACTGCCTTTAAAGGCACAGCCCAACCTCGAAATCGTTTTTCTGTTTTCTTATCTATATTGAAAGCGGTCCCACGCTGATTCCAATGATGTCTCTGGAATCGTTCAAGACCCCATGAGAACGAAGTTATGGTCCCTCAGAAATTGAGCTCCGGAAGCATGGTGGACGAGTTGTCCGAGGCTTGTAACTGCCGTCATTTACAATCGATAGATGCGAGCCGACCTGAGTAAAGAGAGAAGTTGAGAATGAAGGGAAGAACGGGGGTATCGATCGGGAATTACCCCTTATCTCGCCACTGTTGAGCTCGAAAGATCGTTAAAGGGGCGTGCCAAAGTGGCTTCCTGATGTAGGCGCCCCAGGGTGGCTTCCTCCTATATCTCGCTTATTCGGAGGAATTGAGAGGTCGCACTTGGCAGATGTTATACGCGGTGGGTCTACTTCACATTAATGAGGAAATATCAGATTTCGTCCGTGAGCTTGGACCATGCCTTTAAGGCTGAGCCACCGGCTATTCTTGTCTGCTATTTCCGTAGACACAACGCCCAAAAATATCTCACAGGGATTCCATTGGTGTGAGAACAGGCTGGCCATTCAAGCAATTTGACATGGTAGGCCTGAAACCAAGGCTGCGTCGTCCTGCTGAAAAAAAAACAGAAGGCGAACACCCCTCAGAAAGGACAAAAGGTAACGTTTTGAACACCTCCTCAATATTCTGTGGAGTTTACGCGACATAATGCAAACACGTGGTTCAGCTCGTCTTCACAGCTAAATTCGTCATAGCTCTGGGAGAGAATGTCCTACTCATAATGGCTTTCTATCCCGTAGTCCCTATTCGGGGAAAGCTGCGGGGTGCTCTAATCCAGCCCAACCTCTCCAATCGGCTCATTCAAGTCGCCTCTGAAATTTTCGCAGTTTTGACTCTAACTTTCTTCTTCTTCTTTGCAGCCACATACAGGCCATAAAACGGCCAATGTCTCCCCGTCGACTGCGTCCCACCGGCGGCGCGGCCGCACGTGCCTCGGAAGCAGAGGACTTTTGGCCGCCGCGCGACGAGTTTCGGCCACCGCGCGCCTGCCGAAACGGCGCGCGGCGGTCAAAACTCGTCGCGCGGCGGCCAAAACCCGTCTACTTCCGACACGCGTGCGGTCGCGCAGCTCGTGGTACGCAGTCGACGGTGAGACATTGGCCGTTTTATGGCCTGTAGAGGATTCTGTCATAGGCGGAGGAACTGGGCGACCAGTACTCAGGAATTTCTGATAAAGTTACATGCGAATTAACGACTCTAAACATGTAACCTGCGACATATTTTCATAACTTCATGTTACATGTGACCTTCAAAAAAGTAAGTATGTTGCACGGTGCGAGTTGACTTACACGTTACATAAAGTACTGACGGGTAACTTAAATGGGTTATTTTATCGCACATGTAACTTACCTCGAGGCGGGCTGTTTTCTAGGGAGGTATACGACGCACTCTCGAGGCAGGACTAGAATGTCGGTAGCGTCGTCATTTCAGTTACCCAAGTTTGAGGTACTTCGGACCGCACACAGGAGACACCGCCTAGCCGGTGGCGCCCTCGGAATGCTCGGTGAGCATGCCGCGTGATGGTGCGCCGAACGCGTCGCGTGTGGGATGGCCGCGTCGCATGTAGGTGTCACTTAACATGTAACAACGGGGAAAGTTACTTGCAATGTTGTGGATCATGGAAGCAAGTTACATGATACTTTAATCAAAAATCTGGTGAAGTTACACGTAACATAGCTTCAAGCTACTTGTAAACTTAAAGTAAGTTGCGTGAAGCCATCATGCAACTTGCGTTAAAGTCTCAGGTAACTTGTTCAGAAATTCCTGAGTAGTGGATTCGTTCATAGGTCCATTGGTGTCAGCGTGGTAGGTCTCTCCGGACAGTTGAATAAATGTGCGGTATCATGACCGAAGGTACCGCAGTCCGGGCACACATCAGATTTGCTGCTGTCAATCCTGCTGACATAAGACATTTGCATTGTAGAGTGACCACAGCGTAATGATGCGAACGTGCATCTCGCCCTTCTTCCTAGTTGAGACTCTGAGGTGCAGGCGGGGGGCGGTATATCTCCTAGCATAGAATTTATGGCCACCTTCACAAGATGGCACCGTACGAACTTGGTGTGCTCCTCGCGCAAAAGACGGAGTCGTTCTTGCTGTGAGTCGTGCCATCTTTGCAAATTGACTTTGTTTGGAGCATCGGCGAATGGCTTTCTTATACTTCTCTCTCTCACGGGGTTTAGCACTCTCCCCGCGACGGGTGGTTTGGTTGCTTCATACTGTTAATGCGGAGTTGCTGGGCCTGGAGCTGACAGTGCTCCTTCACTGGTAATAGACGGGTCTCAGCATGCAGGTGCTCGATTGGGGAACTCCTTCCACATCCGGTGGCGATACGGAGAGCAGCATTCTGTACTCTTTGCATCTTTGTCCAGGAGGATTCTGAGACGAGATGCTGCCATACCGGTGCGGCGTACTCCAGGACGGGCTGAAGAATTGCCTTATACCTTGTGAGGATAGTCTCCTTCCTGCTACCCCACGAAGTGCCGCCTAGGGCCCTGAGAAGGTTGAGCTTAGCTTTAACGACTGCCTGCTTCTGCTCGGTACTTTTATGAAACTTGAGTGACGGATCGAGCACAAGACCGAGCAGCTTTGGAAAGCGAGCAGCAGGCAAACGGTTTCCGTCCCACACGACATCCGGATGAGCGCTGTGCTCGGATGGGTCCGTCGTGAGAACGGGCACTGACGACTTGGCTGCAGAGATTCTTAGCATCTTGCGGTCGAAAAAGCTTCTCAGTGCAATCAGGTACTCGTTGATCTTATTGGCGGCCACCTGTAAATCCCGATCTCGACACATGATTGTTATGTCATCAGCATACGCGACGACCTTGATGTCCTGTGGAGGCTCAGGCATATCTTCGAGGTACAGACTGAAGAGGGCTGGCGATAGAACCCCGCCCTGAGGGACTCCAGCTGCCATAGGAATACTGTTGGAGACATGGTTCTGAAACATGACTCTTGCCCGCCGACCTTTAATAAAGGCCGATATCCAGCGCTTCTGCCAAGATGGTATTGACGACTCCAGTATGTTGCTTGACAGGACTCCAAGGTTAACCGTATCAAATGCCTTGGTGAGATCCAACGCAACAGCTACAGTTCTCAATGGCTTGTTAAAGTTGAACCCGTCGATAGCATAGCTGGTAATTTCTAGCAAAGCCGTAGTTGTGGAATGTAGCCTCCTGAACCCATGTTGAAACAACTGCTTCTCGTTGTGCTGCGCTAGATCCTTGACAATGAGCTTTTCGGCTACCTTCGCGAAAGGTGACATCAAGCTACAAGGACGATATCCCTTTACTGATGACTGAGGTTGGCCAGGCTTGGGCAATGGGATGACGTTGGCTGTCTTCCAGTTTTGCGGAATAGTGCAAGAGCTGAACGAAGTATTAATCATATCAACGATGAGCGGAAGGATCTCAGTCGGGAGTTTCTTCAGTACAGCAGGACAAATGCCGTCCGGACCGACAGCTTTGGAGTTCCGCATGTCTTTTATGATCTTCTCTACGTGCGCCACAGTGTACGCTTCGGCCGTGCTCATGAGCGGGAGGCGACACAGCTCTCTTACTGTCACTCTATTCTGCGGACCTCGCCTTGTACTCGTGAAAAAGAAACTTTTACCGAGAGAGTAGGCGGCTTCCTTTCCTGACTTGAAAACGTTATTACCAAACTCAATAGGGGAGATGGTGGCTGGCGAGCTTTTTCCCGATAGCTTCCGAGGCACCTTCCAAGTAGCTCCACTTTCCGTCTTGAAATTCAACTGTTTTGTGAGATTTTCCCACTGTTCTTTCGTGTGCTGGTCGAGATCTTTTCTGATCTCACCATACAGCTGAGCGACGACAGGGTCTAGATGGTCAACTGCTCTTCTGGCATCTCTAGTCCTGTTTTTCTGAAGATTTTCTCTGGTGACGTTAGGATAGAACGTCTTAACTCGGCCAACAGGGATAGCCGCCTTCATGGCCCTGCGAATTGCATCAGATAAGTGATGCTCCTTCTGGTGTACATTGCCATTCCACGGGTAATCAACCGCTAGGCGTAGCGCAACCTCACTGAACAGGCACCAGTCTGCTTGGCCTAAATTGAGATAAGAACGTTGACGAACACCAGAATAAGGAGCAAGAGAATTTGAGAGATCGATGTGCACAAAGACGGGAACATGATCACTAGACAATGTTGTTGAGGTAGACCATGAGCAAGCGCTGGAAAGGTTGGAAGAGACTAGAGTTATGTCTGGGCTAGAAGATCGGCCGTTGGCAGGGAGCGAGTGGGCTGATCATCGTTTAAGATGACGAGATCGCACTCCTCAGCCCATTCTTCGACTTCTTCTCCTCTACCATCAGAACCAAGGGACGAGCAGAAGGTGTGGGCATTAAAGTCGCCCGCGAAAACAACTGATGATGAAAGGGAATAATTGTTGAGTTGTTTGAGAAGAGGAATGGGATTGTAGGAGGAGGGGCATGAGGTGGTAGGGGGAATATAGATGTTGAACAGAGAAAGGGGAGTTTTAAGGGGGAGATGGATTGAAAGGTACTCGAGAGTACCATCCGTGGGGTGTTTGGTATGAGGTGGGAGGGGAGAGAAGATAAAACAAAGGTTGAAACTCCTCCGCCAAGAGCTGACCCTGGAGCATGGAAGGCGGTGTAGCCCGGGATATTAGGATGACGATAGGAAGGGGATGGAGAGAGCTTGGTTTCTTGAACCATGATCACGTCTGGATGGTAAGTACGTGCGAAGAGAGAGAGCTCAGAAAGTTTAGTACGAAGGCCGTTGAGATTGATATGTACAATGGAAAGGGGGCGATTTGAGGAAGAGGAATCAGAGTTGGTAGGTGAAGAGCATAAAACACAGCGAAAAGCAGAGTTATAATACCTCACAGAACTGGAGACCCGAACAGGAGAGATGCACCCACCTTTGGCATCCGGAGCACTGGACGCTGGTATGTCTCCTGGTAACATCCTTGCCGCACGTGGCGCATAGGTACTTCTGAGCGGGTCCAGGATTCCTCTCCACGCCGGCCCTTTGCAGGAGAATCCGAAGGAGAGCTGCGGCCGGCCAGCACCTCTCCCATGACAAAAACCCTCTTCGCGGAGGGGGTGACGTCGGTTTGTATAGAGGTGATCTTCTTTCCTCCACACTGCCACGGCGTGAACGTACGACATCTCGGCAGCACTCTAATTTTGTTACATCTTGATCACCGGTGGTGCTGTTTTCCCAATTTCTGTCCCGTAGAGCTCTTACCGGTGACCACTGGAGGAGGACGGTGCTGAATGAAGACACACCGCTCTCCACTTCTTTTAGGCCGTAGTTATAAAACAGCGGGACGCTGCAAAAATAGCAAGACAACTATAACTTGGTGCGTCCAAACTGTGCTGAGGCATGCCAAAAGGAAGAGTTGTCCCACGAAAATGCACAGGAAGCCCGCCCCAAGCAGTTATACACGCCGAGGCAGTGCATATTGTACCCCTGCGGGACCTATCCCGTTGGAAATTTGCCAATTTCCATCAGCTGATTATTTTTCAGATTTTAACTCCTTAAAATACCACCAGAACGACATAACGAGCACTGCTATGACAGGGGCAGTAGATTTATAGTAACTTTCTGCAGTAAACAAGTGATGAAAGCTTGAAGTATGGATAAAATACCATTGTAACGCCTGGGAATTTTCGGTCCGCATTATTGCGTCGAAGACGTCAGAGACGCAACATCGCAGACGAATGCCTGATCCACGCGGCAAGCGGCGGCAATGTCATAGCGGGACGTTTTCATTCCGCTGGTGTATAACTACGGCCTTATACCCTACCCCTCATCAATTGGTTATCATCAATTTTGTTGATGAGAGCCGAATGGGGGGGTGGGCTGTATAACATTATTCAAAGCTGCGGGTTCTTGCATGGATCCTTCACAAAACCTATTGGGTTGGGGAATGAGTTCGTTCGTTTTTTTTTGAAAGAGCTATATTTGAACAAAAAACACTAATTTTAAGAACGAGTTAATCAATATGCTTTCACCGCTACTGTTTACGACCTCCCCCACCTCCCGACTAATTTGTTGATGCAGTTCCGCCAAAAAACCCCGGTCTGGTGTCGAAGAAGTTGTTGAGCCAGTTTTTGAGTTTCAATTCACCTTCGAGGGTAGCACCCTTCATTTGACTGAACATGGGGCGTAAAAGGTGATATTCGGTTGGGGCAAGGTCCGGAGAGTACGGTGGATGCTGAAGAGCCTACCATTCAAGCTCATGGAGTGCGACTTTGACGACTTGTGCTCAGGGTTCGGCGCAGGTGTGGGCACCCACAAGGGGGGAGGTCTGAGCTCCAGATGGGTGGAAGGGAAGCGGGGGGTCTGATCTTTGGACGAAGACCAATTGAACCAACATGTTTGTGAATAAAAACCGTTAGGAGCAGTTCTTGACGTAGATCTCAAATATAGATTGCGATTTAACTAAAAGGCTGATTTAACTGATTTACAAGTCGCGGAAATCAATTAGGAAGTTTAGGGTGTAGTAAAGGTCTTCTCAGAATAAAATTCAAGACATATGAATCCTCCATGTAGAAAATCCAAAGCAGTTTGACTACTAAATGCAAAATGATCTCTGCAAATGATTTCTATGAGTCACGAGAGTTGATGTTTGAGTTGAGCGGGGTCGATTCACCCTATATACTCACTTTCACCATCTTAGATAAACGCTGAAGACCGCTACACTATACGGGATCACACTTTTTTCAGGTGTGGTCCCGCCGGAAGTCGTAAATTTTGAGAACTAGGAGTCATGAGAGTAGGACATTTGAGTCCAGCGTAGTCGATTTCCCCTGGCTACAAACTTTTATCATCTCAGAGTAACGTCGAAGACCGCTACATAGAATGCGGGAGACGATGAAAAAATCGGCCAAGTCCACGAACATAAATTTGGGCTTTAAAGGCAGTGTTCACAAAGAAAAAATTTGCACGTTTTTTGGCTAAAACGTAAGCTTTAGGTCCCTCTAAGAAGATTAAGAACGGAAGTGCGACGAAAAACGGCCGGTAATTGGGTGAAAATCTCGTGGGCCAGCCAACCCATTGGGCCACTCTGCCCACGTCCTATAACCGTACCCCTGAATTCGTGGTTAGATAAGCGATGTTTTTCGATCAGAAGCCCGTTCTTCCCTTCATTCTCAGCGTCTTTCTTTACTCAGGTCAGCTCGCACTCATCGGCTGCAAAAACGGGGGTTACAGGCCTCGGACAACTCGTCCACGATGCTTCCCTAACTGAGTTCTGAGGGGCCTTAACTCCGTTTCCAGGGGGTCTTGTACGATTCCAGGGACACCATTAAAATCAGCATGGGACCGTTTTCAAGATAGGCGGAAAAACAGAAAAAACGACTTTTATCGTGAACACTGCCTTTAAAACTGCAGTAACATAAGCCCTCAGTGCATTTCAAAAAAGAATCCACACCTAGTAAATTTTCTAAAAGGCTTTCTCCAGGAGTGCGGAAAGTTGCAAACGAAAGAGTATAACGTCTAATTTCTTGAAGCTAAGATTTTTCCAAATAACTCGTTCAGCACTTAACTTATAACGTTCCAAAAAACCTACTTTTTCAAGGAGTTAGGCGATTTTTTTAATCGTCTCCAGCTGTCTATTATACATTGGATCCGACTCACTCATTTTCGGATATCCATCCGCATGAACCGAAATTTTCATGATTCAAAATCCGATTCACCGAAAAAGCGTCAAAATCCGAATGAGCCAAAATCCGAATCACCGAAAAAGTGTCAAGATCCGAATGTTCCAAAATCCGATTCACCGAAAAAACGTCAAAATCCGAATGATCCAAAATCCGATTCACCGAAAAAACGCCAAAATCCGTTTTATTCGAAATCTGAATCACCGAAATGTGCCATGAGTCGGATAATGATTCGGATACCGAATATCCGAAAAATGTCATGATTCGAATCGGATAACGAGCCGGATATTGGTAGATTCGGCATGTCCTGTTACTCAAACAAGCGCACAGGCTATAAAACGGCGAAATTCACTTGGTTCCTACGAGTGCTGGTGCGTAGCGGAGGTTAGAGACGGTGAGAGAGCGTAGGGCAGACGTTTTATAGAGGGTATCTGATGTCACGACTCGACATTCCATTCTACAATAGCCATACAGGTGCGTAGTTACAGTGCTTCTCTGGGCCAAATTCCGGTCAGCAATTTCGTCTCGACACGCGTCGCGCCCGCACGCTCCCGAATAGGAAGAGTTTCCAACGATGCAGCAGTCGATCTGTTGACTCTAGGTGGGTTTTCAAAACTGGAAACTAAGAAAATTGGAAGAAAACTGTATAAAATAGCCCCACCGAGTCGGCTTTGGCGCTGGAAACTCGACCGACTCGAGCGCGTGCGGCCGCAAAACGTGTCCAGACTCAATTGCGGACCGGAATTTCGTCAGATAAGCACAGTACACTACAGACATCCAACTGGCGCGCATCGTGAAATTTACGCTGCGTTTTCTGCGCATTAGCAATGCAGATTTCGCGCATAATTGGCACTGATCCTCTTCGATTGAGTTGTCTGTGCGAGTATAGGGCCTTTCAGAGTGGCGCCGCTGCGAAATTCGTGGCGTCGCTCTCCGAAGCGAGAGAAAGTGGGCGTGACAATGACTTTTCGCCAAATCACATTTCTGTCTCTTCGTCTTTTACCTCTTCACCACCGTTTGTTCGATTGAAAAACAGTGAAATGGGGGAAATAAATATTCTTATACAGAGTTAGTGGACATGTACTAACAAAGGATCATTAACAAATAGAAAGAAAATACGGCGGGGCGGCAGCGACAGCGAGAAAAATGGTCGATATTATTTCCATCGCGCGACGTTGCTGGGCCGAAGCCTGTCGCTGCAACTGTCGCTGTCGCGGGCCGAAGCTTGCAGCACACTGCGACAGCGACAGGTTTAGGACCTATTGCATACTTTCCGCGACCGCGACTGTGCATATAAGCAATATCTATTTTCGGTCGATTTAGATGACAAGGATTATGTCGCGTCGCTCGTCACGGGAAGTATGCACTAGGCCTCAAGGGTGGGCGCTCCGCGACAGGCGGTCGCTGTCGCTGTGCAGAGCGACGCGACAGTGTGTCGCAAAAGTATACCATACCCCTTATGGCGAATTGATTGTATGATTGGCTCCCGAAAACCATGTTTATTGATCGAACGGGCAATTCCGTTTTAAGTGGATTATTATTATTTTATTTACGAAATCGATGTGAAGGATTGATACTCATGATACTCATTTATACCAGTGCTTCAATATTACACTCACTTTGAAGAGATTGTGAAAAGTGATCACATCTGTTTGGTTTGCAAATATTCCGAGATAAAGATGATTATTAATGAAATCTTTTATCATAGTAAAGTAGAAAAATCTTTTTTTTTTTAGGGTTTTCGTCAGACTATCGATTTTCGATAGACTTTTGCAATTATTCCATCTTGTATCTTGTGTGTATTCATCTTGTATCCGACCAGATATCCGACTCGGATATTCGGATTCCGACTCACCGAAAAAAGGTCAGAATCCGAATGATCCGAATTCCAAATCACCGAAAAAACGTGATTTTCGGATTGATCCGAGATCCGACTATCCGTTTAGCCTCCCTATCCGAATGACTCGGATTATCCGATGTTGCTATTTTGAATCTATCCGTTTGAGTCGGATATTCGCGACCTTTGATTTTTGAGTTATCCGAAATCCGAGTATCCGAATTTTTTCGATTCGGATCCAGTGTATACTGTCTATGTAGCGGTCTTCGGCGTTCATCTGAGATGGTCAAAGCACGTATTAAGAGTAAATCGATCGCGCTGAACTCAAATATTCTACTCTCATGACTCCCTAGTTTTCACAATTGTCGACTTCCGGCGTGACCACACCTGAGAAAGGTGTGGGACCTCACAGTGTTGCGCCCTTCAGCGTCCATCTTACTAGGGAATGACCAGACCTGGCTGCCAGAACTACGCATTTGGCCATTTTTTTTCTAATTGGCCACCCTCCGGGTACTTGTAAAAATCGTATTTTAGCAGCCCGAGTATTTTAAAGTTATTTTTTTTATCAAAAAAAATCAAAAAAATTTTTCGTCTAAACTTTTTCCAGGGTGGTTATTTCTAAAAATTTAGCTTCCTGGCAAAATTAGCAATTTGGCAATGTCATTTATAAGTAAAAAAAAACTTCAAAAGTATCTTGAAATATCTTCAAGAAGTGATTTGGCGTAAAACAGCCTGGAGTAATAGAAACCCAGGGAAATGAAGTGAAATAGCCAAAAAATACGATTTGGTGGTCGATCATTTCACAAACTTCTCCGTCAAGCTTATCAAAACGAAATCAAGCACGATATGGAATGGAGCATTCGCTTCACCTAGATGACATATGCTGATTCCCTTATTACAGCTTTCAAAAATCGCTTAATGTTTCCGATGCGCGCTTGATTTCGTTTTGATAAGTTTAACGGAGAAGCTTGCGAAATGATCGTCCACCAAATCGTATTTTTTGGTTATTTTACTTCATTTCCCTGGTTTTTTATTACTCCAGGCTATTTTACGTCAAATCACTTTGTAAAGATATTTCAAGACACCTTTAAAGTTTCTTTTTTTTTCACTTCTCAATGACAGTGCCAAATCGCTACTTTTGCCAGGAACCTATATTTTCAGAAATTTCACATATTTTTCCCAGGTTTCCTTTCTGACTTCAGTTTTGCTCAACGATTTCCATTTTGGAATGATGAAACATCTAACAGACGATATTGTCGTATGAGTACAATTTTTGAAACCCATGACTTACAACCATAAAAAAAAACTCATTGCCGCATTTGGTGCAAAATGTGAAAAATCGATATTATTGATCATTAATATTTGATCTTGCATGATGAGAAGAATTTCTCAAACAAATGACTTAGAGTCATCAACAATCGAAAATCACTGCGGCATTTTGTGCAACAGGCGAAAAACTCAATATTATTGATCGGTATTTATTGATAATGACTGATGAGCAAAATTCCCTAACCAAGAAAACCAATCCCAAAAGCAATCACCACTGTTCGCCGCATTTTGTGCGAAAAGGGCGAAAATCGATAACATTGATTATCGATCGATGACGTGTCATGAGAACGAATTCTGACAAGTTCCTTACTTACCTCCGACAAACTGTGTTGATTGGCTGCAAATTCACCCACACACCCGGGTCTCCAGAGCCGCAGCAGAAAAAAAGCAGTTTTCGTGCTCCATGGCTGATTCAGTATGTAAACCCACGATTTTGAGGTACCCTTCAAAGTAAAGGTATCGAGTTCAAATTGGAATAGGAGCGACCTGCATCCATTTCCAGCCTCCCATCCGAAAATGAGCTCCCTAGCTCAATTTTATCTGGTAGCACAAGATCGTGAACGCCGTCTGAAAAAAAGGAGATTAACAGAGAAAACTTGCGGTTTTTCAAAATTTGCTCAAATCCTAGGAAACCATTCTAAACCATTTTCGGGCATGGTATACAACTTTTTGCGCTCTTTTCAATGCAATTTAGAGCTAATTTCTGCCTTCAGCCTGAACTTAGATTTTGAAAAACGGGTTGCGCGCGTGGCCGATTCAAAACCAAAACCACAATTTGAGGCGCTGAACACGATTATGGGACACGTTTTAGCTATTTTGAACGATAAAGACAATTTACGACTGATAAATTTTTATTTTACATACAGAGCTCGCAACTTCTACGCTCATAACTTTTTCCTTTACTAATACTCGGGCAGCTAGGATAGGGTTTTTATGACTACCCGGAAGGTTGTCGATCGATCAGGAAAACCTGGTTTCACGGGTAGTTCTGGCAGCCAGGTCTGTTCATTCCCTTGTTAGACGGTCAAAGTTGATACTCTTTGTAAATCAATCACGCTTGACTCGAATATCCTACTCTCGTGACTCGTAAGAGAATATGGACTCCCGTAGAGATCATACCCATTCTCAAACATCCTCATTTTATTATTACTTAGCTGGTACTAGTTACTCATACTTTTGCACTTTCAGCTCCTCTCTTCATAAATGCAATAAGCGCTGTTTGTGCTCTCGTCCTCTAAAATTTTTTTTTTGCAAAGCATTGGCTTAGAGCTGTCAATTTTTGGTTTTTTGTAACGTTTGACTCTTCGAAAAGAGTTTCAGGTTACCATTCGTGGACCAAAGGGAGATGTCGAGAAAGCGCACAAACGACTGACTGATCTTGCCAAAGATAAGGAGAACAGCTCCCATGAGGAGACTGTTATAGTGAAGCCGGATTTCCATCGATTTATTACTGGGAAGGGAGGCTTGAAAATCAAGAAGATTTGCGAAGATTTGGACGTTCGCATCGTGTTACCGAAGGAGACAGATGCGGACAAAGAGACGGTTCATTTGCTCGGAAAGAGGAAGCACGTGCTTATCGTCAAGAAGAAACTCGAAGAGAATGTTAGGCAGCTGGATGAGATGACCGAAACGACGGTAAAAAATCAGGCTTTTGCCAGCCTTTTCAAGGCAGCATGCGCGCTCGCAAAAGTGGTTGAGATGGCCGTCACTGGAGCGTCTATTATACTTGTTCCGAATCGAATAATCGGATGAATATCCGACTGTTTCAGTCGGATAAAAAAGTCGACTTTTCATTCGACAAGTCGATTATGCGAAAAAAGTGCGATATCCGACTACAGTCGAAAAGTCGAATATTCGAAAAAGAGCGAAATCCGACTACAGTCGAAAAGTCGAATATTTAAAAATGTGCATTATCCGACTGTAGTCGAAAAGTCGGATATTCGAAAATGTGCAATATCCGACTATAGTCGAAAAGTCGGATATTCGATATAAGTTTCATCTGGAACTAGTATACTGCATAGTATACATGTTCAGAATCGAATAATCAGACGAATATCCGACTGTTTCAGTCGGATAAAAAAGTCGACTTTTCATTCGACAAGTCGATTATTCGAAAAGGTGTGATATCTGACTACAGTCGAAAAGTCGAATATTCGGAAGTGTGCAATATCCGACTATAGTCGAAAAGTCGGATATTCGATATGATTTTCATCTGGGACTAGTATACTGCATAGTATACATGTTCAGAATCGAATAATCAGACGAATATCCGACTGTTTCAGTCGGATAAAAAAAGTCGACTTTTTATTCGAAAAGTCGAATATCCGAAAAAGTGCGATATCCGACTACAGTCGCAAAGTCGAATATTCGAAAAAGTGCGATATCCGACTACAGCTGAAAAGTCGAATATTCGAAAAAGAGCGATTCCGACTACAGTCGAAAACTCGAATGTTCGAAAAAGAGCGATATCCGACTACAGTCGAATATTCGGAAGTGTGCAATATCCGACTATAGTCGAAAAGTCGGATATTCGATATGATTTTCATCTGGGACTAGTATACTGCATAGTATACATGTTCAGAATCGAATAATCAGACGAATATCCGACTGTTTCAGTCGGATAAAAAAAGTCGACTTTTTATTCGAAAAGTCGAATATCCGAAAAAGTGCGATATCCGACTACAGTCGCAAAGTCGAATATTCGAAAAAGTGCGATATCCGACTACAGCTGAAAAGTCGAATATTCGAAAAAGAGCGATTCCGACTACAGTCGAAAACTCGAATGTTCGAAAAAGAGCGATATCCGACTACAGTCGAATATTCGAAAAGGTGTGATATCTGACTACAGTCGAAAAGTCGAATATTCGGAAGTGTGCAATATCCGACTATAGTCGAAAAGTCGGATATTCGATATGATTTTCATCTGGGACTAGTATACTACATAGTATACATGTTCAGAATCGAATAATCAGACGAATATCCGACTGTTTCAGTCGGATAAAAAAAGTCGACTTTTTATTCGAAAAGTCGAATATCCGAAAAAGTGCGATATCCGACTACAGTCGCAAAGTCGAATATTCGAAAAAGTGCGATATCCGACTACAGCTGAAAAGTCGAATATTCGAAAAAGAGCGATTCCGACTACAGTCGAAAACTCGAATGTTCGAAAAAGAGCGATATCCGGCTACAGTCGAATATTCGAAAAGGTGTGATATCTGACTACAGTCGAAAAGTCGAATATTCGGAAGTGTGCAATATCCGACTATAGTCGAAAAGTCGGATATTCGATATGATTTTCATCTTGGACTAGTATACTGCATAGTATACATGTTCAGAATCGAATAATCAGACGAATATCCGACTGTTTCAGTCGGATAAAAAAGTCGACTTTTTATTCGAAAAGTCGAATATCCGAAAAAGTGCGATATCCGACTACAGTCGCAAAGTCGAATATTCGAAAAAGTGCGATATCCGACTACAGCTGAAAAGTCGAATATTCGAAAAAGAGCGATTCCGACTACAGTCGAAAAGTCGAATATTCGAAGAGGTGCAATATCCGACTGGTAGCTCAGGATCGTTCAAAAACTATCATTTTGGCTTTTTACCGACGCTTTCAACGGCGCTGGCGTTCAGTCTAGGCCGGAAGTGTTTATTGACGTCGCCATCTGAACCACTTTTGCAAGCGTGCAGACTGCTTATGAACAACATAATTGAGTGTCTACAAATACTCGCGACTTGATCTTTACTACTTCTAGATTGATGTGAATAGCAAGCACCACAAACACTTCCTCATGCGGAAAGCTGCTGTGCTGCGCGAAATTGAAGAGCAAAATGGTGCTGTCTCGATTTCCTTCCCCAAGGTTGGCTGTAGTGATCCTGGTTTTCTAAGTTTTTCCTTTCGTTCTATTTTTTTTCCTTACAGATGAGGACCGAATCTACGAGAGTCCTTCTAAAAGGATCAAAGCAAAGTGTGGAGTCAGCTAAGGCCAGAATAGAAGAGATTGTGGAGGATCTTGAGAAGCAAGTGACTGTCGAAGTGGATAATCCACTTGGATTCCATCGTGCTATACGCTCGAATTCCGCTCCGAAGATGAACGATCTTCAGTCCAAGCAGGACGTGCTGATCCGTTTCGCTCGTCGTAGACCTGGAGGTGGGTTGATACTTACTGAGGAATGTCCTCAATGCCAGACGGGGTTTTGAAAACGATCTCTTCAGGGTTGTGAGGGTTCATGAAGAGAGACAATTCTAGATTCCCAATTTTCCATATTCTGTAATGGAGCTGCTTTGAAAAAAGGCGTCAAGGTTTTTTCTAATCCAAAAATGGAAACTTTTTGCCCATCCCTCGTTTATGTGGGTAGAGGGACTCTTGATTTTTTACAGAGGATATGAGCCCCGATACCGGTTTTTTTAAAGGCAGTGTTCACGATAAAAGTCGTTTTTCTGTATTTTCGCCTATATTGAAAACGGTCCCATGCTGATTCCAATGATGTCCCTGGAATCGTACAAGACCACCTGAAAACGGACTTATGGCCCCTCGAAATTCAGCAAGGAAAGCATTGTGGACGAATGGTCCCAGGCTTGTAACTCCCGTTTTTTGCAGCCGATATGTGCGAGCTGACCTGAGTAAAGAGAGAAGTTGAGAATAAAGGGAAGAACGGGGCATCTGATCGGAAACCATCGCTCATATAACCACGAATTCAGGGAAACTGATACAGGACGTGGGTGAAGTGGCCCAATGGGTTGGCTGGCCCATGAGATTTTCACCCACTTACCGGCCGTTTTTCGTCGCACTTCCGCTCTTAATCTCTTTAGAGGTACCCAAAGCTTACGTTTTAGCCAGAAAAACGTGCAACTTTTTCTTCGAGAACACTGCCTTTAGAGGCACAGGACACCCAAGAAATAAATTCTCAGATTACATGCTTATCTTGGAGAGAGTCACACGCTGATCACAGTGGTATCTCTGAAATCGTCCAAGACCCCCTCTGAACAGAGTTATGGCTCCTCAAAGATGCCTACTCAGAACTTTCTGGGAAAGCTTTCCACGGCTTTAAAGTATCTAGGTTGATTGCTTCCACCTAGTTTCATTAAAGGCGCAACAACCTTTCCTCGAAAGCGCAATAAGCTTTGTTCAAGGCTGCATTCACCCCACTTCAAGGCTGCGCAGAGGATACTTCAAAGTCGCACTAAGCTCACTTGAAATCTGCACTAACCTTACCTCAAGGCTGCATTCATCCTACTTCAAGGCAGCGTAAAGGATACTATAAAGTGTCACCAAGCTTACTTCGAATCTGCATTATACTTACCTCAAGGTTGCACTCCTCCTACCTCGAAGGCGCTTTAAGCATACTTTAAAACGGCGCTCACAATACTTCTACACCTCACTTAGCTTACTTCGATGGTGCACTAAGCCTATTTTGAAGCTGCAAAATGCAGGGGTCTCCCAAGCAAAAGTGGTTTGGTATGCGTTACAAAGGTTTCTACAAAAAGGGAACAATAGGAAAGTGGGATGAGTACAAAAAATGGACAATATCCTCCAAAGCTCTTTCCTTTGTCGGCACTTCTAAACAGCGGAAACAAACGTTGCGGTTCTCCGAGAGGAAGCGCTTTTGGCTCCATGAAAGACTTTCATTATGTGGAAACCGATAAAAATGTATATATGCATGTGTACCTAATAGCTATCATAAAAGAGTTGATGATGTCAAATTGTTTTAGGAAACCATTCAATTTTTTTCTCGTAAACTATCACAACGGTTTGTTTCCGCTGTTTAGGAGTGCCGACAAAGGAAAGAGCTTTGGAGGATATTGTCCATTTTTTGTAGACTCTCTTCATCCCACTTTCCTATTGTTCCCTTTTTATTGAAATATTTGTAACGCGAGCCAAACTACTTTTGCTTGGGAGACCCCTTTTTTACAGAATTGTTCACTTTTTCTTGATATTACGCGGTAATATCCTATGCAATGGCTGACACGACCGATGTTCACATGATATTAGCTAAGAAATGAATGATATCCATGATATCGTTCCACATAATTCATTCATATTGATCGCGTCAGCCACAGCTGGCTACACCGGGTGTTATTTCCAACCTCCATGTTTTTCATACGCATCGAACGGGTCGGCCACGGTGGTTTTCTCATCCAACTGTGACAGGGGCCCGACAGGGGCTTTAGGCCCCGGTTATAGTTGGTCGCTCAGACGTAGCCAGCCCGGTCGATAATCATGAAAGCCTGCTGGCCTACAGCCGGATGCAGAATATGCCCGCAGTTCTTCGCTTTCGAATGAAACTAACTCAAAACCTGCACAGTCAGAAACTACCTTCCACTCCATCTGGGCACTTTCACATCAGTGAAACGAAGCGGTTTTCCATACTCAGGCCCACAAAAATCCTACCCTTTTTGGTGACTGTCTCCGATGACCGTACTAACGCGGGCTCAGTGCTATCCCCAGCGGGGGGGGGGCGTCATAGTATACAGCCCTGCACACCTTTACCGCTGTCTTGAACATATCATTATCAGCCAATGTAGCAACAATTATTCAGAAAATAGCGCTGGCGACCCGTAGTCAATCAGCTGGCGAGCAATCCGCACGATCAGTTTGCCTGATAAGGGTTGACAACTGATCGCCAGCTTGTCGCCGAGTTGAAACCCGGTCGCCGCCAACCGAGAAACACTGCCAGCTAATCGCCAAATCGCGGCTATCTGGCGCTCCCGACTGCCAGCGGGTCGACAGCAGTCTGACCCATCTTTCAGCACTGCCTGCGCGTCTCCAGCTCGCCGCCCTCCCATGGTAAATTGCCGGCTGAACGCGCGGTGGCGGCCAACTGCTTGCCCGGAGTGTCCAATTTTGCCAGCGCGCCGCCCGGTCAGTTTGTCTGAGATGGAAATTTCTTAAGCTTTCGGGCTCACAATTTTGTGATTTGTGAACCGATTTGGCTGAAATTCGGAGAGCTGGTGTCTTCTGGACCCCTTCGCTTAGATCAAGAAGGAAATGGTCGGAATTTTTGTTTCAAAGATTCTATAAACTATTTAAAAAAATTCTAATTGATCGCAAGGCTTAGGGAAAATCAAAACTCTCCAGCCGCTTCGCGGCTGGAGCGATATGCATTCAACCCATTTCAGGTCGTCCATTCAGGGTTCAGAACAAATGGCCAAGTAAGTAGAGGTGAGCTGCTTGCATATCGATGGTTATTTATTAACTATCAACAGACCGCTTTTTTACTAACTATGAGTAAACCAATTCTGGTGATTGAAGCCCCTTTCACAGTTTAAAGACCGACGTGGGACGATATGTTATCAAATGCGGAATATCCCTAAACCCTTTGCTATCCATCTCATCTAATTTAGCTTATCTCGAGTCGCTTGACGTCAGTCGGTAAAATATGGAAGGGACTCAAGGCTACACAGCAAGCCATACATTTCTTTACTCGCATATTTGTGAGTGAAGGAAGGTCATTAACAAATTAGAGGTTTAAGAAAAACAACTAATTCATTTTGAACTCTTCTACAAAGATCTTTTCACACTCAAAAAAGAACAGAGAACACGTGGACCTCTCTCAGAACATGTGGTACCACAAGACCTGTAGACGATCAATGAACGCAAAGTCCGACCTTCAAAGAGCAAAAATGAGTTCTTCAAACAGCAGAAAAAAACCGGTTCATCAAATAATAACAAAAAACAGAGCTCGTTTTTGAATCCTGCTCAAATTGAGTAGATCATCAAACGACCACTCCATCGCCTGCTGGCGTCCCGCGGGACTATAAAGGGTTTGACCGGAGTAATTGGTGGACTCCTTGCGGGTTTACCGGCGTACATCCGTATTACTT
Source organism: Aplectana chamaeleonis (assembly GCA_029168955.1). Taxonomy (NCBI): domain Eukaryota; kingdom Metazoa; phylum Nematoda; class Chromadorea; order Rhabditida; family Cosmocercidae; genus Aplectana; species Aplectana chamaeleonis. The sequence continues at coordinate 978,368 of JAPDOI010000127.1, forward strand.
GGCAAAGTTCAGACTGACGAGGAAGAACAGAGAACGAAGAAAATGATTAAAGATACAAACATGACAATAAATAGCATACAAAGAGGGCACACAAATGGAATGATCAGACCCCAAATTTCGGGTTTCAATCAGGGGCTTCCTCCTTTTTCTCTTTCTCTGCTGCTCAGCGCCATGCGTGTACTCTCTCCTGCGAGTGGCCGCAGAGACACGTCAGAGTCGTCAAATGTCGATACGTATGTTCCTTATTCACGCCGTTACCGCAAGCTCACCGCGTCTTTATAGACTCTGTAGTGTCCGTTGTTTGCTTTCCCCGTCTAATCTGTATCCTAGTAGGCTTCCAACACCTAATCGACCCCAGGTAATGCTTAGTGCGATCTTAGAAAACCACGCAGTAACCATACATGGGCGATGTACGCTTACGACGAGTTTTAAGCTCGCGGGAAGCTTAAAACCGTTGATTTTTGGTAAATTAGACAGGCTAAGCTTACTTTTGGCCCAATTAGACGCAGTAAGCTTGCCCAGAAAGTTGTGAGTAGATTTCGAGGGTGGAAAATTGGTGGACGAGTTTTCTCAGGCCTGTATTTCTCTTCATTCGCTATCGTTGCGTGAGAGAAAGCCAGGATAAGGAGACATTCCGGCAATGGACTGAAGAACGATGACTTGTTGGAATTCATCCATCCATCGAGCCGCTATCGAGTTCGAAAATCTGTTAGGGGGTTGGGCCTGGGGTGGTGAGCGAAGGGGGTCGGGCCTGTGGTGGTCGCTTAGATCTCGCTTATTTGGAGGAACTGAGATCTCGCATTTGGCACGTGTTATAAAGGAGGGGTCTTCTACACAATTACATGAAAATCTCAAATTTCATATCTTAGGGTGTACTGTGCCTTTACAGGCAGTGGTCACGATGAAAAACGTTATCGAAAAACTACAAATATCAGCTTGGATAGAAAACAGCTGAAAAACTATGAAGGTGGCGCTGTGAAAAAACGGGCTAAAATTAGAGTTTCTAGGGCCCAAAGATGCCATTTCGTGCACACGTGCACAGCGCCGCAAAAACAGATCGTCGCCTCATGCCGAGCAGTCAGAAATCATCGACATTCAGAGAAAGAAATAAATGCAAATTTACGTAATGAAAAGAGCTGACCAATGAAAGCAAGCACTTCAGTCACTGTTTTTGACTAGATGGCTCCGAAGGATAATGTTCATTGATTGAAATCCAATATTAAGCCAGCTGATGTTCTTGATATAAGAGATCATCGCTGCCCATGATATGGAGTGGGCTCGTCCACCATCAAAAGATAAGAAAGTTTAGGCTTCAAATTTGGCCCGAAACAACGGCTTTTTCGCGATTTTTTCTAATTGGTTATACTGATATAAACCCGGAAAGGGTTTAGAGAGGAAAAAAAAGACAAGCATATTTTATCGCGATCACTGCCTTTAGAATACAGGCATTTTCAAGGAGCCATATCTCCGGTCGTAGGTGGTCTCGGACGATTTTGAGAAATACCATTGTGATCAGAGTCTAACCCTCTCCAAGATAAAGATAAAACCTAAAAAGTAATTTTTGTGTGTCCTGTGCCCTTAAAGGTACAGGACACGCAGGAAATTATTTTCTAGGTCCATCCTTATCTTGGAGAGAGTCACACTCTGATCACAATGATATTCGGGAGATCGTTAAAGACCCCCTACGAACGGAGATATGGCCTCTTGAACATGCCTGTACTTTTGGGGCAAACATTTGTGGACGAGTTGTCTCAGGCCTGTATTTCACTCAATTTGTAGTCGCGTCGCGAGAGCAAAACAGGACGAGGAGATAGATCGGAAAGGGAGTGAAGAACGGCGATTCGGTTGAAAATCATCCATCCATCTGGCCGCTATTGAGATCTAAAATCAGAAAAGGGGCCGGGCTTGTGGTGGTGGCTGGAGGGGGTCGGGCCCGTGGTGGTCCCTTATATCTCGCTTATTTGGAGGAATTGAGATCTCGCATTCGGCACGTGTTATACAAGAGGGGTCTTCTACACAACAACACGAAAATCTCAAATTCAGATTTGAGGGCGTACTGTGCCTTTAAGTATCACTTGAAGTGTTTGTTGTGACAAAGAAGTCTTTTGTGGGCCCGTCCTTTGCAATTCTCTACTCTCTATTCCTCCGTTCTTTCTTTACGGGCTCTTTCTTTAAGGCCCGAACTAATTCTGCTTTACATGAAATATTCTTCTATTTTTGATCGACCCGATTTTCCACCGGTGACAACCACCATGAACACGTTCATCCAACCGGACAACTAGTTCATGGTATAGAATAATGCCACTGAAACACGACGTATTGATGCGTTTCTCGCCGTTTCTTCGCAATTTTGGCAACATTTGGAGGCCAACGCATTGATTTATGTGAAAAGCAGATGAACTGTGATTCAATGTCGAAGCCCTATCCATTGCACTAATTCGTCCCAACTAGCAACCTTAAAAGGTGGACTCGAACATTCGTTCTCGATCGTTTGAAGCGCTTGAAGGCAGTGTTCACGATAAAAGTCGTTTTTCTGTTTTTCCGCCTATCTTGAAAAAGGTCCCATGCTGATTCGAATAATGTCCTTGGAATCGTACGAGACCCTCTGGAAATGGAGTTATGGCTCCTCAAGGTTCAGCTAGGGAAGCTTTGTGGACGAGTTGTCCGAGGCTTGTAACTCCCGTTTTTTGCAGCCGATGTGTGCGTGCTGACCTGAGTAAAGAGAGAAATTGAGAACGAAGGGAACAACTGGGATTTTCATCGGAAACCATCGCTCATTCAACCACGAATTCAGGGGAACTGTTATTGGACGTGGGCGGGGTGGCCCAATGGGTTGGCTGGCCCACGAGATTTTCACCCACTTACCGGCCGTTTTTCGTCGCACCTCCGTTCTTGATCTTTTTAGAAGAACCCAGAGCTTATGTTCTAACCAAAAAAAAAACGTGCAAGTTTTTCCTCGTGAACGCTGCCTTTAAAAGCAGCATATGCGCTCGTAAACTTTGTTCAGATGAAAACGTAAACCGGATCGTACGGCTTGCTCGTCAACGCTCACGCATTTTAAAGCTTTAATAGCGAGCCACAACTGCTTTAAAGGCAGTGTTCACGATGATTTTCGTCCCCGGGTTTTTCACATAAAACAACGCGTTTGCCTCCGAGAGCTACCAAAATTACGAAGAAACGGCGAGAAACGCATTAAAACGCCGGATTTCAGTGACATTATTCCGCAACATGGACTAGTTGTCCGGTTGAATGAACATGTTCATTGTGGTTGTCACTGGTGGAAAATTGGGTCAATCGGAAACAGAAGAATATTTTATGTGAGGCAAGATTAGTTAGGGCCTTAAGGAAGAACGGAGCAATAGAGAGTAGAGGATTGCAAAGGACGGGTCCACAGAAGAGTTCATTGTCACAACAAACACTTCATGTGATACTCAAGAGGCGGGCTGATACTTAAGGATTTAGTGTACTTCTGGTGCGTTTTTCTCAATTTTTACGTCATTTTAGTACTACCCGGGGGCCACTTAATCAACATAGCGAATAATCTCAAAATTGAAGATTATCGTGGACACTGCCTTTAAGAGAGTAATAACTGAGTCCTGACCCTGTAATTGCCCGCCCCAACTGTATTCGCCTCCTCCGAGTAGGAAAATATTGAATCACATATCTCGAGGAAGGAATCGATTAACAAGAGAAATAGTACAATCAAGTGGGAGTCTGACGCGAGAGATCGCCTGACTTGATTGAGAGATCATATTTTCTCGTAGTGACTAATTCCTCCACCCGCTTGAGTCAGTTGAAATAACACTGGATCTCTTCGGACCCAGGAAACAGTTTCTCATGACCGTTCTCGACTTTTCTCTGCAAAGATGTTGTTAAACATTCCAGACCATTAATATTCCTGGGTAAACAAGGGAGCAAATTTTATTGTGTATGCTGCCTTTTATTCGCCTCTTTTGAGACAGATTCTCTCCCCTCCACAGGCTGAGCTGTTCAGGCAATGGGGCGGACTTATCGCGCGCATAATTTGTCGAACAGTACTTACCGCGCTCAGGAATCGTTTCTACCGCGAGCGGGAAACCAAGTAGAGCTGATAGCGGACAAGTTGCACTTGCTCGATATCTTTGCGCTGTGTGTCCGACGGAAGTGCGGACTTACCGCGCGCAGCTTTTGGTTAGTAGAACTTACCGCATTCATAAATAGTTTCTCTCGCGCACAGCAACGTAATTAGGAGGGATCGCGATCGGCCTGCATCGTATTCCGGCTAATCGCGAGCAACGACACATATCGGACCGACCGCGACCGACCCCGCCTTGAGTACGATGCACTGTCCTGTGCGGTAAAACGAGATCGTCACTGGTTCAACTACCCAAGTTTGAGGTACATCTAGTATCTCATTGGTTGCACTAGCGAGAGTGCACTCTGTCCCTACCAGATGGAGGACGTGAAGCCCGCAGGGGCTTAATTTTGCTTCTAGGCTCCGCCTAGTTGTATTTTAATTAATAACTGAGTTAGACAGCTTTTTGCGGTCAGTCTTTTTTTGTCCAGGCGTACTGATCGCGAGCCCATTCAGTGCTGACCGCACACAAAAACAGCCGGCTGATCGCCGTTGACCCTGCGTTCGTTCCGAATCGGCGTCACGATGAGTCCACCCCATTGTCTGAGTGGGTCCAAGTAATTCAAACGTGGGTCATTGAACCGACGGGGCTGTTGACGTATACCTCCCTGGAGAGCATTATTTCTCGGCTGTTTCGCCCGTTTCTCGGCGATTTGGTGGCAGCCATCTAATTCCCGGCTATTTCTAGGCTATTGCGCGGGAAGCAGGCTTTTTGCGGCTATTTCTCTGCCAAAACTCTTTTCCAAGGTACAGACTGAATAGAGCAGGTTACGAAAATCCACAAAACTTGGGTAGCCTTTTAACCCCCTTCCCCTTCCCCACTACACTCAACGGAGGATTTTTCGAGACTTCAGTAAATGATGGGCTCAGTTCCTCGCTAGTTCGTAGGAAGTGCTCGATAGTGGCAGTTACATAGCCATTTCCGTACGTAACCCACTGCGTCCCGCAGGCGTAGGAGGATTGTCCGAAAAACTCTCGTCATTCTTCACTCTTCAGAAGATTCAAAATTTAGACCTCTTCACGTTGTACCTTTTTGTGCTGTGAGACATGAATGGTGTGAGAGAAAAAGTTCGAAAGCGTCTTCTTTCAGGTTACGAGACGGCGGTAGATGCTTGTGCTGATGACATTGGCCAGATTGATCAGGAGGCTTTGTCGGACAATAACCAGGAGACCTCTATCGATGGAGGATGCATTCCTCGACTCGACGGCTCTCTTCCAGAGGTTAGTAATCTCCATGAAGTTCCAATGCATGAAATCCCTTATTTTGACGAACTCGCGATTTTTGAACACTAAATGAAATGGCCGAATTCTTACTCTCTCACACCTGACAAAATTCCTTTTGTATTCGTGAAGAAAGTTGCGCACGTTATTGCCCATCCCTTGGCGTATTGATATATTTGATCAGTCGATGACATTTTTCGAGGTCCCGCAACTTTGGAAGCACTACTTCATCACTCCTCTCGTGAAGAAACAACCGTCAAGTGACCCCGGGAACTACAGGCCGATGAGCATAACTTCCCTGTTCTGCAGACTTTTTGAAAAGATTTTGAAGCCCCACATCCTCAAACATATTGGGCTAAACGGTTTATTAGCTCGGTGTTAGCATGAGTTTGTCAGCCGGTAAATCTATCACCACCAATATGCTGGAATCCCTTGAAGATTGGACATTAGCTTTAGATAGCAAAAAATGTGTCGACGTTATCTAGTATGTGGATTTCGCTAAGGCTCGGTTTTCACGAGAAAGTTTGCGAATCCACTTTTTCGGATGTTTCCAAGGTCCACAGTGGGATACCACAAGGTGGTGTTCTTTCGCCTATATTCTTCAATATTTTCTCTGCTGAGCTGGTAACTTATTGCGAGGAAATGGGATTGTTCGTAAACAGAATGCTAATGACTTGAAGGTGTACTGAGAGAAACCTTGTTCTTTTGACACTGAACTCTGGCAGGCAGCAATCAACGGCTTACATGATTGGTCAGTATCATGGCGAATTCCAATTTCTTCTGGACAAACGTTCTGTATGCGTATTGGCTCTTCCGCGCTGCCCGTTACCTTCAGCATAGGCGCACTGGAAATTGATAGCGTCAGCCAAGTCAAGGCTCTTGGTTCCCTGTATGACAAGAAGCTGGATTTCCTCTCTCACTACAAAGAGCTGTACTCAGGAATTTCTGAACAAGTTACCTAAGACTTTAACGCAAGTTGCATAATGGCTTCACGCAACAACCTTCAAGTTCACAAGTAACTTGAAGCGATGTCGCGTGTAACTTGACCAGGTTTTTGATTAAAGGCAGCATACACCAACGCTCACGGATTTTGGAGCTTTAAAACCAACCCATAATGACGCCACAGGAGTGAGAAGTTGGTCCCGCCCCTGTATCTGCCCGCCCCCTGTATTTGCTGTCTCCTCCAAAACAGGGGTGCTGGGCCATTTCCAACCTCATCGATGTGTGTGGTTTACTTATTGTACCTATTCCACCACCTACAAACGTCGCCGACGGTGGGAATCGCCCAGCAGCCCTGTTAAGGGGGAGGACGCAAATACAGGGGGCGGGCAGATACAGGGGCGGGGCCAACTTCTCACTCCTGTGGCGTCATTGTGGGTCGTTTTTGAAGCTTCAAAAAAGCTTCTAATAATGCACAACCTTGCGAGTAACTTGCTTCGTTGTTACACGTTACCTGACACCCATACGCGCCGCGGTCGTTACTGACACGCGACGCGCTCAGCCACCGACGCGCGGCACGCTCGACGAACATGCCTGGGGGATCCAAGATGTTCAACCTACGCGTGGTGGATCTGTGGAGTCGACTTTATGGAGACTCATCAAACGGACATCAATCACTCCATGTGGAGTTTTTTCGTATTGGGAGTGTAGTTGGCTGGCTGCTACACTCCTCTATATTCTACTTCTACGAGCTGGCATCGAGAGGAATCCGGGACCGCGCAGCAAGACACCGCGATATCCCTGCTGTCACTGCGGACTATCTGCTCAACATGCAAGCATTCAATGTGGTGGTTGCCTTGGCTGGGTGCACCTTAAATGTTCGGGATTGTCCAGCTATGATGACTATACTCATGCTTACTGTTGTATGTCCTGCTCTGTAAATCCTCCTAGGGTTCCTCAACATAGTCTTTGCATTTATCAACTCAATATCAATGGCCTACGTGCCAAAATTGCTGAACTCACAGTGTACATAGATCGCACTCAACCTGATATCATTCTCCTGCAGGAGACCAAGCTTAGCCCATCTTCCCCCTCCCTTCCCCGTCTCCCTGGTTATTTGTCTTATCATGTTGCACGTACGTCTCACGGTGGTGGTGTTTCAACATTTGTAAAATCTTCTATCCCTTCTCACCTAATTGATCTACCCACTGATGATGTTGTAGAATGTCTTGGTGTTCATATTGTATTACAAAGTGGCCCCCTTGATATTGTCAACGTCTACATACCCCCATCCACGTCCTGTCCTAACGCGTTTGACCCCTCAAATTACTTACATACTGTCCATACTGCCTTGTCATCTAGTTCGGTTGTAGTAGCTGGTGATTTCAATGCTCATTCAGCCTCGTGGTTCTCTCCTCTAGAGCCTGACAATAGAGGTGAACTCATTGAATTATTCGCTGATGATTGTGATCTTGTGCCTATCAATGAGAATTCTCCCACTCGTCTTCCGGCAGTGGGTAGGCCTTCCTCACCCGATATCACCTTTGTATCATCCTCGCTAGCTATCTCCTGTAACTGGTCTACCGATGTGGTCCTGGCCAGTGATCATGTTCCCATAATCACGTCATTGGATTTGTCACTTAATAGCTTGCTTGCTCCGTTCTCTGGCTCTCGTTGTAAGTCTTATTCCAATTATCGTAAGGCTAACTGGGACCTATACAAAGAGGTGTTGCTCAGCCATGCGGCCGACTACCCGAGGAACGGAACAGTCTACGATAAGGAGAAGTTTATCGACAAAGCCATCGAACGTGCCTCCAAAGCACTGGACGTGTAAGGACTTTTCACCCAAACGTGCCCAGTGAAGTCCTCGACCTGATCACGATGAGAGACGACAAGCGAAGATCGGATCCCAATGATCCTGCGGTACAGCAGCTGTCGGACAACATCACCGAGCTGCTAAATCAACACAAGCAGCAGCGCTGGAAAGAGCTAACCGAGTCGATTGATTTTGCCGCTGATGCCAGAAAAGCTTGGACAACACTGAAACGAATTTCTGGCAAAAAGATGAGCACGGACCGTAATATGCTCGAGTTCCCGTCTGGAAGATTCGAGCACGGATACAAGGCAGCTTGTCTGCTTGGTAAACTTTTCACATCGGCCTCATCGCCTCGTGATATGCAAAACAGACGAACAGCACGAGCAATCAGAAAGCTCAACCGGCTGGATGTCCCTGCTATTTCTCCCTCCGCCATCGACAAGATCATCAAATCGATGAAAAATTCGCGTGCAGAGGGACCCGACGGAATATCGGCTGTTCATCTCAAGCATCTTCCTGATCCCTATCATGAATTGCTCTCTGATCTCATTTATTCGTCATTCAGTTCTGGTGTTATTCCGGCGCGCTGGAAACAAGCTGTCGTCATTCCTATCGCCAAACCTGGCAAGCCACTGGACAAGGCTGCCTCCCACCGCCCCATCTCCCTCCTTTCCCCTCTAGCCAAGCTTGCGGAAAAGGTTGCCAATCCGCTCCTTCAGAACGCCTTACAGCACAACACTCATCAGCATGGTTTTAAAAAGGGGCATTCCACCATCACTGCCCTGACATCAATCACCGAGCATATCATCGCTGGATTTAATTGCAAGACTCCGGCTGGTAGAAGCCTCGTCGTTGCTATTGATCTCTCGGCTGCATTCGATAGCGTCAGTATCCTGCTCCTATCGAAATCCATTCTGGAATCGGACATGCCCAGTTGGTCTAAAAGATGGATTAATAGCTTTGTCAAAAACCGGTCCATTGGTGTCAAGTTCGACGGACATCTATCGTCTTCGGTACCTTTGAAAGCCGGTGTCCCACAAGGCGGGGTGTTGTCCCCTAGCCTGTTCTCGCTATTTCTGTCTGATATTTCTGAGCCACCAACTGGCATTCATCTGTGCCTGTACGCTGATGACATCACTATCGTTTGCACGGACTCAGTTATTGACCGAGCCACTGCCACCATGAACAACTACTTACGGACGTTGGCTGTGTATCTCAAATCAAAGTTACTGACTGTGTCTGCCTCCAAGTCAAGTGTCACACTATGTACGACGGCTACTATCGAACATCGGCTTCATCCCAAGGTCATCTGGGATGGCCACGAGCTGCCACTATCTAAGCATCCTCGACTACTGGGAGTCTTCCTGGATCCCTCGCTACGATTCCATGAGAATGCGCGTATACGTGCTGCCTCAGCCAACTCGCGCAACAACATTCTTCGCGCACTGGCTGGAACCACCTGGGGCAGCACGAAGGAAGTGCTACGTATGACATACAGGGCCATGGTGCAGCCGGTCCTGGAATATGGTGCCCCTATATGGACCAGACATCTCTCTGAATCCTCTTGGTGCAGATTGCAGAGAACACAGAATGCTGCCCTCAGGCTTATCACTGGATGTCACAAGTCGACGCCTATTCCGCATCTTCATCAGGAAACCGGCCTACTTCCCGTGAAAGAGCACTGCTTACTCCAGTCTCAGCAATTTTTAATAAGTATTGTCATGAGCCCGACCCATCCAAATTACCATCTTCTGTCGTCTGGCCCCCACCCAAGAAGAATACGCACGCCGCTCAGTGCTTCTCTGTCTGCAGTCGATCAACAACGCTGGGCTGCATCCGAGCTATCGCGAAGAAGACTCCAGATGGCTGAGCATACGCGGTTCGTGGCAGAGTACCTGTCTGATGCTCAGCCCAACTTAATCTATGGCGGCGTGCCCCCGCGAGTCGACGACAGCGAAGCTGGACTACCGAGACGTACCCGAACAATCCTCGCTGGTCTGCGATGCGGTCACTCCAGATATCTGAAGGCCTACACTCATCGGATTGATCAGTCAGTCCCAGATAAATGCCCCGATTGTGAATGTGCTGGACATGATTCATTGCATCTATTTTCATGTCCGGCCAGGCCTACAACCTTGTCTGCTCGAGATCTATGGTACAAGCCGTGTGAGGTGGCTAGCTTCCTACGCCTCTGATGCGATGCTCTGTTCATGGCTGACAAGAAGAAGAAGAACATGCCTGGGGGCGCCAGCGGCCAGGCGTGGCCTCCCGCCGGTATGTGGGCCGAAGTACCTCGAATTTGGGTAATTGAACCGACGACGCTACCGACATCTGAGTCAGCCCGAGAGTGTGTCGTATACCTCCCTAGGAAACAGTCCGCCCGAATTAAGTTGCGTGTGCAATAAATTAATACATTTAGGTACTTTATGTCACGTGTAAGTCGACTTGCACCGTGCAATGTACTTACTTTGTTGGAGGTCACATGTAACCTAAAGTCATGAAAAAAGTCGCAGGTAACATGTTTAGAGTCGGTAATTCGCATGTAACTTTATCAGAATTACCTGAGTACAAGAGGGCTTGCCACCGCACTCATCAAGTGTTCCGAGCACTTACTACAAAGTAAAGTAGCGTTCCTATGGAAGTGCTGTTAATTCTTAGGTGATTTCGTCTCACAAAGGAAGTGTTTCGAGTGGTTAACGCATCTGCGAAAACGACTAGGATCGTTAGTATCTCTTGTGGCTCAATAGTAAAAATACGCAGTAAACCCGCCCCGAGCTGCAGGTTCGAACAAGTTATGAGCAATTTTCAAAATTCCCGAAAAGACAAGGGGTTTCAAAAAGTTGTCGCGGATTTTGTTCAAAACTTGTATGTAGGGGTACTTTAGGGTGGTGAACACGGATCTGAAGTCTGTCGAAGGCAAAACCTGCCTAAAAATTTCGGAAATCTACAAACGGATGCCAGATTCCTATCCTCCACCCCGAATAACCCCTTCTTCTTTGCAGCCACGTCGAGGGTACTGTCATAGGTTGAGGAATTGGGCGACCAATAACGGATTCGTCCATAGGTCCATTGTGGTCAGCGTGGTTGGTCTCTCCGGACAATCAAACAAATGTGCCGTATCGTGGCCGTGGCATCCACAGTCTGGGCAAACGTCCGATTTGGTGCTGTCAATCTTGCTAACATATGCCATAAGCATAGTAGAGTGACCACAGCGCAGCGATGCCAGGGTGCATCTGGCCCTCCTTCCGAGTTGAGACTCGGATGTGCAGACCCGGGGCGGTACCACTCCTAGGATGGGATTTACCGCCGTCTTTTCCAGATAACACCGTACGAACTGTGTGTGCTCCTCGCGCAACAGACGGAGTCGTTCTTGCTGTGAATCGTGCCATCTTTGCAGATTGACTTTGCTTGGAGCATCGGCGAATGGCTTTCTGATCTTTCTTTCTCTGACGGGGTTTAGCACTCTCCAAGAGGGGTGATTTGGTTGTTCGACAATGTTGATGAAAAATTGTTGGGCCTGGAGCTGACAGTGTTCTTTTACTTGTAATAATCGCGTCTCCGCATGCAAGTGCTCGACTGGGGAACTTCTTGCACATCCGGTGGCGATTCGAAGAGCCGCATTCTGTATGCGTTGCATCTTAGTCCAAGAGGATTCCGAAACTAGATGCTGCCAAACTGGTGCGCCGTATTCTAGTGCAGGCTGGAGAATCGCTTTATACGTCGTAATAATGGTTTCTTTGCTACTGCCCCATGATATACCGCCCAGGGCTCTGAGCACATTAAGCTTCGCTTTGACGACGGCCTGCTTCTGCTCGGTGTTCTTATGAAACTTGAGCGATGGATCGAGCACCAGACCTAGCAGTTTGGGAAAGCGAGCAGCAGGTAATCGATCTCCGTCCCACTCGACATGCGGGTGAGCGCTGTGCTCCGAAGGATCCGTTGTGAGTACGGATACCGACGATTTCGATGCAGAGATCTTTAGCATTTTGCGGTCGAAAAAAGCTTTTCAGTGTGACCAGGTACTCATTGATCTTCGAGGCGGCCACATGTATATCCCGATCCCGACACATTATTGTCATATCATCGGCATAGGCGACCACCTTGATATCCTGGGAGGGTGGAGCGGGCATGTCTTCGAGGTACAGACTGAAGAGGGCAGGCGATAAAACGCCGCCCTGCGGAACTCCAGCTGCAATAGGAATACTATTGGAGACATGGTTCTGGAATATAACTCTGGCTCGTCTGCCCTTGATGAATGCCGATATCCAGCGTTTCTGCCACGGCGGTATTGATGATTCGAGTAAGTTGCTTGACAGAACTCCATGGTTTACTGTGTCGAATGCCTTGGTGAGATCTAAGGCAACAGCCACAGTTCTCTGTAGCTTCTGGGCATTGAACCCATCGATGGCAAAGCTTGTAATTTCCAGCAGAGCTGTCGTGGTGGAATGCAGCTTTCTGAATCCATGCTGAATCACTTGCTTCTCATTGTGCTCCGCCAAGTCCTTTACGATCAGTTTTTCGGCTACCTTCGCGAACGTGGACAGCAAGCTAATAGGTCTGTATCTTTTGACTGAAGCCTGAGGTTTCCCCGGCTTGGGCAGCGGCACAACGTTAGCTGTCTTCCAGTTCTGTGGGATGGTGCACGATCTGAACGAGGTATTGATCAAATCAGTGAGAAGTGGAAGGATTTCGTTCGGTATCTTCTTCAAGACAGCAGGACATATCCCGTCTGGGCCGACCGCTTTTGAATTCCGCATATCCTTTATAACTTTCTCAACTTGCGTCGTAGTAAACGCTTCGGCCGTGCTCATAAGCGGGAGGCGACACAGCTCTCGTACAGTCACTCTATTCTGCGGACCACGCTTTGCACTGGTGATGAAAAAACTTCTCCCGAGCGCATTAGCGGCTTCTTTTCCTGATTTGAATACACCAATTTCTATTTCGATTGTGGAGACGGTAGCAGGCAAGCTCTTATCCGAGAGCTTCCGTAGTACCTTCCAAGTACCTGCGCTGTCCGTCTTGAAGTCCAAATGCCCAACGAACTTTTCCCACTCTTCTTTCTTGTGCCTGTCTAGATCCTTTTTGATCTCATCGTCAAGTTCAGCAACGACGGGGTCCAGATGGTTGACCGCTCTCCTGGCATCTCTTGTCCTGATCTTATCGAGGATCTCCCTTGTGACATTTGGATAGAACGTCTTAACGCGGCCGACAGGAATAGCCGCTTTCATGGCTCTGCGGATCGCGTCAGATAAATGGCACTCTTTCTGGTGCACGTCGCCATTCCACGGGTAATTTGCCGACAGGCGAAGCGCAACTTCACTGAACAGGCTCCAGTCTGCTCGGCCTAAATTAAGATAAGAACGTTGACAAACATCAGAATAGGGAGCGAGAGAGTTGGAGAGATCGATATGGATAAAGACGGGGACATGGTCACTTGGCAAAGTGGTTGTGGTGGACCATGAGCAAGAGGTAGAGAGGTTGGACGAGACTAGAGAAATGTCTGGGCTGGAAGATCGGCCGTTGGTAGGGAGACGAGTGGGCTGATCATCGTTTAAGATGACCAAGTCACACTCCTCTGCCCATTCTTCGACGTCATTTCCTCTAGCGTCAGCATCAAGTGACGAGCACAAGGTGTGAGCATTAAAATCGCCCGCGAAGACAACTGAGGATGAGAGGGAGCAGTCGTTCAGCTGCTTGAGAAGTGGAATAGGATTGTAAAAAGAGGGGCATGAGGTAGTAGGTGGAATATATATGTTGAAGAGAGAAAGAGGTGTTTTAAGAGGGAGATGGATTGGAAGGTACTCGAGAGTACCATCCGTGGGGGTGTTGGGTATGAGGTGGGAGGGAAGAGAAGATAAAACAAAGGTTGAAACTCCTCCGCCAAGAGCTGACCTTGGAGCATGGAAGGCAGTATAGCCCGGGATGTTAGGATGAGGGCGGGTAGGGGATGGAGAGAGCTTGGTTTCTTGAACCATGATCACGTCTGGATGGTAAGTACGTGCGAAGAGAGAGAGCTCAGAAAGTTTGGCACGAAGGCCATTGAGATTGATATGTACAATGGAAAGGGGGCGATACGAGGAAGAGGAATCAGAGTTGGTAGGTGAAGAGCATATAACACAGCGAAAAGAAGAGTTATGATGCTTCACAGAACTGAGACCCGAACAAGAGAAGTGCACCCACCTTTGGCATCCAAAGCATTGGACGCTGGTCCCATTCCAATTGACCTTTCTGTCGCATGTGGCACATAGGTACTTCTTCTTCTGAGCGGGTCCAGGATTCCTTTCCACGCCGGCCCTCAGCAGGAGAATACGAAGGAGAGACGCGGCCGGCCAGCACCTCTCCCATGACAAAAACCCTCTTCGTGGAGGGGGTGACGTCGGTTTGCATAGAGGTGATCTTCTTTCCTCCACACTGCCACGGCGTGAACGTACGACATCTCGGCAGCCGAATAACCCCCGTATACCAACTATGAGTGAAATCTGAGACTTTGACCAAACTACCGTATACCCACCGTTATCTACCGTAATCTGCCAAAATTCGTTAAACGAACTCCAGAAAACGCCGCGAAACGCTTTTTTATTGCAAAAAATATGCTCGGTACTGTATGCAGCTGCCACCTTTGACATGCGGTTGAATCTTCAATGCCCACTGCTGGCTGTATTCAACTTCGGTGAAGTACGCAGACATCCACACTGGAGTACAGCCTGCGTCTTTGGGACTTCAGCGAATGCAGAAATGCTCGACCCCGTGTATGCAAGTACTACATTTGGTTATGTATCGGGAAATAGCTTTAGTAATTGCATCTATGCGAATCTCTTCCTGAAAAATGTACTGGCTGTATCCTACGTTCTCTTTATTTGAAAAAAAAAAACAGAAAAATTCAGAATGTGGAGGTGGAACCGGAGGACGAGAAAGCTGAAGCAGATTCCCATGACCATAGGCCCGTGCCCCATCAGGATGGAACGGTGGAGAATGAGGTTTTTTTTCCTTTGCTTCAAAAACAGACATAGAATCGACGTGGAATGCTTTGTTGTGTCGGTGCTTTCGGTCGCTAACGTGAAGTCTGCGAGACGATCTTTTAGACACGCAGAGACACGGAGTACTCGAACACACCAATTCGGCTAACTGTCCCGTAACGACCGTACAACTGAGATTTTCAGGTACCCGATGTAGCTGATATGACCCAAGCCGGTGCGAACGTCTGCGAGCTGGATCCCGTGAGTTATATTTCCAGTTTTGTGCTGGTGCAGTCTGCAGCTACGTGACGCGAATTTATTCTGTTGATAGTCTAACTTCACTCTACAACGCGCTCCACGTATGTATGCCACGTAGTTGCGTCGCGGATTCGTAAAAATGAAGTTTCTAAGAATCACGCGGGAATGCTGAGTGAGCATTCGAGGACGTTTTACGCGGCATCCTCCTTTTTTGAGAACGCTTAGCGTGGTATTTTCACGAATCCTCTCGTTTTATGTAAATTGTTGAAGGCGCCTCCAGGAATTCCACTGAAATGGGGGGGGGGCTTCTGAAGTACGCGGTATTACCGAAGTTCTGCCCTCCTTTAAAGAACGCTTTGCGCAGTGTTCCAGGAATACGCTCTCTCCTATAAGATGCCATGGTAGCTTTCTAAGACGCTTTGCGCGGTATTACCACTCGAGGGACCTAACTAAGTCATTTCACAACAGTTTTTCCCAGTTTTTTTATATGAAAACTCATTTTTTTAAATATTTCAAGACATTTTTTTTTTGATTTTCAACCTATAATTTCTCGGAACTGTGCCAAATCGTTGATTTCGCCAAGAAGCTAAGCTTCCAGATACCGTTTTATTTGTATACAATTATAGAGGAACATTTATCATTGAAAGTGTACATAATATTTAACGATGATAATGTTAATTAGTGATTGGTAATAATACATTTCATGCGACAGTATCCCTTTATGAAACTCGGTCCATTGATTTGAGTACTGTCGTTCTCTGGTCCGAATTCCGCTCCGCATTTGCGGACTACGGCTATTGCATCATGCGACACGTGTTATTTGTGCTGGGACCACTTGATCCCGGCACGATTCACCCTTCTACCAGCACGATTGTCACGTGTCGCATGATGCAGCAGCCGTAGTCCGCGATCGCCGGCCGAACTTTGGCCCAGAGAACGACAGTAGCTCGTTTGATGGTCGAAGCTTCCGTAGTGAGAGCGACGCTATAACTGCGTTTCTCGCACCTTCGTTCGCACCTCCGTTTACGACTGGCCACCTGGGCAGTTGGTGGCAGCCAACCCCGCCCCTGCCCGCCCATTCGGCCATAACGCTTACCCCCTAATTCCAATGATGTCTGTGGTACCGTACAAGACCTTCTAGGAACGGAGTTATGATCCCTCGAAAATTGAGCTAAGAAAGCATGGTGGACGAGTTGTCCGAGGCTCGTAACTTCCGTAATTTGCAGGACCAGTGCGCGAGCTGATCAGAGTAAAGGGAGAAGTTGAGAATGAAGAGAAGAATGGGGTTATTGATCGGGAACCATCGCTCATCTCACGATCTCGAGTTTTTATTCGTTCACGTCGGAGAGCAGGCATTGCGCTTCTGGAGTTTGCCTTGCGCTTAAAGTGGCAATTTCGGGCTCGTTTGGGGCTCTTCCTGGCTTGTTTTCATGCGTTCTTTAGACGTTAACGTTACAGTGTGCACTACCCATTCCTAGTCAAAACTGGAACACATTTTTTATCGTGAACACTGCCCTTAAGATTTAGGGAAACTCATAAAGATGCGCTGTATTCCCTAAGCCCCTTCCCCCATGTTTAAGAATATTTGCGAAGGTATTACCGAAGTCCCGCTCGCTACTGAAGAAGGACTTGCGCTAGAGTCTTGGGATACGCTCATTTCTATGGGATGTTATGGTTGCTTTCTGGGGCGTTTAGCGCACTATTCCAGTAGCCCCTATCATTTTTTTCCTGAGAAGGCTTCGTAGTGTTCTCGAGGATCCACTATGCTCTATGATATGCTGAGTTGGCTTTCAAGGATTCCATCACCCCTGTATCCAACCTCCACCAAATAAATGCGGAAATACTTCCATCAAGACGGGAGAGGGATTTAGTATGAAGTCAGAGACCACTAGCGTGTTTATAAACTCGTTAACGCGGTTCGCACCTCGACTCGCTCGCCAGAAGGCCCCTCCTACCGCGCGAGAGAGAGAGAGCAGACAGCCAAGATCTCGCGGCGATTTACCCGCGCCGAGTTATGCAGGTTCAATTACTGCCTCTCGAATTATGGTTGAACCACAGACGGTAACCGATGCATTGCCAGTATATTGATCACAAGATTGACAGCACATGTTTTTTTAGAATAGGATTTAAAGGCAGTGTTCACCAAGAAAAAGTTGCACATGTTTCGACTAAAACGTTAGCTTTGGGTCCCTTCAAGAAAATTAAGAACGGGAGTGCGACGAAAAACGGCCGGTAAGTGGGCGAAAATCTCGTGGGCCAGCCAACCCATTGGGCCACTCCGCCCACGTCCTATAACAGATTCCCTCAGTTCGTGGTTGAATGATCAAAAGCCCCGTTCTTTCCTTCATTCTCAACGTCTCTCTTTACTCAGGTCAGCTCGCACACATCGGCTGCAAAAATGGGAGTTACAAGCCTCGGACAACTCGTCCAAAATGCTTCCCTAGCTGAATATTGAGGGGCCATAACTCCGTTCCCAGAAGATCTTGTACGAATCCAGAGACATCATTGAAATCAGCATGGGACCGTTTTCAAGATAGGCAGAAAAACAGAAAAACGTCTATTATCGTGAACACTGCCTTTAATAGACATCACATGTGCACTATACATAGGCAAAACAGTAAAAATTTTTAGACTCCTGATCATATTAGAGAAAACGGATTTTTCGGAGTTCACATTTTCGGATAAACTCGATAATCAAATTTTTCAAATTTCGGTTTTTTGAGTATACTCGAAAAACAGAATCATCGAATTCCGAATTTTTTGAATATAATCGGAAATCAATATTTTAGAGCTTTCGAATTACTTTTGCGAATTCACAAATCATGGCTTCAATTTTAGAAATTAATTTCAAGCTGCCATTTGCTGTGACTATTACTGTGTAGAAATATTGATCGCTTATACTTACTCTCAATCTCAGGCCACTTTTAGTCAGGATGGCTGCAGAAGTTGTATCTGGGGTTGGACTGTGCCGAAGCTAGTTTAGAGAACCTATCACAATATTAACCTGAGACGTTGGGCTTGAGGCGAGACTTATGCAGCACTATCCCTTTCTGGGACAGCGCCCTATTGCACCCAACTCCCGCCACTCAAAGGCATCGTTCATGATGAAAATCGTTTCTGAGTTTTCAGTATACAATGGAAGCTCTGGTACCCTACACAAGAACCATGCTGAAATTACCGCGAGAAAGTTACTGAAAACTGCTTTTCCGGACCCCTTTTTCTTCGTGTTCAGACCCATTCAACAAATCGACTCATGAGAAAGGAGGAGTCGATCGCTACGAATCGCTGTTTTGACCCATGATCAAATCCCGTTCATCTAACTTTTAGCCGAGTTTTAAAGGAGAAAAGTTTGACCAATATGCGCAGAAAAGACATTCGTGACGTAATCCTATGATATATTTCCTCAAGTTCCACTCATTTCTACTATATCACTTGTTGATCAAGGCATTCTTTTTTTTGAACGGAAGTAACAGATGATCGACCCAATGGTCAACCCCCGAACCCAGAAAGACGTTTTCAACTGGAAAAGATTCCATTTCGGTTCATTTTTGAGGCTGCAGGCTTCGTGAATGGCCTTCTCAAGGCTCACTTGAATGGTATAACACAAAACCTGGAATTTGGTTTTCAGCGCGCACGATGCCTTTAAGGGTACAAAACTCCCAGGGAATTATATATCTGTTTTTATGCTTATTTTGGAGAAAATCACACGCTGATCACAGTGTTATCCTTAAAATCGTTCAAGAACCCCTACGAAAGGAGTTATGGCTCTTTAAAAAAGCTTATCATTTGAGGGCGGAGCATTGGTGGACGAGTTGTCTTAGGCTTGTATTTCCTTTCGCTCGCATCCGTTGCGCGAGTGCGAGCCAGGATAAGGACAAAGACCGGTAATGGACCGAAGAACGTAGGCTTGGTAGAAAATCATACATACATCCAACCGAAATCGAGGTCGAAAGTTCGGTAGGGGGTCGGGCCTGTGGTGGTGGCTTATATCTCGCTTATTTGGAGGAGTTGGGATCTCGCACTTGGCACGTGTTATACAGGAGGGTTCTACTACACAAACGATTGAAAATCACAAAATTCATATCTGAGGATGTACTCTGCCTTTGAGCGCCGCTCTCAAGGCTAAAACCCATCACAAGGCCACGTCGCTTCCGAGTCAAAGTCGTTACCGCCAAGCTTTTACCACCTCAGGTTGGGGGCGGGGCTGAGCACGCACCCCAGAAAGCAAAAACTTTCTGAGCACCCAAGAGATTCCCTGATGGTACCCTTACCTTTCCGCAAAGCAACGAAAATGCCTTTTTGGGTCTCCGCAGACATTTAGTGCTATTTGAGCTCATATCATTGATGTACCGTCTTGAATCTTCAACTACGCGAACATGGTTTTTCAAATCTTCGGTATGTGAAATAAACGGTCCCTAGTAAAATGGATTCTCAAGCGATTTAGGTTTCACAGACTCGATTCCACCAGAGGACAAAATTTTTGCAAGGTTGGAAAACGTAGGATAGTAGACTAATTTGGAAGAGCCATATTTCTTGAACCTATTTTAAAAGCAGCATACACGCTCGTAAACGTGGTTGAGATAACTACGGAAATGAAATGGTATGGCACAGAACACAACGCCTACGCATTTTGAAGCGTCAAAAACGACCCACAATGACGCTACATGAGTAAGAAGTTGGCCCCGCCCCTGTATCTGCCCGCCCCTGTCTTTGCGTCCTCCAAAACAAAGGTGCTGGGCCATTCCCACCGTTGTCGATCAAAGGGGTTCACTTATTGTGCTTATTGTACCACTCACATACATCGACAATGGAGGGAATGGCCCAGCACCCCTGCAAATAGAGGGGGCGGGCAGATACAGGGGCGGGGCCCATATTCTTTCTCGTCTAGCAACATTGCGGGTCGTTTTTGACGCTTCAAAATGCTTGAGCGTTGTGTTCTGTGCCATACCATTCCAGTCTTATCTCAAACACGTTTACGAGCGTGTATGATACCTTTAAATAAAGTTATCACCTTCTACCCAATCTGATCTTATTTACCTTGATACCTTGATGGTCCATCTTCATCGGAGGTCTTCTTGATGTGTACCACACTCGCTCCAGGATTCCCTGGAATTAGCAACGGTCATCCAGTGTGGTAGGCCTCTTCGCTCGAATGACTTTTTAAACGTGTCAGCCCAACGCGTTGCAGGGCGGCCAAGAGTTCTTTTAACACCTCGTGGGTACCAGTTTGTGATCCTGGTGCTCCATCTATAGTCGTTTCGGCGTACGACGTGTCCTGCCCATCTGTGTTTCGCGGACTCGATATGGGACAACGCGTCTCGGATACCAAACTACTTTCAAAGCTCTTAACTGCTCTGTCCTTGCTGCCATTGCCGCCGTCGATTCGTATTCAGAAGACATCTCTCCAATGCCCTGTGTGTGGTCCTAATGGCGACAAAGGTCACCTTATTGTGAGCCCATGTTTCGGTACCATAGCAAAGAGCTGGCAGCACAGTGGAGTCAAAGAGGTGAGCCCGCAGCTCAACATCCTGGACATCATTGGTCACCTCTCGAATTGTGCCCATTGCTGCCCAGGCTGCTCTTCTTCGTCGACCGATTTCATTTGTCAAGTCGTTTGTCATGTTGACTTCTCGACCGAGGTACACGTAGCTGTCGCCTTTGTCCAGTTGATTTTCGCCGTGGTAAATTAGCCCATCATCACACCACTGGTTCGCCATCGTCTGAGTTGTCTTCATGTTCATCACTAGACCAATCGTCTTGCCTACGCCATCTAACTCCCTCAGCATCTCAGTCATCTCCGTCGTGTTGTCGCTGATGAGCACAATGTCGTCTGCGAACCGCAAATTCGAAAGGTTCTTTCCATCGATATTCAAGCCTTTGTCGTCCCAGTCGAGTCGACACATCACATATTGGAGGGCAGACGTGAAAAGCTTCGCTGAAATTGTGTCACCTTGTCGGACCCCCTTCTCAATTGGAATTCGCAGCTTGCGTTCGAACAACTTAATAGTTGTCGATTTCCTGAGTTACACTGCTCCAGTATATTTACGTAGAAAGGCTCCACTCCGGCGTGGAACAAAAAGCGTTGAGCACTGCATTTGTCTCCACCGAATCGAATGCTTTCTTGTATTGACAAGGGTGAGGCACAACAGCATTTTGTATTTCCGACATCGCTCGATCAATTGAGATACGGTGTGGATGTGATCCATACAACAGAATTTTATTTACGTGCTCCAAACACCCACTCTCATTTATTATATTTAATATGTCTTACTTCTTTCGATCTAACTACGTATTATATTTCAATTCGATGAACATCTTATGTTGATTTCATAGAGTGTATAAGGTAATTCAGTTTTCGTGCTCCAAGTAGAGAGATTCTGAGTCGAGGGAGATAATTATACTTTCTAGTAATCTGAGTCGGGGCGTGAATCATAACTGACTACAGTCCAGCTAATTGATTTGATCCTAAAGTTGCGCTCCCAGTGAGGGATAAGAACTGAATGGGGTTCGACCCGAGATAAATCTGCGGTTGATTCCTTTGAGTTTCTGAGCATGTACACTATCGATCACCAAGGATGAGCTATTTCTGAACTCAGGCGTGAGAGACTACAGCAAATCTAGCACTCGGGATTCGTATCCGAGTACCTGCCCTGTGCCCCTCCCAACTCCATATTTGGTTGTGTGCCGCTTAAAGACATCGTACGCGATGAAAACCATACTTGCGTTTTAGACTGTTTCGTGTTTTTATATCCCTATAGTGACTAAAGCTTGCAAAAATCCTCCTCAAAACGTAAACTTTTCGAGAAAAACCCAATTCAAGAAAGCTTGTAACAAATTTGAAGTTCCCGCCGACATCAACTTGGGATAGTTGCGCGAAGAGCGCAAGGAACGCTTTTTCGATTCGTTCCTTGGCGCAGCGTTGGGAGCAATTCACCAAGGGCGCATTTCAGACGAGCGATCATTTTTTCTTGACTGAAACTAAACGGGTTACTTACCTGCTGCGCCCATTGCTGTCAGCTGCTTTCGATCGATGTCGAACGTGAAATCGAGTGGCGTATGCATTGTGCCCAACGACGCGTCAACGCACGATCGCCGGCAGCGGCCATGGAGTTTTGTTCCTTGTAGCAACGGATCGACCCCGAGGCCCCCCTCCAAACCCAGGACGCCCTTTCGAGGTGAGCAAATCTCCATTCGGAGGCGATTTCAAAACTCCAAACTTTCTGAGTGACATTGTTATGACCCACTAGTCCGACTGAACGCAGAAGCTGGAATTCGGCTTTCATCCTGTACGATGCTTTTGAAGGCACAGGACACCCAAAAAATTATTTTCTAGATTTCCTATTTTGGAGAGAGGCACACGCGGATCACAGTGGTATCTCTAGAATCGTCCAATACCCTCTTTGAACAGAGTTATGGCTCTTCAATGGTGCTTAGATTCTGAGGGTGAAAAATTGGTGAACGAGTTGCCTCAGGCCTGTATCTCTCTTCATTCGCAATCGTTGCGTGAGAGGAAGCTAGCTAGGATAAAGAGACAGTCCGGTAATGGACTGAAGAACGACGACTTGTTGGAATTCATCCATCCATCGAGCCGCTATCGGGTTCGAAAAAACTGTTAGGGGGTCGGGCCTGTGGTGGTGAGCGAAGGGGGTCGGGCCTGTGGTGGTCCCTTATATCTGGCTTATTTGGAGGGAATGAGATCCGGCATTTGGCACGTGTTATACAGGAGGGGTCTTCTACACAATTACATGAAAATCTCAAAATTCACATCTGAGGGTGCACTGTGCCTTCAAGGTCGATGATAAGCGGCGACTGTCTTTTGGGTTTGCTTAATATCGACACTCCCTTAAAAGCAGTGTCCACGATAAAAATCGTTTTTCTGTTTTTTCGCCTATCTTGAAAACGGCCCCATGCTGATTCCAATGGTGTCTCTGAAATCATACAAGACCTTCTGTGTACGCAGGTATGGTCCCTCAAAGATTGAGCTATGGAAACTTGGTGGACGAGTTGTCCGAGGCTTGTAACTTCCGTCTTTTGCAGCCAATCTATGCGAGCTGACCTGAGTAAAGATAGAAGCTGAGAATGAAGGGAAGAACGGGGCTAATGATTGGAAATCATCGCTCATCTCACGATCTCGAGCATTTATTTGTTCACGTCGGTGGGCGTGTGATGCGCTTTTGGGGTTTCCAATGCGCTCGAAGTTGCAAGTTCGGGCTCTTTTGGGGCTCTTCCTGGCTCGTTTTCATGCGTTCTTTCGACGTTAACGTTACAGAGTGTCCCTCCACTACCCAATCCCAGTGGAATTTCGAAAACTTTTTTTATCGTGAACACTGCCTTAAAAGACACAGTCCAAGCGCGTGGGTAAAATTTGATATTATGGTCCGTTCGTTGTGTTTAGCAATCCCGCCAAACGCGGAATCTCAACTCTCCAGAATAGCGAGAAAAATCGAGCACCCATTCCCTCCGCCCCCCCCCAAATCAGCACCCAATGACCCCGCCCATTTTGAAGTTTTCGGTCTCAATAGAGACGGAACGCGCGATGGATTTCAATCAAAATCTATGTTCTTCCTTTTGTAATTGGTCCATCTTTATACTGGAATCTGGTCCAGTGCAAAGATTGCGAATGACAAGGAAAAACACGCCCGAGACAACTCGTCCACCAATTCCTCTTCGTCCGAGTTCACAATCTTTGAGGGACCATAACTCCGCTCGTAGCGGGCCCCGAGCGATTCTGAACACAGCACTGTGATCAGCCCGGAATTTCCCTCAAGATAAGCGAATAAGCTGGAGAACGATTCTGAGGTTGGACTGTGCTTTTAAAGGCACAGGACACCCAGAAAATTATTTTTCAGATTCCATGCTTATCTTGGAGAGAGTCACACGCTGATCACAGTGGTATCTCTGAAATCGTCCAAGACCACCTACGAAGGGAGATATGGCTCTTCAAAAACGCCTGCATTTTGAGGGCAGAACTTTCGTGGACGAGTTGTCTCAGGCCTGTATTTCTCTTCATTCGCAATCGCTGCACGAGAGCAAAACAGGATGAGGAGATAGACCGGCAATGCACTGAAGAACGATGACTTGTTGAGAACTCATCCATGTGTTATACAGGAGGGGTCTACTACGCAATCAAACGAAAATCACCAAATTCATGTCCGAGGGTGTACTGTGCCTTTAAGAGAGAAGGAAAGAAAACATTTGAAGTGCGGCTTTCTCCAGCGTTGTATTTTGAAATAACGTTTTCATCACATTGGATAGTTTTTCTCTTATTGGTGTGGCTACTTCAGGAACAACCACTGGTTTTTCCCAACAATGTAAAAGTGATCCTGAAGACAGCGAGGGAGGATCTCATGGCGGAGAAGAGCCTGCATGAAAGCATGGCAGACTTTCTCTTATCTCATTACATACATACCATGCCGCCAAAAACCATGTGAGCATTGTTAGCTATCACTGAATAGTTCTTCGGCTAGGGACTGTTTCGAGATTACAGTATTCTCGTAATTTAGAGGAGCTGACATCTACTGTGCCAATAGCGATGTCTATGCACAAATTGCCAGCAAAATGAAAAACCTGCACCGCAAGTACGATGACTCAAAAGTGGCCGAGGTCTTTGCCAATCGCAATCGTGGAACAGCGCCCAAGTATTTACTGGATCTTATGGCGGCACGACTCGCGGTCATTCCGATAGTGACACGAAATCACTGGTAAGATCTGAGCATAGTTTTTGTGATCACTGTAACCAACACAATGAAGAACACACCGTATTTCCTGTCATTGAGCTTTCCCCAATGTAAGCCCCATCAGGCAGAGGTTGAAAAGTAGATCACCTCTCTCTGTCAAAGACCCTTAATTTTGAAATTTTGTTCTGGGCGCTTCTTGGAAGAAAATATCTCTATCTTACCTTTTTTATCGCGCACATCATCAACATTGAACGAAAAAGCCGCAAAATGTTTGAGATCTGTAGAATGCCGACAAACGATATCGAAACCATGTCAAGCACTCATACATCAGCAATGCTTTGCAGCACTTTACAGAGTTGGCTGAAATGTATTCCGAGAATTCCGAAATCTTCCTAGGAGTTCTTGAACTCCATGAGCTCCCCAGAACATTCCACTTGCTCTCGAATCTACGCTTACGCCTATTCTTTCCATACCAAGTTCTCCCTAACTGATCCTCGGAAAGAATTTCGAGTAAACCTCCCCCGGGCCTGCCGGGTCAGGCAAAGCTACGGGAGGTTTCAGTAATCCACCTGGCAGGTTCAAAGTGGGTTCACCTGGCCCGAAAATTGTTTTCTTCGCTGCGAATCTAATACTGAACGGGTCATGATAGGATCACAGCGGGTTCTTGGTGCCGAGAAGCTTCTAACATGGGAAGTATACAAAGCGTACAGTTTATTGACGCAATCGCGTTTAGTCCGCAAAATGCGCGCTGATTGCGGAAGCGTGTTGCGGCGCTCTTTCGAGGATTCTCAGACAGGGATGTCGGATCACCCGGGCGATTTTTTCTTTTTTTCGCCGCGGCGAGATGTCGGATCGTCCCGGCGGCAAAAACCACCCGGGCGATCCGATATCTCTGACTGCGGATCCTCGAAACCGCGCCGCAACACGCTTTCGCCTTCAGCGTGCACTTTGCGAACTGAACCCGATTGCGTAGATGAACTGTATGTTAAATTCACGGAAACAAATTGTATTGCCAGTATCTCTTGAGCATCTGTGGTGAACCTGAGCTGTACCCTATCCCGAGCCGCTAATTCTGGATTCCGAGAAGTTAAGACGTTTTCAAAGTTCCGCGAAAATGTAGGGCTTCCATATGAAACTTTTTTTAGGTGATTTGAAAAAAAATCCTGGATTTGACTCAAAACTTGTATATAGTGGTAATCTAGTGTGCTGAAAACGATCGTGGGGTCTGATTGTCGAAACCCTGAGGTTTCCTGTAGGTTAGGTAGGTAATACGCCATTTAGGGGACAAAGCATACCTTAGTAGTTCTGAAGTCGGAAAATGGACATCAAATCCGTATTCACCACCCCGAATAACCCCGCATACAAATTTTTAGTCAAATCTAAGACTTTCATCAAACTACCGTATACCCGCCGTAGTCTACCGTAAACTCTAGAAAATCGGCAAGCAGACCTCAGACTTGTGTTAAGCTTATCAAGTTACCCTCAGAGAAGAATTCTGAGACACATCTATGCAAGAAATCGGGAAATCTCGAAAATGACGTTTTGCCCTCAATTTTCCCCCCGCTGAGATGCTTTAAACAGAATAAGCCTCAATTTTTCAGAAAATCGAGAAATAATCCTTAGATCCGTGATCAGCACCCCAAAAAACCTTACCTGGGAGAATTTTAAGTCAACTTCGTAAATTTTTCTGAGCGCTTTCAGAACCCTCTAATTGGTACAAATAAACGCCCAGCCGAAAATCTGCACAAGTCCTAAATGCTGTCAGTATGTACAAAGTTTGGAAAATGTGCCTTCACCCAAACATTGCTCAAGGGGTTGTTTTGGGTACTGAATACTATTATGAGGTCCGTTTACAGGTTTTCGGAAGTTTACTTTACCCATATCAAGGTTCTAGTAACAGAGGGCTATTTCGCTGCGGCTCGCTTCTCTGCTCGTCTCCTTATCAGGTAATCGCCCGGGGTGCGTACCAGTTTAAAGAGGCTCTTGAAAAACAGAACCCGTCCCGGAATGGTCCTCCAGTCGCGTGCCTGATAGGTAGTAGCACGTTAAAGGCACTGTTCGCGATAAAAATCGCTTTCCTGTTTTTTTGCCTATCTTGAAACCGGTCCCATTCTGATTCCAATGATGCTTCTGGAATCGTACAAGACCTTCTGGGAATGGAGTTATGGTCCCTCAAAAATTGTGCTAGGGAAAATGGTAGACGAGTTGTCCGAGGCTTGTAACTTCCGTCTTTTGCAGCCGATGTATGCGAGCTGACCTGAGTAAAGAGAGAAGTTGAGAATGAAGGGAAGAACGGGGCTTTTGATCGGAAACCATCGCTCAACACACGATTTCGAGTGTTCCTTTGTTCACGTCGAGGGGCGGGAAGAGGCGGGACTTGCCCACAGATGCGGGGTTTTCCCACTTTTCTAAGCCGTTTTGCGGCTCCTGGGTAGCTTTTCGTCCCGTTTTTTCGACGCTGTTCTGCTTCTGAGAGCCACGATAAGCGTTTGTCATGGAAAATTCGAGGATTAAGTTTATCACGAACAGTGCCTTTAAGGCAGTAAAATAAACCTGCTGTAATGGTGAAGTCTACAAAGCCCAACAAGTGGGAATTTTCGCCACTGCTGACTTCAGCCGCTTTCGAACAATCGTTGCACCGAGTTGGAAGTTGCTTTGTTAATTTTCAATTGTTTTTCTTAAGCTGCCGATAGTTTATTCGATCCATTGCTAATCAGTACTCAATTCAGTTATTGGCAATAAACATGAATGAATGAATGAATCTTACTGAGCGTTTCAGAAAGTGAGAAAAGCACGAAAAACGACCATTTGAGCCTATAACTTCTCGGAACCAGCGTCTTGGGACGGGGTACTGCGCAGTTTTAGTCTAGATGCCCAAGTGATGCCAGCATTACAATTCGTTTCCGCAGATCCGACCTACGCTTTGTATACCTTCCTCGTAAGATTCTTTGCACAAATATTACCCAGTTTCTCTAAATTCTCTTCTCTGACCCATGACTTTTCTTCCCCTTCTCTAGAAGGCAGAAAGAATTTCATTGTTAAGCTGACGTTCCCCGATAAATGCACTAGAGCGCCGCCAGCCCGAGCTACTGAGGGAGCGGCAGGCGCAGCAGTAATGCCAAATTCTTGCATCGTATAAACGCGGACTCCTCTGGAGCGTTCAAATCGCTTCGAATCTTTGCTAGAGGCTACAGGCGTCGCGAGCTCCGTAAATAAGGATCACGAAGTCTGCAGTGTTCGCTGTGATTTTTGAGTCTGCGACAAGTCCTCGGCTGCTTCTCGGCAAGCACGAGGTTCGTGATATGTTCGCGTCATAGTTTATCAGAATACCCCTAGATCAAACAGCCTGTGGAACAAGGTATTTTCAGACTGGTACAGGCTGTGTCGAAGGTCGGTGCTTCTGAGAATTATGGAAAGTTTCAAAATCTATTCACATAGAGATTTTTTCGTCTTCAGAGGCAGATCACTGATGAACGTCAGTCGAGGAGCCAGTAACAGTGACTAGGCTCACTACCCTTTTACCCCATTACCTAGCTTTGTGTGCGACCGGTATTCTGACCTGCGTTCTAATTGTGTTCGTAAGCTTCAGCTCGTATCCAGGCCGATGTTATAAAAGAGCTGTTCGTGCCGGTTTCAAATTCCACTCCACAGTGGCAGACAACCTCTGCTGCATGTGCGACCCGGAGACTATCGAGTTGGAACGAAGACTAGTTGTGAGCCCTTGGTCCCAGAACATGTCTCGCCATCGAACTGTGTGCTGCAGCAGCGATAGTCTTCAGCTGAGTACCGGAGTTCTACTCCGACATGGATAGTGTGTAATAATTTTCTATCTAAATTACACATTTCAGGATACTCGGCTTGCTGCATCTGGACCAAGACCGGGAGGTATGTTTTCCTTTTGTTAATGACTGAGTAGAAATAGGGTGCTAATTTTAAAACCCATTGGAAAAAAAATCGGAGAGAATCCCAGTGTCAGGGCGAAATATTCCTTGTTTTCCCTCACCAAAAAAGTGTAACTTCAGTATTGCTGAAAGATCCGCCACAACGTAGATACGACTTTAGATGCGAAAGGACCAAAAGAAAAGTTTTCTGTGATTTTGGGTATTCCCGCAGGTCCCACCACTCTGTTCGAAACCATTCACGACCACGTGTCCCACCGGTGGGACACGCTTATCGACTTCCCTGCCACGAGAAGAGTTTTTGGAACCTTCCAATGACGAGTGTATTAGCCTATCTTAGACGCGCGAACGCCGTGGGCACTCGTCCCCTGCTTCTCCTTTTTCGTGCACAGGGTGCACAAGCCACATACATGGGGACACAGACTGCTTGTGGGTACACGCACATAGATTCAACTGCCGATTCCCCTTCGACTGTAGCTGCCCCTCTCCTACTTCCGGTTTCCGGCTTCTGCCAGTCGGTAATAGGATAATTGAAGGCAGTGTTTACGATGATTTTCGTCCCCGAGATTTTCACATAAAACAATACGTTATCCTACAAGTGTTACCAAAATTACGAAGAAACGGGGAGAAACGAATTTAAACGTCGCATTTCGGTGACATTATTTAACATAGACTAGTTATCCGGTTAGCAGAAGACGTTCATGGTGGTTGTCACCGGTGGAAAATCGAAACTAGAAGATTATTTTATGCAAAGCAGGATTAGTTAGGGCCCTAAGCAAAGAACGGAGCAATAGAGAGTAGAGATTTGCAAAGGACGGGTAGACAAAAGATTTCGTTGTCACAACAAACACTTCCTGTGATATTCAAGAGGCGGGGTGATACTGGAGGATTTCGTCTACTTCTGATGCGTTTTTCTCAATTTCTACGTCATTTTTGTTCTACCCGGAGGTTGCCTAATCAATACAGCGAATAATATCAGAATTGAAGATTATCGTGAACACTGCTGCCTTTAAGGATTATGTAGTTTGGTGTAGAGAATATAGTAGTAACCTTTATGTAGACCTATTAGTTGATGTAGCACAATAGGCGAACAGCAGGCGAAAAATAACTGAGAGTACAACAAAATTATAGCCTTTTATAGGCCGGGGAGGGGGTACAAAGTACACAGGGTGGCCATCAACGATTTTCTCCAATATCGTAGTTAAGAATTATTAGGTGAGATCAAACACAAACTAATACTGATATTATCACAATTTTAGCCAAGGGTTCTGAGCTAAATCAAACTTTATCATACCTCGTTTCCTATTCTACTAATATCACATTTTAGGGCGTCTTCACTGGCCGTCTCATCACGATTGATAGCCTGATACACGAGACGAGATTTCAGTGAGCATTCGAATAATTTGTATACATGCTCAGGGTTCCTGGTAGTCTCCGTTACTGGCGAGACTCTTAGGTCGTTTACGTCAAGTGGTTTTTTTCACCAAAAAAAAAACACCGAAAATTCGTTGATTTGCACGATTGCATTGAGCTTGAGAACATGCAATTGGCATAATGAATCTATTCCACTGGAACAGAAACTTGATATCCATTACCATCTGCGTAAATCAGGTAAATTTCGAAAAAAGTCATCCCCTGAAAATTGGAATCAGAAAGTGATGTCGTAGAAGGAACCGTTGTGCAAGGGGCAGATCATGTTTGCTTTTATGCGAAATGATTCTGGCAAGGGAATCACAATTTTAAGGGCGTTCGAAAAAATTGTCTCGGATTGAGCTTCAAACATGTTTCTGGGGGTCGTTTTGGGTGCTGATTACGAATCTGAGGCCCATTTGTCAATATTTCGAGAAAAAAACGTCCGACTTTGTCTGAAGCTTCAAAATGGGGGAAATTTTGCTGCTCTAAACGCGACTTTTGACGATTTCGAGAATCCTACGATCAAATCGCCTCAAAACTTGTACATTGGGGCTATTCGGGCTGCCTAACACGAACCTGCAACTCGTTTATCGATTTTCAAAAGATAACGGTAGGTTACGATGGGTATACGGTAGCTCGGTCAAAGTCTCAGATTTAACTCAAAATTTCAGTGTGGGTGTTACATATCTGGGACGCTGAACACGAATTTGAGGTCCATTTTTCGATTTTCGAAATTCTAAGGCAGATATCGCCTGTTAAAAGGCATTATGCCTACCGTAACCTACAGTAACCCAGTCTGGCCCGGAATAGAACCCATATTCGGATTCAGCGTCCTAAACAGTTGAAAGTTTTGAGCCGAATCCGAATTTTTTTCTGAACGCTCCGCAAAACCCCTGATGGGTAGGTACCCTTACTTGTTTTTTGAGCATTCAAAATGCTTGGCTTCCCTCGCGACCGCCGGAATTTTTCGAATCGCATAGCTGAAGAATGGCCGATTTGTGATGGAATCTTTATCTTTCGCAGTGATATCGATGCGTAACACAGTTTGCATTTCCATCTTACATGGTGTAAGATGGGTTGATCTGCTCCTCTGCCGCGCGCGGTATCATCCCTTAAAAAGTTGAATGCGAAGTCGCTCCTAAAATCAAGTTGCTGATGTACACAAGTAGCCATGCTGTACTGCTTTTGAAAACCAGCGCCACTTACTCATGCACCGGGATGATTCGGCAACATTACGCTCTCGACTCGATCATCATGTCGAGTTGAAAGGCTCCTCATCCCCAGCAGCGGCAGTTGTTAGAAGCACATGGTCAATTTAACTCAGCCACGTGCTTCAAATAAGCCAAATTCGCCTAACCTACGTCGCTTTCGTAGCAGCAGGTTGTACTGTAACAGAAGCACGTGTTACCATTGGGCAAAACTGCTACCGCATCTACTCAGACATTACACGCATTCGATGCGTGTCTAAAATGCATTCAACTCGAAGACAAGGCGGTTTGAGCACAGTCAGGGAACGTGTTGCAAGAGAAGCACGTGCTCCTATTGTGTTTCAATTTTACAGCCCGTGGCGCTGCAAATAAATGTTCAATGCGTGCATGACACTCTTTCAATCCGATGACTAAACGATTTTCCAAAAAAGAAAAGCATATGAGACACTTTTGAAGCAGGACTCAGATGTCGGCAGCGTCTCTGGTTCTTTTATCCAAGTTTGCGATAATAGGCCCGCACAGTCGCTGGAAACCTCGTTCAACCGCTGGCGGCCCTAGATGGTTGCGAGTTGGCCGCGTCGCATGTCGGTGTGCTTTTAGCGCCCCGTGTCGGTGTGCTGCTGCGTGCTGCAATGTACTACTTTGCAGCACGTGCTCCTGCGATTAAATTTTGTAGCACTTGCTCCTGCTGTGAAATTTCGCAGCTCGTGGTGCCGTTTGGAGCACTTCACCCTGCGATAGATGGATGTGTTCACTCGAGTTGATTGCATATTCAATACGCATTGAATGCGGCGATTTTTCGAGTTCGCCGTCGTCGTAGCAGAACTGCGTGCTGTAACAGAAACACATCTTAATGAGCAAAACTGCTACTGCGCCCACTCGTTGTCGTTGCAGAACATTGTGCCGTAACAGAAGGACGTGCTGTAGATATGCAAAGCTTTACCTTAGCCGCACGTGCTCCTATCACACGCTCCCCAAACGATCGAGGCGTTTCGAGCCGCGCTTCTTTCATAAGGGCGAGTCTCTCACGAAAAAGTCTTGTTCAAGTTTAGAGTTGGTCGCTGCTGTCTTCTGTCGCCGCGACTGGTACACTCAACAGCAGCAATAATGTTCTTACTGGCAGCACGCCGGGGAGGCTGTCACGAAGTCAATCGATCGATTGTTGAGGTTTAGAAATCTCTTCATTGCCGCTAGGTTGGTAGATCGCGGATAGGTCGCAGGTATAGCACTTTGTTAACACTCGCCATGGAACAGAAACCATTGCTCTCCGCATCGACGGAGCAACACCTTGAACTACAAACTAATCGCAGGGCTACTGTCTACGTCACGCTCCAGCAGCAAGGAGGAAGGTTTGTTGCAATCTATAACAAAGACTTCACCCTCGCCGCGGCCCACTGCGATGGAGGTTCCCTCAGGGGTTAGCAAGTCGTCCGAAAAATGGCTCGTGCTCACCTTCTAGGAGCGGCCCCGAGGGGCCAGCTGCGCTATCTATAAAATGGGATCCTGAAATGTATACTTGTTGTGTGGAGGACAAGCGCCTGATCAATTTGGAACAATTTATCAACGCCCCTACGTATTATGAAGCGTCATGGCTCGATTTTGGCCCAAATCGCACTTTCGTTAAATAGAAAGCGTGTTGTGGTCGATGGGGAAGCCTGTGCTTCGCAGCACGTGCCTCTAATTTGGAAGACGATCCGGCCCGGTGCTGCTCGCCCGAATCCGACCACTCCACTGTCTGAGCTACTCTCGTAAAAAGTCATGTGGTCGATGGGAAAGTGTGTCGTTGTCGAGCTGAACACATTGAGTGTGCAGACTGTGTTCTCGTTCAGTGGACAGAACAGCCACTTGCTCTTGGAGGAACACTTGGCTGTTTTGTCTTCTAAACCCTCTTTAGTGGACTTCAAGGTTTGAGTTCGAATTGAGAAACATGAAAAACACATTGAGACAGATCTTCCGAGTATGTGCGGATTTGTGTTATATCTTTCCATAATCTATCAGCTGTTTGGGGTTTAACATTTTTTCTTCTGCAAACCCATTCCAATTATTTTTTAGGGAGCCTTTAAAGAATCTGGCTAAGGAGATCAGGCGCGGCATCGAGTTGGCTTTGAGAGCGGCTTTAGTTCTCACCAAGGCGAAGGGAAGTCTCAACTCGCTCAGGTTGGTTCAGAGAATATCTGTCAAAGTTTTGGGGTTAAAAGCTCAAAGTTTTATACATACAGTCAGCTTCCAAAACGTGTTCGGTTTGTTGGTGATTTCTGACGCCGCTGTGGTGGGTTGCGCGATCGAGCCTCACCGGCTGCGTATGGTCTCGCCGCGTGTCCACCTTTACTAGATAGCCTGCGCTAAGATAATTATCTTATCTAGGAGGCATTCTATGACTAGTATTCTTCGACTTCAGATTATTTATCCTATCGCAGGCTATCTAGCACAAAAGAGCACGTGGCGCGACCGCATGCAGCCGGTAAGGCTCAATCGTGTAGCCCGCTACGGCGGTATCAGACTTTACAGAGTTCTCAGGGCGGCGAAATATATATATATATATATATATATATATATATATATATATATATATATATATATATATATATATATATATATATATATATATATATATATATATATATATATATATATATATATATATATATATATATATATATTGATGTTGATGTGAAATTTACTCGGGTCCATTGAGTGGGTGTGCGCGCGTGTGCTGATTCTGCTTTTCCGAACACTCTCTCGCTGTGTCTTCCCTCTCTCCGCACACATACGCGAAGGGAGAAAGTAAATCTCGCTGCGAACTAGAGGGTATAGTATGTGATTTTAGCGCTTCTCGTAAACTCGACAAATAACCGACCTCCCTACGAACAGGTCAGCGCGGTTTTAGTTAGAATGTTTTACAAAATCGTTTCTATGCTCTTCATCAATTTTCGAACAAGAAATATTGATTTTTGACGGAATACTGACATGAGGTGCTGAGTTGATCGCGAAAACGCTCGGCTCTGGGCGAGATTGAGCCTGCATGCTCTTTTGTCAGAGGAACGCCTAATCGCACAGCGCCAACGAAGCCGCAATGCTTCCATTCAGCTGCTTGGTAAAGTTTCACCGAAGCTGCATGTCATCCCGTGCCCGCATAGCGGATGAAAACCGAACCACAAGTAGAGAACAGAAAAAGAACACTCTTATTATTCAACTCCAGAATTACGCTCTCAAAATTCACCGAATGAGGCAGTAAAGATCAAAGTTGAAAATTCATGAAGTTCGCCAAAATCGATAATCGCGCTCCGTCTAGAACGCTCCTTCAATGCTGTCACCTAGTTCTCACAGGGTTCATCGATTTCACCCCCCCCCCTCCCTACCCTAATGCAATGGTTATCAGTGGGTTGGGCCTCATCGATAATTAAAGACAGTGTTCACGATGAACATCGCACTCGAGTTAGACCCAAAAACGGGATTGTTTGGTTGTGAGGTAACTAGTAGTGAAGAAACAACGGAGAAAAACGTCCAGAATAAGCTAAAATAACGGTTTCTAACGTTCAGGGCGTGGACGAAAATCATGGGCCCTGCTAGTTTCTGCAAGCGCGCGCTAATCGCGAAATCTGCGCGAATCGAGCGGGCTGGACGCGGCAGAGTAGCCTGGCGATTTGCCATCGAAACGTGTGCGGAGCCACAAGCTCGTCCGAACGGGGGGCGGAGCGGGATAGGTAGGCGCACCGGGATAGCTTTCGAAGCCGTTTTTATCGATTTCTTGCCCGTTTTCGCTGCTTTCTTCGACCCTATCCCCTCCAGCATCTGCCAACTTAGCGTTTCACACTGAAACCTCGAGGACGAGATCGATCGTAAACACTGCCCTTAACCGAACTATTCAATAGAACCTTATACCCGCCGAGTGTTAGGGAGAGGAACAAAAGGGCCCGCACTATAAACCAAAGCAGTTAATAAACAAATAAATATAGAAATAAGAAACAGGAAAGAATGGCCTGTAAACTGTGAAGAGTGAATCTCTTGAGCAGTTGAGCAGGCAGGCAGAGTCCAGTGGATCGACACAGTAGGCAGGCAATGGCAGCTGATTCGGTGTACAGGACGCGGCAGCGTACTCCAATCGGGTCCCGACACGAGGGGTTAGAGTTGGGGCGCGGTTACTTCCGCTCACCTGGAGTTCCTTCCTCTCGTTCTTGTCGTCTTGTTTCTCTCTTCCTTCTTCCCTTTCCCATCTTCCTGTGTGGGATTTCCTACGAACATCGTGCAGCTAGTTAGAATAAAACACAAGCATAGCTACTGATTGTGTGGGAACTACGAGAATAAACCATAAGCAAACTACTATATAGTATGTACATATTGAAGTCGCGTCACATCCCCGTGACACAGGGGTTTTTAAAGGTTTCTTATCAACTTCAGCAGCTTTGGTGGTTAATCCAGAGTGAAACACTTTAAGATGCTCAATACTAAAGATTTCCACCAAATTCCCGCTCGTATTCCTAGAATAGTCTAATTTTTGTTGAAGGAGAGCGTAGCTCTAGATAGAAAGTCGATATATCACGTCGAGCGGTATATCACATTTGGCGAATTTCGCACTGAGGCGCGCGGTCGCGCTGCTTGTTTCGTTCCGGCTGAATGGCACCAGAGCGATATAAACCTCGCAAAACTTGTCTCTACCGGTTTGACGAGATTCATATCGCTATGGCGCTTGTCAGGACCAGAAGACATAGAGCGCGGCCGCGCGTTCACAACGCAATTCAGCACAGTTGGGAACAGAGGGTTTGTCATGTAGCGTGCACGCTCGAAAAATCGGTCGGGATTGAGACGCAAATGAACGCGCGGTCGCCGTGTACCAGAATGAACTCGCTGTTGGAAACGTCAAAACAAGCCTAATCGGCCGTATTTCAGCAATAATTTTCAGAGTTTTGATGGCGAATGGGTGGGGTTTTGCAATAAAGTGGGCGGGATTCCACGCTTGAAGCCTCTAGATTGCTGTTATGTTATGATATGTTCTTTTTGTCAATAATCCATATTCGAATTCTGCTGAATGCCTCAGGGGTTACAACAACGGCAGAGACGGTAGACTTAATGGATACTAAAAATTCAAATATTTTCTGCCCAAACTTTGTTCTAGGGTGCTATTTGGGCGCTGAACACCATAATGAGATCCACGAGGCGATGGTAAAACTCGCCCTAGTTGACATCAGAACTCCTCTGAAGGAAACTCTAATCGTTGCCCGTGAATTTCTTGAAAACAACACTTCGCTTCCTAAAAGCACAAATACCTCATGTTTTTTGCCATTAGTTACCCGAAGAATGAGGCCATATTTCGATTTACGACTTTTGAATAGTTTTCCAATATCCTGTTCACAATGTTTTTTCTAAATTTACCATTACTCAGTTGAGGTACGAAACTCTCTTTGAAGAAACTGTTATCTTTATTGAAAATTATTTTGTGCTGATTTTCGCTTGTAGACTGGTTCGTACGTGCAATCTTCCTTGCCAGCCAAACTATTTCGATTGCGGCTGGTATATGACGCTGTTTGCCCATAAATTCTCCAGCGACACCAGCTGGATGGTGAGTCTTGTTTGACAGTCGCTACAACTTTTCTTGTTTTTTTTTGTCAACGCTCTTATTTCCAAGAAACGTATAACTGTTTTCTGACGTCAGGCGGGTGTTGTCGCGAACCTTCCGTGTCCTTGACTGTTGGGCGTGGAGGAACTGTATCCGTAACTGGTTTTTGAAGAGCAATGTTCTTCGGTTTTTGGACATGAAATGAACATCCTGGATTTCTGTATATTCTGACGTAGGTGTGAAACTGTCCCCGATTCAACCCATACGATTGGAACTTTTGGGTGGGCGGATTTCGCCGGAACAGTTCAGGCGCACAACCGGCAGTTGTCAGGAAGTGCATGGCAAGTTTCGAACCCTCTACCCCCCGTATCGCCTTTTCTTAGGCTCCGTCGACAACTAGCAAAGTGCGTCAGCAAACGCAATGGTACCCATCTTCACCATAGGTTCTCAGAGAGTCGGGGGGGGGGTCCGATTCGGCCACGATAGTCTCTCTAATCGGGTACCTAGTCGAGTTGAAAGGAACTTCCGCAGCAGCACGTGCTGCTCCGAGGAGCACGTGGCCTGGACTACGTGGCGCAGACAGAAAAAACCCTTGCCACACCCTCATTTCCCACGACGCAGCACGTGGCCTGTTCGATAAGACTACGTGGCGCAGCGAGGCGAAACCCTTGCCACGCCCCAGTTTCCCACGCAGCAGCACGTGGTCTATTCGATAGGACTACGTGGCGCTGGGGGCGGGCTCCCACCTCTTCAATGGGAGCGGGTCTCTCCCAACAAGGATACGGTCCAAGTCACGGCCCGCAGCAGGGGATCACCCACACAGCAGTCCGCGACAGGGACATCACCCTCGCTACGGTCCACAGCGAGGGACCTCCCCTCGCTGGGGATCGTGGGGGAGACTCTTCAACGGTTGAAAAATCGTCCAGAAAGTGACTCGTAGTCACCTTCCAGGAGCAGCTCAGAAAGGTGGACTGCGCCCTCTCTGGGAGCGGGCCCCTTATATACGTGCTGTGCGGCTGATATGCGCCAGGTCAGTTCTGAAGCAATCGATCAACGTGTTCATTCATGAGCATTGTGGCTCGTTCGTCGTCCAAACTCATCGCAGTCGAATCAAAAGCGTATCGTGTCCGAGTGAAACGGCTATAATTGGCGGCACGTGCTTCTCAGTTGCACGACGATTAGGCCACGTGGCGCACGGAAAGTATCGTCGTCCAACCGCTTAGTAGTCGAATCGAAAGCCTATCGTGGCCGAATAGGACCCCCGACTCTCTGAGTTATTGATTCCGTCCCAGAGCTGCGGGGAACGCCAGCATCAGCGGCATGCTGTAGTAGCTCGCGTCCGCTGGAACCAACCGACGATGCCGCTGCGGATCAATAAATCATGATTTACCCCACACTGGCCCAAGACAGGTGCAGCGCAGCAAAGATTCAACATCGACCTGCCGCTCGTAGCACGTAGGAAGCTATGGGGGAGTTTATACTCCCGTCGCCGGGCGGCGCGGCACAGTGCATATCTGTAATATTGATCATGCGGCGCGGCACGATCGATATTGTAAGATTGCACTTCGCTGCTCCGCTCGGCGGCGGAAGTATAAACGGGGCCTATAAACGGTGCCATATTCTGTCTCTTTATCCACGCAACCATTCTTTCACTGATTGATTGGTCCACGGGTGACACAATATGGCTCAGGTACTCGTGGATTTGCATTCGGCCCAACAGGGGTTGCACTCCAGTGGCGACATGGAGTTCCACTCTTCGTTGTCAGCAACAGGAGCTGCCAATTAGTAGAGGTCGAAACCCGGTGTTGTGATGTAGATCACTTATCGGTTCTTCACCGCAGACCGATCACCAAGTGGGCGGTTTTTGATCCGCCAATCACAGGCCGCGTCGATGCACATATAAAACCGGCCGCCGCGCTGTTGGGACATTCTCGACTCGCGTCTACCTGCCTGCCTCGTCTACCTGCTGGCCGTCCCCGACGCCACCACCGCCTCCTCCACACCTGCCAGCCGTCGCCGTCAACGAGCAGCCACTACCACGACTACCACGACGACGCCTGCGCCACACCTACTCTATTGCTGTATTCTAATAAAGCTATTTGTTGATCTGTGTCCCTCGCAGACGTAACACCCGGGATGCGTTGGCAGCACCTGTTGTTGGCAACGAAGAGTTGAACTCTCAGGGATTCCTAGAGCTGAACCTTTCCTCATAGTTTGGGAATGAAGACAGCAGTTGTTTCACTATGGTCAACTAGGAGGAACCTTTTCTCGGGATCGAGCCTTTAGCGTTTAGAATCGAGGCCAATCTTTCGGGATCAACCCAAAACGGTCAAACGTACTCTCAACGAGGATGACTGCGTTCTAATTTTGTTTTCTAAGCAACATGAGCTCAACTTCTGTTATAAAGAGAATTGATGAGCCGATGTTTTTGTGCAGTTTCTACGTTTTTAATTGAGATAGATGTAGCGGTATGCACTATCAGCAGAAACTTCGAACAGCTGATTTTTGTCATTGCTGTCGACTCATTGGCTCTAATTCCTATTCACTGACAGCGTTATCAAAAAGAGTTTCCGTTTTGATGTTAAAATCATTGATTTCCATTGTAATCGCTTTCAGAGTAAATCCGATGAGGAATTGGCGAATCTGAGATTGAGCGACGCTGATGAGTCAGACTTCCACGCCAAGGTCCTAGTCATGCGGCGAGAAGTCGGACTTTATATGGAGGAGTATCACAAACGGAAATTCGGGTTTATATATGAAAGGCAACCAGCTCAGCGAACTTGACCTTCGGGTTAATTCTGGCATTTGTGCAGTCTTAGCCTTGCAAGCCCATCCCCACCATTTGACTGATGGTGAATATTTTCTGGTTAATTCTGGTCCGCCGTCTACGATTCTGACATTGAATTTTGCTACGGATACCGTTGCATGAAAATATGAGCTTTTTTGAAGCATTTTGAAAAGGTACGGGTTTAAGGGTGTTTGAAAAAAAAATTCGGATTCTGCTCAAAAGTTTCAAGTAGAGGTTAATCAGGGCGCTGAACGCGAATCTGTGGTCTGTTTGTCGCTTTCCGAAGACTAATGCACGTTTTTTGATAGAATTGAACAAACAATTAGATGCTTCCAGCCTTCTAGGAAATCTGTAACTCATGGATCCCCAGCTTATTCTCTTGAAAACTAAGAAACCGACGTGGTTTCTCAAGCTTGTTACGTCACATAACCCTTCATGAAGCTTTTCAGCCGAATTCATCCGAGAAGTACAAACGTCACGTTCAGCTCAGCTGCAAGAAATACGAACTTTGACAGGCTATAACTTTTTTCGCGGATGTCCATCGCAAAATTCGAGTTCAGATTCGGAGAGAGAGAGAGCGAGAGAGAGCCAGAGTTAACGAGAGAACATTCACCAGCTTTCTGATCCGAGCGAAAACCATTCGAGATTCCTTAGTAAGAATGATTTTTTTCATAATAGTACCTGAATTTTTGTTTTCGTGCCATAGGGGGAGCTCCGTGGTGCATAATTGGTGTTTTTTGCTCGAGTATCTCTCATAATATTCCGTCAAACTCAACTTTTATGATCAACCTAAATTTAACCTTTCCTGTTGGTGGCTCTGAGGCTAAGTTGTTAGGGGTAGGGAATACCTAACACCCGAAAACTTGGCATTAAAGTTTACATGAATGTCCTAGTGCTCGTGTAAATGGCGTATCCCTAGCGTCATCCACCTGACCTTTTCTTGCCTCGTGATTCTGCATACCATATATTTCACAATATTTTGTCGAGATAGGTCTGAGAGTGTGAGTTTCACATTATAAAAGACAAAATGAGATTCTTGAATGAAATTAGCGAAGAACCTCCACTGCTTTTTGCTTTTCGTTTTATCCTTTGTGCCTACTGCTATGGGTTTGATTTGTCTTGCGTACTATTCTTTTATTCTTTCTATGCGCACCTTAGCGTGCATGTTAATAAATAATAAATAATATCACCTTACCTTGCAGTTTCCCCGTGGCTTCATGCGCTAAAGTTAGTCCTTTACATTTATCGATTTCTGCTCAACTCCCCCCCCATACGGGTATGAGGAAATTAAGGTATTTCCGATGTTATTAAATGATTTTTCGTTGTTCATTTGTTTCTCTTGTACTGTGGGGTATTGTTTCGAGTTTTTTCGAGCCCCCATCTGTATAGTCGTGCATAGTATATGTTATCATAAACCTTTTTTGTAGTGCATTTTCTGTGATCTCTGAGTTGGTTGTTGTTACCTTGAACAATTTCGCCGTTATATTGACATTTAAGTATTAGTGGTTTACTACATTTGTGCGTGGACAGCATATACAAGGATTTCACGGTGCGACTTGTTTAGAGGGCTAGGTTCATACTTCACGCGACGCGACGCAATGTTTACTATCCACTTCGCTCGGAGATCAATATGTCTTATATGCACTTTTGCGGTCGCGGGATTAATGAAAGGGTGTGGATATCCACACCGGGGGGGTCTGAGCTCCACCGGAGACCATGTGAACCATTCTGACGGAGGGTAGGTACACTGCTCAAAATTATTTTTCTGCTAAGAATTTGATAATACTGTCCATTTAAAATGAAACCTTGTTGTAATCAAGTTTTCGTAAAGGTTGAAATCATAGTAAAGGCTCTCCTGCGGTTGAATATAAGGCACATAGGTTCTGGGCGTGGATCCTGGATTGTTGTGTACTATACTTCGGACCGAATTATATTTTTCGAAAAATATTCGAATGATTTTTCGAAATTCGAATATTTAAAAAACAGACTTTCGAATAGTGTTCGACTCTCGAATATTTAAAAAACAGAGTCTCGAATAATATTTGCAATTCGAATATTTTGAAGGGCATATTCGTTCTTCAAACATCGAATGATTTAAATGCACAATCATAATTTAACTAGAAGTTCTTTTTTTCTGATCAATTTTTCCAAGCACACTCTATCGAAGCACCATCTTGACCTATTCACCTCACGCCCGATTTGAGGTTCTCACACGCTTCGATCGTGGGAAATATTGCTTCACCGTACAACGTGCTCGCTCCATCGCTGGGATAGGCTGACTTGAAAGGCCATCCAATGCCGACCGTTTTCTCTCGTTTTCGCATTTATTATGTAGCTTTCAGGCAGATATGGACAGTACCTGAGTTCTAGCTTCCAAACCCCTCCCTTTCCAGAGAAACAATTACTCGAATTACGGACGGGAGCGATTGAGCTCACTAATCTACCATGACTACTCTAGAAACATTAGCTTGGAGTGGTCTTCGAAGGTGCAGAGCAGGGGTGTGCGTAATTACGGTTTACGATTTACGGTGTTTTTGGGTCTCGTAATTACGGTTTACGATTTACGACATTTTGGACCGTAAATCGTAATTTTTCGTAAATAAAATTACATGCAATGGAAGTAAATCACAAGAAATCTCCAACTGACCTGCTCTAATCCCGACTTGCGTATTTTAATGTTTTTGTCAGGAGGTGGGACCATCTCAGGCGAGCGACTACATGCAGCACGATCCCAATATCAACCTTTGACGTGATTCTATCATTATAACACGGGACACGCGATCGGAGTTAGAGGCGCTTGATAACAGATCCGCGTTGCGTGCCGCGCATGTCTCACTAGTTGCCGCCTAGGACGCGACGCCGTCTAGAAGCACTCTTCAAAAAGCACTTCGTTCTCGAATTTTCTCGATGAATAACTGCCTTGATTCCTACAATTAGATTACTTTCAAAACACCAAGCGAAGCAGTCTAATCAATCCAAAAATGGTTTCACATAGTGTTCTCGGCCCGCCTTTTGCGTAGATTACGTCTACTCAGAGTCTACAAAAATCGACAAGAGGAGCGTTCGTTTTTTACCATGAAAATTTTGAGCTCGAAATCGTTGCCTCTGTTCATTTTCCTTCGTCCGCAGCGAACGGACACTCAGAAAAGGCATAAGCGCTAGTTTGAATGCTCATCTTCGCCCTTTTTCTGAAATCGCTATCTGTCACGAATGTGAGCGTTCACTATATCCCCTACCTATGGGGACTAAAGTGCACAAATTGGCAAAACTTGTAAGGTGTTATTTTTCGCGTACATTGTCTTTAAAAATCTACAGTATCTTCACAATAAAGCTGCGACTCTGCAAGTGATTTAGTGAATATAGGAAAAATAACCTTTGCTAGGCGACCGGTATTATGCTCTAGATATGAGTTGGCACGGATCGCACTGATTGGCGCTATTCATACTCCTCAACGCCAGCGCGGCACGCGCGTGACGCGCGTAGAGAGTGTTCATCCTCTAACGCTAAGCCCGCGCGTCACGCGCATGCCGCGCAGCCGTTGAGGAGTATGAATAGCGCCATACTTTGATATCCCTATTGAAGGTTGGCGCAAACTCGGTGCCATATTTTTTAATGTACGTACACCGAGTTTGAGCCAACCTTCAGTGGGGAACCCAAAGTATCAGTGCGATCCTTGCTGACTGTATGTTCGGTTTCGCTAGCAAGTGGGCGGAGTTCTCAAAATTCGCAGGTTGAGAATCGCTCAAATGCGGTCATTCTGGCTCGCTCTAACGCTTATAACGGCGTCAGCGTTTTGGTAGAGGCCTTACGATTATACTGTGCTTATCTGGGCCGAATTCCAGGCCGCAATCGCGTCTCGACACGCTTTGCGGCAGCACGCGCTCGATTCAGTTGAGTTTCAAGTGCCAAAGCCGACTCCATGTGGCTTTTTTATACAACTTGCTCCAATTTTTCTTAGTTTCCAGTTTCCAAAACCCACCTAGAGTCAGCAGGTCGTCGGCTGCGGCGCAGGAAGCTCTTCTGGCTCGGGAACGTGCGGCCGCAAAGCGTGTCGAGACGCAATTGCGGACCGGAATTCGGCCCAGATAAGCACAGTACGCGAACAGCTAAATTGGAACTGCGGATTTCTAAGAATCTGGGAGGAGGTTGTGGAATGAGTGATAATGGAAAGCAGAGAAAAACGGGTAAAACTGTCTCATTAAATGTTGTTAGCTGTCAAATACGGAACGCAACTTAATGTGTGCTTAGTACGTG
The DNA here is from genome assembly GCA_029168955.1 of Aplectana chamaeleonis. Classification (NCBI taxonomy): domain Eukaryota; kingdom Metazoa; phylum Nematoda; class Chromadorea; order Rhabditida; family Cosmocercidae; genus Aplectana; species Aplectana chamaeleonis. The sequence goes on from JAPDOI010000127.1 coordinate 1,022,465, forward strand.
CAACTACCATTAGAAGGTATGGTTAGGTCCATGGCTTGTTTCCTTAAGAAAAAACACCCAAATCTCACCAGCGGCTGGCGCGGCGGTTTGAATCTCACCAACTGCTGGCTGGTAATTACCAGCCAGCCGCAGTTCTAGCCGCGGGTGAGATTCGAATGTTTCTTCTTGAGGAAACAAGCCACGGACCTGACTATAGTTTCTCTCGTTTCACCATAGCAATAAAATTTTTAGTGATTCTTTATATTAATTGCTGTTTACGATTTACGATTTACGGTTTGCGATTTACGGTGGTTTTGTCGTAATTACGTTTTACGATTTACGAAATTTAAAAATTCACTTACGCACACCCCTGGTGGAGAGGTTTGGTTCTGCTCAGACCTTGTGAATTACGATTTACGAATCAGGCGTAATTTAAAAACTTACGATCCACGAAATTACAAAATTCAGTTACGCACAGCGCTGCGCGGCGCGATCGATATTATAGGATCGCACCTCGCGGCGTCTGGAGTATAAACGTCGCCTAAAGGGGTCAGCAGAATTGCAGAGACCGGCGAGTGGTCGTCGAGCGTCAGCTTTGACGCGGCGACAGAAATGTTTCGAAACATTATCGACGCGGCGTCGGTTGCCTCTCGCTGGCAGTGATGTAGGGCCGTTGCGGCGTCAATACACTCTGCGGAGCCCACTCTTCGCCCTTCACGCCGCGTCGGTCGCCATCGTCGTCGAATGTAATCGATATTGCATCACCCAGTGCTGTTCGTCGTTGCGAGCAACGCCGCTACTTCAACTCTGCGGATCCCTTAAGGTCAATGATATAAATTGTCGCTGCCATGAGCGACAGTCATGGCATTTAGCACAAATGCGGGGCCAGCATCGGAGCAATGGCACTTGCCGTTGTAGGAACAGTTGTTGCGTGTTCGCCGCAGCGACGTGTCGTGGAGGGCTGACATACTGCGAATGTGCCTATGCCTGTCGTCGCCACTGTCGCTGTCGCTGTGCAGAGCGACGCGAACTCATGTCGCAAAACTATACCATTGGCCTAACCCCCTTTTCATACGATTGCTGCCGCGTTAAATGCCACTCCTTAAGAAATTATAAGCGTTCTCGATCGTTAATACCGCTATAGGGCATTTGCCGCGCTTTACTATCTCTTTACCAGTTCCAATCGCGAATCGATTTCGCGAGCATTCTCATGCATGGGCTCACACTTGAGATAAGTGTGAGCCCAAGCAGTGTAGCGGTCTTCGGCATTCCTATGATGCCGTTAAATTTTGTATAGGAGGTAAATCAACCACGCTCGACTCGATCATCGTATTCTCCTGACTCATACCTTGCGAAAATGTAGACTTCCAGCGCGACCGCACCTGCGAAAGGTGTGGGCCACACAGAGAAGTGTCTTTCAGTGTCCATTTTAGAGGCTGAAAATTTGTATTTAGGGTAAATCTACTACTCCCGACTCGAATACCTTACTTTTGTGACCCTTACTCTGCGGAAAAAAGTGAGGTCTAATATTTTCCAAAAATTAAGCACCTTGCGGGATCGAACCCGTGTCGTGTGTTTCGTGTATGAGTGGGTTTCGGAGAATAAAATTCGCAACGTAACCAGATCGGATGACGCTCTTTCGAACCAGAAGTCCATACATCTGAAGTGACATGTTCTTCTTACATTTGCGAAATGAATTTACGAACTCATATTGATTTGAAAACACAATTAGTTCTTCGAGACATCCCGTATTCTTGACCTTAGCCAATCACTTCATCTTCTCCACGCTTCTTTTCCACCACATAGATATATACCTTAGCTTTCTACCTAGAATCATTCAAAATTTCTGGATACACGTTCAAACCTATGTGTCTTATATTCAACAGTAGGAGAGCCTTCACTATAATCAAAACTCTTACTGTAGCTAAGTTTTTCAAAAATGCAGGCTACTTCATGTAATCCGTCAAGAAAAGCCTCGTCTGTGATCTATTGCAATATTAATGTATTGTTTTTTTGAAATGGTTGTTCTTCTTCAAGTTTTTTCTTCACGAAATCAAGCGCGCAACGGAAACTTCAAGCCATTTTTGAAAGCTGTATTAAGGGAATCAGCATAGGTCAAGCTAGGTGAACGCAAGGCTCCACTCCATATCGTGCTTGATCACGTTTTGATAAGTTTAACGGAGAAGCGTGAGAAGTGATCGACCACCAAATCGCATTTTTGGTTTTTTCACTTCATTTCCTAGCTTTTTTTGTTTTTCCAGGCTATTTATCGCCAAATCATTTTTTGAGATATTTCAAGATATTTTGAAGCTTTTTTTTCACCATTACCAAATCGTGACTTTTGCCAGGAAGCTGAATTTTCAGAAATTACAGATTTGCATTTTGTTGGCGGCGGAGCTATAAACGGCTACTCAAGCGCAAGGTAGGATGCGTCGAGTCGCGCCTTTAGGACAACGTCACGGGTGTCCGGAAGACGGTCCGAGTCCGTTTTACTGCGGTCAGTTCCCTTTTTTCGAAATGCACTTTTAAACATATGATTCCGAAACGCACCTGGACGCGATTATTGCATTTTTTCGGTCGGGATTGCGCTCAAGATCAATATTGAACGGGGGGGGGGGTAACGACGGATTCTTGGGGTGGCATCCAGTTTCCATGTTTCTGGTAGGTGTGGACCGAGTGCGGCTCAGCTAATCGATGAGTTCTGATGATCTCATGCGCAATTAAGTTTTCCATCCATAGATCGAAATACGTTGCTTATGATAAACCCTACACTGCATCGCTCGAAGTATGGTTTCTGCTTAAGACGTCTTCCAGACTTTGATCGCCGCGCGACGCGATGACATACCCTCTATAAAACGTCGTAATTCACATCATTCGAGGCGCGAGCGGTGCGCGCGATGCCTCGGCCTCCGTCTTCTCTCCGCTCTCTCACTGTCTCTAACCTCCGCTCCACACCAGCACGCGTAGGAACCATGTGAATTTCGCCGTTTTATAGCCTGTATTTTGACTACAGGGGTGGAATTCACGAAACGATAACCACGTTTTAGCCATGGTTTGTGGCCAATCAATTTGCACACGATGCGCTCAACCATGGCTACACTAGCCATGATTGAAACGTGGTTAGTGCTCCGTGAAATCCACCTCAGAACGGCGTGCGACGCGAATTCGATCGATGCCCACGGATATCATCCCAATGCGTCGCGCGGCGATCGAGTTCTGAAAGAGGTCTAAGAAGCGGTGACGCGACATAATGGCTGTCCTTTGTTCCATATCTTTACGGCGCCACAGGCCCGGCCCGACTAAAGGGAGGACCTGGTGAGCTATGCATACGCTTCGATGCCCTCTTAGCCAGACAGACCTGCTCTGGACTTGGGAATGGAATACACAGAAAGGCAGGCCTCTCGGACAAGCTTGCATAGTGCGCATAGCAGAGACGCGCGACATAAAGCCGCTGTGATCACATTGTCGGCCGAGCGCCACACGCGGCGCGTAAAACCGGCTAAACTCCTTCGAGCCTTCTCCGTTCCTGTCCTTCGTAAAGTAAGCCGGTTTAGGACTCAGTGATGCTTCAAGCTTTCGCTGTGGCCGACGCCGTAGCAAAACGCCGCATTATAATCAGACTCAAGCAATCTCGAGGCGGTCATCACGAAGGTGAAAGGTACTCATTTGGGCCGGAATCATATCTACCGCGACGCGGGAACGCGGCTACGCATATTAGGCATATCGATAAACGAACGCTAAATTCGAATCCTCCACCCCCATTAACCCCCGCATACAAATTTTGACTAAAATCTGACATTTCCACCAAACTACCGTATACCCACCTTAATCTACGTAATCTGCAAAAAATCGATAAACGGACCCCAGATTTGTGTTTAGCCCTCCAAATAACCCTCAGAAAATGATTTCGAGACATATCTATAAGGGAAATCCGGAAATCTCAAAAGTGGCGTTTTTCCCTCGAAATTTTCCCCCGTTGGGAAGCCTCGAACGAAATAACCACAGATTCGTGATCAGCGCCCTAAGAAATGCGCCTGGAAGAACTTTAAGTCAAATCTGGAACATTTTTCTTAAACGATTACAGAGCCTTCTAAGGCCATAGTTATACACCAGCGGGACGCTGCGGAAATAGCAAGACAACTACCACTTATGTGCGTCCTGAGTGTGCTGAGGCATGCCAAAAGGAAGAGTTGTCCCAGGAAAACGCACCGGAAGCCCGCACCAAGCAGTTATACACGCCGCGGCACTGTATACTGTATCCTTGCCGGAACTACCCATTTGGAAATTTGCCAATTTTCTATCAGCTGAATATTTTTCAGATCTAAACTTGTTAAAATACCACCAAAACGACATAACAAGCACTGCTATGACAAGAGTAATAGATTTCGAGTGACTTTTTGCAATAAAAAAAGTGATAGAAGCGTGAAATTTAAATAAAATACAATTGTAACGCCCGGGAATTTTTAATCCGCATTATTGTGTCAAGACGTCAAAGACGCAGCATTGCAGACAAGTCCCTGATTCACGCGGTGAGCGGCGGCAATGTCATCGCGTGACGTGTTTATTTCGCTGGTGTATGACTACGGCCTAATCGGTATAAATAAACGCCCAACTGAAAGTCCGTACAGGTTCAAAACGCCCTGTGCAAAGTTCAGTCTGTGCAAAGTTTGGAAGACATGCCTTCACCCAAACTTTGCTCACGGGGGTAGTTTTGGGCGCTGAACCCATTTATGAGGTCCGTTTCCGGATTGTCCGAAGACTAAGGTATTGCCCGTGCCGTATTTCGCGCTGCTTTACAAATCTGCACAGCATTAGAGCGCGGAACCGGGGGGGGGGGAACGATCACGGTACCATCACGGATCGCAAGTTCACTACGGTACTAGCGCTGTAAGCTCGATAAAGATTGCAAAGCTATCACGGTACGTGCACCAGAAAGCCAACAGATAGGTCGATTGGGTAACTATCGCGGAACGGACGCGGATCGCGGGACTAGGGGGAGACGAACACGGTACCATCGCGGGAGCATGCTAGCGCGAAGGATTCGCTCAGAGAAGAACACTTGAACTCTGTGGATACTAGATTATAGCTCCAAAACGGGATTGCAAGTTTCTATTACGGGCGATTTCGTATTTTTTTAAATGACATTTTAATCATATCTCTATTATTTGGCCACTTTAGGTCACCCAGCCCGTATTTAAGTGTTATGGATAACGTCTTATGTATTGATATTCATTCCTTTCATTGTAGACCTTTTTTTCAGAATTTAGGTGGAGTTTTTTTCAGAATTCAGAAAGAAGTACAAATTGAATTTTGGAAACGAAGGTCATAGTTGAGAAATTGAATATCGTTAGATGAGACATTTTTCATAATACTCAAGTATGGAGTTGGGTGTCCTCAAGTCGTTGAATAATAAAGATTGATAAAATTGCCATTTTGAAATATCTCGAAATCCTCTCTTTTGGACACACTTCTGCTTTTCGTAGCAATGATCTCATCTCACCAGGGTTCGATTGTTTAAAGGCAGTGTTCACGATAATCTTCGATTTTGAGATTAATCGCTAAATCGATTGTTTGGCCCTCGAGTAGAACTGAAATGCCGAAGAAACCGAGAAAAACGCACCAGAAGGGCACGAAATCCTCAAGTATCAGCCCGCCTCTTAAGTATTAATGGAACTGTTCGTTGTGACAATGAAATCTTTTGTGGACCCGTCTTCTGCAATTCTCCATTCTGTGTTGCTCCATTCTTTCCTTAGGTCCCTAACTAATACTGTTTTGCCCAAAATATTCTTCCATTTTCGATTAGTCCCATTTTTTACCGGTGACAACCACCGTGAACATGTTCATCCAACCAGACAACTAATCCAGGCCAGAGAATACTGTCACTAAAATTATGACGAATTAGTGCGTTTCTCGCCGTTTCAACGTGATTTTGGTAACACTTGGTTGCCAACGCATTGTTTTGAGTGGAAAACTTGGAAACGAGAATCATCGTGAACACTGCCTTTAATGGACTAAAGCAGCCTGATGAGTAGAAAGAAGACAACTAGAGTTATTCGAAAATAGTCAGTACTTAAAACTACCTCGACATTTTTATGCAGAATTCAAAGCAGACCAAGCCTTCTGGGTAGCTTAGGGGCCATTCATGCTTCTGCCGCGGCAGGATCACAATATAAAATCGCACTTTGCCGCGCCCCTCGGCGGCGAAGGTGTAAACGACCCCTTGGAAGCCAATTAATGTACCGATGCTTAGAGGCGCGGCAGCGTGCAATGGAGGGGAAATCATCGAGCGGCGCAAGACTCTAATCGGCGGGTGCGGGAAGGGTGGTACGTCACGCGCTGCGAGAAAAAGCGACGCGTTGCGGCGTACCGCCCTCGATTCATAATTGTACCGTGGAGTCAACACAAATGAAGTGAGTGCGGTGGATGCTAAGACATTCCATCTTATCCTACTAACTATATTTGTCCTAACCTGTGTGTGTGTATGTGTGTGTGTGTTGTGTGTGTGTATGTGTGTGTGTGTGTGTGTGCGTGTGTGTGTGTGTGTGTGTGTGTGTGTGTATGTGTGTGTGTGTGTGTGTGTGTGTGTGTGTGTGTGTGTGTGTGTGTGTGTGTGTGTGTGTGTGTGTGTGTGTGTGTGTGTGTGTGTGTGTGTGTGTGTGTGTGTGTGTGTGTGTGTGTGTGTGTGTGTGTGTGTGTGTGTGTGTGTGTGTGTGTGTGTGTGTGTGTGTGTGTGTGTGTGTGTGTGTGTGTGTGTGTGTGTGTGTGCGTGTGTGTGTGTGTGTGTGTGCAGTGTGTGTGTGTGTGTGTGTGTGTTGTGTGTATGTGTGTGTGTGTGTGTGTGTGTGTGTGTGTGTGTGTGTGTGTGTGTGTGTGTGTGTGTGTGTGTGTGTGTGTGTGTGTGTGTGTGTGTGTGTGTGTGTGTGTGTGTGTGTGTGTGTGTGTGTGTGTGTGTGTGTGTGTGTGTGTGTGTGTGTGTGTGTGTGTGTGTGTGTGTGTTGTGTGTGTGTGTGTGTGTGTGTGTGTGTGTGTGTGTGTGTGTGTGTGTGTGTGTGTGTGTGTGTGTGTGTGTGTGTGTGTGTGTGTGTGTGTGTGTGTGTGTGTGTGTGTGTGTGTGTGTGGTGTTGTGTGTGTTGTGTGTGTGTGTGTGTGTGTGTGTGTGTGTGTGTGTGTGTGTGTGTGTGTGTGTGTGTGTGTGTGTGTGTGTGTGTGTGTGTGTGTGTGTGTGTGTGTGTGTGTGTGTGTGTGTGTGTGTGTGTGTGTGTGTGTGTGTGTGTGTGTGTGTGTGTGTTGTGTGTTGTGTGTGTGTGTGTGTGTGTGTGTGTGGTGTTGTGTGTTGTGTGTGTGTGTGTGTGTGTGCGTGTGTGTGTGTGTGTGTGTGTGTGTGTGTGTGTGTGTGTGTGTGTGCGTGTGTGTGTGTGTGTGTGTGTGTGTGTGTGTGTGTGTGTGTGTGTGTGTGGTGTTGTGTTGTGTGTGTTGTGTGTGTGTGTGTGTGTGTGTGTGTGTGCGTGTGTGTGTGTGTGTGTGTGTGTGTGTTGTGTGTGTATGTGTGTGTGTGTGTGTGTGTGTGTGTGTGTGTGTGTGTGTGTGTGTGTGTGTGTGTGTGTGTGTGTGGTGTGTGTGTGTGTGTGTGTGTGTGTGTGTGTGTGTGTGTGTGTGTGTGTGTGTGTGTGTGTGTGTGTGTGTGTGTGTGTGTGTGTGTGTGTGTGTGTGTGTGTGTGTGTGTGGTGTTGTGTGTTGTGTGTGTGTGTATGTGTATATGTATATGTATGTACGAATAAACGGAAATTAGCCATGTCGTTAACAATTGACACCCGGCTGTTACACCCACTGTCCGCGTATGCAGCCGTGGTGATTCAAATCGCGTTCGTGTCAATGGGCAAAGGAGAGATCAATCAGTTCTCTGTACTATTCAACTGCATATATTTTGCTTCATTCGTGCCTATTGCTTGAACAGTTCATTCGTAATCACTTTCTGGAGTGAGAGCTCTCTGGGATGAGCTCAAGAACTGAGCAGGACATCAATCTACCACGAACAGTTCACAAATCCATGGAGAAGTGTGACATAATTTGCTCCGCAGATTTTCTTCTTTCAAATCTGTGTCAGACTGTGAAGGGTAATGCATCGCATGTGCGAAAAGCCAAAAATGACGCCAGTGTGTCATTGCGGACTTCAGAAAGTTCAGTCGTCTTAGACACTCGCAAACCCTTGGACGCTGGAAGTGGTCTCCTACCGTAGAGTTTCTTGACACGCAGTGCCCCTCCTATAGTTCTACAGTGTTCCTCCTGCAGATCACCGGGAATGGACCAGTAGTTCGCTCATACCCCTAGACACAGTCATAACAACAGGCATCTAACGCTCTTCAGCTTGCCCCCGAGTTCATGAATTGCTATCCACTTTATACATAGAACAATCTGGGTCTCATGAATAAGATTTAAAGACCCCCTTTCCGCCGGTCGTCGTCATTATCTCTTCACGAGGTGGGGGGAGCGAACAAATGACGAGATTCGGGGGGGGGGTCGAACCGAAATTGACCCGCGCCATGGTGTGGTAGCAACAGACAGAGGAAGATTTTAGCTGATAAAAACTTTATACATTGTTCGTGCTTTTAAACGTGATCTTTGTATATCAGATTCGGCTAGCCTCACTGGCTCGAGACTGTATATCTGTGTATTTCAGCAAAGAAGCAAGAATGAGCGATAATCGTGGATTTTTCGTCCAGGTCATTGCATTCTGAGCAAGCATTATGCGAAGTTCTATGAAGTGTTGAGTTTGAAACTCATATCCGTAAGATGGGACCAGTTTGCTGCCGGAATTACCAAGCGTGCAACATCGCGTGCTGTTAAGACAGACCATAGGTCGCGACCATGTCGTTCGGAGGACGTCGAGGGGTGACCCTGGGGCTCTTTGAGCATGGAGACATACTCCGCGGATGGGTAGCAAGATGCCTCTGATAAAGCGGCCTGTTGCGCCCTCTCAATCGGTTAGGCCCCCGACATAGGCCGGAATCATACTTCCAGCGACTAACGACAGCGACGGTGCACATCAGGCATGTTAATTTTCTGTCGACGTCGATGGTAAACATGGCGTCGCTCGTCGCTGGAGGTATGACCCCGGCCATAGTCGCCCGAAGTTCCCTCTCCCGTCCCTTGTGATCGGCTGTATGCGTATCGATTGGGCTGGCGCACTCGAGCGCACTGCGGACGGCTCAGTCCGGCTACAGCGGGGTGATTTCTTATCTCATTAACATTTAGGAGACCGCGCGTTCCACGGCTAGCCCCCGTAGCGGACAGGCGCGCTCCACGGCCAATCACTTTAGGGAGTTTTTAAACTGATTTTTTGTTATAATTGCCTATGTCAAAAGGAGATATATGGCGCTTAATATCTGCACACTGTTTATGGAAGTTGTATGAAGCATAGATATAAAAGCAATAATCGGAAGGAGTCCGTTTTTCTTGAAGTAGAACGAAAAAATTGAGTTTTTGGCGTGGGTGCGCAGTATGGACACGAGGTCCCAGGGGCAAAGCAGCCGTGGGTGCGCAGTGTGGACACGCGGTCCATTAAGTGCTAAGTATACCTATCGACAAGGACGGTCACGGACGGGACAGGCGGGATCAGTCCGGACGAGGGATGAGCGGAATTCCGATTTCCGAAAAAAAGCCAAAAAATGCGGAAAAAATCGGAAATATCGGAGCTTAGATTTTTGAACCCTTTTCTTTGCCAAATTCTCAGGGATATCTGGGGCGCTGAATTCGAATTCGAGGTCCGTCTTCACTTTTTAGGAAGCTAGAGTTGAGTGCATTTACAGGAAAATTATTCAATAACTATCCTACTATCTACATATATTTGCCTAACTCTATGTGTGTGTCTGTGCGTGTTTGTGAGAATGGACGGAAAATCGGTCGTTTTTTTTTTCAAAAATGAAGCGATTTGGTTTGTTGTTATTATGGTGGGATGGCGTGTATTCCCCGAGTTTTTTACATAAAACAGTGCGTTCGCCTCCAAGTGTTACCAAAATTACGAAGAAACGGCGAGAAACGCATTAAAACGTCGAATTTCAGTGACATTGACTTATAACATGGACGAGTTGTCCAGTTGGATGGACATGTTCATGGTAGTTGTCACCGGTGGAAAATTAGGTCAATCGAAATTAGAAGAATATTTTATGCAGAGCAGGATTAGTTAGGGCCACAAGGAAAGAACGGAGCAATAGGGAGTGGGGAATTGCGAAGGACGGGTCCACAAATGATTTCATTGTCACGACAAACACTTCCTGTGATACTTAAAGGCAGTGGTCACGATGAAAAACGTTATAGAAAAAACTACAAAAATCAGCTTAGATAAAAAACAGCTGAAAAACTATAAAGGTAGAGCGGTGAAAAACGGGCTAGAATTAGAGTTTCTAAGGCCCAAAGAAGCCAGTTCGTGCACACGTGCACAGCGATGACGAATTAGATCGCAGTCTCATGCCGAGCAGTCAAAAATCATCGACATTCAGAGGACGAAATAAATGCAAATTTACCTAATAAAAACAGTTGATCAATGAAAGCAAGCACTTCAGTCAATGTTTTTGACTAGATGTGTACATAAATCCGAAGCTGCATTGATTGAAATTCAATTTCAAGCCAGCTTATGTTCTTGATATAAGAGGTCATCGATGCCGATGATATGGAGTAAGCTCGTCCACCGTCAAAAGACAAGAAAGTTCAGGCTTCAAATTTTGCCCAAAACAATGGTTTTTTCGCGATTTTTTCTTATAGGTCCTACTACTCGAGACCCGATAAAGGGTTTAGAGAGAAAAAGACGACAAGCATACTTGATCGCGACCACTGCCTTTAAGAGGCGGGGTGATACTTAAAGATTTCGAGTACTTCTGGTGCGTTTTTCTCAGTTTCTACGTCATTTTAGTTCTACCCGGGGGCCACTTAATCAATATAGCGAATAATCTCGAAATTGAAGATTATCGTGAACACTGCCTGTAGGGCTTTACACATGTTGTCGGCAACCTGTCTTTACAACTTTAAGTTACATTTGACCTTAAACATTGGATACATTTTCCATGGTGCGAGTTGAGTCACACGTGACATAAAGCACTGGCGTGTAACTTAAATGTATTATTTTATAGCACATGTAACTTATCTACGCGGCGTGACGTTTCCTAGGGAGGTATACGATGCACTCTGGAGGCAGTACTCAGGTGTGGGCAGCGTCGGCGTCGGCCCCCAAATTTTGAGGTACTTGACCCCGCACACCGGCTGGAGGCCCCGCCTGACAGACCGCTGCCGGCCCTGTCGTTCTCGCCGAGAACTCTCCGTCGCGTGACGGTGTGCCGGCCACGTTGCGTGTAGGTGTCAAGTAACATGTACCAACAGTGCAAGTTACTCGCAATGTTATGCGTTTATTATTAGCGCACGTTACTTTAATCAAAAATCTCGTTAAATTACATGTAACATCGCTTCAAGTTACTTGTGAACTCAAAGCAAGTTGCGTGAGGCCATCATGCAACTTGCGTTGAAGTCTCAGGTAACTTGCTAAGCAATTTTTGAGTGGAAGTGCGTCAAGCGCCAAAACAGTGCGCTGGGCTTCACTTGGAGTGCACCAAGCGCTGGAAAAGTGTGCGGGACCCAACTGGGAATGCGCCGAGCGCCAGAGGAACTGACTGTATTGCACTCAACTTTGAGTGCGTCGAGTGCCGGGGAGACTGTGTTGGACACCACTTGGAGGGCACCAAGCGCCGGCGAAAGTGTGGCACCCCAACTAGGAGTGCGTGAAGCGCCGAGAAAAGTGTCTTGCACCCAACTAGGAGTGCGCCAAGTGCCGGGAAGAAAAGTTTGCGGGACTCTACTGGGAGTGTGCCGATCGCCGGGGAAAATGTGTTGGACCGACTTGAAGTGCTGCAGGTGTCTGGAAAACTGTGTGGGACCTAACTGATTCTGCAATGATTTAAAGCGTCACGATATAAGCCTATAAGTACGCGTGGGTGTACACATTGTTCAATTAAGTAGGATAAGTCCAAGTTTTTTTGGCAGGAACAATCACCAGGGGAAGGTTAAAATTTTCGCTGACCACTTCCGATGGTTTTTGGCGTTCCGATTTCCGCAATTCAGAAAAAAATTTTCCGCTTATCACTGGTCCGGACAAATCGGGAGTTTTTCGACCTGAGTGATCAATGCGTTGAATACGTATCGACCGGGCCGGCTACAGCCTTCGGCCGAATATTACGGGGCCTTAAGGCTAGAATATACGGGCATTAGCGACGTTCGCTAAAACCCGCATATTCTTGCTTCGAAGGTGTCTATTGACAAGTTATCCTACATGATGACGAAGGCTGAAATCGCTATATTGATTTCACTGTCGCTAAACCCGTAATTTCTCGCCATAGTTTTAGCGAGAATTCGTGGGTTTAGCGACAGCCTGTGTTGTACAACAATTTCAACCCGCGCTGGCTACTCTGAACGCAGGGATGCCGTCTGCCCAGAGTTGGTCTCACGGAGTGATTACTCGACACTCTGCGGCTGGTCGTGGAGGGTGACCCCGTCTCTGGACAACGGTATTGGGCAAGTCTCACCTCCACTCCGCGCTCGCACGCGAACATTGGGAGTTAGGCGTTTTTACAGCTTGTGCCATGTTTTCATACTGCAGAAAAGGTGATATCAGATTTTCAGGCTGACGTTGGAGTTACATCACCTTTGCTGGTCGGAGAAGGAATGGTCGTCGAGGTTCGTAAATCAACTTTTCTGAGACTTGGAAACTCAAATTCGTGGATTTTCATAGCCTGAGCTCGAGCGCGCATGGTAAGTAGTGCAAAGCGTGTGACAATGTTTTAATTGGTGTGTTAGTGGGATTTTGGGACTGTTGTGGCCGAAGACGTGCTGTCACAAAGTTGATTCAGTGGCAGTATTTATGAAACTATGGGAGCCTCCCGGGAGGGTACAAAGTGCGCCCTCTGCATACACAGGCTGGTTTTAAAAAACCTTTCCGGGAGGCTCCCGCAGTTTCGTGAATACGGCCACAGGATAAGAACAGAACCATAACGGTGTCTTTGCTTGTGTGCGCCACAGTGTCGTCGCTTGCGACAAAACTGTCGGGTATGCGGAGAAAATGAAAAGAACATATTTGTAATATAAAAGTAAGTTAGTTGAATGTCTCAAGGGCAGCGTTCACGATGATCATCCTCGTTGACTTTCCATAGTGAAATGATAAGCGAGAAGGATCCTAGGCTCCCAGTGTCGAAAGAACGGTAGAGAACGAGTCAGGAGCGGCAAAATAACGGCTGCGAACAAGCGTTTGGGGGCCCAGTTGAGTTTGGGTTGAACTTTCTGGTTGTCCTGCTAGAAACTGCAACTTTGTCGCCCGAAAACTCGGAGAAATGGAAGGCACTCACTGGAGATCATACGAATGCTAGCCAACGCAAGTTGTAGACGCCCTTGACGAACAAATGCTCTGACAGTTTATGGGAGATCTTCGACCGCTGTTCGAGGACTAAAGTGGACAGCTACTCCCACTATTTGTGTATAGGCGATTGTTTTTGGCGAAAAGGATTTTTTCACAATAGGTCTGATGATCGGAAGTGCTACTAAAGGATTCCGGGGATAGATGCTGTCCAATTTAGCCTTCAGAAGTGCAAAGGTAGATTTCTCATAAACCGTCAGAGCATTTGGCCTTGAGGCACGTCTTCAGCCCGCATTCTTCAGTTGTCGGACGATCTTTAGCGAGTACGGGAGGACGTGAGAGTGACGTCTACCATCGATTCCCCATGTTTAGCGCGACGGAATTGCAGTTTCTAGCAGGACAAGCAGAAAGTTCAGGTGAGCAGGTCTGACAAGGGAAGTATGCAATGCGTAGGTCTGATCTGCCAAAACGACTAGTGTCGTTAATATCTCTTGTGGCTCAATAGTAAAACTACGCAGTATCCCTCCGCCAGCCGCAGGTTCCAAGAAGTTACAAGCTTAAAAAGCTCATTTTTGTGCCTTTTGTACCTTTCAAAAAACGCGTTACTGAGCAAATTTTGGATGAACGCACATTTTCCGTACTTTGTCTAGACTGATAGCGTTTTGGACTTGCACGGATTTTCGGTTGGGCGCTTATTTCTACCAATTGAGGGCTCTGGAAGCGTTTTAGAAAAGTGTTCCAGATTTGACTTAAAATTCTCTGAGAGGGGTTTTTGGGGCGCTGATCACGATTTTGAGATTAATTAGTCGATTTCCAAAAGTTTTCGGCTCATTTCGTTTGAAGCTTCCCAACCGGGGAAAATTTTGAGGGAAAAACGCTACTTTCGAGATTTCCGGTTTTCTACGATAGATATGCTTGCTTTTTAATTTCTTATTTTTGTCTCCCTTGTGCTTTACCTTTTTCGATGTATCGCAGGCATTTAAAGGGATTTTTCTCAACTTGGAGATGTTTTGTTTTCATTTCTAAGATTTTCATTTTTTTCCTTTTTTTCATCAGATCCTTTTTGATTTTTCAAAAGTACATAAAGTGGTGCTGTTGCTCACGATGAGCCGCAAACCTGCTAATCAAGTTTTAACCTCCAATTTAGCTCTTTTCTCGCATTACTAGCCTTTTCAACCTGTTTTTTTTTCGAAACGCCCCTCTAATTTTTTTGTGTTTTACAAGGCTTTGGTGTTGCTGCAGGGATCATCATCGTCCTCTCGATGAGTTTTCGAATTCATGTTCTCCGTTTGTCGTTTGAGTTCCCAGTTTTTTTTTTCATTCAATTTTTTTTGTCTAAGAATCCCTTTTTTTTCTCTTTGTCATTATCGCATAAGCTTACTGTCGCTCACAACAGGAGAAAACTAAACCGATTCCTTAGAAAAATCATATGGAAAAAGCTCAAAATGCAAGGGAAAAACAGGAGTTTGAAGTAAAAACATTGAGAAAACCCAGGCTGATCACAGAGCCTTGGAAAAAGCATTAACATTAAAAATCCAAGTGGGCGCTTTGGAAAAAAGTGGAAGGAAAAGTTGTAAATGCCAAAAAACGATATCATGTGGATAAGGCGAATCGGGTTTTGAAAACGCACCACGAAACCCCAGGCTGACAAAAAAGGTGCGGCATCACAGTACCAAGCCAAAATAGGGTTTTCCAAAAGAAAAATAACGAAAACGTGTACGAAAAGTGCTGGGAAAAAGTTCTGAAAATGAGGGAATTCGGAGCCGAAGTGGGGGAGAAACCCCAGCAAAGAGCCTGTGGCTGATCGGTAAATGTTAAGCGCACGGAAGACAAGAATCAGAAACAAAAAAAAAAAAAAAAAAATGGGGGAGGCAAAAAGAACAACGATGTGCTATAAAACAAAGAAGAGAGCGAGAGCAAGGAGGACAGGCATAGAGGTTTTAGTTAGTCATGGGCAACATACATAAAACATACAGATGAGGTTGATGATCCTGAGAATTTTCGTTGCTATCGAGAGGAACACATTATGGCTAGCGGGCCTATAATGTTGCAGTCAATAACGAGCGACATTCCTGTTTTTCAGTTCACCTCGAAGATATGAAGGTTTTATGCCTCATGGCAAAAGGTTTTGGAATAAATTGTGCACATGGTCCATATCAACAAAATGGAACTTAATTTTATTCAGATAACCTGAGAAAACCCTTGTTTGTGATTAACCAGATCGGTATTTCCTCCAACCTCAGTGTTGTGCACTAATACAACACACCATCAATTGGACGACTTAGCCCCAAAACCGCTTCTAACCGCGGCTAACCGCAGCTCCGAGGTGCGGTTACGCGTAGCCCAATCGTAGCCCAGCCGTAACCAAACTGGATTTTTTGTGAATGCCGGTTTCCTCCACTATCCCAGCCGTAACCGTGGTTTGCCTTTCATGAATCCCAGCCCTAAATTTATTCTAGAGCATTGTACAAACATTCGATCTAACCCAAAAGAGGCTTACGGGGGTTATTTAACATCCTGATCACAGTAGTGTTGACGAAAAAGATCTATCTTTCTCAACGAACGCGAGGCCGAAAAATTCAGGGGTGTCCTATCTTTATGATACGCAGTGTACAGCGGCTTTGAAATCATCTGAAAATGTTCAGCAAACTTGAAGACGAAACCTAGCCTGGTTCTAGAGTTATGACGTGTTTCCTAATCCTTTGAACAATGCTCGTTGCATGCAAATCACCGATCATTGCAATGAGGTAGTGGGGGTGGGTTGGCAACTCACCGTGGCTCAGCCGGTTAGGCGTTGGGCTACGAAGCAACTGAATGGCGAGGGTTGATGGTTCGAATAATGTGAGATCATTTCTGAGTAATGTCTGACACTAACATCATTTCAATGCGTTCACCTTACTTATTCTGAGCTTTAACAGTGTCTCTTGTTTTATATCTTTCTTATATCGTAGAGGCAACGGTATATAAACGAAGAACGTTTCACGTCGATATTAAAAACTATGGAAATTCTACTCCTGTTAGAATACGAAGTGAGCGCCCTTACCATTCTCCCCACATATTGACTTACTTGACTTAATCGGTTGGCTTTCGCCTGACGCGGTCATTCCGCATCTTCACCGAGGTGTGCCGTCCTAGTAGTCAGCCGTGTCCATTTTTCACGGTCTTCAGCCACAATTTGAACACATTCCATCCAGCTGTCACTATTCCATTTCCTGCGAAACAAAACATCGCGCCTGAACTGTCTTTCGATGCCGAGTGACTTCAAGTCCTCTTTAACCACATCCGTCCAGAACTTTCGCCTACGTCCAGGTGGCCGTTTCCAGACATGATTTGGAAGCATTCTTAAAGCGTGTTGTACGAGACGATCCGGCGTTCTTCTTAGTATATGCCCGAGCAGTCGAAGTCGACTTTCCATTGCTGCCTGAGATGGCGTTAGGAGATGCTGGCACCTCCCTCGTGTCAAGCGCTGATATAATGCGTCGATTTCCTTGTAAAGATCTTCGTTATGGCATACACGCGGCCAGAAATATCTAAGCAAACGCCAAGAAGCTCCCTCTCCGTGCAATCCAACCTTTCCATCTGCGTCTTCGGTGCTGCCCACGTCTCCGATCCGTACATCATGATAGGGCGAATAGCGGATAGGTAGACGCGCAACTTGACTTCCTTCGCAATGGGGGTAGACCACAAACACTTACTTAGAGAATTTAATGCAGACGTAGCTTTCGCACATCGTTGTCGAATATCCGCTGCATAACTACCATCGTTCTCCAGCAAACAGCCCAAATAACAGAAATCGTCCACCAGTTCGATACGTTGTCCGTCCACACAAACTCCCGTTGAAGGCTTCTGAGAGACCCACATCTGCTACACAAAATCCCGTTGAAGGCTACTGAGAGATCCACATCTGCTTGCATTTGTCGGGACGAAGACGAAGTCCATAGGCTGCGTCATACTTCGAAACGAGGTTCACAATCCTTTGCAGGTTTGCGTTGTTCTCAGCAAATAACACAATGTCGTCGGCGTACTCCAGGTCGACAAGGGAGCGTCCTGATGGTGTTAGGATCACATCCGCAGGAAACTGTTCTGCAACTCTACGCATAATGTCATCAACGGCGAAGTTGAAAAGAAAAGGCCCTGCTACGGCTTCTCGCCTTACTCCTGTTTTCACCTCGAAAGCTGACGTAAATCCGACAGGTGTACGAACTGCTGCTGTTGTACCTCTGTTCATGTCCTCGATTAACCGAACATACTTTTCCGGGACTCCATCTGCTCGCAGAGCATTGAGCAATCGATCACGATGAGGAGAGTCGAACGCGGCTTCAAAGTCCAAAAAAGCAAGCTGTAATGGCTTCGAATACCGCTGCCACGAATCGGTTACTCTTCTCACGACGAACACGTGGTCGATGGTCGATCTTCCAGGTCGAAAACCGGCTTGCTCATCTCTGGTCGTTCTTTCACGATGTTTGATAAGTCGCTCGAGAATGATACGTTCTAAAACCTTGTACATGACACGAAGTAGAGAGATTCCTCTGTAGTTCTTAGGGTCCGTGGCGGATAGCTTCTTGTGAAGAGGT
This sequence comes from Aplectana chamaeleonis, assembly GCA_029168955.1. NCBI lineage: Eukaryota > Metazoa > Nematoda > Chromadorea > Rhabditida > Cosmocercidae > Aplectana > Aplectana chamaeleonis. The sequence continues at coordinate 1,040,408 of JAPDOI010000127.1, forward strand.
ACGATGATCTTAGGTCTCCACGAATCGAGTATCCTTTCGCCCATCCATATGGCACGGATGGTGTTGGTCATTTCACGAATCCCAGACGGAGGAAGAGCTTTCAGCATTTCAGCAGTGATGTTGTGATCTCCAAGTGCCTTTCCATTCTTCATTTTCCATACACAAGCCGAAACTTCAGACTCAGTCAGCGGTTCCTCACTGACATCGTAATGTGCTCTCTGAACATGCGGGAGCTCAGGTACTGATGGCGCTGGGCGATTCAGTAATGAACTAAAGTAATCCTTAAATATTGGCAACGTCGCATCACCAACTGCAACTCCATTGGTAGTGTTCAAGACAGGAGAACATATTTTCATCTTTCCGCTATACTGTCGCAGCAACGTGTAGGCCCTCCTCGAATTCTTCTCCACCCAAGCCTTCTCGAACTCCTTGAGCCACACGTCCACTCTCGTTCGCGGTCACTTCGAAGCTGCCGACGCAACTTCCTCCTCAGACGCTTCTCCTTCACGAAGTTTCCTGCAGTTCGGAGAGCACATACCTTGTTGTAAGTAGACGTAATTTCCCATGAGACGCAGGCGAACTTCTTCTTAGGCTGTACAATCGGGAGTGCCTCTTTCGAAGCGTCCTGGATGCACTTGACGAAAGAATCCGCGTCGCAAAATTTCTTCTTCGTCCGTACTCCGATATGAATAGAAACGCGTTGTCAAAAATTCCTTCTGCATTCTTCATCTCTGAGACTTGTCATATCAATCCTCTGGAGAGGCTGAGCCCCTCGCTTCCTCTTATGAATCCTCGTAGCAAAGTTCAACAGAACAGGACGGTGATCCGAATCGAATGCGACATCCCACACAGCTCTAAATCTTCGAATGTCCGATACTGGAATATTCCTCGTCAGAACATAGTCGAGCTGTAGTTTCAAAGCTGTCATCTCCCACTTCCGCTGCTCTTCTGGAGATAGCTGGGTTGGTCCCTGCCACGTAAGCTGATGGCGGCGCTGATTCCTCTTGAATGTCGATGCAATAATCAGACCACTGTGTTCACAAAAGTCGACAAGGCGGTAGTCATTGTCCGATGTTTGCTCCACTGGGTAGAACCATTTACCGAGTACTTCGGATTCCTGATCAAGTCCCATCTTCGCATTTGCGTCCATCCCCACGACAACAGCATGTTGACAAGGTATCCTGGCCAGCAACGTATTGAGTTCCTCATAAAACACATCCTTCGAATAGTCCTCGGCGGTTTCAGTGGGCGCATGAGCACTCACTATCCACAGATTGAATCCTCTGTGATCCCGCAGTCATCCGAATGCATTCCGGCACGATGTTGAGCCAAACTTCTTGACCATACCATTGAAATCCTTCCTTACAGCTATTGCACAGCCTCCCACTCTCCTATCGTCAGCGTTACCGCAGTAGATGGTGTACTCTCCGACGCTGATGACGGGTCTATCCTTAAGGCGGGTTTCATGCAAAGCAGCAAACGGTGCATGGAAGTAGCTCAGAAGTCTGGATAGCGCAGTTTTTTTGGATGTCACTCGACAGCGATCGACAGTTCAGGGTGGCGAAACTGTGGCTTGTGACCAGAGACTCCATGAACTCCTTAGGTACGGATCCTAAGGTGTTATGGGCCATAGGCCTTAGTGTGTTGGACGGCGATACCTTTATGCAATGTATGGGATACTTTGGCGATATAGTTGTGCACGCTATATCGCTCGAAAGTTCCCTGTGTACACTCAAACGTCTGCTGGGTTCAGTAGAAGCAGGGGCACCAACGAGCAGGTACCAACAGACTTGTATACACACCCCACGTATGTTACAGAAAAAAAACCGTCTTTAATTCGATGAAACACTCTAGGAGATTTGTTTTGATATAAGATGCTGGAAAAAAGGGCCAGAGAACATAAAACCTCCTGAAATTGTCCCTTGATCAATGACCAATACTTTTTCTATAAGAAATAATTATTATAAACAGAAGTGGATTTACCAAAACTACAGATTTCAATCAAGATATTAGCGCGTGGCTTGAATACTCAAGACAAGGGCTTGAATATCAAATCCAAAATATTGAGTACATAGAACCGAACCACTGTTTCAGAAACGCATCTTTTAGGGGAACTTTTCAAAGCTAGCGTGGCCATTCCGGATCAAATGTACTTTTCTGAGCGTAGAACTTGAGTATGCTCTTTGCAGCTTTTTGAAACCACTCTGAAAAAGTTATGGGCGTTTTTTAAAGTCTCGTGTCAAGGCATCGAAAAAAAATTTTTTTTCGGATTGGGCTCAAAACTTGTATACAGAGGTAATCCAGGGTGCTGAACACGAATCTAGAGATCGTTTGTCAAAATTCTGAGGTTTACTGTAGGTTACGGTAGGTGCCATGCCATAAAGGGGCTAAGTCTACCTTAATAATTTGAAAATCGACAAGTGAATATCAAATTCGTATTCAGCACCCCGAATAACCCCGGCTTAGAATTTTTGAGTCAAATCTAAGACTTTGGCCCAACTACCGTGTACTCACCGTAATCTACCGTAATCTGTCTAAAATCGATAAAAGGACCTCAGATTCGTGTTGAGCATTTCAAACAACCCCCAAGAGCGAAGTTCGGGCCGCAAATTTTTTTCGACATTCGGAGCCCTATAGGCTAGTTAGGTTTTGGGAGCTCAGAGGTCGGGAAAAATTACACCCAAACTCCGCCCAGAGGGTAATTTGAGGCGCTGAACCCGAATCCGTGGTTCATTCCCTGTTTTTTTTTGCCGCTTTTGTCACGTGAGGGTGCACTGAATGACGCTTTACCTATCGTAGCCCATTGTTGCGGTCGTTTTTGATCTACCCATGAGGACTGAGTGGGATTTTAAAATCCTGAATTGTTTCTTTTTATCTCTTCTACAACCCCCAAAAGACCGTTTTTTTTAAACTCCACTTTATGTTCGCCTTCGTCCAAAACGTAACGTTTTGTTTTGAAAAAAAAACAATCCTGAGGTTTGAACGAGATTTTATCCATCCTAGTCCTATCCTCTTTAAACTGAGGTAGGAATGGCCAAAAACCCCGTATAATCCTGGCCTATCAAGATCTAGTCAATTTGGGTATCTACATGGTTGAACACTCGTGTCAGCCAGTCACTTATCATGAGGGAGGGGCGTAAAATTTTGACATCCCTTGACATTACATGATGCACTATTATTATACTAGTAGGACAGTAAAAAAAAAGAATGTACTGTGCTTCTCTGGGTCAAATTCCGGTCAGCAATTGCGTCTCGACGCGCTTTGCGGCCGCGCGCATTCGAGTCGGAAGAGTTTCCAGCGCCGCAACCGCCGATCTGTTGACTCTAGGTGGGTTTTGGAAACCAGAAAGTAAACTTAATTAGAGAAAACTGTATAAAAAACCATATATAGTCGGCTTTGGCGCTGGAAACTCAACTGACTCAAAACCGTGCGGCCGCGAAGCGTGTCGAGACGCAATTGCGGACCGGAATTTGGCCCAGATAAGCACAGTAATGAGATTCATTTAAATCATTTTCAGATATGCGGACGTAATGTTATTCCGACTAATGTTCCGGTCCCAAAGGTGTGCTGAGAAATTCCTATCTCTTCTATCTTATACATCTCAGATATTTGTGGGGAAGTTCCCGAGGACAATAGACCTGATTCGGTTGCTATCACTCCGTCGAGGATAGAGGGGCGAGTGTCTCCTTTTATAGGACGTTTCTCTCCGCTCCCCTCGAAATATGCACTGCAAATGACGCTCGATACAGCCAATTGCGGGGGGAAAGCAAGGGAAGTTCGAGTCACGGTTGTTCCCTTCTCTGAGAGTTTTGGCCGAGAGGCCGCGAAGTAGCCGAGAATGAGCCCACCAGGCTCCGCAGCGGCTCCTGGTGGGCTATTTTGCGTCGTGTCACCAAACGGACAAGACAAACCGAGAAACACGTCGCCGAGCCACCATCCGGGCCAGCCAGCAGTTGGGCGGGGCCTCTAGAGGCTGAACGTGGCTCAAGTGCCTCAAACTTGGGTAATTGAACCAACGGAGGTGTTGACTTGTGAACCATGCCTCTGGAATGCGCCGTATGCCTACCTGGAGAGCAGTCATTTCTCGGCTATTTCGCGGCGAGCATTATTTGGCGGCTAATTCGCGGCTATTATGCGGCAAGTAGGCACTTCAAGGCTATTTCGCGGCCATTTCTCGGCAAAAACCCTCAGAGTTGGCCTCCCCCCGAGCATACGGTGATGCAAGCTGGCTAGTCTCGAGGTGGTCTCGCACTATGCAAGTTGAGGGACAGATTTGCCACTCAAGGACTGAGCAAGGTATCTCTGTCCGGACTTCAGGGGAGATAATAGGCTTCTCTGTAACTTGTCTTCAGAGGTGAATATTTTTGGCCCTTCTCCAGTTTTCCAAAAAGTTTAAACTGTTGAAAACAGCCAAATTTCGCAAGCTGATATTTTATCAATAAATGAACAATGGGTGTTGGGTCGCCACAGCATGGGGAAGACTGGCGGTCGGGAGAACAAGGGAAGACCTACTAGCCGGACGTCTCTTCCGCCTCTCCTCGATTCGGGGGAAGTTCCCCAGTTGTTTTGAGGGAAGTTCCGTTGTCGTTCTCTTGAACATCCCCATGAATATCTCAGTTGCAAACATGTATCTGATCACGAAAAACATCTTAATATTGTTCGAGCAAGGTTCCTATCAACATTTTTAGCTCCCAGAAGCTGACGCCAATGTTGCTCCCTCTCCGTTCGTCATTTCTAAGGTTACCCGGGTACATTACTTGTTTTTTTTAAATTTTTTTACCGCTTCTTCATTGATTTCAGGCACGAAAAAAAGCTATGGTGAGATCGTCCACTTTATTATGTAGACAAGTTCACGCTAGGCCGTATTCAGGGTACGCAATGCCTAAGGAAAACTGGCGCGTTAGGCGTAAAGCCCTTCCGAATAAGACTGTTCACCCACTCGGTTGGCGTGCGTGTTGAGCGACGGTGGTTCAGGCATTTCTCGGACCTGTCAACCGGTTGGCAAGAATATGAGATAAATACTGCGAGGTGTCCGAGCCGACTGTCTGCAGCCGTGCGGAGGCTCGTCCTAAAAGACGCTCTCTTGAAGGCCGCTCAATACGCTCGCCGACCACGTGGGCGGACAGTTTCACTCAGACGGACTTTAACTGCGCCTTTCAAACGTGACTTAGTACCCGCAATGAGGTGTGGAAAATTTTGACATTGAGGGTGTTATGGAGTGTTCCCTTTTCATTTGCAGGTCAGAGAGAACCGCACACGGAATAGTTCGAATCACGACCGCAAGGGGCACCTGCTCCCGATTTGGGACACAAAACGGAAGAGAGCGGTCTTAGCAACGAAGATATCGATCTTATGGTCAACATTCAGGACAATTATGACGGACGCAATCATAGGCACGGGAAGAAACTGGAGGAAGTCGATGGCCAACCAATAAGCCCTGGTTACAATTCTAACGAAAAACGTCATTTCAACTTGGGATACGAATGCCGCTTTGGTAAAATCGAAGAGCGCCGCATGCAGAGTGGAATTCTCAATGGACACCATGGCATGAGAGACGACGGCAATAACCGGTGCAGCCAGTATAGACATCAAGGAGTACGAGATGTCGTTCGCCATAAGAGCAATGTAACAGATACCCGTTTTACTCACCATACAAAACCGGCTGATACAAAGAAAACACCGGAGGACAATCTATATGTTAAGAAATTGTATGCTAAAAATGGTTCGCCTGACGCGGAAAGGAGAAAGACTGATACCCCACCTCACGCTCTGGAAGGTGGCGAGTTTATCCAGTTTTTGGCACAGAAGGTTTCCGGAGATGCTCAACCTACTGAAAGGAAGATCCCTTAAAAGACTACATCCATCAAAGACAGGATTCCTCCGAACATCGAACGTCTTAGACGCACTGTTCCAAAGGTCACCGCACAATTCAACAAGAGCGTCTCCACTAGTTGTGGAACCGAAAACCTTCGAATCACCGAGGAATTTGAAGGACGCGACAAGAAGATCTCTAAGAGTCATACAGCTGATAATGCGGTAGGGTGTCAATTTATTTATTTATTTATTGCGCTCGTATGAACGCGCTATGACAGTAATCGAGCAATCATTCAAAAAGAGAAGGACATCTTGGAATCTAAAACGATTAAAAAAAACAACGCAGGTCGAAAACAAATTTAAAATAATGAGGTTAAAAAACAACAAAAAAGGTGGTCAGAATGAATGCCGACTCATTCAATAGTAAATGGTTAAAGCTCAAGGACTGCGTTGAGAAGCGGCGTTTAATATCGCCGCAATAGATCAACACCACTTTTTTCGTTCGTATCGCCGGGAAAATAGGATGATCCCGGCCCTACGCCTCAATCGCACCGTTGTGATGCCGTGCCAATCACGCGGGATCCTGTTCCGTGGCTGCAATGTGCTTTCCTCCATGGAACAAGGTTTACTAAGGCGCTCGCCCCTGAAGAAGCCAACTCAATCCTCTTTCGACCAAAGTACCTCGTCGATCGCAGGAGCACGTGCCGCAGTCGAGCGATTGTGGCTGTTTCAGAATCGAGCATGTGCTGCAAATGCGCACATCGATTGTGTCACATGACTTGTTATCGCATTAGCACACGCTTTTGCAGACGCGCGTATAGCAAGTGAGGACCTATGAACCGATTAGCTGGAGTGTCAGATGAATAGTGAACAATATCCCAGTAACCTATATCTTGGTCATTGGTAGGTTCGTCCGAAAATGCCTTCGTTACGGCCGCTCGTAGGCACGCACGCTGACCGCGTTTGCGGACAGTCTCATTCGGACAGACTTCACCTTCTCGAGGGGGGGGGGCGTTCCGCGACGAGGGTTGTGTTTTTGCACATTACGTTGCAGATGGACCAACCTTGCTGAACAATGCATGGCTAGGCTCACGCTGTGATGATCACAGATGGGGCTGCAGCTTTAGGCTCAGGAAAGGGAGGGGGCCGCAGCCCAGCCGGTAGCCATGGAAGAACAGTTGGTATTCAGCGATGATCAATTGTAAAAAGACACAAAATAAAATCTAATTCAGAGAACACATAGCTCGAAATATAAAAATGTTAATTTTATATTCATAAAATCTGCGAATTTCGGTGATTCATTTTCGTTGATTCGAAGATCGCACTCAGAGACCGGACAAATTCCACCCAGCAGAAGGGCAGAAGGGGGGGGGGGAGCGCACAAAGTTAAAATCCAAAGGGAGAGCCCGCACTAACAAGGGACCACTTCGAACGAAAAATGGAGTTTTGGAAAACGGTCATCTGGGGGTTGTAGAGGAGTTAGAAAGAAACATTCTGGGATTTTGAAATTTCACTCAGTCCTCACGGGTAGATCAAAAACGGCCAAAAAAGAAAGTAACCAGAACGCTGGCTTGGGAGGATGTAGCACACATGTGACTTATACAGTGGCCTTGAAATCATCTGAAAAGGTTCTCATTGATCCCCTGAACATTGCTCGTTGCATGCAAACCAGCGATCATTGCAAAGAGATAGTCGGGGTGAGCTAGCAGCACACCGTGGCTCAGCCGGTTAGGCGTTGGATCACGAAGCAATTGAATGATGGTTCGAATACTGTGGGATCATTATTGCGTTATGGCTGGCAATAATGACATTTCTATGTGCTCACCTTACTTGTTTTGAGTTTTAACAGTGTCTCTTGTTTTTTATACCTCTTTTCTTATATCGCAGATGCAACGTGATATAAACTAGAACGTATTAAAACCATGTTAGAAGCTATTGAAATTTCAAGGTTTCAACATTTGCTAGGATATCAAGAATGCCCTGAACCTTCTCCCCACATATGTCACAGAAGAACCGTCCTTAATTCAGTGAAACACCTTATCGGACTTGTTTTGATATATGACGCTGGAAAAAAGTTCGGACAAAATGTAACCTGGTGGACTTGTTGCTTGATCAATGATCAATCTTTTTTCCAACAGAAATAATTATTATAGACAAAAGTGGGTTTACCTAAACTGCGAAATCCAAAAGAAGCAACATTTTTTATTAGCGCATGGCTCGAAGACTCAAGGCAAGTGTTTCATTATTCAATCCAAAATAGTTTTCGAGTAGAACCGAACCACTCCTCCAGAAACGCATTTTACAAGGGAACTACTTTCAGTCAGCCTGGCCATTCTGGGTCAAATGTACTTTTCTGGAACAATTATGAACGTAGAGTCCGAGTATGTTCTTCGCAGCTTCTCTGAAAAAAAAAAGAAACCACTCTGGGAAAAAAACTACAGGCGTTTTTCAAAGAATCGCAGCAAGGCAAGGGTCAGGGAATTTTCAGGTTGTTGGAAAAAAATTCGGATTCGGTTCAAAACTCGTATGTAGGGGTAATCTAGGGCGCTGAACACGAATCTAAAGATCGTTTGTCGAAATTCTGAGGTTTACTGTAGATTACGGTAGTTTCCATGCCATAGTGGCCAGGCGTGGTATCAAGCTCGCCATCAGAGCGGCACTAGTTTGGATGAAAGCAAAGGGCCGGCCGGAGAGACTCAGGTTGGTTCAGAGACTATCAGGCAACGTTTCGGGGTTGAAAGCTCGAAGATATACATACAGTCAGCTTCCAAAGCGTATCCGGTTGGTTGATAAACTCTGACACCGCTGTGGTGGGCTACGCGATCGAGCCTCACCGGCTGCGTGCTCCCCTCTGCTGAATGGCCTGCGAGACGACAAATATCTTATCTAGTAAGCACTCTACGACTAGTATTCTTTGACTTCAGATTATTCATCCTATCACAGGCTATCTAGCACAGAAGAGCACGTGGCGCGACCGCACGCAGCCGGTGAGGCTCAATCGCGTAGCCCTCTACTCAGACTTTTGGGGGGAACTTCCCGAGGACAATAGACCTGATTTGGTCGTTATCACTCGGTCGAGGGGAGAGGAGCGAGACGTCCCCCCCGGAGGGGGACGTCTCGCCCCTCTTCCCTCGAATTATACACAACGATAAGGCGTTCGAAACAGTCAACTCGGGGGGAGAACAAGGGAAGTTCGCTTCACGGTTGTTCCCATGGCCTCCCCCCGAACATGATGAACGCGAAAACAAAGCCGCAGCGTATACGGTGATGCAGACGGGCTAGTCGTTAGGTGGTCTCGCACTTCGCAAGTTGAGGGGGTAGATCTGCCATTCAAGGACTACGTAAGGCATCTCTGTTTGGATTTCAGAGGAGCTAATAAGCTTCTCTATAACCTTTAGTCAGAGGTGAATATTTTTGGACCGATCGCAGTTTTTCAGGAACAGGAGACTGTCGAAAACAGCGAGTTCTAGCAAGCTGATTTTTGATCAATCATTGATCAATGGGAAGATCAGCAGTCGGAAGGTCGCGGGAAGACCTGCAGTCGGGAGAACAAGAAAACTCCTGCTGTGGGAACTTCCCCATTACTCTGCAGTCGAGACGTCCCCTTCGCCTCCCCCCAATTCGGGGGAAGTTCCCCATGATGATGTTGATGTGTAATCTACTCGGGTCCACCGCGCGGGTGTGCGTGCGTATGCTGCTTTTCCCACACATTCTCTCGCTGTGTCTTCCCTCGCTCCGCGCACGCACGCGAAGGGAGAAAGGAAATCTCGCTGCGAAATAGAAGGTATTTGTGATTCCAGTGCTCTTCGTAAACTCGACAACTAACCGACTTTAGAGGGGAGATGTCAGCGCAGCTTCAGTAAGAATGTTTTAGAGAACTCGTTTACATCCTTTATTTTCGGAGAAGAAATAACGATTTCTGACGGAATACTTACATGAGGTACTGAGCTGAAACGATCGGCTTTTTGCGATATTGAGCCTGTATGCTCTTTTGTCAAAGGAACGCCTTATCTTACTGCGTCACTGACGCGGATGAAAAAAGAACACCAAGTGGGGACTCGCCAATAAAACTCAAGTTCAAAATTTTGCTTCCAAAGTTGACCGAATGAGGCAGTAAAGATCAAAATTAGAAATTCGTGAATTTGCCAAAATCGATAAAATCTTAGTCGCTCCTTCAAAGCTGTCACCTAATTCCCACAGGGTCTAAATTTCCTGTCGAATTCGGCAGCTTTGGTGGCTAATCCACAGTGAAACACTCGAAGATGCTCCATACTAACGATTTCCACCGAATTCTCGCTCGCGTGCTAAGAATTATCCCAATTTCGTTGAAGGGTAAGGTAACATTAAATAAAAAGTCGGTAAATCACGCCTAGCGGTAGATCACATTTGGCCAATAGACCATCGCTGAATGTATCAAAATATTGTGAAGGTGTAATAGCTCAGATAGAGACAGCACACTTCCCGCGGTACCACTAGCCGACGTCCCGTAACCCCTCCCGCGGAAGGCCAATCGATTGGTCGCGGGCAGTCGGCAGCGCCGTTTCGTTGACTGCCCGTACACGGTGAATAAGCACTCTGCAGACCTTCTGCCACCGCCTTACGGCTAATATGATGACTGACAGAAAACGGTCCTAAAATAGTTTGCGGCGCAATTAAAAATCACCCTTTAAGTAAAGGTCTGTTAGAACAAAACTTCGAAAACCCGTTTCTGGGGATTTCATCTTGAACTGCTCTTGACAAGTAAGGAGTGAGCTTACACGGGGAAGCTTCTTACACTCACTGATCCTTGCAGTCTTCCCATTCGCAGATGCCATTAACGGACAGTGGTTCACCTGCCCAAGGCCAACGTCGCACGCAGCGCGGGTTTTGGAAAGAGTCTCAAAACAGCGTTCTCTGCTCAGCAATTGTTCATTGGCTCCACTCTAGTGGGTGGTGCAATGATGATATCAACGTGGGAATCGATGAGTGAGTGTTCGATGACACCCAAGGATAGCCGACTTTCCGCCGACACTCCGCGGGAAGACGGGAAAACCTCTGTCTCCGCGGGAAGTGGGGCGCCGTGCCACGCCCACAAAATTGGAGCCGCGCGAAGTCGACTAGCCCGACTTGGCCGGCGGGAAGTGGGCTGTTTTTATCTGAGAGAGGAAGCCTTTTGTGGGACCATATACCCCTCTGTTCTCAACTCAGCAGAGCGCGGAAGCTGATTTGCGGTGGGGCGCGCCTCCGCGCTGCGTGTTTTGTTTCGGCTGGATGCTATCAGAGCGATATAAACCTTGTAAGTACTTGTCTGTCACCTCAGAAAATCGCCGCATTCAATGTGTGTCGAATATGCATTCAACTAGAGTGGCCACACCTTCTGAAAGACTATCGTTGGGGCACGTGCTTCAAAGAACAGCACGTGCTGCGAAGTTTCATCGCAGGAGGTGGCAGCACACCGACACGCGATGCTATAATTGGAAACACGATAGCAGCACGTGCTTCCCTAGCAGCACGTTCCCTCACTGTGCCCGGAGCCGTCTTGCCCTCAAGTTGAATGCATGTTCGACGTGCATTGATTGCAGCTATTATCTGAGACCGTTCGACGAGTTTCATATCGCTCTGGCGCTTAGCAAGACCAGAAGACATGCAGCGCGGCCCCGCCTCCCTAACGCAATTCAGTCCTTCGCGCTCTGCGCAGTTGGGAATAGAGGATATGTCATGTAGCGTGCACGCTCGCAAAACTGGTCGGGTTTGCGACGCAAGTAAACTCGGTCGCCCTGTATCAGAACGAACGCGCTGTTGGAAACGTCAAAACAAGTCTAATCGGTCGTATTCAGCAATTATTCTCGCGGTTTTAATAGCGAATGGGTGGTGTTTCGCATTAAAGGCAGTGTTCAGGATGATTCTCGTCCGCGAGTTTTTCACATAAAACAATGCGTTGGCCTCCAAGTGCTACCTAAATTACGAAGAAACGGCGAGAAACGCCTCAAAACGTCGTATTTTAGTGACAATATTTTATAACATGGACTAGTTGTCCGGTTGGATGAGCATATTCACGGTGGTTGTCAACAGTGGAAAATTGGGTCAATCGAAAATAGAAGATTATTTTATGCAAAGCAGGATTATTTAGGGCCCTAAGGAAAGAACGGAGCAAAAGAGAGTAGAGAATTGCAAAGGACGAGTCCACAAAGGATTTCATTGTCACAACAAACACTTCTTGGGATACTAAAAGGCACAGTCCAACCTTGGAATCAATTTTTCGTTTTTCTGCTCATATCGAAGAAAATTTAACGGTGATCACAATGGTGTCTTCAGAATCGCTCAAAACTCACTGCGAACGGAGTTATGGCCCCTCAAAAATTTTGAATTTGAACGGCGAGATGTTCGCGGACGAGTTGTCTCGAGCCTGTTTTTTCTCGCTTTTCGCAGCAATCGTTCTGGAGCAGGCTGCATTATAAAGCCAGACCGAATACAAATGGAAGAACATAGATTTTGAATCGAATCAATCGCGCTTCTCTTCCCTACTGAGACCGAAAATTCTGGAGTGGGCGGAGCGTGTACTTCTGGTTCTCGTTTTTCTCGATTTCTACGTAATTTAAGTTCTGCCCGGGACAACTTAATCAATTTAGCGAATAATCTCAGAATTGAAAGTATCGTAAACACTGCCTTTGAAGTGCTACGCTCGCAACCTTAAGATTGCTGTTGTGGGTATAGTCCTGTTTTTCAATAATCCGTAGTCAAATTCTGGTAAATGCCTCAGGGTTCACAACAACGGCAGTGAAGGTAGACGTTATGGGTACCGAAAATCCGAATATTCTTAGCCTAAACTTTGTCTAAGGGGGTTATTGGGCTCTGAACACGATTATGAGAACCACGATGCCATAATAAAACACGCCCTAGTTGGAACTAGAAGTCCTGGAAACTCTAATCGTTGCCCGTGAATTTCTTGAAAACAACACTTCGGTTTCCAAAAGCGCAAATACCTCATGTTTTTTGCCATTAGTTTACCGAAGAATGAGGCCTTAGTTCGATTTACGACTTTGAATAGTTTTCCAATATACTGTTCATAATGTTTTTTTTTCTAAATTTACTTTTACCATTACTTCGTTGAGTGACGAAACCCTTTTCGAAGAAACTATTATTTTTATTGAAGAATTTTTCTGTGATAATTTCCGCTTGTAGATTGGTACGCACGTGGAACCTTCCAAGGCAATCGAATCCCTTCGATTGCAGCTGGTATATGACGTTATTCGCGCAGAGATTCTCGAGCGACACCAGCTGGACTGTGAGTTTATATGCCAGATGCTACAACTTTTCTTGTTTTTTTGTCAGTTTACGGAAAAAAAGAAATAAGAACGTGGAAAACTCGATGAATTCTGCTTTTGGATTACGTGATTTGCGTACGCGGATCCTTACCGTAATCCAAGTACGTCAGGTACTGTGCTTGTCAGGGCCAAATTCCGGTCCGCAACTGCGTCTCGACACGCTTTGCGGCCGCACGCTTCCGAGTCAGAAGAGCTTCCAGCGCCACAGCCGCCGATCTGCTGACTCTAGATGGGTTTTAGAAACTGGAAACCAAGAAAAATTAAAGAAAATTGAATAAAAAAGCCACATCGAGTCGGCTTTGGGGCTGGAAACCCGAATGAATCGAGCGCGTGCGGCCGCAAAGCGTGTCGAGACGCAATTGCGGACCGGAATTTGGCCCAGATAAGCATAGTACGCATAGGGAGCGCTGTTGCTTTTTTTTTCCAAGAAACGTATCACTGTTTTTTGGCGTCAGACGGGTACTGTCGCGAACTTTCTGTGTCCTTGACTGTTGTGCGTGAAGGAACTGTATCCTATAATGGGTTTTTGAAAGGCAAAGTCCTTCAATTTTCGGACGTGGGCTTAAAGGCAGCATACACGCTCAAAAATGATGTCAATTTTATGGAATGAATCGAAGGTCTGAAGCTGTTAATATTCAGAGATAACGAAAAAACCGAAAAAAAAATAACTGAAATGAGGATATAACGGTTCGTTCTACATTGGCCCAGAAGTGGACGAGTTTTACCGCATTGGCTGAAATAGCGGAGCTAGCGACAAATTTGTTGGGATAACGACGCTAGTGTTTTCGTACGGCCCTTTCTGGAACGCTTACAACGTTAGAAGCGTTAAAAATGAGCCAAAATGACCGTAATCGAGCATTGAACGTTAGTATTGAGGGGCGGAGCCCGTATCGGTGGGCGGAGAAAGGATAATTTTTTGACTCAATACGGCTCAAATACGGTCATTTTAACTCGTTTTCAACTCTTCTAACTTCGTGAGGGCTCTTCTAGGACCCGTACAACCCCACTAATGTAGTTATCTCAGCAACTTTTGCGAGCGTGTATGCTGCCTTTAAAGGCAGTGTTCACGAAGAAAAAGTTTCCTTTTTTTTTGGCTGAAACGTAAGCTTTGGGCCACTATAAGAAGATTAAGAACGGAAGTGCGACGAAAAACGGCCGGTAAGTGGGTGAAAATTTCGTGGGCCAGCCGACCCATTGGGCCACTCCGCCCACGTCCTATAACAGTTCCCCTGAATTTGTGGTTAAATGAGCGACGGTTTCCCATTAAAAGCCCTGTTCTCCCCTTCATTCTTAACGTCTCTCTTAACTCAGGTTAGCTCGCACACATCGGCTGCAAAAAACGGGAGTTACAAGCCTCGGACAACTCGTCCACAATTTTCCCTTGCTAAATTTCGAGGGGTCATAACTCCGTTTCCAGAGGGTCTTGTACTATTCCAGGGACATCATTGGAATCGGCATGGGACCGTTTTCAAGATAGGCGGAAAAACAGAAAAACGACTTTTATCGTGAACACTGCCTTTAACACGTGGATTTCTACATCTTCATAACTGTTTATTGATTTCGTCCCAGGCAGGGTTGTGTATATTCCGTTTACCGATTTACCGACTTTTCCTGGAAATTTTCCGAAATTTTTACCGAAAAAAATTGGGTGATTTTCTGCCAATTCGCTTACTTCTTACGGGTACTTCACGGGTGATTGGTATTACAGGAAGGTAACCAATCGAATATCCATCGAAAAACTCATAAAATAATCACCTAAATAAAATAAAATAATCAATATGCATTGTGAAATCATCGTACCCACATCTTTTCTCACTAACCAATAAGAACTTTTGCGCGCGTCCTGGCACAGTTGAGGCGGAAAGGATGTTCTCTTCAGCGGGCCTGATTTTGAGTGACTACAGAAAGGCCTTGACGACAGAAAATTCTGAAATGTTAATTTTCGTCAAAATCAAGGTCCTGCTGATCGGGTACAGCTGTTGAGCTTAGTTTAAAGGCAGGGTTAGCGATAAAAATGATTTTTGAGCTCTCTTCATAAGAATGAGGGATCACAAAGGGAAAAATAAGTGAAAAAAAGGTAATTTGCGGGAAAACGCTCGAAAACAAGGCATACCGGCTCATAACAGGTGTCGCCCAGCTCCCTAATTAATGAGGTTTTTATTAATGCTTGCTTATCCGCCTTTTAATTTAGTGTTAAAGTAGTCAGTAGTGTCCAGAAGTGCTCGGAATTCAGTTTAGAAGTGAAATAAAAGTCTGCCAAACGGGCATTTATAGAAATCTCTAATTGGGGGCGGGCGGACACCAAACAATGACTTATTCCTCAGGGTTTTTTCTACAACTTTTCATTTAGTTTCACATTTGTGATGGCCAGATCTTCCTTCTCGTTAGGATAGCATAACAACTGTTTTTATCGCGAACTCTGCCTTGTATATGTAAAACTCACTCGTTATTTGCACTATCCTCATGCACTATGGAAAATGATAGATAAATATTATTGGTCAGTTGTGCATTTGATATGTACCAAAGTCAAAGTCAGAACTTTATACCGAGTTTACCGTATTTACCTAAAAAAAATTCTGTAAAAAGTTTCGCTAAAAAATTTACGGAAAAAAATTTACGCCCACCCCTGGTCCCAGAGCTGGAGGGGACGCTAGCATAAGCGGCAAGCAGCTGTGGCTAACGTCCGCTGCAGCCCGTCTGCGCGGGTGATCAGCAAATCGTAGTTTATCTCACAAGGGGTCCGCAGAGTTGACGTCGCGGCGTTGCTCGCAGCGACGAACAACACTAGGTGATGCGATATCGATTACATTCGGCGACGAGGGCGACCGACGCGGCGTGAAGGGCGATCAGGGGGCACCACAGAGTGTATTGACGCCGCGACGACCCTACGTCACTGCCAGCGAGCGGCAACCGACGCCGCGACGATAATATTACGAAACATTTCTGTCGCCGCGTCCTCGGCGACCACTTGCCAGTCTCTGCAACTCTGCAGACCCCTATACTGGGCCCGTGCAGGGCAGCAGAGGTTCAGTGGCGACTTGCCGCTCGTAGCACTTAGGAAGCTATGGACGGAGCCATATTCTTTCTGCCTCTTTATCCATGCGGCCATTTTTCCGCTATGATTAGTAATGATTAGGGGAAAAAAGAAAAGGAAAAATGATTCAACGGTTCAATAGGACATGAGACACTCAAGGTGGCATTCCGACCTAACAGTGGTTGCGCTCCAGCGACGACAAGGAGTTCAACTCTTCGTTATCAGCAAAACAAGCTGCTTATTGGTAGAGGTCGAAACCCGAGATGCGTTGGGAGCACCTATTGTTAGAAGTTGATTTCCGATTGATCCCTGAGGTTCAATCTCTTCTAATATTCTGTAAATCGAGAGAGAACTCTGTTTACCGCAATTTCTACCAGGGCTAGGTACAATAATTAACACGGCCCCCCGCTAGGAGGTCAACTCCGCCAATGTCTGCATAGAGGAAGCTTTCTTTGGGATCAACCATCGAGAGGATTCTTCAGCGTCTAAAATCAAGGTTATTCCCACAGGAGCAGGCTCGGGCGGTCAAGTATACTCTCTATGAGTGTGAGTACCTTCTAGGTTTATCGACGCCAACGTTATAGAAGAGTATGTTGCCTGCTCACTTTTGTGTGATAGATCAATGAAGGGGGCGTACCCGACAACAACAGCAGCACCTCCTCCTATTACGCTGTGAGTAAGCCTGGTCTCCCTGGTCACTGGATCAGCAGTGTCTCGGGACACCAGCCTCATTCACACCGCGATAGGAGAAGGTGCTGCTGCAGGAGCACGTTCTTCTATTGCGCTGCGAACCCCTTTGTGCTCGGGTTCGCTCGTTGTTGTTCTGCAGCGCAACCCCACGTGTGCATGGTGGGTCCTTATCAATGGGAAGTTCAGTTTTCTAGTCAACATAAGCATATTTTTTTGTGAAGAAGATCGATCAGCGATGTTTCCTGCGCAGTTGCTGCGCCATAGTCGAGCTATGTAGACGTATCTAACGGTATCGACTACCAGCCGAAACACTGGCTACGAATTGATCCCAGCACAAGCTGAAGTTTTGAAAAATGGTATGTTAAGTATTGTCGGGAAGGTGAAAAGAAACAATTTAAAGTTCGGTAATTTTCCTTAATGCACATGGGTAGATCAAAAACTGCAGAGAATTGAATTTTTTGAATTCCAGAAACTTTAACATTTTCAACCCAAACTTTGTCTAGGGGGTTATTTGGGGCGCTGAGCACGAATATAAGGTCTCTTTTCAGTTTTTTCGAAGACTTCTGTAAGTTATGTACGTTGAGGAAAGTGTTATTTGTCTACGGTGACCTACCACTACCTTCCCAAAACTGAAAATGGATATCGTATTCGTTTTCAGCGCCCGAATCCCCCCCCCGCCTCGCCGGAACGGAACAAAGTTAAGGTTGAAAGTTTGAATCTTCAAAGTTAAATTTTGCTGTCGTTTTTAATTTTCCCAGGTGTATTAGGGTAATTTACAAACTCAAAATTGTTTCTCTTCGACTCCCTCCATTAGTCAACAAATCACTTTTTGAATATCAAGTTTGCGCTGGGATCAGTCCCTAATTAACAGTCGGTTTTCTACCACTTATTTCGGCTCGTTAGCTCAAATTTCCTATTTGCTAATTGCTCCATCAATAAACGTTTCTGTTTTGGTGTGAATTTCGTTAATTTCCATTGTAATCGTTTTCAGAAAAAATTTGACGAAGAAATAGCGAATATCAGTTACGGAGTTCCACGCTAAGGTACGAGGAATGCGACGCCAAGTGGGAGAGTACATTGAGAAGTACCACAACCGGAAGTTCGGTCTCGTGTACACTAGGCCGCAAGCGAATCCTCGAAGGACTTGACACTGGTGTTTTATTATGCAAAACTATTGATAATTGATTTTTTTTCGTATTTATAGATTAACATATCCGTCATTTACCTGTTTCTTTCATGAGTGCTGATCCGCATAATTCTCAAGTGTCTCTCTACTACCTCGCCTGGTTTTTGTACTAAACCCCCCCCCCCACTCCGGTCCGGTTGCCTTTAGGCATTGTCGATCTTATCACTTTTTTGTTGTTCATTTGTTTTTTTCTTGTCGACCATGAAAAGGTCAGATTATTGGAGCATTTTTTTGGTCTCTGTGTCGCTCAATCTTCTCTATATTACCCTCTCAAGAAACTTTCGTAGTACTTAAAACGTTCTCTGTGGTAAGGCATAAAGTTCGTCCGGATAAGACTGTCCGCCCACGCGGTCGGCATGCGTGTTCAGCGACCGTGAAATTGATATATTTTTGTACCTGTATCAGGTTGGAATGAATACCAGAAAAATGTTGAGTCGTATGTCAGTCAGCTATTTGCATTCGTGCGAAGGCTCGTCCTGAAAACGTCTTCGCGACGGCCGCCTGATATGCACACCGACCGCGTGGGAGAACAGTCTCAATCGGACAGACATTAATTTGTCATTCTATAAAGATTTGATTTTTTTCTAGTATTTCAATGTTATTCTTTGCTAAAATTCATCTGTATGATCATGCGGACTATGAAATGAACCTTTTTTTGAAGTGCAATTTCCGCAATCTTCTAGTTGGTTGTGGCTACCTTAAACGATATCGCCGTCATATGGTTATTTTATTATTAGTGGTTTTCGATGTGGATAGCATATTCAAGGATTACCTGGTCCGACTTGTTCAAATGGCTGTTTATACTTCGCGCGACGTGACGCAGTGATTACCTTCTACGTCGTTGGGAGAGCGATATGCTTCGTCGCCGTGGCCGGAAGTATGAACCGGGCTTTATGTACAGTCAGCGCAGAATTGTTCGTCATATCGGAGTTGTCTGCGTCTTTTGGTTGATATGATTGCGGCGTGCATTTTGTGTGTCTTCGGCGGAGAGCACCGACTTCACGAGCGGTTCCGCGGCGGTTATAGACAAAGTTGTGAGCAGCTGACCTTGGAAGTGTAGGAGCTGTAGCAAAATTTTCAGCCGCCGTGAAAAGCCGATCTGCTCCTACCATTATTTTCAGCGCAGTCAGTCGTCGATTACTGTGCTTCTCGAGGCCGGATTCTGGTCCGCAAATTCATCTCGTGACGCGTTGTGGTCGCACGCGCTCGAGTCGTAGGGTTTCCAGCGCCAAAGCCGACTCGAGGTGACTTTTTTTTACAGTTTTCTCCAATTTTTTCAGTTTCCAAAACTCTCCTTGAGTCAACTGATCGGAGCCTGCGGCGCTGGAAACTTTTCCAACTAGGGAACGTGCGGCCGCGAAGCGTGTCGAGATGCAGCTGCGGACCGAAATTCGGGCCCGAGAAACACAGAACACTTCCACCGCGGCACAGAGCAGTCCTATAACATTGATCGCGTGGCACTGTAAGATCAAAATAGACTTGTATTTCGTTCGGCAGCGAAGCTATGAACGGCTTTTCAAAGTCTGTTTGGTTGGGTGGGACGTGTCGCGTCTTCCCATCCAGTCAAAAATTTTGCAACATGTGACCCCGGAATGCACCAGGACGCGATTAGTGATTTTTCTTCGGTCGGATCTGAGCGCCGAAGACCATTATCGACCGGGTGGGCTACGGACGGACTCTTGGGGTGCATTTTCTTCGCTTCAATTTTCATGGTTCTAGCACTTATCGACCGGATGTGGCTGCGCCAATCGGTGAGCGCGAGCGCTGATGGGGGTCTCACGCGCCATCACGTTTACCATTCATATGGTACGAAGTACGATATGGATGATAAGCCCTATTTCGCGTCTCTCGAAGTATGGTTCCTGCTTAAAGGCACCGCCCAACCTCAGAGGTAATTTTTGATATTTTGGTCCGGTCGCCGTCTATAGCAACCCTACCAAGCGCCAAATCTCAGTTCGCCCAAATAAGCGAGGAAAAGCTAGGAAAAATTCGGCCACGCTCCCTTGAAAGAAAAAAATGGGCAACTCTCACTGGCACGCTCGGCGGCGGGAGTATAAACGTCGCCTGAGGTCAATGGTATACATTGTCGCTGCCATGAGCGACAGTCATGGCATTTAGCACAAATGCGGGAACAGCATCGGAGCAATGGTACTGGCTGTCGTAGGAGCAGTTGTTGCGTGTTCGTCGCAGCGACGTGTCGTGGAGGGGTTGACATACTGCAAATGTGCCTATGCCTGTCGTTGCCACTGTCGCTGTCACTGTGCAGCGCACTGCGATAGCGACAGCGACAGTTTAAAAGAGCGGGAGGCGGTCGCTGTCGCTGTGCAGAGCGACGCGACCTCGTGTCGGAAAACTATACCATTGACTTGTAGCCCTTTTTATACCTTTGCTGCCGCGTCAAATGCCGCTCCTTAGGAAAAAAGATAAAACGCGGCAGTCGCGGAGAAAACGTTCTTCATCGATGTTACCGCTAAAGCGGCGTTTTCAGCGCTTTCGATCGCGCAATAGATTTCGCCAGCATTCTCATGTGGCAAGAAGCTAGTTGCCAATTTCCGGCTAATATTCTAGTAATCCGAAACACTTTCTTCAATGTAGCTAAAAAGTGGCAACTTCCGCGGCGGCGAAAGGGCGTAAGGGTTTGAGGCTCGAGTGTTCAGTCCTGTCCCCAACCTGAAGTCGTGCAAGCTCGGCGGCAGCAAATTTGCCTAGGACGCGCCGTGGCGTGGTAGTAGGTCTTGATAGCGGCGCTAGGGTCTTGGCGCTGGGTGCAATGAGGCGCTTCTCCTTCAAGGTATAGTGATGGTCAACTCTCGCCTAAAGCCAAGCGCCTTGTGCTAAACGCGCGTGACGCGCTTGCGAAGACTGAATACTACAGCGGCGACGCTATAGCGGAGCGGATTAGAATGGGAACTGATTCTGCCGAGCAAGCAAAATCTGTACATGCGATCACTACCATAGTAGCAGCAGATAGCACTAAAATTAAATTTTATGAAACGGAATGAAATTAAAGACGGATTAATATTGAAAATGATGAAAAAGTTGTTACGGCCGCCGCCGCCATGGCGGAGCGGGCGTCACGCGCCTGCCGTGCGGGCGAGGCGGCAGGACATTAATACATCAACGCCACGCCCGCGCGTCACGCGCGTGCCGTATGGATAGCGCCTAACATTGTGGTAGGCCGATGAGTATTTCTACAAAGTGATAGTCACAGTAAATCACAGCTCAAAACTTATAACATCGCACTATCATTTCCGAATTCGAGAAAATTTATCCGAAAAATAGAAAAAATTATTCGAAAATTTTGATTTTCGAATATACTCGAAAATTTGAGATTCGAAAAATTAGTTTTCCGAATATATTGGGAAATCCTAAATTTGAAAAATATCATTTTTGAGTTTATTCGAAAATTTGAAATTCTGAAAATTTGATTTTCGAATAAATTCGAAAATCTGAAATTCGAAAAAAAAAATTTCGAATATATTCTGAAATTCGGAAATTTTTACAGTTTTACCCAAGTATAATGACGTAATAGTTTTTGGCGGGTAAAAGCATCGTATCTGCTTTTTCTCTTAGCGGACCAAAAAACCGAAATTGAAATTGGGACGGAGGAGTCAAAAAAAAGGCCGGAGATGCGGAAACGGAGCACTGCCGCACGGCCCTACTGATATTTTTTTTCAAAATTCGATCTCGATATTCGAGCCATTGATTCATTTGACAGCAATTGCTGAATGTCACTTTCTTCGTTGTTTGTTGCGTCTCTCCACTTGGGTTACCTGTTAGAGGGATTCTACGAGAACTCACACCCGTTGTCGCGGGAGACGCGCGACGGCAGAGAAAAGGGTGAGAGGGCAGACGACGAGGGTCAACTGGCAGACTGCTAGTGTATGTACTTTGTCATTGGAGCGCGATAGACACATTTTTGTCGTTCGGAGTGCTCATTACGCTTTACGAGTGGCTAGTTTGAGCACTTTTCAAATGTGATAGAGGTAGGCTTGCTGTTTTAGAGTGGTGGGTAACCTGATTTATCTGAACAAATGCTAGCATAGTGGAGTAAAAGGCAAATGACAACGATCTAACGGGAACAACTTCAACAAGCATTTGCTGCATCAGTCATCTGATCTATTGGCTACTAAATCGAAGTAATGACAGGACAACGAGATGAAAAGTTAGGCACAGTGTTCCACAAGAACAGCTTAACAAACATCCCCTACATCAGTGAGCTAATCCACAGTCCTTTCATTCATTTCTACTCTTTGGTATAGCCGTTATAGAACCGGAGCCGTTCCATGAAAAATTGAAGTGGACTCAACTTCTAATGCCTTGTGTATAGCTCGTATTTGAACTTTGGAGAAGTTCATTACGATTGGTCGGCTTCAGTAGGGAAACGTGCTTTTGAAATACATGGGTATACAGCAGGGGTGTGCGTTAATCAAAAATAATTTTTTCGTTAAGCGTTAATCGCTAATTTTTGAGAAAAAACCGCGTTAACCCGTTCATGCGTTAACACGTTAGTTTTGCACTTCGTTAAGAAAATTTTAAACTTTACTTGACCACAAGGAAAATCCATAAATTACCAGAGATCCCAGGACAAAAAAATAAAATAGACCTTCCATTGACGTCAGCAGGACGTCGTGGACAGCACGTAGGGCTCCAGGAGCCGTAGGCGCGGCCTCGTATGAAGTACCGTATTTCCTGTTATTGAACACCCCCTCTACTTCAACCGCTCCCTCCAATCGAACCCTCTTTCGGTGGAGGTTGAAGAACAGAACAACCTCCTCTATTAGAGCTCCCCTTCAGCTGGGAAGACATTGGAGGCTCATTCTTAGCGGACGTGAACTGCTACGCGCTGCTCGAGATGTCGACACCCAAAAGCATGTTGACATTTTCGAAGAGATTGGTCTTGAGAAGGACTTAAACAATGACTTTATTGATGATGCTTTCTTGAAGTTCGCCGAGTAATTCATTATTGTACCTATTTGATTTGCCTAATAGACTTGTTTGCCCATATTGACTCTCGAATTGTCGGTTGGAAACTAAAACCTCCCCCTCTATTTAACCCCTCCCTCTAATTGAACCTCCCCTTTGGAGGAGGTTGAAAAATAGTTTACCCTGGTGTTAAATTACAGGAAATAAGGTATGTAGGGCTTCAGATGACGTCGTCAGGACGTCGTGAAAAGTGGGTGGAGCTCCACATGACATGACGTCATGACGTGGAATACGGGTGGGCTTCAGGTGACGCGGCCAAGATTTCGTGGAAAATGGGTAGGCCTTCAGATGATGTCATAGAAAGTAGGTAGGCTTCAGAAGACGTCAGCAGCACGTCATGGAAAGTGGGCAGGGCATCAGATGGCGACGTCAGGACGTCGTGGAACGTGGGCCAGCGCTCAGATAGCGTCAGTAGGACGTCGTGAAAAATGGAGTGCGTAGCGTACTAGAGAGTCAGTAGCGCTTTATGCAGAGCATGCGACGCATGGTAGAAACTAATTAGCGCCTCATGTGGAGTGTACGCCGCGTGGTGCACTCCTTAGAGAGCGTGCGCCGCTTGCTAAAAAGCGAGTGGCCTTCAACCCCCGCTCCTAACCCTCATTTCAAAGCTTTCTCAACTGTAGAGTGGTAGATTAGGCCTCAAATTTCCTTTTCGAAACACGAAGTCGAATGCTTCGATATCAAGAAGAAATAACTAAAATAGGTAAACAATGGAATGGGAAACATTGGGGTCAGCGATACATTTCACAACAAGCGAAAATCGACGCGACGTGCACGGCTCCAGTTTCTAAATCTGTCTTTGAAGCAGGTCAATCAGCGCTATGATTCCTCTGCAATCAACGAACTCAAATTAACGTGATTTTTTGAGTTTTTCGTTAAGCGTTAATCGTTAATTTTCTAAAATAAACCGCGTTAACCCGTTAATGCGTTAACACGTTAACATTATAACGCACAGCCCTGGTATGCAGTGATCATTTCTATAAGTTTCGTACTTTTGCAGACTGGAATTATAATATTTAGTGTAAGACTTCGTTGCTTGATAAATGGCACGATGTAGTTTAGAGTCCATGTATTGAAGCTAAAGAAACAACAATACCAGCAAAATATGACCATCCTTTCACCCTATTATAATCGCTCGATATCAGGCTCGTGAACGTATAGTTAACTTGATTGACTCCCTAGATTTGAACCATGAATATGAAAAGTTTGCGATTTCAGAGGAGGGGCAATTCATTTAGTTAATTATTTGACATTTAAGACACTAAATAGCTTTAATGGCATCCATCATACCCTTACTGTAACCAATTACATCCTGCAATTCTGATATTCACACCCTGCGATGTATTCAGTGGCTCATTTCATCCCTAGTAATCCCCCGTTTGCCCTCCCGGGTGAACGGCCGCGAAGGTCAGAGAGGGAGAGTGCACGACAACGAGACGCTCGCCGCCGCCTGTGACGTCATCGCGCTGTCTCGGGTGCGCTCTAGAGGCTCAACCCGCCTTTTTCTTTTCAAGACCCTCCTCTTGGAATATTGCGAAATATGTGTCTTAGGCCTCCTTCACACATTCATCGATTTCTAACTTTTCGCAGCCATGTTTCCTCCCTTCTTTCTAAATCTCAATCCTAACTTTGCTGAATTCCATCACACTCTAGTGAGTGTGGTTTTGAAAGGGCTAATCTCGGTTAAAGTTTGCAAGTCTGAGCTCCTTGAATTATTATTTTGTGGCTCCCACCCTCCTTAATTTTTGACGAATACATATATGTATGTCAGGGCTCAGTAAAACGCGCGTGATTTCGCCTTTCAAAACCACACTCAATTTTTCGATTTTTAGTAAGAAAGCGCACATCCAAATCAATGGTACATCATTTCATCGATCTTTTAGTGTTTCTTCTGTGTTAAATCCCATGACAAATCAAATGCACCAAGTATTTCACTTCTTTTAACGAGTTTCTCACAAATATTTTTATGCCAAATCATGAACCTCTCGAAGCGAAGCAAAACAGTCAGATTTATAATGTAGAGTGTGATGGAATTCAGCGAAGTTAGGATTGAGATTTAGAAAGAAGGGAGGAAACATGGCTGCGAAAGGTTAGAAATCGATGAATGTGTGAAGGAGGCCTAAGACACATATTTCGCAATACTCCAAGAGGAGGGTCTTGAACAGAAAAAGGCGGGCTGAGCCTCTAGAGCGCACCCGAGACAGCGCGATGACGTCACAGGCGGCGGCGAGCGTCTCGTTGTCGTGCACTCTCCCTCTCTTACCTTCACGGCCGTTCACCCGGGAGGGCAAACGGGGGATTACTAGGGATGAAATGAGCCACTGAATACATCGCAGGATGTGAATATCAGAATTGTAAATGGTTACAGAAAGGGTAATATGGATGCCATTAAAGCTATATAGTGTCTTAAATGTCAAATAATTAACTAAATGAAATGCCCCTCCTCTGAAATCGCAAACTTTTCATATTCATGGTTCAATTCTAGGGAGTCAATCAAGTTAACTAAACGTTCACGGGCCTGACATCGAGCGATTATTATAGGGTGAAAGGATGGTCATATTTTGCTGGTATTGTTGTTTCTTTAGCTTCAATACATGGACTCTAAACTACATCGTGCCTTAACCAAGCAACGAAGTCTTACACTAAATATTATAATTCCAGTCGGCAAAAGTACGAAACTTATAGAAATGATCACTGTATACCAGGGCTGTGCGTTATAACGTTAACGTGTTAACGCATTAACGGGTTAACGCGGTTTATTTTAGAAAATTAACGAATAACGATTAACGAAAAACTCCAAAAATCACGATAATTTGAGTTCGTTAATTGCAGAGGAATCATGGCGCTGATTGACCTGCTTCGAGGACAGATTTAGAAACTGGGGCCGTGCACGCCGCGTCGGCTTGTGGCGTCGATTTTCGCTTGTTGTGAAATGTATCGCTGACCCCAATGTTTCCCATTCCATTGTTCAACTATTTTAGTTATTTCTTCTTGATATCGAAGCATTCGACTTCGTGTTTCGAAAAGGAAATTTGAGGCCTAATCTACCACTCTACAGTTGAGAAAGCTTTGAAATGAGGGTTGGGAGCGGGGGTTGAAGGCCACTCGCTTTTTAGCAAGCGGCGCACGCTCTCTAAGGAGAGCACCACGCGGCGTACACTCCACATGAGGCGCTACTTAGTTTCTACCATGCGTCGCATGCTCTGCATAAAGCGCTACTGACTTTCTAGTACGCGACGCACCCCATTTTTCACGACGTCCTGCTGACGCTATCTGAGCGCTGGCCCACGTTCCACGACGTCCTGACGTCGCCATCTGATGCCCTGCCCACTTTCCATGACGTGCTGCTGACGTCATCTGAAGCCTACCTACTTTCTATGACGTCATCTGAAGGCCTACCCATTTTCCACGAAATCCTGGCCGCGTCACCTGAAGCCCACCCGTATTCCTCGTCATGACGTCATGTCATGTGAGCTCCACCCACTTTTCACGACGTCCTGACGACGTCATCTGAGGCCCTACATACCTTATTTCCTGTAATTTAACACCAGGGTAAACTATTTTTTCAACCTCCTCCAAAGGGGAGGTTCAATTAGAGGAGGTGTTAAATAGAGGGGAGGTTTTGAGTTTCCAACTGACAATTCGAGAGTCAATATGGGCAAACAAGTCTATTAGGCAAATCAGAATAGGTACAATAATGAATTACTCGGCGAACTTCAAGAAAGCATCATCAATAAAGTCATTGTTTAAGTCCTTCTCAAGACCAATCTCTTCGAAAATGTCAACATGCTTATGGGTGTCGACATCTCGAGCAGCGCGTAGCAGTTCACGTCCGCTAAGAATGAGCCTCCAATGTCTTCCCAGCTGAAGGGGAGCCTCTAATAGAGGAGGTTGTTCTGTTCTTCAACCTCCACCGAAAGAGGGTTCGATTGGAGGGAGCGGTTGAAGTAGAGGGGGTGTTCAATAACAGGAAATACGGTACTTCATACGAGGCCGCGCCTACGGCTCCTGGAGCCCTACGTGCTGTCCACGACGTCCTGCTGACGTCAATGGAAGGTCTATTTTATTTTTTGTCCTGGGATCTCTGGTAATTTATGGATTTTCCTTGTGGTCAAGTAAAGTTTAAAATTTTCTTAACGAAGTGCAAAACTAACGATGTTAACGCATGAACGGGTTAACGCGGTTTTTCTCAAAATTAGCGATTAACGCTTAACGAAAAATTATTTTTGATTAACGCACACCCTGCTGTATACCCATGTATTTCAAAAGCACGTTTCCCTACTGAAGCCGACCAATCGTAATGAACTTCTCCAAAGTTCAAATACGAGCTATACACAAGGCATTAGAAGTTGAGTCCACTTCAATTTTTCATGGAACGGTCTCGGTTCTATAACGGCTATACCAAAGAGTGAAATGAATGAAAGGACTGTGGATTAGCTCACTGATGTAGGGGATGTTTGTTAAGCTGTTCTTGTGGAACACTGTGCCTAACTTTCATCTCGTTGTCTCTGTCATTACTTCGATTTAGTAGCCAATAGATCAGATGACTGATGCAGCAAATGCTTGTTGAAGTTGTTCCCGTTAGATCGTTGTCATTTGCCTTTATACTCCACTATGCTAGCATTTGTTCAGATAAATCAGGTTACCCACCACTCTAAAACAGCAAGCCTACCTCTATCACATTTGAAAAGTGTTCAAACTAGCCACTCGTAAAGCGTAATGAGCACTCCGAACGACAAAAATGTGTCTATCGCGCCCAATGACAAAGTACATACACTAGCAGTCTGCCAGTTGACCCTCGTCGTCTGCCCTCTCACCCTTTTCTCTGCCGTCGCGCGTCCCGCGACAACGGGTGTGAGTTCTCGTAGAATCCCTCTAACAGGTAACCCAAGTGGAGAGACGCAACAAACAACGAAGAAAGTGACATTCAGCAATTGCTGTCAAATGAATCAATGGCTCGAATATCGAGATCGAATTTTGAAAAAAAATATCAGTAGGGCCGTGCGGCAGTGCTCCGTTTCCGCATCTCCGGCCTTTTTTTGACTCCTCCGTCCCAATTTCAATTTCGGTTTTTTGGTCCGCTAAGAGAAAAAGCAGATACGATGCTTTTACCCGCCAAAAACTATTACGTCATTATACTTGGGCAAAACTGTAAAAATTTTCGAATTTTAGAATACATTCGAAAATCATTTTTTTTTCGAATTTCAGATTTTCGAATTTATTCGATAATCAAATTTTCAGAATTTCAAATTTTCGTATAAACTCAAAAATGGTATTTTTCGAATTTAGGATTTCCCAATATATTCGGAAAACTAATTTTTCGAATCTCAAATTTTCGAGTATATTCGAAAATCAAAATTTTCGAATTTTCGAATAATTTTTTCTATTTTTCTGATAAACTTTCTCGAATTCACAAATGATAGTCCGATGTTATAAGTTTTGAGCTGTCATTTACTGTGACTATCGCTTTGTAGAAATACTCATCGGCCTACCACAATGCTAGGCGCTAGCCATACGGCACGCGCGTGACGCGCGGGCGTGGCGTTGATGTATTAATGTCCTGCCGCCTCGCCCGCACGGCAGGCGCGTGACGCCCGCTCCGCCATGGCGGCGGCCGTAACAACTTTTTCATCATTTTCAATATTAATCCGTCTTTAATTTCATTCCGTTTCATAAAATTTAATTTTAGTGCTATCTGCTGCTACTATGGTAGTGATCGCATGTACAGATTTTGCTTGCTCGGCAAAATCAGTTCCCATTCTAATCCGCTCCGCTATAGCGTCGCCGCTGTAGTATTCAGTCTTCGCAAGCGCGTCACGCGCGTTTAGCACAAGACGCTTGGCTTTAGGCGAGAGTTGACCATCACTATACCTTGAAGGAGAAGCGCCTCATTGCACCCAGCGCCGAGACCCTAGCGCCGCTCTCAAGACCTACTACCACGCCACGGCGCGTCCTAGGCAAATTTGCTGCCGCCGAGCTTGCACGACTTCAGGTTGGGGACAGGACTGAACACTCGAGCCTCAAACCCTTACGCCCTTTCGCCGCCGCGGAAGTTGCCACTTTTGAGCTACATTGAAGAAAGTGTTTCGGAATACTAGAATATTAGCCGGAAGTTGGCAACTAGCTTCTTCCCACATGAGTATGCTGTGAAATCGATTGCGCGATCGAAAGCGCGGAAAACGCCGCTTTAGCGGTAACATCGATAAAGAACGTTTTCTCCGCGACCGCCGCGTCTTATCATTTTTCCTAAGGAGCGGCATTTGACGCTGCAGCAAAGGTATAAAAAAAGCTACAGGTCAATGGTATAGTTTTGCGACACGAGGTCGCGTCGCTCTGCACAGCGACAGCGACCGCCTCCCGCTCTTTTAAACTGTCGCTGTCGCTATCGCAGTGCGCTGCACAGTGACAGCGACAGTGGCAACGACAGGCATAGGCACATTTGCAGTATGTCAACCCCTCCACGACACGTCGCTGCGACGAACACGCGACAACTCCATCCATCCGTCTCTATTCCGTCTCTATTCGTCTTGAAAAGCGTGTCTGGTATTTCCTTTTTGTATTCTGAGGAAGCTACCTTCATTGTCGAGCCGCTGCCGTCAGGTTCTGGTACAATATTTCGACTGTCGACTTCTAAACTGTCGTGCGTCGCTCCTAGTGGCAAGGGAGCAAACCTGATATTCTTTCTTCATTTGCCACTCGAGCAGGTCCTTGTTGTTTGATTTCCTGATATCCGCTCGCTGGTTCGGTTTCTGTTGCGGTTATGATGGATGGTGCTGATCTTCCTGGGGACTTATTGGTTGCGATCGAGGAGGTCAATGCGTCTGCGTCTGTGCCATTGTGTCTGAAGAATCTCCTGTCCCAAATCACGATACAGCTGAGTTCAATAACTAGGGAGAATTTGTCTCTCCGAAAAGTGAATCAAAACCTTCGTGAGGAAAATGAGCTTTTGAAAGTTAAGATTAGTGATTTTGAGTCCTTATATATTGTTTCTCGTGCTCCGCTGTCTTCTCAAATTGCTGATTCTCCATTGCCGTGTAACTGCTCTGAAAAAGAGCGCCTCTGTTCCGTTGTCGTTGGGAATTTACCTGAACTTTGCAACGTCTCTTTGAATCGCCGTCGTGATTATGATTATTATAGTGTCATTAATGTGCTAGATCAACTGAAAATTGATTGTTATCCTGTTGCAGTTTACCGTCTCGGGAAATATATCCCAGAAAAAAAGAGACTCATGAAAGTTGTTTTGCCATCCACTTTCCATCAAAAATTGGCTGTTAGGAGGGCACCGTGGCTGAGGTACTCTTCCAGCGGTGGACCGTTCCTTCGGGAGTCGCTCACTGAACAGGAAGTGAGTCACAGACGTGGTCAAACCTCCCGTAGTCCATCGACTGCTCAGCCATCACCATGTATTGATTCTCCTCTGAATTATTCTCATGCGAATTGTTGATCTAATTGCCTCTGGCAATGTTGATGCCTCCCCTGTCAATTCTTTAAACTGAGCGGGGGTCGTCAGTCTTTTAATAGATACATCTCCTGCTTTTACTCTAATGTTAGATCTATTCCGGAAAACTCTAATCATATTGAGCTTGTTTTGGGCCAAAAATTTGACGTTTATGTCTTTGTTGAAACTTGGCTGAAGGCCTCTCATTCTGTGGCGTCTTTGTTTTGCGGCTTTAATGACGAATATCATACCATTCGTTGTGACAGGCTGAGAAAGCAAGGGGGAGGTGTAGCATTTTTCATCCGTAACAGTATCAGTTACGAAGAAATTTTCTCTGAGTCCGTCCCTGATAGTTTCGAAATTTTTGCGCTTGATATCATTCTTGAATTTCACAAGTTCCGGTTTATTGCTGTTTATAGAACCCCTTCCTGTTCCTCGGCGTCTAACGAGCAATTCATTAAAGTCGTTAGTGATTTGGTAATGTGCGAGTATTCAGCAATTATTGTTGGTGACTTCAATTATCCCGGGATTGATTGGAATTGCCAGGAAAATGAACCTCCTCCCTCTGTTTCCGGTTTTACAGAAATGCTACTCAATCATGATCTAAAACAATTTGTGAACTTTCCTACGAGAGGAGAAGCAATTCTTGACCTTGTTTTGAGTAATGATACCTCAATTATCAGAAATTTGAAGGTAGCGCCAAATGTTGGTAGTAGTGATCACCATAGTATTTCTTTTGATTTAAATTTTAATTATCTCGAGCCTATTTTGACTGTTCGTAGGAATTTCTCTGCTTGTGATTATAAGGGTCTCTCTGACTATTTATACTCTATAGCATGGAGGGATTCGTTTGAATCGATTAGCTCTGTAAATGAGTAGTATGAAATGTTCATCGAAATTCCTCATCATTCCATAGCTTTATTCGTGCCTTTGAAGCGAGTGTCTGCTTCTCGAGCTTCACTTCCCGCGTATTTACAAAACATGATTGACCACCGTAGCTGTCTTTTCCATGTTGCAATCTCTTCTCATTCGGAGCCGGACTGGGAAAAGTTCAAAAGCTATTCTGAAAGATTCCAGCGATGCCTCGATAAGTATAACAAAAACATCGAGAAAAAGATTATCAATAGTGGTAATAAGCGGGGCTTTTTCAAGTTTCTGAACAAAAAACTTAGGGCTTCTGCAAAGATTCCTTGTTTGAGAAGAGGTGACACCATCGCTGTTCTGGACTCGGATAAAGCCAATCTGCTAGCCGAGAAATTCTGCGAAGTATTCACTGAACCAGACAGCTATTCACCGTCTTTCCAGTGGCCAGTCGAATTCCCAATGGCTACATTTCCGTGCTTTGATGGTGCTTCTCTTTTCAAAAATCTCAAGGATTTGCCGTGCTCCTTTTCCGTCACACCTGACTATATTCCAGCTACTTTTGTGAAAAATATAGCGCATGTCATTGCTGATCCCTTGTCCTACTTGTTCAATCAGTCCCTGTTCTTTTCAGAGGTTCCGCTTAGGTGGAAACATTCTTTTGTTACTTCTTTGTTGAAAAAGGAGCCGGCAAATTCAGTCGAAAACTACAGGCCCATAAGTTTGACATCCTCCTTCTGCCGAGTTGTCGAGAGAGCTCTGAAGTCACACATTGTTTGTCATTTGGAAAGAAACTCAATCATTCCTTGTGATCAGCACGGTTTTGTGAAGGGAAGATCCACCGATACAAACTTACTGGAAAGTATCAATGAGTGGACTCAATATTTAGATGAGAAGAAACCTTGCGATATCGTTTACTTTGATTTTTCGAAGGCTTTCGATCGGGTGGACCACTCTAAACTTCTCATGAAAATCTCCCATCTCAGATTCCATCATATTATTGAGAAATGGTTACGAGAGTATCTTACAGGCAGAAGTTTCCAAGTCAAAATTGGCTCCTCTTTTTCCTCTCCCAAAATGGTTCTAAGCGGTATTCCACAAGGAGGCGTTCTCTCACCGCTTTTGTTAGCAATCTACACCGCTGACCTTCCTCAAATTTTTGAGGACTGTGGGGTTGTTTGCAAACAATTTGCTGACGACATCAAAATCTTTCGCAGGCTTGAAAATTCTGAAGATCATACCAAAATTCAATCTGCTTTGGATGCGATTTCAAACTGGTCGGAATTACGGAAACTGCCGTTAGCACCGGAAAAAACTGTTTACATGAGAGTCGGGAGGTCTACATTGCCAGGCAATTACAAATTGGGGGATCATGCATTGAGTAGAGTCTTCTCAGTTAAGGACTTGGGTTTTCTCTATGATAACAAACTGGATTTCACGGCTCATTTCAAGCACTTAGTTCGAAAAGCTTCTTCTCGCACTTATCGAATATTTGAAGGCTTATCAACTTGTGACCAGGAAGTTCTATTGAGGGCTTACAAGACCTATGTGCGACCAATCATGGAATGTGGGACTCTGGTATTTTCGCCTCACAAAAAGAAGGATATTGAATTTTTAGAGAAAATTCAGAATGACTACACCCGTAAAGTGTGTATAAGATCAAAGCAGTTTCTTACCGGAAATTTTCCTAGGGTTACAGGACCAAAACTGAGAAATAAAAAAATTTAAGTTGCATTCGTTAGTATCTCGGCGGAAACTTTATGATGTGTGCATGGTTTTCAAGATTGTATCTGGCGCTACTAGAGTGGATCTCAACAATTTTTATCGTGTAAATAGCTCCAGAACTAGGGGCGGATAAGAGAAGATATCGTATGGCATACCTAAATCCGGAATTAGATCAAATTCGTTCACATGTAGAGCGGGCTCCAGCTTTCTTTCACTTAGGCTCGAATTTATACCTACCTCTCACAGTTTCATGTCCTTCAAGCGCATTGCAGGAAAGATGTTTTTAGATTTCTGACGACCCTTTACTCTATTCTGTTTTGTATCCGTTACTTGATTGGAATTTTATTCCCTTTTTCCTTAGTGGTCGTTTTATGACGTATGCCTTAAGCATCGTAATATAAGTTAAAGTTAAAGTTAAACTGTTCCTACGACAGCCAGTACCATTGCTCCGATGCTGTTTCCGCATTTGTGCTAAATGCCATGACTGTCGCTCATGGCAGCGACAATGTATACCATTGACCTTAGGCGACGTTTATACTCCCGCCGCCGAGCGTGCCAGTGGGCGTTGCCCATTTTTTCTTTCAAGGGAGCGTGGCCGAATTTTTCCTAGCTTTTCCTCGCTTATTTGGGCGAACTGAGATTTGGCGCTTGGTAGGGTTGCTATAGACGGCGACCGGACCAAAATATCAAAAATTACCTCTGAGGTTGGCAGGAACCATACTTCGAGAGACGCGAAATAGGGCTTATCATCCATATCGTACTTCGTACCATATGAATGGTAAACGTGATGGCGCGTGAGACCCCCATCAGCGCTCGCGCTCACCGATTGGCGCAGCCACATCCGGTCGATAAGTGCTAGAACCATGAAAATTGAAGCGTAGAAAATGCACCCCAAGAGTCCGTCCGTAGCCCACCCGGTCGATAATGGTCTTCGGCGCTCAGATCCGACCGAAGAAAATTCACCAATCGCGTTGGGGTGCATTCCGGGGTCACATGTTGCAAATTTTTTGACTGGATGGGAAGACGCGACACGTCCCACCCAACCAAACAGAGACTTTGAAAAGCCGTTCATAGCTTCGCCGCCAAACGAAACACAAGTCTATATTGATCTTACAGTGCCACGCGATCAATGTTATAGGACTGCTCTGTGCCGCGGTGGAAGTGTTCTGTGTTTCTCGGGCCCGAATTTCGGTCCGCAACTGCGTCTCGACACGCTTCGCGGCCGCACGTTCCCCAGTTGGAAAAGTTTCCAGCGCCGCAGGCGCCGATCAGTTGACTCAAGGAGAGTTTTGGAAGCTGAAAAAATTGGAGAAAACTGTAAAAAAAAGTCACCTCGAGTCGGCTTTGGCGCTGGAAACCCTACGACTCGAGCGCGTGCAACTACAAAGCGTCACGGGATAAATTCGCGGACCGGAATCCGGCCTCGAGAAGCACAGTAATCGACGACTGACTGCGCTGAAAATAATGGTAGGAGCAGATCGACATTTTTTACGGCCGCTGAAAATGTTGCTACACTTTCAAGGTCAGCTGCCCGCAAATTCGTCTATGATAGCCGCGGAACCGCTCGTTAGGTCGGTGCTCTCTGCCGAAGACACACAAAATGCACGCTGCATCCATAGCCACCTAGAGACGCAGACAACTTCGATACGATGAACCATTCTGCGCTGACTGTACATAAAGCCCGGTTCATACTTCCGGCCACGGCGACGAAGCATATCGCTCTCCCAACGACGTAGAAGGTAATCACTGCGTCACGTCGCGCGAAGTATAAACAGCCATTTGAACAAGTCGGACCAGATAATCCTTGAATATGCTATCCACATCGAAAACCACTAATGATAAAATAACCATATGACGGCGATATCGTTTAAGGTAGCAACAACCAACTAGAAGATTGCGGAAATTGCACTTCAGAAAAAGGTTCATTTCATAGTCCGCATGATTATACAGATGAATTTCAGCAAAGAATAACATTGAAATACTTTAGAAAAATCAATTTTTTATAGAATGACAAATTAATGTCTGTCCGATTGAGACTGTTCTCCCACGCGGTCGGTGTGCATATCACGCGGCCGTCGCGAAGACGTTTTCAGGACGAGCCTTCGCACGAATGCAAATAGCTGACTGACATACGACTCAACATTTTTCTGGTATTCATTCCAACCTGATACAGGTACAAATATGTATCATTTTCACGGTCGCTGAACCCGCATGCCGCCGGCGTGGGCGGACAGTCTTATCCGGACGACCTTTATGCCTTACCACAGAGAACGTTTTAAGTACTACAAAAGTTTCTTGAGAGGGTAATATAGAGAAGATTGAGCGACACAGAGACCAAAAAATGCTCCAATAATCTGACCTTTTCATGGTCGACAAGAAAAAAAAACAAATGAACAACAAAAAAGTGATAAGATCGACAATGCCTAAAGGCAACCGGACCGGAGTGGGGGTGTTAGTACAAAAACCGGGCGAGGTAGTAGAGAGACACTTGAGAATTATGCGGATCAGCACTCATGAAAGAAACAGGTAAATGACGGATATGTTAATCTATAAATACGAAAAAAAAAAATCAATTATCAATAGTTTTGCATAACAAACACCAGCACCAACTTCTTAGAAGATTCGCATGCGGCCTAGTGTACACGAAATCAAACTTCCGGTTGTGGTACTTCTCAATGTACTCTCCCACTTGGCGTCGCATTCCTCGTACCTTAGCGTGGAACTCCGTAACTTCGTCACTGCTCCACGTCATGTTCGCTATTTCTTCGTCAGAAATTTTCTGAAAACGATTACAATGGGAATTAACGAAATTAATTAATTAAACTTTCATTGATGGAGCAATTAGCAAATAGGAAATTTGAGCTAACGAGCCGAAATAAATGGTAGAAAACCGACTGTTAATTAGGGACTGATCCCAGCGCAAACTGGATATTCAAAAAGTGATTTGTTGACTAATGGAGGGAGTTGAAGAGAAACAATTTTGAGTTTGTTAAATTACCCTAAGACACCTGGGAAAATCAAAAACGACAGCAAAATTTAACTTTGAAAATTCGAACTTTCAACCTTAACCTTCTTCCGTTCCGGCGAGGCGGGGGGGATTCGGGCGCTGAAAACGAATATGATATCCATTTTCAGTTTTGGGAAGGTAGCGGTAGGTCACCGTAGACATATAACACTTTCCTCAACGTACATAACTTACAGAAGTCTTCGGAAAAACTGAAAAGAGACCTTATATTCGTGCTCAGCGCCCCAAATAACCCCCTAGACAAAGTTTGGGTTGAAAATGTTAAAATTTCTGGAATTCGAAAAATTCAATTTTCTGCAATTTTTGATCTACCCATGTGCATTAAGGAAATTTACCAAACTTTAAATTATTTCTTTTCACCTTCCCGACAATACTTGACATACCATTTTTCAAAACTTCAGCTTGTGCTGGGATCATTTCGTAGCCAGTGTTTCGGCTGGTAGTCGATACCGTTAGATACGTCTACATAGCTCGACTATGGCGCAGCAACTGCGCAGGAAACATCGCTGATCGATCTTCTTCACAAAAAAATGATGCTTATGTTGACTAGAAAACTGAACTTCCCATTGATAAGGACCCACCATGCACACGTGGGGTTGCGCTGCAGAACAACAACGAGCGAACCCGAGCACAAAGGGGTTCGCAGCACAATAGAAGAAAGTGCTCCTGCAGCAGCACCTTCTCCTATTGCGGTGTGAATGAGGCTGGTGTCCCGAGACACTGCTGATCCAACGAGCAGGGAGACCAGGCTTACTCACAGCGTAATAGGAGGAGGTGCTGCTGTTGTTGTCGGGTACGATCCCTTCATTGATCTATCACACAAAAGTGAGCAGGCAACATACTCTTCTATAACGTTGGCGTCGATAAACCTAGAAGGTACTCACACTCATAGAGAGTATACTTGACCGCCCGAGCCGGCTCCTGTGGGAATAACCTTGATTTTAGACGCTGAAGAATCCTCTCGATGGTTGATCCCAAAGAAAGCTTCCTCTATGCAGACATTGGCGGAGTTGACCTCCTAGCGGCGGGCCGTTATAATTATTGCACCTAGCCCTGGTAGAAATTGCGGTAAACAGAGTTCTCTCTCGATTTACAGAATGTGAGAAGAGATTGAACCTCAGGGACCAATCGGAAATCAACTTCTAACAATAGGTGCTCCCAACGCATCCCGGGTTTCGACCTCTACTAATAAGCAGCTTGTTTTGCTGATAACGAAGAGTTGAACTCCTTGTCGTCGCTGGAGCGCAACCACTGTTAGGTCGGATTGCCACCTTGAGTGCCTCAGTCCTATTGAACCGTTGAATCATTTTTCCTTTTCTTCTTTCCCCTAATCATTACTAATCATAGCGGAAAAATGGCCGCATGGATAAAGAGGCAGAAAGAATATGGCTCCGTCCATAGCTTCCTACGTGCTACGAGCGGTAAGTCGCCACTAAACCTCTGCTGCCCTGCACGGGCCCAGTATAGGGGTCTGCAGAGTTGCAGAGACTGGCAAGTGGTCGCCGAGCGTCAGCCTTGACGCGGCGACAAAAATGTTTCGTAATATTATCGTCGAGGCGTCGGTTGCCGCTCGCTGGCAGTGACGTAGGGTCGTCGCGGCGTCAATACACTCTGTGGTGCCCCCTGATCGCCCTTCACGCCGCGTCGGTCGCCCTCGTTGCCGAATGTAATCGATATCGCATCACCTAGTGTTGTTTGTCGCTGCGAGCAACGCCACTTCGTCAACTCTGCGGACCCTTTATGAGATAAACTACGATTTGCTGATCACCCGCGCAGACGGACTGCAGCGGACGTTAGCCACAGCTGCTTGCCGCTGATGCTAGCGTCCCCTCCAGCTCTGGGGCCAGGGGTGCGCGGAAAATTTTTTTTCGGTAATTTTTTTAGCGGAACTTTTTACAGAATATTTCTGGCTAAATACGGTAAATTCGGTATAAAGTTCTGACTTCGACTTTGGTACATATCAAATGCACAACTGACCAATAATATTGATGTATCATTTTCAATAGCGCATGAGGATAGTGCAAATAACGAGTGAGTTTAACATATAAAAGGCAGGCTTCGCGATAAAAACAGTTGTTATGCTATCCTGAGGAGAAGGAAGATCTGGCCATCACAAAGGTGAAGCTAAATGAAAAGTTGTAGAAAAAACCCTCAGGAATAAATCATTCTTTGGTGTCCGCCCGCCCCCAATTATAGAGATTTCTATAAATGCCTGTTTGGCCAACTTTTATTCCACTTCTAAACTGAATTCCGAGCACTTCTGGATACTACTGACTACTTTAACACAAAATTAAAAGGCGGATAAGCAAGCATTAATAAGAACCTCGTTAATTAGGGAGCTGGGCGACACCTGTTATGAGCCGGTATGCCTTGTTTTCGAGCGTTTTCCCTCAAATTACCTTTTTCACTTATTTTTCCCTTTGTGATCCCTGATTCTTATGAAGAGAGCTCAGAAATCGTTTTTATCGCTAACCCTGCCTTTGAACTAAGCTCAACAGCTGTACCCGATCAGCTGGACCTTGATTTTGACAAAAATAACATTTCAAAATTTTCTGTCGTCAAGGCCTTTCTGTATTCACTCAAAATCAGGCCCGCTGAAGAAAACATCCTTTCCGCCTCAACTGTGCAAGGACTTCTTATTGGACAGTGAGGAAAGATGCGGGTACGATGATTTCACAATGCATATTGATTATTTTATTTTATTTAGGTGATTATTTTATGAGTTTTTCGATGGATATTCGATCCGTGACCTTCCTGTAATACCAATCACCCGTGAAGTACCAGTAAGAAGTAAACGAATTGGCAGAAAATCACCCAATTTTTTCGGTAAAAATTTCGGAAAATTTCGAGGAAAAGTCAAAATTTACCGAAAAACACCGATAAATCCGGAAAGCCGGTAAATTGGTAAAAAGACTATGTACACCCCTGCCTGGGACGAAATCAATAAACAGTTATAAAGATGTAGAAATCCACGTGTTAGAGGCAGTGTTCACGATAAAAGTCGTTTTTGCTGTTTTTCTGCCCATCTTGAAAACGGTCCCATGCCGATTCCAATGATGTCCCTGGAATAGTAAAAGACCCCCTGGAAACGGAGTTATGGCCCCTCGTCATTCAGCAAGGGAAGCATTGTGGACGAGTTGTCCGAGGCTTGTAA
Organism: Aplectana chamaeleonis; assembly: GCA_029168955.1. NCBI lineage: Eukaryota > Metazoa > Nematoda > Chromadorea > Rhabditida > Cosmocercidae > Aplectana > Aplectana chamaeleonis. The sequence continues at coordinate 1,079,626 of JAPDOI010000127.1, forward strand.
CTCCCGTTTTTTGCAGCCGATGTGTGCGAGCTGACCTGAATAAAGAGAGACGTTGAGAATGAAGGGAAGAACGGAGCTTTTGATCGGAAACCATCGCTCATCTAACCACGAATTCAGGGGAACGGTTGTAGGATGTGGGCGGAGTGGCCCAATGGGTTGACTGGCCCACGAGATTTTCACCCACTTGCCGGCCGTTTTTCGTCGCGTTTCCGTTTTTAATCTTCTGAGAGGGACCCAAAGCTTATGTTTTAGCCAAAAAAACGGGCAACCTTTTCTTCGTGAACACTGCCTTTAAGCCCGCGTCCGAAAATCGAAGGACTTTGCCTTCCAAAAACCCATTATAGGATACAGTTCCTCCACGCACAACAGTCAAGGACACAGGTTGTTCGCGACAGTACCCGTCTGATGCCAAAAAACGGAGATATAGTTAGGTCCGTGGCCTGTGTCCTCAAGAAAAAACGTTTAAATACAAACTGCGGCTGGCGCGGCGGTTTAATTCTCAGAGATCGAGATTTAAACCGCCACGCCGGCCGCGATTTGAATTTACACGTTTATTCTTGAGGAAACAGGCCGCGGATCCACCCATATTTGCGCTTTTGGAAATCGAAGTGTTGTTTTCAAGAAATTCACTGGCAACGATTAGAGTTTCCAGGACTTCTAATTCCAACTAGGACGTGTTTTACTATCGCCTCGTGGTTCTCATAATCGTGTTCAGAGCCCAATAACCCCCTTAGACAAAGTTTGGGCTAAGAATATTCGAATTTTCGGTACCCATAACGTCTACCTTCACTGCCATTGTTGTAACCCCTGAGGCATTTAACAGAATTTGAATACGGATTATTGAAAAACGGGAGTATACCCACAACAGCAATCTTGAGGTTGCGAGCGTAGCTTTTTTAAGGAAGTGTTTACGATACTTTCAATTTTGAGATTATTCGCTATATTGATTGAGTTGTCTCGGGTAGAACCAAAATTATGTAGAAATCGAGAAAAACGAGAACCAGAAGTACACGCTCCGCCCACTCCAGAATTCGCTCCGCCCACTCCAGAATTTTCGATCTCAATGGGGAAGAGAAGCGCGATTGATTCGATTCAAAATCTATGTTCTTCCATTTGTATTCGGTCTGGCTTTATAATGCAGCCTGCTCCAGAACGATTGCTGCGAAACGCGAGAAAAAACAGGCTCGAGACAACTCGTCCGCGAACAGCTCGCCGCTCAAATTCAAAATTTTTGAGGGGCCATAACTCCGTTCGCAGTGAGTTTTGAGCGATTCTGAGGACAACGTTGTGATCAGCGTTAAATTTTCTCCAAGATAGGCAGAAAAACGAAAAATTGATTCCAAGGTTGGACTGTGCCTTTTAGTATCACCAGAAGTGTTTGTTGTGACAATGAAATCCTTTGTGGACTCATCCTTTGCAATTCTCTACTCTCTTTTGCTCCGTTCTTTCCTTAGGGCCCTAAATAATCCTGCTGTGCATAAAATAATCTTCTAATTTCGATTGACCCAATTTTCCACTGTTGACAACCACCGTGAATATGCTCATCCAACCGGACAACTAGTCCATGTTATAGAATATTGTCACTAAAATACGACGTTTTAAGGCGTTTCTCGCCATTTCTTCTTAATTTCGGTAGCACTTGGAGGCCAACGCATTGTTTCATGCGAAAAACTCGGGAACGAAAATCATCTTGAACACTGCCTTTAATGCGAAACCCCACCTATTCGCTATTAAAACCCGGTAAATAATTGCTGAATACGACCGATTAGACTTGTTTTGACGTTTCCAACAGCGCGTTCGTTCTGATACAGGGCGCCCGAGTTTATTTGCGTCGCAAACCCGACCAGTTTTGCGAGCGTGCACGCTACATGACATATCCTCTATTCCCTACTGCGTAGAGCGCGAAGCACAGAATTGCGTTAAGGGTCGTTTTTACTCCAGCCCCCGAGCGGCGAGGCGCAGTGCATTTCTGTAATATTGATCATGCGGCGCGGCACGATCGATATTGTAGGATTGCACTTCGCCGCGCCGCTCCGCGGCGGAAGTATAAACGACGCCTTAGGGAGGCGGGGCCGCGCTCCATGTCTTCTAGTCTTGCTAAGCGGCGGAGCGATATGAAACTCGTCGAACGGTCTGCAATCAATGCACGTCGATTATGCATTCAGCTTGAGGGCAAGACGGTTCCGGGCACAGTGAGGGAACGTGCTGCTATAGAAGCACGTGCTCCTATCGTGTTTACAATTATAGCGTCGCGTGTCGGTGTGCTGCTACCTCCTGCGATGAAATTTCACAGCACGTGTTGTTCTTTGAAGCACGTGCCCCAACGATAGTCTTTCAGAAGGTGTGGCCACTCTAGTTGAATGCATATTCGACACACATTGAATGCGGCGATTTTCTGAGGTGACAGACAAGTACTTGCAAGGTTTATATCGCTCTAAGGCATTCAGCCGGAACAAGACACGCAGCGCGGACGCCCGCCTCACCGCAAATCAGCTCCCGCGCTCTGCTGAGTTGAGAACAGAGGGGTATATGGTCCCACAAAAGGTTTCCTCTCTCAGATAAAAACAGCCCACTTCCCGCCGGCCAAGTCGATCTAGTCGACTTCGCGCGGCTCCAATTTTGTGGGCGTGGCACGACGCCCCACTTCCCGCGGAGACAGAGGTTTTCCCGTCTTCCCGCGGAGTGTCGGCGTGAAGTCGGCTATCCCTGGGGGTCATCGAACACTCACTCATCGATTCCCACGTTGATATCATCATTGCACCACCCACTAGAGTGGAGCCAATCAACGATTGCTGAGCAGAGAACGCTGTTTTGAGACTCTTTCCAAAACCCGCGCTGCGTGCGACGTTGGCCTTGGGCAGGTGAACCACTGTCCGTTAATGGCATCTGCGAATGGGAAGACTGCAAGGATCAGTGAGTGTAGGAAGCTTCCCCGTGTAAGCTCACTCCTTACTTGTCAAGAGCAGTTCAAGATGAAATCCCCAGAAACGGGTTTTTGGAATTTTGTTCTAACAGACCTTTACTTAAAGGGTGATTTTTAATTGCGCCGCGAACTGTTTTAAGACTGTTTCCTGTCAGTCATCATATTAGCCGTAAGGCGATGGCAGAAGGTCTGCAGAGTGCTTGTTCACCGTGTACGGGCAGTCAACGAAACGGCGCTGCCGACTGCCCGCGACAAATCGATTGGCCTTCCGCGGGAGGGGTTACGGGACGTCGGCTAGTGGTACCGCGGGGAGTGTGCTGTCTCTATCTGAGCTATTACACCTTCACAATTTTTCGATACATTCAGCGATGGTCTATTGGCCAAATGTGATCTACCGCTAGACGTGATTTACCGACTTTTTATTTAATGTTACCTTCCCCTTCAACGAAATTGGGATAATTCTTAGCAAGCGAGCGGGAATTCGGTGGAAATCTTTAGTATTGAGCATCTTCGAGTGTTTCACTGTGGATTAACCACCGAAGCTGCCGAATTTGACAGGAAATCTAGACCCTGTGAAAATTAGGTGACAGCTTTGAAGGAGCGACTCAGATTTAATCGATTTTGGCAAATTCACGAATTTCTAATTTTGATCTTTACTGCCTCATTCGGTCAACTTTGGAAGCAAAATTTTGAACTTGAGTTTTATTGGCGAGTCCCCACTTGGTTTTCTTTTTTCATCCGCGTCGGTGACGCAGTAAGATAAGGCGTTCCTTTGACAAAAGAGCATACAGGCTCAATATCGCAAAAAGCCGATCGTTTCAGCTTAGTACCTCGTTTAAGTATTCCATCAAAAATCGTTATTTCTTCTCCGCAAATTGATAAAAAGGATTGAAATGAGTTCTCGAAAGCATTCTAACTGAAGCTGCGCTGACATCTCCCCTCTAAAGTCGGTTAGTTGTCGAGTTTACGAAGACCACTGGAATCACATATACCTTCTATTTCGCAGCGAGATTTCCTCTCTGCCTTCGCGTGCGTGTGCGGAGCGAGGGAAGACGCAGCGAGAGAATGTGTGGGAAAAGCAGCATACGCACGCACACCCACGCGATGGACACGAGTAAATTACACATCAACATCATCATGGGGAACTTCCCCCGAATAGGGGGGAGGCGAAGGGGACGTCTCGACTGCAGCCGACCTAACAAGTCTGTAAAGTCTGACATATTTAGCCGCCCTAACAAGCCTGTAAAGTCTGACACTTCCGTACTCAGATATTCGTGGGAAAGTTCCCGAGAACGACAGGCTTAGGCTTAGGCTTAGGCTTAGGCTTAAGCTTAGGCTTGTGCTTAGGCTTAGGCTTAGGCTTAGGCTTTCTGTTCACCTCCGCACTGCCGTTCAGTCCGCAATCAGCGTGCACTTTGCGGACTGAACGGCAGTGCGTAGGTGAACAGTACTTCTAGAGGGACTAAGGTTTGCACATCTAAGTTTTGAAGCCATAATAGGTTGAGCTCTCTCAAATGAGTATTTCAACCAGGAGTTGCGAATTCTTCGGCGCCTGCATCAAGGGCGACGAGATCTATACTACCGCCCAGCCTTTTTGACAGAAATGGCATATTCTGAGCACACAAGGCGCTGCATCGCCATCACTCGCTTTGAACTGGTCTGATATCAATTTTCATGTCATCTTTAAATTTCTTCCATCAAGACCCATACAGTAGTGTGGCGGAATAATAGATTCAACTTCAGCAACTTATTGAAAATTTCACATTTCCACCCTAAATTCCCTCATTATGAACTGATCAGGCTGTCAATTTAGCAGAAATATATGACGTTTTAACCTGGGGACGATGGGGATTCCAGAGGTAATCACATATTCTTCGAAAAAACACCGGGGCCAAAAAGAGTCCTCCCACAGTGTCCTCGAGAATAACACGATGCGATGCGGTACACTCGAAAAAAAATCTCGCAATACGTTTTTTTGTATGAAATCTGCGCGAAGCTCTATGTACATCGCTGCGGCTTTGTCCCAACGTCCTAGGATCCCATCTGTGGACGGATACATCAACAAGCAACGCAAGAATCGAATGAAAGTTTTACTTGAACTCTCTATACATACTTCCCTATGCTAAACACCTTCATCTCCCCATCCCGGGGTGGCATGCATGAATGCAGCGGCGAGGGTTATGGTGCACAACGCCACACACACGCGTCATGATTTCGATTTACTTTGTGTCGCATGCGTGCGACGTTGCGCGTCCCCACCTCGGTGCCCACATTCATGCAACCCCTGCTCACCCGTGAGGCTTGGTTCATGGGTTTATCGTAGAGGAATCAGCTCCTTGAGGGAGCAGTCGGCGCACACCGAGGATGACAGCACTACAACCAGCCAAAAAATGTGAGTGTATAAATGTATGCCCGGATCGGGGCCAAATTCACTCTGTTCCTTCGCGCGCTTGCGCGGTGCGAGGGGAGAGACAGCGAGAAAGTGAGGGGAAACGGAAACGCAGCTTATGCGCGCAGATGCCCGCAATGAACGCAAATAAATTTCACTTCGAAACGCAAACATGCCAGCTGGATTGACCATCCTCATACCTTGCAGCCACTTTGTGCAGGTCCACCGACAGACATGAGGCAAATCCTTATATAGTCTACAGCAATGGAAGTAGGACCTGGTGAGGTTGCGGACTCTTCCTAACATACTGTAGTCTGATTGTGTTATCATTGATTTCTTCGAAATAACTGAGATTGGCCGGTGAGTTTGTGATTCCATTCTCACATTTTCACCTGTTTTCATTGATTCCACAGATGTAGTCATATCGGTGAAAACACAAGCTCACCGATCTATCATAGCTGTTTCGGAAAAATGAGTGATACCACTAACAATTTACCGTAGGTTAGGACGAGTCCGCAGCCTCACCAGGTCCTACTTCCATTGCTGTAGACTATATACATATATAATAAGCGTAAATTTCAAGTGTTCAATAGATTTATTAGAGGAGAAAAAACATAACTGAGAACTTCGGTCACAACGCCTTCAGTCACCCGCACAGAAATAAACCAAAAGATCGTACATTTCGACTATATACAGCATTATGCACATCAACAACGACACATTATTCAATTTGCAGTATTGCCATTGAATTCAAGATGACTTTCACTCGGCGACGACTCTATGACAGATGCTCGATCTTGCAGAACTCGTCCACTCAGGTCTCGAATCGTACGAGTTGACTCTTCAATAAATGACCTCATCGAACGGTACATATGAGCCTGTTCCTCGAAGGCAATTCGTTGAGCCTGAAAAGTGACTTGCGTGAAATCCTGGAAAATCTGTAAAGAAACTATTGACTGTCATTCCGCATGATTGGACACGATCAGGGTCAAGAGTCTAGGCTGTACGTTAGCTTACAAACCTTAATCATTTCAAGCTGTTCGTCGACTAATGACGACCGATGACTCGAGGATCGCTTTCCCTTCGATGGCCTGTGATGCTCCGAAGTAACCGATGAATCGTCGCTGTCGACCTGAGAACAATTCAATAACGACGGATCGATTCCATCCAAAAAAAAAACTATGTTAAATACCTACATGCTCTGTTCTGAACGGACGTTTTCCATGTCCTGAAGAATTTGGACCCATCGCATGCAGAAGCTGCTGGATGTCGAGAACATCATTGCATTGCTGCTAAAAGGGATATGGTGGTGATGAAGTAAATATTGCTTATAAGATATTTCAGTAGCCATCCTTTGACATTGAGAAAAGCTCAAAAATAGAGTATTGCCCGAAGCTTCTGCACAAACGGTGTTTTTAAACCGCAAAGAGCGGTTTTGTGATCCATGTTTCAATCTGGTCCATAGCGGAAGCTTTCTGAAGGCGCCGATGAAGTCGATGTCACAAAACGTTAAAAAAGCTGTGAAATCTCGGACTATTAAAAAAGAAACTACTACAAGAAAGTGGTCCGTTTGGGTAGCTTGAAGTATACATACAAAACCCGCGCTAAGTTTTGTAAAAACGGGGAGCATCTGGAAAATTCGGCAATAAGCGTCCGATGCATGTGACTTTTTTGAATGGAGACTTTTTTGAATTCTGAAAATTTTGTTATATTCACAGACCAAATTGCTACCTAATTATGCGACTTGTAGGCCGAAGTTCCCTGAAGGCGCTTTGTTTTTGAAGGAAATATTTCTTGCAAAAGTTTTTCAAAAAAATGTCGCGCGCGGCGAAACTTTGAGCAGTATTTGTATAAGTAATTTAAGAGCATCTGTATACTTTCTTCAGAAATTGAGTGCAGTTGAGGGAATCTCAAGGTTTGTGTTGGATGAATTTTCGAAAACCCTCATTAAACACGCCTGAATACCTGAAAAGTCGGAGTTTCGTTGCGTAAACCCCGGACACTTAAATCAAGGATTTCGAAAATTCAATCAACATAAACCTTGAGATTCTCTCACCTGTACCTAATTCATGAAAAAAGCATACAGATTGCTCGCCCATTACTTGTACAAATACTGCTCAAAGTTTCGACGCGCGCGACGTTTTTGGAAAACGATTGCAAAAACTAGTTCCTCCAAAAATAAAGCGATTTTAGAAAACTTCGGCACACAAGTCACATAATTAGGTAGCAATTTGATCTGTGGACATGATAGCGTTTTCAGAATTTAAAAAGTCCATTCAAAAAGGCTACATGCATCGGACCTTTTTTTTGCCAAGTTTGCCAGATTATCTCGGTTTTTACAAAACTTAGCGCCGGTATTGTACTTAGAGCCACAGTCCTAGCTCAGAATCGATTTTTCGTTTTCCAGCCTATCTTGGAGAAAATTTCACGCTGATCGCAACGGTGTCTCCAGAATCGCTCAAAACTCACTACGAGCTGAGTTACGGCTCCTCAAAAATTGTGAATTTGAACTGGTAGAAGTTCGCGGACGAGTTGCCTCTAGTATATATTTTCTCGTTATTCGCAGCTATCATTCTGAAGCAGGTCACAATATAAAGCCAAACCGAAAACAAAAGGAATAGCATAGATTCTGAATAAAATCATTCGCGCACCTCTTCCCTATTGAGGTCGAAAGCCTGCCTGTGGGCGTTGCCCTTTTTTTCTTTCAAGGGGCGTGGCCGACTTTTTCCTAGCCTTTTCTCGCTTATTTGAGGGAATTGAGGTTTCGCGCTTGGCAGAGTTGCTATAGACGGCGACCGGACCAAAATATCAAGAACTAAATTTGAGGTTGGACGGTGCCTTTAAGGACATCGTTCGCGCTGAAAACCGATTTCCATTTTTCAGGCTCAATTTCTTGAATAAGCCCGGTAGACCCCACCGATCAACTTCGGCGCGTCAAAAACGCAGGATTATGAGCTTGGAATGGTTTAAAGATGAGGATCCGTCTCCAGTTCTCACCAGTCATCTAGCACTTTTTCATAGAATGTTGATGCGACCGTCAAACAACATGAAATACAGTTACTGCACAGATTACACATTCAGAAAAACTTCAGAAACGATTTTGCCGCGAAATTCAAAATGATATTTACAATGTGTTCCGATTGGTTTGCTTACTTATGAAGGTGTTTCATGGGCCCCTTCAACATTTGCGTTCACTAGAGGCCAAGCTACACAAAAAAGAAAATGATACGATGCCTATGAAGTATGTCCGAATGAAACTTTCCGCCCACGCGGTTAGCGTGCGCGCCGAGCGACTGCCGATAAGTCATTTTTCGGGCGACCCCTTCAACGATTGCAAACAGCTAAATAGAATAGAATGCAGTACGAGTTTTTATATCCTTCTGATCGATTAACAGATCCGGTAAATGCCTTCGCGCCGACCGCTCGTCACGTACGCCGATCGCGTGCGTTGACACGCCCATTCGGACAGACCATATATGGAGTCAGTATCGAGAGCTCTTCATTCAGAGTGCGAGCCGACGACGCAAGCGTGTGCCCCTGTGGGAGATGATGACATATGGCAGAGTTCTCTCGCCAATTCTAATCGAATAAACAAGGGCGCGGCAGTAGATCGTCGCTCGTGATCGAAATCCTACTGACCGGTCGGCTTGCAAAGTGCTAGTTTTCGCCTTATACCTTTTTGCCCCCCCCCCAAAAACCCTTGGTGAAGGTTGTTTTTGGAATCCCCATTAAATTTCGCATCAAAAAGCGTTTTGAAGTTAAGAAAATACGTTCTCAATCTTTCAGCCGCTTTCGGTTTTTTGTGCCTCAAGTTTTCGGTTTGCCGTTCATATCTTTTCTACGCTAAGAGATGGACCTCTGGTGAAGGCTGTTTTCGGAATCCCCATTGAATTCTGCGTAGACTGGTGCTTCCAGGTGGGGAAAATATTATCTCAATCCTTCAGCCTGATTCGTTTTACGAAACACCAGTTTTTCGCCTATAACTCTTTAACCGTTGAAGATAGCGTTACGGTGGATTTTTTTTTTGTTAGTTTCTGAAATCTGCGTAAAAATCTGCATCGAGAGATATATCGTGTTCCTAACTATGCTTGCTCCATGAGCCAGCCACGTCGGTGAAGCCGAGCTCCATTTTTGGCTCCAGCGAGACTCTGCGTCTTCTATTTACACCATAGAGGCGAGAGCACCCAATGGAGATGACTATGAAGCTTGACTCCACCGACCAGGCTAGGCTGGAGGATCGAGAAAATATTCTTCCAACCTGGAAGCACTAGTCGGAATTCCATGGAAATTCCGAAAACTACCATCACCAGAGGTCCATCTCTTTGCATAAAAAGTTATGAACAAAAAAACCTTCAACTTCAAGCACAAAAAATGCACTTTATAAACGAAATCGGCTGGAAGAGTGAAAACGCATTTTTTGAACCTGAATGAGCTATTCGATGCAGAGTTTTATGGGAATTTCAATAACTATTTTCACCAAAAGTCTATCTCTAAGCACAAAAAATTTATGGACGAAAAACCGGCAATGACACTCATCCAAACTTGAAAATGACTTGCATGAATGTCAGGTCACTTTCATTATTTTTCGGGGCGTTTTCCCGGGCGACACCGGTTCTTTCAATGGTGAAGTTTCCCCCATCAACCTGCGTAGAGGTGAAGGTTGGTGGAATACCTGGCTCCCCCAACCAGGGCTGGGCACGCGTCCCGGGCAACCTTAGGGGGGTGCATATTAGACGTTGCAGAGAGGGCAAAGGGGGGTGCCTGAACCGAACACCAAAAAAAGAACGAAGTGCATGTTCTGTCGAATTTCAGGAAAAAAATAGTACGCACTATTCTTCTAATTTGTCATATCTTCTTCCCCGCTTTTAGAGTCGAACACGAAAAGAATTAAAATTATTGATAGAGATGCAGGTTGTGTTCGCAATAACTCAGAGTTGCTGTCAAAGTTTGTTTCGATGAAGGATTAAACACTACTCTGTTATCTTGTAGCAAGTAAGGATTGATGTGGTGTCATGTTTCTTTGATGCAACGTTCGTTGATTACGCGGGTGGCTACCAATTCGCGGCAAAGATACTAAGACAGCGCCCAGGAAAACTATCATTCAAGTTCAAAAAAACATTAGCGAACTGATGTATAGACTAGGTTGCTCATTTTGAGCCGGTCGAAGCAAGGCTTATCGGGCTTATCATGTCAAAATCTTATCACTGTTATACTTTGCCATGACCAACCGCTCCGCTGCTTACTCCGCCTGGACTCATCCGAGCAGGCTAGGCTTTATTTCGACAGTTTAAAAGTACAGATAGCGCAGTTAGCATCAAAACTAGTCAATAGATTTTAATTCATGAAAATGTGACTTATGAAGAGAGCCAACTGTAAAAATTGAAGACTGCAAGTTGCTATGAAAGAAGCGAATGACCGTTTCCTCCTCATTGAGAAGTAACCTGATCATAAAAACCCGAGTTTTACCCACCTTGAATGCCGCAATCTCTCATAGACTAGGCTAGCCGTGCGATATGGCGTTTGTCCGCAGCTACACAACGCGCACTGGAGTGGACGCGCACGCAATATTAATTAAAAATGTATTTTATTACAGAACGGGGCGGAGAAAATGATTGAATTTGGAGTAAATGGAAGCAGGCAGAAATAGGATTCTTTCAATGTATACAGTATAGAAATTTAATGTAAAGAAACTATGTTGGAGCGGAGTGAATTTTTTGGACGTGTTAAGGTTCATTCAAATGAACCTGGTTGATTAAAAACACCCATAAACATGAGAATTAAGAGCATTGCGAGAAAGAGGAGAATCTTTCAAACATTATAATAGCAATAGATTTGATACTCAATGTGATTTAAGGACCTTAAAACTCGTCCCGGTTTTGTCCCGGTTTTCGGGGTAAAACCGGGACGAGATTTAAGGTCCTTAAATCACATTAAAAACCGGTCACATTGATGCTAAAATGTTTTCCAGATTCTCCTCTTTCTCACAATGTCCTTTGCTCTCAGTTTGATGCTAGTTTTGATCAACTAGGTTCGTTTGAATGAACCTTATCACGGCTAAATATTTACACCCGCTCTAACTTTGTTTATTTACATTAAATTTCTAAAATGGGTACATCCAGAATAGACTACCTTTACCATCTTCCATTTCCTTCAGTTTCAATCCTTTTCTCCTCTCCGTTCTGTAATAAAATAAATTTTTTATTAATATTGTGTGCGCGTCCATTCCCGTGTGCGCTGTGTAGCTGCGTACAAACACCGTATAGCACGGCAAGCCGATTTTTTAAGGGATTGCGGCATTCTAGGAGGGTAAAACTCGGGTTTTCTACTCCCTACGAATCGCATGAATCCTAACATTGTTCCACAACACAAAATAGTTCTGATTTCCACTTCAGAACAATAAAACACAGATTAACAAATCCTTCATAGGTTTATGAAAACATTCGACAGGAGACATTAATTATCGCAATAGTAGTAGTTCTGTTGTTGGTAATTGTTCATTTGTTTTGTATTGAAAAATGTTTTATCTTTTGTAATAACTTACCGTCTTACTAACAAATTTTCCTAATGGCGTTATTTTGAAGTTCAGAAATTACACTACCTTTTTTGTTGCCATTTTCGGAATTTTCTCTATTCAGTGCTTTTTTTATATTCTTTTTTATCAAAATCAGGACGTCAAGATCATGGCTGTCCAACTATTCGGAAAACAGCCGATTTCGATTTCCCATAAGGGGGTGCCTAGAAATTACCGAGCTAAGGGGGGTGCATATTCAGAATCGCCATGCCGGGACGTGTGCCCAGCCCTGCCCCCAACGGAGCTATGATAGGAAGCATACTTCAACGCAGAGTAGTATGAATAGCGCCTAAGCTGCACACAGGCCAAATTTCAAAAGCAAATGAGGATAAACAAAGGAAGCCGATAACTAAAGAGCAAAAAAAAACAGCTGATTTGGGCCGAGACAAGGTAGCCTGTTAGAAACCATGCGTAACGCCTGCGAATCGTACACACTAAATTTGGCTCCGGAATGAAGGGCATTTCGGAAATGAAGGGAGGTGAAACATGGTATCCGGAAGATCCTGGGAATCTATCTCGCTAATTATGTTACTCGGAGCTTAGGGTATTTTCGCATTAAATTTTTGAACCAAAACTTTTTATATTAAAATGACAATTACCCGTATCATGGTCCGCTGGCTTGTCTCCTCCTTCACATGGGAACCAGGACTGAACATCGCTTCATTCTGAGCGTGAGCCTCCGCAGCGCATTCAGCAGCGATTCTGTCAGGAACCTGTAATCTCACAAATATTCAAATTTCAACCAATCCAACCGATTTTATGACTACTCGAAATCGCAAGAGCCAAGCCTCAATCTAACCACCCATGCACTACTACTTTTTGGAAAACAAACAACATTCTGAGAGTGAAAACCTGACTCATATAACAAATTAATTAGTCAAATATCGCAGAATTACAAACAAAAAACAACAACATTAGCGATTAGGTAAACTTCAGAGTTTATACTCACGCTGGTTACTGAATCTTCGATGTGCACACCCGGCGGAGTGAGAACTCTTTTCCGGAGATAATCGAGTGTGTTAGGCGATCTACTTCGAGACGGAATTTCCAGATAGGCACGAGCGATGGCCATCTCATACTCCGTCATTAGGCTTTTTCGGGCTGCCAGCATTTCGCCAAGTGACACCTCCGCATCGGAACTCAGCCTGTGAAGCTCTAATATCAGAGAATGCCAGCAAAATTGCCAGCGTAATGTCATATAGCACCTACTTATCAAGGTTAAGAATATTTCTGACACGATTCTTCTGATGCCTCCAGACACGTTTGATCTGCTCCAGACGGAGAGTTCGCTGACAGCGAACCTTCGTAGCTTCCTGTACTTCATCCCAGGCTTCGGCCCTGGAGAGCAATAGGGTCAGTTCGAACGAGTGTTTAAAGGCAGTGTTCACGATAAAAAAGTCGTATTCTAATTTTTAATACTTTTAAGTAGGCAAGTCCACAAATAATGAGGATAATAGGAAAAACTCCCAACAAAACTCTCAAATATCAGAGAAAAAAACAGGGAAAATCTTTTTAAGGAAGCCTCTGAAATATTTAACTACGCCTGTTTGGTAAGTTTGGCGCACTGCGGACTTTCGACAATCCAACCATCGGAAACGGTACTGCGCTTTAGAAACTTTCTAATAACTGACATTTTTTCTGTTTCTTGTACCAAAAACTCTTTAAAAATAGGATGGTTCAATGCATATGCGTAGATTTTAGGATCCTTCGTAATAAAGAGTATCAGAAAATTCGGCGACTGTTCCTTAGCTGAAACGAATGGTGAACCACTGTTATATGAAGTGGGCGGGATTATCCAGTGTGTCGGTTGGCCCACGAGATTTTCACCCACTTCCTGGCCGTTTTTCGTCTTACTTCCGTACTTACGGAGTTCTAGGCGTTTATTGGTGAGCTACTGTACTTATTTGTCACTATGCCCATTGTTTGCGTTTGCCACGTTTGAGTATACACAGGGCACGTTCGAGCGATAGAGCGTGCACAACTATATCGCGAAAGTATCCCACACATTGCATAAAGGTGTCGCCGCACGGCACACTAAGACCTCGGGTCCATAGCACCTTAGGATCCGTATCTAGGGAGTTCATGGAGTCTTTGGCCACAAGCCACAATTTCGTCACCCTGAATTGCCGGTCATTGTCGAGTGATATCCAACAATCTGCGCTGCCCAATCTTCTGAGCTATTTCCATGCACCGTTTGCTGCTTTGCAGGAAACCCGCCTCAAGGATAGACCCGTCATCAGCGTCGGAGAATACACCATCTACTGTGGTAACGCTGACGATAGGAGAGTGGGAGGCTGTGCAATAGCTGTAAGGAAGGATTTCAATGGTATGGTCAAGGAGTTTGGCTCAACGTCGTGCCGGAATGCATTCGTACGACTGCGGGATTACAGAGGATTCGATCTGTGGATAAAGAGTGATCATGCGCTCACCGAAACCGCCGAAGACAATTCCAAGGATGCGTTTTATGAACAACTAAATACGTTGCTGGCCATGATACCTTGTCAATGCTGTTGTCGTGGGGATTGACGCAAATGCGAAGACGGGACTTGATCAGGAATCCGAAGTACTCGGTAAATGGTTCTACCCAGTGGAGCAGACATCGGACAATGACTACCGCCTCGCCGACTTTTGTGAACGCAGTGGTCTGATTATTGCATCGACATTCAAGAGGAATCATCGCCGCCATCAGCTTACGTGGCAGGGACCAACCCAGCTATCTCCAGAAGAGCAGCGGAAGCGGAAGATGACAACTTTGAAACTACAGCTTGACTATTTCCTGACGAGGAATATTCCAGTATCGGACATTCGAAGATCTAGAGCTGTGTGGGATGTCGCATTCGATTCGGATCACCGTCCTGTTCTGTTGAACTTCACTGCGAGGATTCATAAGAGGAAGCGAGGGGCTCAGCCTCTCCAGAGGATTGACATGACAAGTCTCAGAGATGAAGAATGCAGAAGGAATTTTCGACAACGCGTTTCTATTCATATTGGAGTACGGACTAAGAAGAAACTTTCCGACGCGGAATCTTTTGTCAAGTGCATCCAGGACGCTTCAAAAGAGGCACTCCCGGTTGTACAGCCTAAGAAGAAGTTCGCCTACGTCTCAGAGGAAGCAACATCTACCTACAACAGAGTATGTGCTCTCCGAACTGCAGGAAACTTTTTAGAGTAGAAGCGTTTGAGGAGGAAGTTGCGTCGGCAGCTTCAAGGCAACCGCAAACGACAATGGACGTGTAGAGCTAAGGAGTTCGAGAAGGCTTGGGAGGAGAAGAATCCGAGGAAAGCCTACACGTTGCTGCGACAGTATAGCGGGAAGATGAAGAGATGTTCTCCTGTCTTGAACACTACCAATGGAGTTGCAGTTGGTCATGCGACGCTGCCAATATGGGAGGATTACTTCAGTTCACTACTGAATCGTCCAGCGCCATCAGTACCTGAGCTCCCGCATGTTCAGAGAGCACATTACGATGTCAGTGAGGATCCGCCGACTGAGTCTGAAATTTGGATTGTGTCCCGAAAATGAAGAATGGAAAGGCAGGTGGAGATGACAACATCACTGCTGGAATGCTGAAAGCTTTTTCTACGTCTGGGATTCGTGAAGTGACCAACACCATCCGTGCTATATGGATGAGCGAAAGGATACCCGATTCGTGGAGACATGCGATCATCGTACCTCTTCACAAGAAGCTATCCGTCACGGATCCTAAGAACTACAGAGGAATCTCTCTACTTCGTGTCGTGTACAAGGTTTTAGAACGTATCATTCTCGAGCGACTTATCAAACATCGTGAAGGAACGACCAGAGATGAGCAAGCCGGTTTTCGACCTGGAAGATCGACCATCGACCAAGTGTTCGTCGTGAGAAGAGTAATTGAATCGTGGCAGCGCTGGAAGCCATTACAGCTTGCTTTTTGGACTTTGAAGCCGCGTTCGACTCTCCTCATCGTGATCGATTGCTCAATGCTATGCGAGCAGATGGAGTCCCGGAAAAGTATGTTCGGTTAATCGAGGACATGAACAAAGGAACAACAGCAGCAGTTTGTACACCTGTCGGGTTTACGTCAGCTTTCGAGGTGAAAACAGGAGTAAGGCGAGAAGCCGTAGCAGGGCCTTTTCTTTTCAACTTCGCCTTTGATGACATTATGCGTAGAGTTGCAGAACAGTTTCCTGCGGAAATGATACTAACACCATCAGGACGCTTTCTTGTCTACCTGGGGTGCGTTCCAAGAATGTTGCCATGATACCGAGGGAGGGCAAATAGCCTTTCCATGGCCGAACTTGTTTCAAAATGGCCACGAATTTTAACTGATAATTGCTTCCACGTCGCCGTGTCTACGTTTCCATGGAAAACATTAGCCGTGGGAATGTTCTTGGAACGCACCCCTGGAGTACGCCGACGACATTGCGTTATTCGCTGAAAGCAACGCAAAACTGCGAAGGATTGTGAACCTCGTTTCGAAGTATGCCGCAGCCTATGGACTTCGTTTTCGTCCCGACAAATGCAAGCAGATGTGGGTCTCTCAGAGGCCTTCAACAGGAGTTCGTGTGGACGGACAACGTATCGAACTGGTGGACGATTTCTGTTATTTGGGCTGTTTGCTGAAGAACGATGGTAGTTATGCAGCGGATATTCGACAACGATGTGCGAAAGCTACGTCTGCATTCAATTCTCTACCCGTGTTTGTGGTCTACCCCCATCGCGAAGGAAGTTAAGTTGCGTGTCTACTTATCCGCTATTCGCCCTATCATGATGTACGGATCGGAGACGTGGGCAGCATCGAAGACGCAGATAGAAAGGTTGGATTGCACTGAGAGGAAGCTGTTTAGACGTTTTCTCGGATATTTCTGGCCGCGGATGTGCCACAACGAAGATCTCTACAACGAGATGGACTCCTTACATCAACGTTTGACACGAGGGAGGTGGCAAAATCTCCCAACGCCATCTCAAGCGGCAACGGAAGGTCGTCTTCGTTTGTTCGGGCATATTATAAGAAAACCACCAGATCGTCTTGTTCATCAAGCTCTAAGGATGCTCCCGAGTCCTGTCCGAAAACGGCCGCCTGGAAGTAGGCGAAAGTTTTGGACGGATGTGGTGAAGAAGGACTTGAAATCACTCGGCATTGAAAGGCAATTCAGGCGCGATGTTTTACTTCGCAGAAAGTGGAATAGCGACCAATGGATGGATTGTGCTCAAGTTGTGGCTGAGGACCGGGACAAATGGACACGGCTGACTACTAGGACGGCAAACCTCGGTGAAGATGCGGAATGACCGCGTCAGGCGAAAGCCTACCGTTTGTCGTTTAAGTCTGAAATGCCCACTGTAATGTACCCTTATTTCTTTCAAAATCGAAAATAGACTCCAAAATCGTGTTCAACGCCACAGATAAGCCACTGCACAACTTTCGAGCGAATAAAAAATTCGATTTCCGGCACCTCAAAAGTCCACAAGGAACCGCTCCCTCGTTGTATAGAACTCGCAGAGTAGCGGAGTGCAGCTAGAAAGATCATAAACGAGTTTCTTGTCAAAATTTGATCTTAAAAGGTTGCATTTTATTCGTTATGGCCACATTCTCCCACTGACTTTGATTGTTAGAGGGACCCAAAGCTTACGTTTCTGCGAAAAAACGGGCAACGCTTTCATTGTAAACAAACACTGCCTTTATTGTTTTTAGAATGTTCAATACCTTTTTATGGCACGATCACAATATATCAAAGGGTTGCTGAGTTGAACGCAAAACTCAGATGTCAGGCAGGACTCGAACTAGCATTGCACGCTTATAGGACGAGACTGTTACTATTACACCACCGACGCCCCGCTCTGCATTCTTCATAGTGCCTCTAGAGGTAGTCACGTCATTTGGCAAAGCCCAGCGATGGATGAGGGCTTATCTAATTTACGCAGTTTTTTTATTCTTTTCCGTACTTTGAGAAATCGGAAATTGATAGAATAAATTGGGAAACGACGTGGAAATCAAGTTGAACCTTCTCGAATAGCTTGAATTTCGCAAACGAATCGAAATTTAAAAAAAAACAATATCAACATTTCCTGTGATTCGAATAGTGGAATTTTTCGAATATGAACGTTGATGCTACCACAAAATGGTTTATCCTAGTCGGCCCATTTTAGTAAAAAGAGGCAGACTCCGTATAATGACTATTTTACAAGCATGCTCGCATCCAGTGGATCATCTTCTTACCTTTTCCGATTGATCTTTGTCTCGCGGGTATTGCACATGTCGAGGAGTATTTCACGTCGCTTCAGAACCTCTTCACAGATCACCATTGTGTGGTCTTCGGATCCATTTTTGTCGTTCGCATGCTGATCTCTTGACACGGTTGCATTGTGATAGTCTGTGACACTAGAGCTGATAGCATCTATGAAGATCGGCTTGCGATCGTCTCCCATCACCTGAAGATTGGGGGAAAATATTGAAACATGGGAAATAAGGATAATTGGAGAAAACGGCTCCGAAGGGATCTGGTGGCGAAAGCATAAAATACCTCTCGTGTGTATTGGTCAAAATGCAAGTGGCGGTGCTTTCTCGCGTATTTACATAGAGCCGTTAATTTGATACCTCCATGGAAAGTCAATGTTTTTCGGAACTCAAAAATATTTTAGGATTACTATGAGACAAGCTATTCAAAACCATAATGACAGCTTGGGTTAAAGGCAGCGTTAAACTCAGAAAAATGAAAACAAGTTACTTGTAACATAAAAGGCCGAAAACAAGTTACTTCTAACATATCTGAGCCGATTTAAATTACTTTCCGTAAGCCGTGAAGATATCGGAAGTGAAATTGATCGTGAACACTGCCTTTAAGGTAGCTCTGCACTGCGATGCGTCCCATCGTGCCCGCGGCGATGGTGTAACCAGCCCTACTGGGAGACCCCAACTAGTATAGCGGGAGACCCGCACGTAGTGGCCGAAATATCAGTGTTCATTGAGCTAAACAGTTCGTTATCATTCGCTACATAGCACGCACGGGTGCTAGATCCCTTACAGCGAAAATTGCCTCTGGGAAAAAGTCGTAGTGGGTGTCCACTTACGGTCTGCTCAGTAGACAAGGGAGCTTTCGTTAGTGCCACACAGCCATCAGGCGATGTCAAGACAACTTGATAGCTCCACCCTGCAGTTGAGCAGCTATGAGATCGTGTTCCGTATATAGCACAGATTTGTTTTGGCGTTCAACGTGTCATGCATAGCTTAAGCAATTTCAGTTTTCAAGAAATATTGTGGTGCGCGCGAAGCGCGCACCGGATTTGGTTTTGAATCGGCCACGCGCGCATCCCGTTTTTCAAAATCTAAGTTCAGGCTGATGGTAGGAATTAGCTCTAAGCTGCATTGAAAAAAGCGCAAAAAGTTGTGAACAATGCTCGAAAATGGTTTAGAATGGTTTCCTAGGATTTGAGAAAATTTTGAAAAACCGCAAGTTTTCTCTGCTGATCTGCTTTTTTTTCAGACGGCGTTCACGATCTTGTGCTACCAGTTAAAATTGAGCTATGGAGCTCATTTTTGGACAGGAGGCTGGAAATGGATGCTGGTCGCTCCCATTCCGATTTGAACTTGATACCTTTTTTTTTCAAGGGTACCTCGAAATCGTGGGTGCAAACTAAATTAGCCGTGGAGCACGAAAACTGCTTTTTTATGTTGAGGCTGTGGAGACCGGGGTGCGTGGGTGAAATTGCAGACAATCAACACAGTTCGTCGGAGGTAAGTACTGAACTTGTCAGAATTCGTACTCATGACACGTCATCGATCGATAATCAATATTATCGATTTTCGTGCTTTTTGCACAAAATGCAGCGAACCGTGGTGATTGCTTTTAGGATTGGTTTTCTTGGTTGAGGAATTTTGCTCATCAGTCAATATCGATGAAACACCGACCAATAATATTGATTTTTTCGCCTGTTGCACAAAATGCCGCAATGATTTCTGATTGTTGATGGCTCTAAGTCATTTGTGTGGGAAATTCTTCTAATCATGCAAGATCAAATATTTATGATCAATAATATCGATTTTTCACATTTTGCACCAAATGCGGCAATGAGTTTTATTTTTTATGGTTGTAAGTCATAGGTTTCAAAAATTGTACTCATACGACAATATCATCTGTTAGATGTTTCATCATTCCAAAATGGAAATCGTTGAGAAAAATCGAAGTCGGAAAGGGAACCTTTGGGAAAAATATGTGAAATTTCTGAAAATTTAGCTTCCTGGCAAAAGTAGCGATTTGGCAATGTCATTTAGAAGTCAAAAAAGTTTCGAAAATGTCTTGAAATATCTTCAGAAAATGATTTGGCGTAAAATAGCCTGGAGTAATAAAAAAGTTAGGAAATGAAGTGAAATAACCAAAAATACGATTTGGTGGTCAATCATTCTACAAGCTTCTCCGTTAAGCTTATCAAAACGAAATCAAGCGCGCGACGGAAACATGAAGCCATTTTTGAAAGCTGTAATAAGGGGATCAGCATCTCGGACAAATGTTAGGACTTACCACGCGCAAGTTTTTCCCCTTAGTACCGACCGCGCGCAGGAACCGTTCCGATCGCGCGCAAAACAACGTTTTAGGACCGAACGCGCGCAACGCTCGCGGTCTGAACGATTATAAAAAGTTGCGAGCGTTCCGAACACCTTTGCGCGTTTTGCGGCCGCCCTCACAAACCGTTCGGACCGCTCGCAACACTGTAAAGGGCGCAGAAATCGCCACGAATCAGGACTGACCGCGCGCCAACATATTCAGATGTGAGGGAAAATGCATGGTGTGTGGCGGCCGAGAACGCATTTAACTCCACGCGTGAATTCAAATTTTTTTGCTGCGGTGCTCGTACTGCCTTGCTTTTTTGATGTTTTTCTTTGTTTCTCTCTCTTTCCATTCTGTTCTCCTGTGTTCCCGTTGATTCTATATATGTTCAAATCGTCTTACAATCGCATGCACAGTTCAAGCGAAGGTAACAGTAGGTAATTCAATGTAATTATTGAAAACGGCTGAAGGTGTAGGGTTTTCTTAGATGTAGGCAGATCGTGAAGGGTGGAAAGGGACTCTGCTAAGTAAACAATTCGCATTGTGAAAAGAAAGTAATGGGTATCAAGGCGTGAGTGGAAGATGTGAAAAGTGGGCGGGGCTTCAGAAGGAGTGCGCACAACAGCGGCTAGAGTGCGTAGGGAATCGAAGAAACATGAGCTTTTCTGCAACTTTTTGTGGTTTATTAGAGTGATCTTGAAAGGAATGTTGCAGCCCGAAAAAATGCGAATTACCTTCGCGCACAAAAGGAAGCTTATACCTGCAACATCCGAATAGGATCTAACAAATATGAACCTGAAGGAAACAAAAAAGAGAAGAGGAAACCAAAACCCATTTTGAATATCTCTGCAGATTCGAACCTATACCTAACCCCCTTTTACATCTCTTTTGCCGTCCGTCATCAGGCAATGCTATCCGACTTCGCGAGCGGCGCCCTCAGACCTGTGATAGAGCCGCTGATACTTTCGATCATCCCACTATCAACGGAGAAATTTCGCACCGACATTGAGCGCGGCGTTGCGACGTCGGTCATCCGGCGTCGCCTTCCGCCACTCAACGATGTCGCAGCCCTGTGCCATAACGTGTCGAACGGCATAGTCCGGCAAACTGTTGAAGTGGCTTTAGCGCATCTACCGCAACCGCATCACCGCCTTTTTTCCGTTTGTGGTGGACTGTATTTGATATCAGATGAAAATATAGTTTTCAGACGTTGGAATATACTATTCGGGGGGTTGGTTCGAGTATTTCAAGAATAACATTCGTTGTTTAAGCGCAATTTTTTTAGATAGCTAGGTTTCTATACATGTACTTTCACATATGAAAAATGAAATAATCTCGACATTAACTATCTAATGTTATGGCGTGGGAAATATGTACTTCATCTTTCTCATAGGTGATTTCTGCGAGTTTTAGTCGTATTTCGAAAAATATGAAGCCGGATATGTACTGCAACATTTGTTGCATAATTCTGTATGTAGCTGTTCCTGTGTAAGGGAGAATTTCTTGTAGTATTATTGTTTCAGTACTTGTTCATGTACTATAAAGTGATTAATTCATCAATAAATTTGTGAGTCTGAACTTTGTATTATCTAATGTCACACGCCAGCAGGGTATCCCCAAATTGTGATCTCCACTGCTGGCTGTTAGAGAGTATAACAGCTAGTAGTAGGCGTCGCGACTGGAGGGTTCCCTGCTAGCGTGTTGCGCTGTTCTAAGCCCCGCCCACTGGGCAGGGGGCGTGGGTTCATATTTGCCCGCGGTCCGAACGTGAAGTGCCGTGATGCAGATTTGCGTTTGGAACGCGCACACATCCGTACTGACCGCGCAGGTATATCGGTTGAAACGCGCGCAATGATGCGGTCGGAACGTCGCCAATTCCGTTCCGACCGCGCTAACTACCGGTCGGAACGCGCGCAGTGGTGCGGTCGGAACGTCGCCGATCCCGAAGTCGGGCCTATTGTTGCGCGCGGTCGGTCCTAATATTCGTCTGATATATGTCATGCTAGGTGAACGCAACGCTCCATTCCATATCGTGCTTGATTTCGTTTTGATAAGCTTAACGGAGAAGCTTGTACAATGATTGACCACCAAATCGTATTTTTGGTTATTTCACTTCATTTCCAACCTTTTTTATAACTCCAGGCTATTTTACGCCAAATCATTTTTTAAAGATATTTAAAGACATTTTTTGATCTTTTTTTCTGACTTCTAAATGACATTGCCAAATCGCTACTTTTGCCAGGAAGCTAAATTTTCAGAAATAGAGCTCCTCTTTCGGTTAGAGGCACTAAGGCAATATACGTGCTAGTAAGCTCGGGTTAGATAGCAATTTATATACCTACTAACAACTCCTGGGGGAGGAGTTGCGAGAAGACAAGACACAGAACACAGAGAGGAAAACACAGAATAAAATAAAGGGCGTGCTCCGCCGGAAGATGACGTGCAGAATGGAGTGACGCCGTTCAATGAACGGATCATTTACCATTGACTTGTGCTGACATGTCAAAACCTGGAAAAGTAAGGTAGCTCTACCCTGATTGATTGAAATTGGCCCTCGCTCCAAGACACGTTCAAAACAGGTTTGTATATGTCGTGTATATGTCGTGATGATCACAGAAGACAGCAGTGGGAAAGTGGGTAGAAGTTCCCAAATATTTTGGCCACTGCGCAAATTTAGCTTGTATTCAGCGGTAGAGATGGTTGTAGAGATTGAAAGAATAATGTTATGTGCATCGAAAAAATTGATATGAAAATCAGGTTTGAAAAAATGTGCATTCAATCGCCAATTTTTGAATCTGTAAGTCACATTCGCGGCCCATTCGGGGCCACTGCTGGAAAGAGGTCCGCAAAAATGTTCGAGGTGGGGGGAAGGGGGCCGCGCCTCTCACAGTTTGATCGAAGTCTTACTTTGGGTGCTAATCTTGCCACAGTTGAGGTAACTACGAAATAGATGACTGCGGACACCTCGGCATCGTGCGCTGCGTCATGTGCGTCCACGAGAAATGTGGTGATCGATCGGCGCACGCGACAGGCGCGTGAGCTGCTGAGTGGGCCGCAGCTATCCATTCCGCGGCTACACCCACCAAATACAGTTTCTGCCGTCTTCTTAATTTTCTCCACATACAGCAATTTTTCATGAACTATGTATTTTCAATTTTGATGTTCAATTGCATTTATTGTGAAGATAAAGAATCAAATCGCAAGTCGACACCATTCGATTATTGCAGATTTATTTATCCTCCCTCCCCGAGTGATATTTATTTCCGTTCATCGCGTGCGTCTGCGCGCGTACGCTGCGGCAGAAGCAGTTTCATCAATGCGGAATCGCTCCAAATAGATAACAAAGGAGGAACACCTCAGATTATTTCGGAACTTTTAGAAAATCAGCACGTCTGCATATTATACATTGGATCCGAATCAAAAAATTTCGGAGACTCGGATTTCGGATTACTCAAAAACCAAAGGCAGTGGATATCCGACTCAAACGAATAGATTCAAAATAACAATATCGGATAATCCGATTCAGTCCGATACGGAGGCTGAACGGATAGTCGGATTTAGGATGAATCCAAAAATTACGATTTTTCGGTGATTCGGATTTTAGATCATTCGGATTTTGATCTTTTTTCGGTGAGTCGGTATCCGAATATCCGAGTCGGATATCCGGTCGGATACAATGTATAACGCAGAGTCTATCGAAAATCGCTAGTCCGGCGGAAATTTTCTGGGAAATTTTTTTTTCTACCCTACAATTCTTTGATAGTCATCTACTATATCTCCGAATATTTGTGCACCAGTCCTAAAAAATGTGTTCATTCTTTGAAATATCTTCAAAGTGAGTGTAATGTTAGAGCATTAGTATAAATGAGCATCACGACTACCGATCCTCCACACCGAATTCCTGAATATCCTTGAGTTCCTATCTAAACCTCTTCAAATCGTTGCCCGTTCGATCAATACACATAGTTTTTGGGAACCAATCGTCTCCTCAATGCGCCATGCTCGCACACACAGATCAAACGAAGAGGATCAGTGCCAACTAGAGGTATGCTATACTTTGTCGCTGTCTTTAGCGGGAGGCATGCAATCTAGCACAAATCGTGGCGGGACCCGCATCGGAGCAACGGCGTCGGTCGTCGTAGCAACAGTAATCGCGCGTCTGTCGCAGCGACGTGTTGCGGAGGGTTCTACCCTGTCGCTGTCGCTGTGCAGAGCGACGCGACCGTCTGTCGCAAAAGTATACCATACTCCATATGCGCGAAATCGGCGATGATTATGCGCAGAAAATGCGGCGGAAATTTCGCAATGCGCGCCCATTGGATGTCTGCAGTGTGAATACGCACCTGCATGGCTACAGTGTAATGAAATGTCGAGTCATGACATCAGATACACTTTTGTGAGTAACAGCACATGCCGAGACTACCAATATCCGACTCATTATCCGACCCGAATCATGACATATTTCGGATATTCGGTATCCGAATCATTATTCGACTCATGGCACATTTCGGCGATTCAGATTTTGAATCAAACGGATTTCGGCATTTTTTCGGTGAATCGGATTTCGGATCATTCGGATTTCGACGTTTTTTCGGTTAATCGGATTTTGAATCATGAAAATTTCGGTTCATTTGGATAGATATCCGAAAATGAGTGAGTCGGATCCAATGTATACTGCATATGTATGTATTTATGTACACATGACTTCTCCGGGTAACTTCCCGACGACAAACTCCTTCCTTGTTGCTACCTTGTTGCTCCTTTGTTTACAGCTCCCTTGTTCTTCTTTGCTTTCTACAATTTAAAAAAATTTTTAAAAACATTTGCTGTTTACAATTTTTGCAACTTTACAATGGTGTTCCCTTGTTTTTCTGCAAATCATTAAATGATCGGTGTATCAAAACTTCTCAGGCGATTCGCGGCCCCGAGCCGCACCGAACAGGAATCGAAGCCGCCTGACAGTTCGGCTCGTTCTTTTTATCTCCGGGCCACTGCTGTTGCTGTTCGGGCCAACTGTAGGAACCCGGACAGCAGCAGCAGCGGCCTGAAAAAAACAGCAGCGGTCCGGACAGCAACAGGAGCCGACCAGCAGATTGGGAGAACGAGCCGAACTGTCAGGCGGCTCGGGGCCGATAATCGCCTAAGTTCTTTTTTTCAACGATTGTCATGCAGAACTGTATCCATCGAACGCTAAAAAACCGCAGGACTGGTACTCAGTCCGAATGGCGTCGCGCGGAATTGATATAGATCATGAGGGTCGTGAAAGAGGATTTTCGTCTCGTTTTTTCGTCAAGCGGTATCTGCACAAGTCCAGTAGGGAAAACTCCGTTTTCGGCTATATTTGGTAGGAATGTTTCCAAGATAGGAATTGAAAAAGAGTTCCGTTTGATGCGGTTGTTGAACTCTCGATAATCTACAGGGTGCGCATTAAATATGGTGACAAGGTTTCAAATCTGATCACGTCTGCATAAGTGCGTGCCTATTCGGCTACTGTGGTCTGTTCTCTTCAAAAAAACCGCTCTCTCTCCAACTGCACAATGTTTCGAAACGCAAAATGATTTTTGAAAGAAATGGGGAGCAAAAGCCGGAAGGGTTTCCGATTTTTCAGAGTAGAACTCGTCCTTGAGTCGGCTTTGATTATTGTTGCTCGTTCACCCATGCGACCGTGGAGAACTGATACAGTGGCGTCGTTTTGAAGCAGAGCCTTTAGACTCACTTGGTGCAATGATATTTGTATAAAAATTAGGGCTTCATAATTCCCATTCTAGTGAGTGATCATGGTCATTAGGAGCTAGTAATACTTCTCAAAGACAGCGCGTCACGCGCGCGACGGTCGAGCGTGGCGTTGGAGTTTGAATGGCCAGACGCCACGGCCACGCGGTAGGCAAGTGGCACCCACTCCGCCATGGCGACCTTCCATTGCTGTCTTCTGCTACCATGATAGTTACCACCTTTACAGATTTTGTTTGCTCGGCAAAGTTGAGGCCCTTTTTAGTCCACTCTGCTACAGCGTCGCCGTTGGAGTACTCATAGTCTTCGAGAACGCACGACGCACTTAGAAAGCATTCATACTCCAACGCTACGTACACGCGTCACGCGCTGGCGTTGAGGGGTATGGATAGCTTTTTAGGAAGACTGGAATTTATGCTAGTTCTAGCTTCTACGTCGACACTGCACAATCGGCATGTTCGGTTTCGATGGATGCCGCCTTTCTCCACGACGTAATAGAGGTTTTTGAAGAAGTGAAAGAATAGAATTTACTTTTTCTGTTACTGGGCCAAAAAACCGGAATTGAAATCGGAACGGAGGAGAAAAAAAAAGCCCAAATACGGAGACGGAACACTGTCGCACAGTCATGCTAATAGTTTTTTTTTTCCAAATTCGATTTCGATTTTCGGGTCATTTTTTTTCATTTGAAAACTGTTGCGGAATGTCATTGTCTACGTTGTCTGCTGTGTCTGTTAGCGGATCACCCCGTCGTTTTGTTTTCACGACCTCACACCCTCCTCTTGGAGTATTGCGAAATATGTGGCACAGCCCCCCACCCCCCCCCCCCCCGTCCTGTCGCTACCTTCCCCATTCTTCGATCTCTCTCTCATTTCAGCACTTCTCTTTCATCCAAGGAAACTTTCTGTTTTTTATCATTTCTGATATTAAAGCCACCCAGATTTTCGCTTGAGGCAGGGTTGAAACCGGTGGCGGTCATGGCAAAGATCCGAAAAGGAAAGAAAGTGACCCGACCTTGGTGCAAATTCCCTTTCAAGATGGGTCTCATTTCCGGTTTTTGTTTTATATCTTTCATTCTTGGAGAAAGACCTATTGTGAAGACAGTTTTCGGAATCATTATGAAATTCTGCATCGAATAGTGTTTTCAGGTTTGAAAAACACGTTTCCGATCTTGCAGCTGATTTCAGCATTTTTCTGCCTGAAGCTATCGGTTTTTCGTTCCTCGTTCCTAACTTTCTAACCTTCGACGATGGACTTTCGATAAAGGATGAGTTTGAACTTGGAACAATATTTACCCGATCATTCAGTTCTACGAAAAACCTATTTTTCGCTTATAACTCATTGACCGTGAAAGATAGATCCGCGGTGAAGGATTTTTGTGGAATCTCCGGGGAATTATGTATCGGGTCTAAAGTACATAGAGCTCGGTGGAGTCGAGCCCCATACTTTGCTCCAGTAAATCTCTGCGTCTCTCACTTACATAATAGAGTCGAGAACACCATATAGAGATTTTTATGGGGCTCGGCTCCATCCAACTTGCTGGTTTGTAGAGCTTGTAAACATAGGAACCCGATATTCCGTTCGACGCAGAATGTCATTGAGATTCCATAAACTACCTTGCCATGGCCCCGTCTTTAACGGTAAAAAAGTCATAAGCGAAAAACATGTCTTTCATAGAACGAATTAGGCTGGAGGATCGGAAAAATATTTTACCGATCTGAAAACACAATTCTATGGAGATTTCGATGACTACCTGTATGAGAGGTCCACTTCTTAGCGTAAAAAAAAGTTATGAAGGGAAAACTAAGTCTTGATCGAAAAAAAGGTGTTTCATGAGTTGAGATCGGCTGGAGGACCGCGAATATATTCCTGATTTTTCTGAAAACAACGTTCACTGGTCATCAATATTCTTAGGCAGAGAGCTCATGAGCGAATATCCGGTAATTTTTGGATTCATTTTAAAACATTTCTGAAAATTGTGACTTCATCACAGCTCAAAAAATTTATTTGACTCCAGCAGATCATTGTAGGGTAATAAATTTCTTAAGGCGAATACTCTTGGAAAAAAGTCAATTTTTCCCGAAAATTACTATCAGAAATAAATTATTAAATGCTAAAAAGAGGAATAAGAAAACGTTCATTCTATGAAATCATTGGTTTTGAGGACTGACGTCATGTCGAAGGTTGCTGAGAAGTAAACCTCTTGCTCTACAAGATTCCACGTTTTTTTTCGGTCTGTCCGTTAGCTGCCCCGTTATGCGGTCCTTTTTGGATCGCATAACAAATAGGAATCGATTCACGATTTTCGAATAAAGTTCTGTAAACTTCCCAATAGCTGATCCCATCCATAAGAGTTTAAGATTATTGTTGCAGTTTGCATAAAATATTTCATTTTCTTGGAGTATAGGAAAGTCTGTGGTCATGCTTCTAAGTACATATCCCGTTCTTTTCTTT
The DNA here is from genome assembly GCA_029168955.1 of Aplectana chamaeleonis. Lineage (NCBI taxonomy): Eukaryota > Metazoa > Nematoda > Chromadorea > Rhabditida > Cosmocercidae > Aplectana > Aplectana chamaeleonis. Next base: position 1,108,213 of record JAPDOI010000127.1, read on the forward strand.
TGTGAGATGGTAGCAAATAGGAGCTGTCTTCCAGCTTTTTTTTTCAGTTCTTCACAAAATTAGTTACACTATTGATTAATTATGAATTGTAAACCAACCTTCACACGTTTTTTTTTCGAAATATCGTATGTTTCATTTTAGTTTACATATTTAATCATTACTCAATCCCATCATAGGATTTGTTGTCTGTTTATTACAATATTTCCTTTTTTTTGAAGTTCTTTTCTATCCGCTTTTGGTTAGCCGCCATTTTCAGGCGCATTAGACGCAGACCACCTTCAACCAGCCTCACCCCAATCGATTACAAATCGATGACGACGCCCTCGCGGCCCCTCGCGCTGCCCACGGGTGGTCTGAATCGATCTCTCCATATGAATAGCAGTAGAGAGTTTTAAAGGTTTGGTCGGCTTCCAGCGTAAAAACATTTGTGTCCAAGTGATAAGTCATGGACATTTGCCAAAACCTGTCTGAGCACGATTTATCGATACGTATGATTTGCTTAGGAGCCGAACGAGCCCTAGAAGTTCCCTACTCGCACTTCCTCGATATGAAGTGTACCTAAACCTGTCTGTCCGGATTCTTCTCTATCCAGAGCATATTCTCTTCCCTTCCTGTTTCTTTTTCCTCTTATTGCTGTTTTAGCCAGTGAATTGATGTGTTTTTTCCCAAAAATCATAACCGATTGTTTTAATTTCAGGTCATGATCTCAATAAAGATGGCCAAGAAGGAGTCACCAAAGATGTCGGACCTTGGTGAGAATTTTATTAGTTCTTTTCCTTATCGGGTTATGGGCTAAGACCCCAATTTTTTCCGGAAGTTGGGTGGGTTCGAAACAGGGATGGGCGGAATAAAAATATGAAATTTCGGAATTCGGGTTTCGGAACAAAAATTTTTTTCTCGGGTTTCGGAAATGGGGCGCGAAACGCCTAAAAATGCGCGGAAATGCGGTTTTCGGAACGCGAAAGCGGAAAAATTCAGAAATATTCTGATGTTTTCTCAGGTCCCAGACGACACGATAGTTTCGCATTCCGCGGTGTTTTCTGCGGGTTTCGGAACGCGAAACGCGGAATTCCGCTCTTCCCTGGCGCGAAACGCCTAAAAATGCGCGGAAACGCGAAAAGTTGATGAAGCTGCTGATCAGCTGCTTGTCGCCTGAATGAACCCAGATAATTTAGCGTTCCGCAGGTTTATGTGTGTTTTTTTCTGAAATTTAAAAGCAGAGTCAATGGGGCCATTTTTTCGTACATCGAACGATGGCCGAATTTTAAAATTTCGTAAATTCCTACGTCCCTCCTAGGTGGATTTTGTGGACGATTTCGGAAGCTGAAATTTCGTAGGAGTTCAAACTTTCGTACTGTGCTTCTCTAGGCCCAAATTTCGGTCCGCAATAGCGTCTCGACACGATTTGCGGCCGCACGCGCTCAAGTCAATCGAGTTTCCAGCGCCAAAGCCGACTCGATGTGGCTTTTTATACAGTTTTCTCCAATTTAGTTTAGTGTCCAGTTTCCAAAACCCACCTACGGTCAATAGATCGGCGGCTGCGGCGCTGGAAATTCTTCAGACTCGAAAGCGCGCGGTCGCAAAGCGTGGCCGGAATTCGGCTCAGAGAAGCACGGTACCTTTTCCTTATTTTCCTTTGTTTTTTGCTTGTAACTAACATTACGCCCCGTACTAAAGAGCCTCGTGGAGAAATTTTATAGAGAGCAACCGCCGAATTTTTGATTCTCCGGTCCAACATCTTTAAAGGCAGCGTTCACGATGATCATCATCGGTGACTTTTCGCAGTGAAATGGTAGGCGAGAAGGACCCTAGGCTCCCAGTGTTGAAAGAACGGTAGAAAACAAGCCGGGAGTGACAAAATAACGGCTGCGAGCAAGCGTTTTGGTGTACCCGAACCGCCCCGTGCTCCAGATCCGCCCCCTCGAAATGAACAAATGAAGACTCAGATTACGGGAATGATCAAGTGAAGGAAGTGCTGATAAGTGAGCTGATCGCTTCATTGCACTGATAGGTATCATCCTTCTAGCGGTCAATTCCTCCACGCTCAAAAATCAACGTAAACAAAGGTGGACTTATCTTGGCTCAAAAAACGCGAATTTTGCGTCCTTTCCAAGCGTGCTTCGCTGTATAGAGCCCCAGACCTTCTGTAAACCGTGGAGATATTGGAAGTGAAATTTATTGTGAACACTGCCATCAAGTTCCCAACCAATTTTAAATATTGGAAATTTTTCTTATCCCCACTGTTGTCCCTCGAGACAGTAACCGCCTGCTCATATCTAAGGGGTCGTTTATACTCCCGCCGCCGAGCGGCGCGGCACAAAGCACTCTTGTAATATTGATCACGGCGCGGCACGATCGATACTATGGGATTGCACTTCGCCGCGCCGCCGAGCGGCGGAAGTATAAACGACGCCTAAGGCCTGGATCATATGTACTTCCGACGAGCGACGCGACGCAATATTTACCATCAATATCGACCGGAAATCGATAGGCCTGATATGCACTGTCGCTGTCGCGCGTTGTGGGAAGTATGTATGATCTAGGCCTAACCGTAGATCTCCGCTTGTCCGTGGTCCGATAATGATGACGACTCCAGTAACTAAGGACCGTTTTACTCGCACCTCGACGATTCGAAAAACCATGTTGTTTCCGCTGTTGTGGGTTTGTGGCAATACAAGATCCGTGCTCGAAATGCTCTAGATGCCTCCGGGGACTTTAAAAATTGGCATTTTTATTGCGTTGCGAAAAGGTAATCAGAGAATTCTTGGTGTGTTCAGAATTTTTTTCTCGGATTAGGTTCAAAACCTTCAACTGCGAGTTATACAGGGTACTTAGCGCGAACCTGGGTCCGTTCGTCGTTAGACCTAGGGTTACTGAGGTTACGGTGGGCATAATGCCTTTTAACTGGCAATACAGTTGACCGCACTGTTAAAAGGACATGGTGCGGTTGCGGACTCTAACTAAATTACGGTAGAATCTGGCACTTTGCCAGATTCTTTATCCTACCAAAAGCAGTGAGATGTAGCGGATCTAAGGATTGAAGAACATGGCCTACCATCAAGGACTTGTGCCAAAGATATTTAAGTTGATTTAAACTATTCTCACAACCAAAACGGCCGTATTCCCGACCATTCACCCAGCTGCTCGCGCCACAAGGTGGTCTACAGCAAGCTGCTTCAGATTTCACAGAATTCTTCGCACCGCGACAAGAAGCTGCTTCATAATGGCACAGGTACTCACCCGACTTCCCTGAGCTAACCCTAATTGCCTTTAATTATCTGCATGATTCTCGCTGGATGCAAGGTCAGCCTGTGGATGACCAAAGGCTGGGATCATACCTCCCGCGACAAGCGACAGTGCACATTAGACATATCAATTTTCGGTCGATATGGATGGTAAACTTTGAGTCGCGTCGCCGCACGCGAGGGAGAGGTTTCGCTGTGAAGCGTAGAACTTCGTTTTACCAGGTTGTCCAATAATTCTTGTCCGAAAATTTCACCATTTTTAATTTTTTTCAACTTTATTGAAAAACAAGTCTAATCAACAATATAATCACCACAGTTATCCACAACAGTGGCCCATCGATTGGGCAGGTCGCCAATGCCCTTCGCCCAGAACTCCGGGAGCTTCGACTCGAAGAAGTCGATTCAATTCAATTCAATAGCTTTATCTGGCGACAAAGAAACATACAAAATGTATGTGAGATAGGTTTAAGCAAGACAGCCTGGACATGCAGGCAAACAAAATTGTAGGCAAAGAAAACACTCGTACGAATAAGAGCACCCTGAATTTAAAGCTTTAGCAGAAAGCGCGGCCATCGACCCCATGCAATGACCTGAGGTTGAAATGAGATAGCCTGCTTTTGAAAATCGGAAAATGCGCGGCCTCAACGATCTCTGATGGTAATTTGTTCCAAATTGGGATGACTCTAAATGCAAAGGAATGCAGCTTGCTGGACTTCGAAGTAAATCTACGTGCGAGCTGAAAAGCGTGCTGGCGGGAGCGAGTACAGCGGCTGGTGAACACGAAAACACTCTCAAATGGGATGTCGCAAAGACCGTTAACGATTTTATAACATAAGTGTAAATCGAACTCGGTTCGCCGATATCGTAGGGTTTCGATCCCCAACATTTCAGGCCTAGTCGTATAGTCTGGTACTTCTCGCGTAGGAAATACTTTGACAAAAACGCGTTTTGAGTACCGCCTTTGCACGTTTTCAATTACTCCATCACCTTCGACAGAAGATGGTGACCAGACCTGCGTACAGTATTCCAAGAGCGGTCGGCAGTAGACAATGTATGCTTTCCTGTAATGTTCGAGACATGGGTGTTGCAGAGATCTCAGGATGCAATTTGCCACACGAGAAGCTTTCTTAGAGATTTCCTTGCAGTGGGATTCCCACTTAAGGTCGGTGCTAATAAGCACACCAAGATCACTGACAGTCTCGCGTACGGGAAGCGCAACATCGTCTAGGCGTAGAAAGCACTCATGTTGGAAATTTATATGGAACAAGCTACATTTTTCTTCAGATATTTTTAGCTGCCATAGCTTGGACCAATTAGAAAGCCGGTTGCTGCCGAGATGTCGTACGTTCGTGCCGTGGCAGTGTGGAGGAAAGAAGATCGCCTCCGTGCAAACCGACGTCAACCCCTCCGAGAAGAGGGTTTTTGTCATGGGAGAGGTGCTGGCTGGTCGCAGCTCTCCTAAAGATTCTACTACAAATGGAAGGCGTCGAGAGGAATCCAGGACTCGCTCCGAAGCACCCATGCGCCACGTGCGGCAAAGATGTCACATGGAGGAAAACAAGCGTCCAGTGCTTCGGATGCCAAAGGTGGGTGCACTTCTCCTGTTTGGGCCTCAGTTCTGTGAGGCATCATGACTCATCCTTTCGTTGTGTTCTATGCTCTGCCCCCAACAACTCTGATTCCTCAATTACCAACCGCCCCCTCTCCATTGTTCACATTAATCTCAACGGCCTTCGCAACAAGTTATCTGAACTCTCTCTATTCGCACGTTCTCATCACCCGGATGTTATCATGGTTCAAGAAACCAAGCTCTCTCCATCTACCACTTATCCCCAACCTAACATTCCGGGCTACACCGCCATCACATGCCAAGGACAGCTCTTGGGGGCGGAGTGTCTACTTTCGTTCAATCTGCCTTACCTTCTCATATTATCCCTAATACTCCTAAGGACGGTACTCTCGAGTACATTCCTGTCCACCTCCCCCTCAAAACCCCTTTATCTCTATATAACATATATATTCCTCCTATATCATCTTGTCCCCCCTCTTATAATCCTATTCCCCTCCTTAAGCAGTTGTACGACTGCTCACTCTCCCCTTCAGCTGTCTTTGCGGGTGACTTCAATGCTCACACGTTCTGTTCCGCTCTTGATTCTGACGCCAGAGGGGAAGATGTCGAAGAATGGGCTGAGGAGTGTGACCTGGTTATCCTCAATGATGACCAGCCCACTCGTCTCCCTGCCAACGGCCGACCTTCTAGCCCAGACATCTCTCTTGTGTCATCCAATCTCTCTAATGCTTGCACGTGGTCCACATCCACAACTCTCTCCAGTGATCACATTCCCGTCTTTGTCTATATTGATCTCTCTGACTCTCTTGCCCCTTACTCTGGTTTTCGTCATCGTACTTATCTTAATTTAGGCCTAGCAGACTGGACCCTGTTCAGAGATGTTGCACTTCGCCATGCGGTCGACTACCCATGGAATGGTGATGTTCATCAGAAAGAGCGCCATCTAACAAGTGCCATCCGCAAGGCCATGAAAGCAGCAATTCCTGAGGGTCGTTTCAAGACCTTTTTCCAAATGTCAGCAGGGAAATACTGCAGAAGATAAGAACCAGAGATGAGAAGAGAGCCGCAGACCATCTAGACTCCGGACATAGCTGTGCTGGATAACGAGATCAAGCAGGATCTGGATAAGAACAAGAAGGAATGCTGGGAGAAGTTCACTGAAAAGCTGAATTTCAAGGCTGACGGAACTACGACGTGGAAAGTGTTGAGGAAAATTTCCGGCAAGTCCGCTCCTCGATGAGCTCCGCTATTGAGTTCGAGGAGAACGTCTTCAAATCAGGGAAAGCGGCTGCTTATGCGCTCGGTAAGAACTTCTTCATCACACGTGCCAAGCGAGGCGTGCAAAACAGAGTCACGGTTAGAGAACTGAGCCGGTTGCCGCTCATGAACGCTTCTGAGGCCTTTACTCTCACGCAAGTAGAGAAGGCTATCAAAGAAATGCGGAATTCGAAGGCTATCGGACCTGACGGTATCTCCCCAGCCATCATGAAGAAGCTTCCCACGGAACTTCTACCGATGCTTGCAGATATCATTAACACTTCTTTCCGGACCTGCACTCTACCCCAAGCTTGGAAGACAGCCAATGTGATACCGTTGCCAAAGCCAGGGAAGTCCCAAAGCACGGCAAAAGGACTTTCGACCAATAAGCCTGTTATCGCCCGTCGCTAAATTAGCTGAAAAGTTGATCGTGACGGACCTGGCTGATCAAAATGAGCGACAGCAGCATCAGCATGGGTTCAGGAAACTTCACTCCACTACTACAGCTCTATTGGAGATCGTGAGCTTTGCGGTCGATGGGTTCAACATGAGAAAGCCCCTGAGAACGGTGGCCGTCGCCCTCGACCTGAGCAAAGCGTTTGACTCTGTTAATTTGGGACTGCTGTCCGAGAAACTGCTCAAGTCGTCGCTACCATCATGGCAGAAGCGATGGATTGCAGCGTTCACTAAAGGCCGCCGTGCTAAGGTTCTGTTCCAGAATCATGTATCCGATAGCATTCCAATAGCAGCCGGTGTTCCGCAAGGCGGAGTGTTGTCCCCGCCCTATTCAGCCTGTATCTTGAGGACATTCCTGAGCCTCCCAATGATGTAAGGATTGTTATGTACGCCGACGACATCACCATCATGTGCCAGGATCGTGACCTGCAGATAGCCGCTAACAAGATCAGCGCCTATCTCGTCGAGTTGAAGCTCTTCCTCGATAAAATGATGCTCACAGTCTCTGCCGCAAAATCCTCTGTTTCAGTGTTCACAACGAACACCAAGGAACACAGTGCCCATCCAGATGTCAAATGGGATGGTGACCTGTTGCAAGCAGCAAAATTCCCCAAGCTGCTTGGCCTTATTCTTGATCCCTCACTGAAGTTCCACAAAAACGCGGAACAGAAACACACAGTCGTCAAGGCTAGACTTAATATCTTGAGAGCTCTCGGAGGAACATCATGGGGAAGCAGCCGAGAGACTATATTGAGAACCTACAGAGCAATACTTCAGCCGGCTTTGGAATATGCGGCACCAGTGTGGCAGCACCTGGTGTCTGACAGCTCCTGGAATAAGCTGCAGCGTGTACAGAATGCTGCGTTTAGAATTGCTACCGGTTGTGCAAGGAGCTCCCCGGTGGAGCATCTTCACGCGGAGGCCTGCATATTGCCGGTCAAGGAGCATTGTGAACTCCAGGCACAGCAGATGTATATTAATGTTCAGAGACAGCCGAATCATCCGTCAAAGAGAATCATGAAGCCCATAAGAGAGAGGTCGATTAGGACGCCGTTCGCCGATGCTCCTCGTAAAGTTGATGTACAGATATGGGCCGACTCCAACATGGAAAGGCTTCGTCTTCTGCGTGAGGAGCACACCCAGTTTGTTCGAGGATATCTAGCAAAGGCGGCTGTGAACCCTATCTTGGGAACGGTGCCGCCTCGGGTTTGCGAGTCCGAGTCTCAACTCGGCAGACGAGCCAGATGTGCTCTTGCATCGCTGCGCTGTGGTCACTCTATTCTGCTCATGTCTTACGTCAACAAGATCGACAGCAGCCGACCAGACGCATGCCCGGACTGTGGTACTCCCGGACACGACACGGCGCACTTGTTCATGTGCCCGAAGAGACCTACCTCCTTAACAACAATGGACCTTTGGACGAATCCTGTGAAGGCCGCCCAGTTCCTCAACCTATGACAAAAACCACTTTGAGGCTGCAGAAGAAGAAGAAGAAGAAAGCCGGTTCAGGTCACACTGAAGCTCGTGAAAATCGATGGCGGGGTTGCGAAGGGGACGATATATCTTCAGATCATCAGCAAAAAGCTTGCATGTGCTCGACAATCCGTCAGAAATGTCTTCACATAAATGAGGAAAAGCAAAGGACCCAGAACGCTACCCTGGGGAACACCGCTGACGATTGGGAAAGGATGAGAACAAATATCGCCAATTTCGACTATGAAGTCACGAGGTGTCAAAAAGGAATTCAACCATTTTAAAATGTCACCAGAAATGCCGTAGCCTTCAAGTTTCAGAAGTAGCTTTGGATGACTGACTGTATCAAAAGCTTTAGCATAGTCTATGTACACAACATCAGTTTGGTAGCTTTCGTTCACAGCCGAACACCAGCCGTGGAACGAGGATACCAGCTGAGATAGCGTTGATCTACCAGGCAGAAAACCATATTGCGCCGGGCTGAGGTCATTCGACGCGAGATGGGATAGAACACAATCTTTGATAATGATTTCGAGAACTTTGCATACTGATGAGGTTAAACTGATGGGCCGATAGTTCGAGACCTGAACAGCTGGTGCCTTTTTCAGAAGCGGGGTTACAATCGCAGTATTCCATGTGGACGGAAGCGTTCCAAGAGCAAGGCTATGTTTGAATATGCACGAGAGAGGGTAACATAACCCGTTAGCAGCCCTTTTGATAAAGTAAGATGGCACCGAGTCCGGGGTGAGAGAAATCTTGTCATTGAGCTTTTTTATGACACCCATTACAACCTCGCAGCTGATAGGGACGGAGCACAATTTCTGGGAACATCGGGAGGAGAATAGTGGGGTCGCACCGTTGTCATGAGTAAATACTTTGGAGAAATATTCCGCGAACATTTCGCATTTTTGCTGATCATCGATAATGACTTCGCCCTCTTCATCTTTTAGAGATGTGATACCCTTACGCGTTTTCATCTTTGCATTCATGTACTTGAAGAAGTTTTTTCGATTTCCCGAGCAAATAAGGCGTTTTTCGCAGTTCTTGGCAAATCGTTTGCATTCTTTTTCGAAATCCCTAGCACATTTGCTGAAGGCAACGCGCCCACCAGGCTGAAAGCGGTCACGCCAGAGGAAGTGCTTTTTAGCGGCCAAGCGCTGCAGGTGCGGTGGAAGGTTTTTGGTCTGAGGGCTATGTTTCCGAAGTGGAACACATATCTCTATTACAAGGTGGACATAGGAAATGAAGGCATCATACACCTCGTTTATATTGCGGCACGTGCAAAAGAGTCCGCGATGTCGGATTTGAGGTTGTCGTAGTTGGTGAATTTTTTTTTGCCAAATGGTGCTTCAGCGGGCGGAACAAGTGGTAGTCGGAGGGGGCGAGGTCCGGGGAATACGGCGGATGGGCAATCGTCTTCCAGCCGAGCGTCGCCAACTTCTGCTGGGTCTCCTTCGCCACGTGGGGGCGCGCGTTGTCGTGCAGCAGGTGGACCGAGGCCCGTCGGGGACGCTTTTCTCGGACGGCGGCGGCTAGTTTCTCGAGCTGATCGGTGTAGATGGTGGCGGTGGCCGTGCTGTCTTGCGGGAGCAGCTCGAAGTACAGCATGCCCTTGGTGTTCCACCAGCTGCAGAGCATGACCTTTAGCGGGTGCAGGTCGGCTTTCGGCGTCGTCGGAGGCTCTTCTCCGCGCGGGATCCAGACGGCACGGCGGGCGACGTTGTCGAAGAAGACCCACCTCTCATCCCCAATGACCACGTCCTCGAGAAACTCCTTGCGATGCGGACGAAGGAGGAGCGACTGGCAGACGGCCACGCGGCTCTGCTTGTTGGCGTCCGTCAAACGGTGGGGGATCCAACGGGCCAGAACTTTGTGGTAGCCGAGTACGTTGAGTCGATTGTGGATGGTGGACTTACTGCAGCCGAGTGTCGTCGCCAGTTCACGGGTGGTGGCTTCCGGCTTCTCCTTGGTACAGCGACGGACTTCGTCATCATCCACCGTAGAAGCCCTCCCCCTGTGCTCCCTGTCCTCGAGGCTCGTGTCGCCGCTCTCGAAACGATTGAACCAGCGTCTGACTGTGCGTTGGGACACTGCATCCTCCTTGCACACTCTGCAGATGTTGGCGACCGCGGTGCCCGTGTCGTTGTCCAGCAGCCACTCGTAGTGCACGAACGTACGAATTCGACCTTGGTCCATTTAAGCTTGTACTGGTAGCTAGACGCGGCGACTGCGCCTTATATACCCCTAGCGTAGAACTTTGGAGAACCTTCTAAAAGGTTCTCACACTTGCCTGATATTATAACACTTCTAAGAAAAATTATAGAATTTTGAAAATTTTCGGACAGGAATTATTGGACGGCCAGGTATTTAGGCCCCCGTCATAATTGGCCAATCGGCTATGGCCAGCCCGGCCGATGAGCATGTACGTCATGCAAATCAGGCGCGGCATGCATGAACGCTGCGAAGAAGGGCAGGGAGTCGCTTCGCTTCCTATGCGCGCAGCGTCGAGCCACAGGACAACCTCGAAGCACATTGCATATATTGGTATGTCGCGGGCGTAAATGCACCAACTACAGTGAACTCTAGGCCAAGCAGCGTTTTTGTCGTCCCAGTCGCTTTGTGGCACTTTTTTGTCATTCCGTGCATCTCAATAATTGGAAGCAAATGCGATGGGGATGACAGAAAATGCGCGCGTAGAGTTGGCAGAGGAAAGTGCATTCACGTCCGCGATACGCTAATATGCGCCATGCACTTTGAATCCGTTTCTTAGCTCGGCGCATAGGACGCGGAGCGGCTCTCTGACATACTGTGCTTATCTGGGCCAAATTCCGGTCCGCAATTGCGTCTCGATGCGCTTTGCGGCCGCACGCGCTTGAGTCGGTCGAGTTTCTAGCGCCAAAACGGACTCGAAATTGCTTTTTTTTTTACAATTTTCTTCGATTTCGTTTGGTTACCGGTTTCTAAAACCCACCTAGAGTCAACGGATCGGCGGCTGCGGCGTTGGAAACTCTTTCGACTCGAAAGCGCGCGACCGCAAAGCGTGTCGAGACGCAATTGCCGACCGGAATTTGACCCAAATAAGCACAGTAGCTTCGTTGGGTGGAGCCATGTACTCCACCAACTTTCATCCCTGTGCAGTTGAATTGGGGAGCCTTCACAATTGGGAAAATCGGTGACAACCGGTGAAACACCCCGAAAAAGAATGAAAGTGACACAACACTCATGCAAGTCATTTTCAAGGTTGGGTGGGTGTCACTGCCGGTTTTCCGGCAATAACTTTTTTACCCTAAAAGATAGTCTTCTGGTGAAAGTCGTTTTTGGAATCCCCATAGAATTCTGCGTCGAATGAAATATTGTATTCCTAACTTTGCTTGCTCCATAGGCCAGCCAGGTCGTTGGAGCCGAGCTCCATAATTATCTCCATAGGGTGCTCTTGCCTCTATGGTGTAAGCAGGAGACGCAGTGTTCTCCTGGAGCCTACAACGGGACTCGGCTCCACCGACCTGGCTGACTTATGGGGCTGGCAAAGTTAGGAACCCGATATGTCATTCGACGCAGAATTTTATGTGGATTTTAAAAACAACCTTCACCAAAACCCTATCTTCAACCGTTAAAGAGTTGAAGGCGAAAAACCTGTGTTTCGTAAAATGAATTAGGCTGAAAGATCGAGAACATATTTTTTCAAACTTGAAACACTAGTCGACGCAGAATTCCATCGAGATTCCGAAAACAACCTTCATCAGAGGTCTATCTCTAAGCACAAAAAATTATGGACGAAAAACCGATAGTTTCAGGCGAAAAAAATGCACTTTATGAACTGAAATTGGCTGGTAGAAGGGGGACGTATTTTTTAAAACTGAAAACGATATTCTATGCAGATAATCATGGGGATATGGATGTATTCTATGCAGAAACTATAGTGAGAACTTCTTAGAAAAAGACCGAACGAACGAATTTCGAATAAATTCGTTCATTTCTTATTTCGAGTGAACGAATTTCGAATAAATTCGTTCATTTTTTATTTCGAATGAACGAATTTTGAATAAATTTAGAAAAATCGGATTTCGAATGAGCGAAATTTGCAAAAAAATTCCGTTCAACGAAATTTCAAACAAACGAAATTTGCGAAAAAATTCCGTCCGACGAATATTTCGAACGAGCGAAAACGAACGAAAAAAAATCGAAAAATTTTCGAAAATTTCGTTCGTGTACACGTATAAAGTTTGACCGATGCCCTGAGCGATGCGTATTGAGTTCGTTTCCGCAACGCATCTAACTATGTACGCTGTTTTCTTCTCTTCTCTAGCATGTCTCGAACAACCTTCACCAAAGGGCTATCTTTTAGGGTTAAAAAGTTATGGACGAAAAACTGATCGTTTTTGGTGGAAGAAACGTTACTTCATAAATTTAAATCGGCTGTGAGACTGGAAACGTATTTTTCTCAACATAAAAACATTATTCGACGCAAAATTCCATGGAGACTTTGGAAACAGCTCCGTTCAAAGATTCGTCTTGAAGGGCAAAAATTTTATGAGCGAAGAACGGGTAGTTTTTCAAAAATCGCTTGGAAAATTTTTCCGAAAAATTTTGACTTCAAGACAGCTCAAAGGAAATTTTTCCATGAGCTAGGCAGATCATTTCATCAAGAATAGTGAATTTCTAAAGGAGTTCATCTAACGAAAAAATGTTTCGAAATTAATGATTTAAAAAGAAAAATTTACTGAATGCAAAAAAGTCGATTGAGAAAACGTCGAATTTTTTTAAGTTGCAAGTTTATAGGGAACCTCCACCGTTCCCCACTCAGGTATCCTAAACAACCTTTACCTCTCGGACCGCTGTCTCCACCCCCAACGTACCTATGCTCCCTGACCTTCTTCGCAGCGTTCAAGCATGCCGCCCCTGGTGTAGAAATTCATCCGTTGTGGAAGAAGTGAGCTGGCCTAAGCCGTCCGGGTCGATACCCAAGTAATTCGTTGCTCACAAAGGTTGCAAAAAAAACCATTATGACCGGGTGGAGCCCGCCTGATAAGGCTGTGGCTGTCCCGATCGATATCTATGCAGTACATCTGATGTGAACGACAAGCGGCGTCGAAGCTCACAGAATTCTTCTTACCTCGACAAGAAGCTACTTTATAATGGCACAGGTACTTACCCAACTTCCCAAAGCTAAATCTTCACTATTCGACTAACTTTCGAGCTAAGCTATGTTTTAAGTCCTACAATTGTTCAGGATGCTCGGAACCCCAATGTTCCAACATTATTCCTATTCGAATATTTGAAGAGTCAGAATCCGAGCATTTCAGTCAGAATCCGAGCATTCAGCGTTATTTGAATACAAACTTGAAATGACCGCTTGAAAGTTACTAAGGGAGTGTACAGTTTCCTCAATTAAATATGCTGTTTTATAGTTGGTGGCTGTGCCCGCCTTTTCGAGAAACGAACACGTGTCTCCGAATGGCGTACCTGTTGATTTTAACGCGAGCTAAAAGAACCTCTTGATTTTTTTCTCCAAAATCACTAAAAAAGGCAGTATTTACCATTTTTCCGGGTTTTTTCAAAATAGTAGGCGTATTTAGTGTAGTGGCTCATACCGCGACATGAGGGTGCGTGATTTCAGAAAGTGAGTTGGAAGAAGATGGACCAATCGTTCTCCAGAAGACAGAAACGTCCAAGAGCCGGGCAATCGACATGTAAGTTAGCCCTTGCTAAGTGCGTCATAGCGGATCTATACTTTGGTCACCACACGACGTGATGATGTGTTGGCCTGGAAATCTCCGAAAATAAACATACTGTGCTTATCTGGGCCAAATTTCGGTCCGCAATTCCGTCTCGACACGCTTTACGGCCGCACGCTCCCGAGTCAGAAGAGCTTCCAGCGCAGCAGCCGCCCATCTGCTGACTCTAGGTGGGTTTTCGAAACTGGAAACTAAGAAAATTTGGATAAAACCGTATAAAAAAGCCACATCGAGTCGGCTTTTGCGCTGGAAACCCGACTGACCCGAGCGCGTGCGGCCGCAAAGCATGTCGCGACGCAATTGCGGACCGGAATTTGGCAGAGAGAAGCACAGTACACTCCGTTCCATAAATATACGAACATCCCCGAAATCGCTGGTTCTAGAACTTCCAGTGACTCTTGAGCTAAGAAAGTGTCACCAATGTTTTCTGCAACCCCGTTTCGTTTATGGTCAGCTTTTTTTGGTGGTATTTCACGCACCTACACGACTAGGACATGAATTTTGACAGTTTCATAATTATACGAACACTGGCGAAAAACTGCATATTTATGCTCAATTTAGGCTGAAATCGGTGTACGAATCGCTTCAGATGGAGAAGGTGGAGCCGGAGAAGATCGCGCAGTTTCAACGTATTGTCTATTTCGAGCAAAGAAGGATTATGTGGAAGTATGTTGAAGTTTTTAGAATTTTCTGAAAACTCTTTTTTCGGGGAATCAGTGTCAGTTTTCTACAGAATGAAAGCGATCAGCGGCGGCAAGCGGCTCGAAATGGTACGACCTGGTCCTAATGAGCGTCACAGAGTTCCATCGTATGGAATGTGGCTGCGCGAGCTGTTAAAGCGTGCTGAGTTCGAGAAGAAGAGGTTAATATTGCAAGCTTACTATCTGTTTATCATTTTCGTCTTGTGATTGGATGGGATACTCGAAGCTCCGCCCCTTCTGTGTCTACCCATTTACGGGACAGCGGGCGTTTTGCCCAACTACGCAGAAAAAGTGAACATTTTACACTCATTTGTAAGCGTTTAGATTCATGGCGCTGAAGCCGATCAATCATGGAGCACGAGGTCGGGCGTCTCGTTCCGATCTGACTAGGGATTCCAGTGTCCCAGAGAAACTGAAGGAAAGGTGGGTACCTATTTGTTGCCTATTCGGGGAGTTTCTTCTGGTCGACTTGACCATTAGTCACGGCACATGCTGTCCTGTCAGCTTTAAGTTCCTGTCCGCAGTTGCGTCCAACCGCGGTTGCATCACGCAAAATGATGATAATCGTGCTGGGACAGAGGGTAAATGTGCCGGGACCACGTGGCTAGGCACGATTATCATAGCATTGCGTGCTGCAACAGCGGCTATGTGCAACTGCGGGCCGGATTTCCGCCCCGATAGGTACAGCATACCATTTACTATAGAGGTTGTATGTGAATCTAAGTTTTTAGCCTCCAATGAGAGCTTCCATTCAGGTTATAGAGGGTTTTTTCAGTGTAGCGGAAAGGTAAGTGCACCCGTTAGGCAGTTTTTCGGGCGTGCAGAAGAAAATAGGCTTTCACTAGAAGACGATTGTGTTGGGACCTGGTGGTCCCATCACGATTACCGTATTCCCGGCACGATTTTTCGTGGCGTGCGTGCCACAGCAGCGGTTGTTCGTAGCTACGCACCGGGATTTCACTCAGATGAAGACAATGAATTCACCGTAACCTATCGTAGACCGCTAAGCGTACCACAAAGGCCCGGCTTTGCCCACGCCCCCCCCCCCCCCCGGCTGGCCCTCTACTACCGTAATCGACGCGTTCTCGGCCGACCCCGGTATGCATTGGCGACACCGGTAAGCGATCGATCGTAGTTGTGGCTTTTTAGCTATCCACCGCGCCGTACCGGATCGACCGGGGACGCGTCAATCATAGTATTTGGGGGCATGTAGCGGGCCGTGAGCTCTCGCACTCTATTGTATACAAAGTGCACCAACTTTGGGAACACTCTTACAAGGTAAGTGTACAAAGCGTATGTCGGGTCTGGGGAAACGAATTGTATTGCCAGTATCTCTTCAGCATCTACATTAAAATTTTGCAGTATCCCGCCCCGAGCAGCTGGTTCCAAAAAGGTATGAGCTACTCAGACAGTAGGTGCGGACTGACCGCTGGCAATCAAGACCTCTCCGGGCGGTACGCCGGCAAGTTGCGGGCGGATCGCTGCTCATCGTGGCCTCGACGGGCGGATCGCTGAACCTCGTCGTCTCAGCAGGCGGATCGCTGCCTTTTGGTCGGCGGATAGCGGCACCTGGAAAAGTTGATCACGCTAGCGGGCGGATCGCCGGCAAGCTCTAAAGCGGCGATCTGCCCGTAACCTGCCAGCGATCCGCATGCAAAGGCTTTGTTAGCCAGCGATCTGCCCGCTGAGCTATGAGATGCAGCGATCCGCCCGCCAGGGCTCTGATAGCCAGCGATCCGCCCGCCACTGCTTTGATAGCCAGCGGTCCGCCCGCTCAAATTTTACGCCGGGAAACTTGTCAATCATTGACGAGTTCTTTTCTGTTATCAGTATCATGCTCAGAGTAGACATACCGAAGGGTATAAAAGGCGCTCCATCGCACTGACTGCTCACTCAGCATTTCGAGGCCGATCCTGAGTGGTGACTTCAAGTCACCTCTCAAGGATCACTCAGAGGCCGAAGGATAATTTTTGGCAGCTGAGGGGATGGTCCCCACGGCTAGGGGGGGGGTGGTCCCGCACACGGAGACCGTGGTGGGAACCACCGAAAACCAACATGTGGCATCGAGGGCCGATCGCTGGCTAATGGCGGGCGGATCGCTGGCTACTGCCGGGCGGATCACTGGCAACTGGCGGGCGGATGTTGGCGGGGATGTCGATCTGCCCGCCAAAAGCCAGCGATCCGCCCGCACCTTCTGTCTGAGTATTTTGAAGTCTTGCGAAAAGGTAAGGGTCACCCAGCCTGTCAGAAATTTTTTGGGGTGAAAGAAAAAATCGGGTTCTGCTCAAAACTTGTATCTAGGCGTCATCAAGGGTGCTCAAAACGAATCTGGTGTCAGTTTGTCGAAGTTCTGAGGCTTACCGACCGTAGTAGCTTGAACATCGGAAAATGGACATCAAATTCGTATTCGTCACCCCGAATAACCCCCGCATACAAATTTTGAGTCAAATCTGAGTCTTTGATCAAACTACCATATACCCACCGTAATCTACCGTAATCTGTGAGAATTTTTCAAACAGACCTCAGATTCTTTTAAGCACATCAAGTTACCTTCAGAGAACGATTTTGAGACTCATCTATCAAAGAAAATCTCGACCGGAAAATCCGGAATTCTCGAAAGTGAATTTTGTCCTCGAAATTTTCCCCCGCTGGGATGCTTAGAGCGAATTAAGCCGAAAACTTTGGAAAATCGACAACGAAACCTCAGCTTCGTGATCAGCGCCCTGAAAACCCTCTAGGAGAATTTGAAGTCAAATTTGGAACATTTTCTGAAGCTCTTACAGAACCCCTACTCAGACAAACCTTCGCTCGGAGCGACACCGGTTCCTCCCAATTATGACGTCATCGCCCGGACAGCGGCCGAGGGCGAACTGGCACCGCGGTCCCTGTCCGGTGCCAGTTCGCCCCTCGGCTGTTGTCCGGTCGCTCTCGGGGCGACAGCGGTGCCAACTCCAGAGATAGTGATGAACTGTGGGACCTCAGTGGCGGTGCGCCAGACGACGGGCGAAGTATACGGGACCCTATTGACGGTGCGTCGCACGCCGGATAAAGTGTGCGGGATCCCAGTGACAGTGCGCCCGACGCCGGAAAAAGTATACCGGACCCAATCGGCGGTGCGCCGGACGCCATAAAAAATGTGCGGGACCCAAATGGGAATACATCAGACGCCGTGAAAAAGTGTGCGGGATGTCATGAAGTGTTTGCAGGCCAAACCGAGCCGTCACGGCGCCCCTTGCACAATCGGTTTCCTTTTTTTTCTTTGCCTTTTTCGCTTTCGGTGACTACTCAGGCAGGCATATCGGATCACCTGGCGAATCTCTGTCTTCTTACGCCTTTCCGAATACAGCCACTGCGATTTCCTGAGCTTAAGTCCGTTACCCATCATCCGAGGGACCCATCATCGGAGTTTAGGAGTGCGTGGTGCAGTGGCAGATATGAAAAAACATGGTAAAGCGAATTAACACGTCCTAATGTGTTTTATCACATGCACAGCCGGTATAAAAGGTGCCTCATCTCACTCGAGTCCTCATCCGGCATTCTGATGCCGGCCCTGAAAGGTGACTTGGAGTCCCTCTCCGGAGGCCAGCATATTTTTGACCGCTGAGGGATAGGGGATCCCACAGCTGGGGAGGTGGGGTGGTTTTCGCCGCGGTCCGCAAGGAGTGTTGTTCCTCACCGCAGACCTCGGCGAAGGTTACGCCCTTGTTGCTGACCGGGGCTGGGATTTCTGCGCCGTGGACCGCGACATTCGCGCACCTTTCGAGAAGAGGCGGGTATAAAGAAAAACTAGGGGGAATTTCGAAAATCGCCCGGACAGCGACCGCAGTGCCAAGTGCGATTCAAAATCGCTCCGAGCGGGACTGCGGTCGCCTGGAGAGCGGCTGCTGTGGACCGAGAAGATGGCTAATTTTTGTTCGGAGCGGAGAGACAGCGTCGCTCTCCGGTCCCGCTCCGAGCGATGGTTTGTCTGAGTAATTGAGAAAAGTGACCGCTCAACCCAGAATCCGTACAATTCCAAAACGCTATCAGTCTGCACAAAGTTAGAAAACTGTACCTCCACTCAAACTTTGCTCAGGGTGGTGGTTTGAGCGCTAAGCACAATTATGAGGTCCGTTTCCAGATTTCTTAGGAAGTTTACTGAGCGTTTGGGAGGTTACGGAAAACAAAAAAATACCGTTTTGAGCTTCTAGCTTGTTGCAACCAGCGACTCGGGGCGGGGTACTACGCAGTTTTACTATAGATGCCCAACACATACTAGCAATACAATTCGTTTGCGCAGATCTGACATTCGCTTTGTATACTTTCCTCGTTAGGAGAACTCCTATCGAGAGCACGTTTCATTACGAATGCCCGAATCGGCCAGTACTACCTCCTCAGGCAAATCTCGGTCCCAAGTCGCACCGAACAGGAATCTATAGCGCCTCACAGTTCGTGCTCCCTATCTCCGAACCACTGCTGTTGCTTTTCGAGAGAGGTGAAGGAGCCGGACAGCAACAGAAACCAAGCCGCGTATGGGGAGAAAGAGCCTAACTGTCATGTGGCTCGGGCTGGGAAACGCATGAGTCCTTTGTTAGCTCCAAGAGGATATTTATTTATGACTTTGATTCAGATCAGCATCAGCAGACTATTTTCTGGGTCGCACAATGGAGGAACACTTGTCGATTCAAATGAATTTGGGATAAAACTCAGATCTTATTAATGTAGGTAACACGGTATCAAGGTGAAACCTATTCTGTTTTCTTATGTTATTTGTATGCGAATGAAGATGCTACCTATTCACTCGTTCTTACCAAGTTAATCGATTGAATTAAAACACTACGGGAAAGTCAAGGGAGTGCGTGCGCCAACAGATGTCTTATGAGCTTCGAGCCTTTACTAGAGACTGTTTCCAATACAAACTGCAGTTATGTAGAATGGTCTGGAAAGTTTGGTGGCGAAACCTTATCTGAAAAGAAACTACTCTGCCAGCGCGTAGCTAGATGCCTCACACGGAAACCGGAGATGCCCAGGGTTTCGGAGGCATCTAGTCTGATTTTGACCCGAGATTTTACGTAGAGTACGGAAAGTTTAGCCTCAGTTGGTGAAATTTTAGCTACAGCGCCCGCATATTCTACGTAAATTCTCGCTACGGAACCCGCGTATTCCACGCAAATTCTCGTTACAGCACTAAGTCGATCGACCCACCCAGTCCTGATCCGTACTTGAAAGGCGATCCCAGCTGCGATCGACATCATCGCCGTTTCTTACCCACGGCCTGCCGCATCCCAATGGTCAAAATTATCCTCTCCATGGTCTCCCAGAGAGCGACACGGGGTCACCCTCCACGGTCAGCCTCAGAGTGTCGAGTAATCACTCAGTGAGATGACTGGCCCAACACTGTTTCAACGGCATCACTGTGTTCAGCGTAGCCAGCGCGGGTTTGAGATTGCATTTCAACACAGGTTGTCGCTAAATCCGTAGATGCTCGCTACAATTTTATAGCGAGAATATACGGGTTTAGCGACAGAGAGATCAATGTATCGAATTTAGCCTTCGTTTTTACGTAGAATACGCGCAGAATTAGCACCCTTGTAGCCTCGACACAAGAATATGCGGGTTTTAGCTATCGTAGCTAAATCCCGTGAATTCCTCGCTACATGGAATGGGGCGGCGTTGCAGGCCGCGCCCTCGGAGGCATCTAGCTGCGCGATGGCAGAGTATGTAGCGATCAGGGGTCATACCTGCATGCAGGGTCCATCAGCCCGTTGGCAAAGGCCGCAAAAACTTACGACCCACCCCTCGAAGGTCGGTTCGCGCCCAAAAGTATGGAAAATTATAACGATCCTCCCCTTAGGAAGAATTCGGACCGATTATTTTTCATTTATAGAATTCAGCTAGAATCAAAGAAAAAATAGAATGAAACTGTTAAAAAACAGCCAAATCAAAAATCAGATTGAAAAAAGTCGGCAGAAGGCTGATTTTAACAAATTTCCGGCAGTTTACCACTAGCCCAACCAAAATTCATTCAGAACAAAATTTGAGTGGGCTGGAATATGCGAAAAAAAAACAGCCCGACGCCCGTCTAAACGCGGGCGTTTGTCGGAAATTTCGGGCACTGGGATGAATCTCGCGGGCGGATAAAACTCGATGAATGCTAATCAGAACATTTCATGCAAATATATTGTTTGTTATATCTTGAGTTTTGCACATGTCTGATTAACTGGATTGCGAAGGCTTCCGGAGAAAATGTCCACGCCTACTTTTTTTACAAACTTCAAACTTAGCAAACGGCACAGTTTCCCTCCCTTCCCGAAATCGAGAGAGTTGTTGGCCGGAGAAAATTCCTCACCTAGAGACGAATTCCTATTTAAGGTAGTTTCTGAGATATCAATGCCTAAAACCGGCGATTTCGGACATTTGCTCCTGTTATCGAGTGCGAATTCAAGATTGTCATAATTATTTTGGTCTTTTGCTTAATTCATGGCGTCATTTTTCAGTAATAATTTATTAGAAGAATTCGAGAAAAACCGATTTGCCTCCACTCGGGCGAAGAATTTACAAGAATGACTAAAGGTGATATGACAATAATAGAACGCGCCCAGGCCTCGCGCCCTTCCCACAGTAGCGTCCGGGCCTGGCGCTTCTGATGGCGGATTACGTATCTTTATGTACATATTATTATTTCGGAAGTTTCAAAAGCTGTGGTCAAATTTTCACACAGTCCAATTACCTCTAAGTCTGGACCCTTGGTGGTCCAAAGTTCTTTGGCTGAAGGAATGCCACCCATTGGATAGTGATGGCAAAAATGGCTTGCCAGCGTCCACCACTTTACCTAGCCCGAATCCTTCTCAGGTTGAGAAATGAAATTGTAACAGTTTGTGGGGAATTCTATGAGGAATTCAGCTTCTTTTTTGTAATTGAAATTTTGATTTCTAATGAGGGGTCGTACGTCTTATAGTGGATTTCGAAGCTGGAGTACGGCGATTTTCCGCCTGCAAGGGGATTAAAAACAGTTGAATGGACCGGAGAGTGGTTTTTTTTCAGGTTTTGAACGTTGCAAATTTTTCTTTGATTCGCAGAAACCACTTTTCTACATATCCTACTACATACAATCTTGTCTTTTTTCCAATGAATTATATATTTTGCTCCACGAAAATTTTACGATCCCCCCTCCAACATTTCGCTTTCCACGAAAATTTTCACGACCCGTCTCATCACCCGTTGGCAAGCTATCCACACCTGCTGGACCCTGCCTGCATGTACAGGGGTTGTAAGTCTGAGACAGATCATGAGTGCAGTCCGCAAATTGTGGACTTCGGGCTGGGCGTTATCCGGGTTCAACTTATTTCGGTTATAAGATATATAACTGACCGTATCCCTAACCCCTCTGACTTTATGGTAGAATCACAATAGTAGGTGAAAGTATTTAAAGTGCGCCCGAATGAGAATGGCGACCCACGCGGTCGGCGTGCTTGGCAGGCGGCCGTCGCATGTGTCGCCCTCGGACGAGTGTTGGATTTCAACGACGGCCGTCCCCTCTCCCACTCATTGATCGGCGCAGTGCTTGCTGCCAGCCGATGCCGGCCTCGTTCGTTGTCGATGGCGTTGGGGACTTTTCGCATGTTCGTCCGAGAGCGGCGAACGCGACGGCCGCCTGCCAAGCACGCCGGCCGCGTGGGCAGCCATTCTCATTCGGACGCACCTTATTGTCATAGGAAAAATCAGCATGGGCAAATATCCAAGCAACGATAGCTCTTCAGTATGAATCCAAATATTGGGAGAGAGCGAGGATTCATAGAAACCGAAGAAAACTAACAGAATGTTGCAAACATATGCTCCTGAGGAGCCGGAGTATTCGCTAAGACATGACAGGAGACGTACAGCAGCTCCTTGATGTCTTTCGTCCTCTCTTTGATAACCATCCAGGTGTTTATTGCTTTACGGACTCTCAAGATGGAGCCTCTCGGCCTCGTTTAAGGTTCCATGTGAGCGGCAAAGCGAGATAAATACAAACCGAAAATGTAAAAGCGAGAGTCAAAAATTGTAGTGGAGATATGTAAAAGTCCATGATTGAGTGAAGAAAAGTTGTTGGGTTTATTTTGAAATTGTTTTCACACCACCATTCTCGATTAAGTACAGCGGAGTCTGCTTCTCACTTTTAATTTTGTAAGGGACATTGTTTTGAAGGCTACGGCGCGTCAGCTCTTCCTCCACGTCAAAGTGTGAAGATGACGTGGTCTCGGTCCGCAGAGGAGAGGCTGCTTCATAGCGTAGCGGCCGTTGAGTTTGAGATGGAAGTAGCACTGTTCTTACGGGCAAGACTTTCTGGAAGTTATTTATGTACATATGTAGGCATATAAGCACATAGATCTATCTTAGCCAAAAAAAACATCTATCGTCCCATATAAAGGTGCAGTGGAGGAGCGTAAGTCAACATCATACGTTTAGCCGGACAATGTTCTTCACTGTGAGCACGCTGCTTGGTAGCCCCACAGATCGAACACTTCTTAGGGTACTGAGAGTCCCCTGGAGAGTCGATCTGGTCGCAAGTGAGCAATTTGTGGCTTTCGAGTATCATAAAGGCTGATGGTTATGCAGCAGTCCGTTCCAAGTCTCGTTTCCGTCTGAAACTTTTCGAGATGTGTTCCTAGGTGTACACCAATTGAGGCTAGCGCTGTACCTTGAGCAAGACCTGGTTCATGCGAGTTTGCGAATCATAACGCAGCCACGGCGTGTAGCTTCGCCTACACCTCTGATATGATCTGCATAGACTGCGGCTTGGTATGGTGGGTGTATCCGCGAAAGGGATAGCTGTGGATTACTCAGCGAACCGAGCGCCTGTCGCCTGCGCCGATCGATCACCACATTTCTGGTGGGCGCACACGACGCAGCGCAGTCTGCTGAGTTGTCCGCAGCTATCCCTTTTCTGGTTACCCGAACTATGCATGCTCCATCGTCCTGCAGTATTTCTGTGACAATGGCATGAACTGGTCCCTCTTTAACGAGTCTACTCCACGTTCCGAAGGTGTATTAGCGTGTTTGAAGACGTTTGCTTCCATTCTGATCCCCGATAATTTTTATGTCACAATGGAAAATGGTCACGATCAGGGGTGTGCGGCAAAGGAATTTGAAATTTCGGCAAACGGCAACGGCAAACTTCAAAAATGACCGGCAAAACGGCAAAATCTGTTTTGTGCTATAATACACCAACATTTGTTCTCTTATGTGGTGTTTCATGCAATATCTGCCACTTACTATGTGCCTGGCGTTTCACTAGCTCTTACAGGAAGAAAAAAGGAGTCGCTGACAAGTTTGAAAATGCCGTTAGCCTATCCCTCGCTGAAGATAATTCTGTTGATTCCCCTCCCTCTAATCAAAGTTTCCGTACAAGCAGTTCTAAGGGTCCAAAGTTTGGGCTTTTTTTTGAACAGTGCAAAGTGTGATTGATGAGCAAAGGGTTCACTCTGAAAGGGGCTTGCGGTCAGCGCGACCCAGCCTTGTCAATCCGGGGGCGGGCAGCTAACTCAAGATTTTTATTCCTCTCACTTCAAACTAGGATTGAATGGTTTCCTTTGTAAGGCTATAGGAGTGGAGTGAGACTAGTCTAGCTGAATGAAGAGCTCACAACAAAAGCAGACTCTGAATTTCCATAGGAAATCAAGAGCTCCGAGGGACATGTTGATGGAACACTCAAAACTAGAGGCATCTGGTGACAGTTTGACTTGTAATACGCGCGCGACGGAAAGCCGCTGCGCTCACGATGTCGCTGGAGCGCCGCGTGCGGAGCGTTTAACCAGCCGGACAGCTCTTGGTCTCTTCCCTTTCTTTGGATAGAGCCTACAAGCCGGCACGAGGCTTATTACAACAACAATATCGACTAAAAGCGAGCAGTAAATCGCTCTAGACGGTGCCGAACTTGAATGTGGTGTGCCCCCCCCACCCACTTCCCCTGTGGCTACAGTGGAAGTGGGGGGGGGGGGGGTTGTACACCATGTTCGACTTTCCGGCCGTATATTGGAAGGGGTTGCTCGTTTTGAGACGGGTTTCGACATTGGTGTTGCAATGGGCCTTGGATCCTTTGATTTCTGGTTAAAAATTGAGTGCGGTTTCAATCGTTGCCTATAAAAAATTATTTTTTCTTCTTTACACAGTTTCTTAACAAATTCAGCTCTGCCATGAGTCAACCCTTTGTATCAGCTAACGAGCTCTAAATCGGAAATATGATTGAACACCGCCTTTGGTGACCGCTTTGAACTTTTTTCAATTTAAAAAAAAGGTGCAGAAAGCATTCGTATAATTGATCAATTTACTGTCACAATTACGTGTTACCATCAGCTCACCAACCGACGATAAGCGGACTGGTCTACACGAGTTTTGAACGGGCTCATATGTCTGAAAAAGGCAGCTTCTACGCTACAACTTTGTATCATTCGGTTTTGTAATCTTGAATCTTCGGTGTGCCTTTTGAAAAAAAAACTTTTCCTTGCCTTTTTGGCATTTTCAAGGGGCCAAGAATTTGATGATCGAGAAAAGACATTCGGAGGCTCCCAACAACTTAGAACTTGAACGAACTCCTCTTATTACCTAGTCAAGATTTTTTCATCAGTTCTTTTTTATTCACTGTGACGTGCGCGAGGACTGAAGAAAGTGAAAGAGATTTGTTTCTTTTGATAATAGTACTTAGTTAAAACAGGATTCGTATTGTTGAAGAAAAAAATGGCTCTTCTTTGGGTTTTGGTTGTCAGAATACTGAGCTTCAGGCATGCTCTTCTAAATGTGGAGGATGTGAGGTTGAAAAATTTGCTTAACAATACGGGCGTTTTACCGGTTTGGATTTTGAAGGCAAAAACCGAGTCAACCTTATCCCTTCTTGAGGGAAAGTCGGGAGACCTACGGTACCGAGCAATTTTCATGCAAAGAAAGCGTTTTGCGACGTTTTTTTGCATTCACAAAGCGCCACAACGCCATAACTTGTTTCAAAGTAGTCAATTTCAATTCTGAAGTCATTTTTAGATTGTCTCCATTTAGTCACATACGATGGTGTTACAAAATCATAGATCTGACTCCAGAAGTTTATCGAAAAATGAATATTTGTACCACAAAATCCTTCATTATGAACTGATCAGGTGGTCATGATAGCAGAAATCTGTCCTGTTTTGATTTGTGGTCGATGTGAATCGTAGAAGGAAATACAGATTCTTCAACGGAATACTGGAAACACAAGGGCTTTCTACTCGCACCATTACATTCGCCCCGCATAAAGGAACAAAAAACTCATTTCATCAATTTTGAAAGGAGTTATGGCGATGCGGCGCTTTGTGAGCTCAAAAAACGCCGCAAAACGCCGTTTTTGCAAAAAAGAACATGCGCGGTACTGTTGTGAAATTCTTCTGTCATTTGTGCTAGAGAAATCCATGTCTTTTACCGATTTAATGGATACAATTACACATTACATGAGCTGGAACTAGTAGCTGAAACTAGAGAAAATAATTATTTGTAGCAGCTTCGAATCGCTGACCAATACAGAAACTGCCGTGAGGGTAAATCTTGTAGTTTTAAAGGATCTTTGCCGAAAATTTGCAGTTTTACACGAAAATTTCGGCAAACGGCAACTGGAAACCCCAGAAATGGCCGGCAAACGGCAATCGCCTCACACCCCTCCCTGGTCACGATTGCTTTTTGTGAAATGAAGACGTAAAATGTTTAAAGGCGGTGTCCACGATAAATTTAGCCTTCTTATTTTTGTCAAAAATCGAAAGGCCGGTGGCTCATTGCAAAATTAGTGTCGAAAAAATAAACAATAACGTGCTCAGAGAAGCCCTATACGGCCCCGATTCCGCTCGAGCAAGGCCTTTTTGCTCACGGAAGGCCATGTGTGAGCGGAATTAGGACCGCATTGGAATTTTTGGGTTCGATTTTTTTCGTCGCTTATTTTGCAGTGAGCCGTCGGCTTTTCGATTTGTGACAAAAATAGGAAGTCGATTTTCATCGTGGACACCGCCTTTAAAAGCAGCGTTCACGATGATCATCAGTGGTGACTTTCCGCAGTGAAATGATAGGCGAGAAGGACCCTAGGCTCCCAGTGTCGAAAGAACGGTAGAAAACGAGCCAGGAGTGACAAAACAACGGCTGCAAACGGGCGTTTTGGTGTACCAGATCCGCCCCTCGATATGAACATATGAAGACTCAGATTACAGGAATGAACAAGTCAAGGAAGTGCTGATAAGTGAGCTGATCGCTTGATTGCATTGAATGCTATCATCTTTCATAGCGGTCAATTCCTCCACGCTCAAAAATCTACGTAAACAAGGCAGGACTTATCTTGGCTCAAAACGCGACTTTCGCATCCTTTTCAAGCGTGCTTCGCTAGAT